>JAMPIT010000230.1:48656867-49867959 GCA_026261815.1 Monarcha castaneiventris obscurior | reverse complement strand
GGATATAATTTGGAGTCTCCAAATATCCTTTGCAGCTCTTTTGAGATAGCATTTGTTCTGCTGAGGTGCAGTATTACAGTATTTCCCTGGCCAAATACTGTGTTGGATGTAGTCAGTCTGTGTCAGAACATTGAACCAGAGATCACAAAGGCGAGTGTTCATTGGTTTGGCACAGGAGAGCAGGTAACATACCAGCTGCAAGTATGGGTACAGTAGGAGGTGGATCAAGGAGATCCATTATTGATCAGACATGGGAGCAGTGGCATTAAGTATCTGCTCAGCAAAAAACCACAGGGAATAAATGTGGAAAACTAATTTAGAAACAAACAAACAAACTCCAGTTGCTACCTGTGTAAGTTTCTATACTGGAAGTCTTGAGTTACACTTCATTTACTCTGCATTTTTACTTCACAGGTTCAGGTTCAGCGGTCGTATTCTTGGCCTTGCTCTCATTCATCAGTACCTTCTTGATGCTTTCTTCACAAGGCCGTTCTACAAAGCACTACTAAGGCTGTGAGTATAACCATGCAACTGTGCAGAAACTGTGATCCCACAGTGAGTCCTACAGAGGCACAGACCCTCAGGGAGTTGCTTTGAGTGCACTGACACTGAGTTGTTTCTGCTGTTGGTTTGTTGATTCTGCGATAGAAAATGAACACGTTTTAATTTTTCTTTGCTTGCTCCAAGAATTTAGCATTCATAAATACCATTTTGACAAAAATAAATAAGCATGACATTTAGAAACACACATTAGAAAGTACTGACACATAATTCCAGAGTTTACTACTGATGAAAAGTTACGAAGATTCAACCAGGTGGAAGACTGAAAAACATCTTTGATGAAATGAAACAAAATAGTAATAAAAGAAGGAGGGAGGTTATATTAAGCAAAAAGTACATAATTTGTCATGCCTCACTGGTGGAGTAGGTTTTCATTCTAAAACACAACTTGGGTTAATTAAGAATGTTAATGTAGATATAACCAGTACAAGTTTTTTTGGTCTTCTCCTGTCTTTTATTTTAGTAAGCGTAAGCTACCAATAATACATTACTTTCAATTTGAAGTTTATAACATTAATTTGGATTGACAATCAGTCTCTCTTTAATTAATAGACTGAAGTAAGACAAGGTACATAACATTTGCAACAATAAAAAAAGCTGTAAATATTAACTCAAGACTGCAATTAAATGCTAAAGAGCAGAATAAAGCTTAGCTGAAATAGTTCATCAATTAAGATGATTCCAAATCAGCAAAGATACCTGTCTTAACAGTCCTTTAAGTTCTTTATCGTGTTGGTTTTGGTTTTTTTAACTATGATTCTTGCTGGGGTACAAGCACTCATATCTCTATTGTACCTGACCTAGTCTGAAAATATGCTGAAACCTAGGGTACTCCCTGCATCCTTATTGCCCCTTTAGGGAATTTGAAACCAGGCTGCTCGTAACATTTACCTGTCCTTTCAGCAGACAAGGATGGCTCCTTATTAGCAGAAATTTAGGCTGCCTGGTCTGCCAGTCCCGTGTCAGTCCTGTGTGCTCATCTGGCAGATGGTAGGTAATGGCAGCAGCCAGGCATAGCATGGTGGGGTTGAAGGGACACGTGTGCTGTGACATGCAGGGCATCCTGAAGATCCACGTAAAATCAAGCCCCAGGGGTGTCTTCTGACAGCAAATAATGCAGGCAGCCAACAGATTTGGCCTTGAGCCCAGCTATGCAAAGCAAACAGTTACAGAACCGCTTCAAGAGGGTCTGTGAAACAGGCTTTGATGTTAGCAAAACTAAATGAACTTCAGTTTTATGTTGGATCTTCACTAAATTTGTTCACATACTTAGTAGGAAATCAGCCTGCCAGTAGCCATGGGGTCATGTCTTTTTTTTTTTGTCTTGCAATCAGGCCATGTGATTTAAGTGACTTAGAGTACCTGGATGAAGAGTTCCATCAGAGCTTGCAGTGGATGAAGGATAACAATATCACAGATATCCTGGATCTAACCTTCACAGTGAACGAGGAGGTGTTTGGACAGGTGAGCACAGCTATGCAAAACATGTGAAAAGCAAATTTGAAGCTGACAAAGTTGAGCATGATGAGTATCTTTCTGTCAGAACAGATCCTTTAGCCTTTCAATAACATTTTCTTCTCCTACCTTCTGTTTCTTTCAAGCCACCTGTTCCAAGGCAGATGTTTATTCTTAGGGTGTATAATATGCAATACCAGCCCCCCTTACAGGCCTATTGAGCCACACACTGATGAGCATGAGGAATTCCCTGGAGTGCACCTCTTCTCTCCAGGGTGTAGTTCACACAGATGTGGCATTTGGGGAATGCCAGCAATGTAACTTAAAGCTGTTGTGATTGAAAGGATGGGTTAGGAGGGATAAAAAACATTTGTCAGGTGGTGTAGGACCTGGCAGCCCTCACCATTATTTTGTCTAATATCTCCCTGTTAGTTTCTGTCTCTAGTTAGTATCTTAGTTAGTGTCTCTTACTTACCTTGCCCCTACTTAACAGCTTGGTACGTACATCCATTTATTGTGCTTTCTACAGCTCAGCTCTGCCTTGGTCAGACAGTTCTCTGTAACCTGGCTGATCTGGTCACTAGAGCCTTAAATAGAGTTCAGCACTGGCTTAAGCACAGTCTGGCAACCAGAATGAGTGTGTCCTGTGGGATTCTTTGGGTTGAACTGAAGCCCTGGTGCTCTTTGCTGTTGCAAACCATGCTGGATTGTAACTGTCTCTGGAAAGCCTTGGAGGGATTCAAAGCAATATTCAGACCATGATTAAAATTTCCAAGGAGATACTGAAAACTAGAGAGGCTGAAGAACCAAGCTCACCAAACACTGCAGGGGATGGAGATAACTTGTAAGGAACAGAAACACAGTGTCAAAGGGAGCAGAGACATCAGGTGGAATATACAGGGAATGGCTCTCAGCACTTGGTAATAAAGTTTCCAGGAGGGGTTTGCACAAAGCTGGAGTAGTTCTGTGAGCTAGGGAAGAGTTAGACTAGTTTCTGAGGGGAGGAATTCTAGCCCTGTGAGCTAAAGGGTTGCTCAGCTATGAGCTTGAAAGTAACAGAAAGCAAGCAAGGCTTCAGGGGGTATATTAAAAACTGAATTTAGCCTATATTTAGTAAAAGGTTACAAGGGATGAGGAGAGTTAAGGGTAGGTTAAAAGGATGGGGCAGGAGAATTGGAGTAGGAAGCCTCTGTAGGAACCATAACACTGTTTTTCCACAGACTCAAATGCAGGAGTTTTTCATGCACTTGGAACTGAGAGCTTGCATGGCATTGAATTGACAGTACAGTGGTTTCCCTGGAAGGTATAGCTACAAGAAAATAATACACAAAGGCAGACAGAAACATACAGACATATTTACAAAGGCAGATGAGCAAAGTTTGTTTTTACAAGGGAAGACTACAAAGTTGAACAAGAACTGAGCTGCTCTGATGCATCTGAGAGTAATGTTTGGCACGCTAATTACTTATTATACTCTTCTCTAAGGAAAGAAAAACAGTTACACAGGAGTGTGTTGTGGAAGATGAGCGTTGGCTCCAAAGAGAATTGAAAAAAATCACAATCTGTTGTAGTTACTATGGTATGAAAGCAAAAGAACACTAAAAGCCAGATTTTGAGGCTGTTGTGTAGTACATTATTTCCTATGTACTGGACACTAACCTTGCTAGAACTAATGATGGAGTGAAAAGTTGGTTCTCACTGTGAATTACAACCATCAAAATCCAAGAGTCCTAAGTGAAAGTAAGATTTTCCTTCTGAAATTTCTAAGTGCTGAGAGCAAAATAACAAAGAAATTGCAGTCACATTTTATGCTCACAAATGGATCCTAGTTGGAAATTCTTCCATGCCAGGAGTATCTGACCACTTAAATGCCATTTGATCATTGCTTTGCTTGGTACATGTGCAAGTGTAGATCACAGTAGGAGCTCTGCTAATATTTGGGAAGCTGGATTTCAAGGGCTGGGTAAGGGAAACAGTAAATATACTGACTCCTTGAGAAGCTGTATGGTAGATTGTTACAGCCCTTTTGTCCTGCTTCCACAATGACTTTATTATGGACCAGTCACTGCTGCTTTCATATTTTCTTTCTTGTCTCATTTCTGATATGTATTGAACTTCTAAGGCCTTCAGGCCAAATCCTGTTTCTTGGTACTTTCTTAATTAGAATTTACTCCAGATCAGTTCCAGCCCTCTTGCATATTGGAACCTGGAGCACTCCTGTAACAGCAGCGACAAAGTGTCAAATTGAGCATTACACATTTTTACTGGTGGGGACTGAATGACAATTTGAGAATTTCACTTATAAATGTAGAGATGTGTCAGTTGCGTAAGACCCAAAGTACTTTCTCATGCTTTTACCCAGTAGAAATGTTCTTCCAGGCCATACTCTGAGCTCTCTTTGTGGATACAGCCTGTCTCTGAGCCCTGGCAATTGTTCCCATCAGGTAAAAGGAATGAGCTAGACTTGTTGAAATTTCTTCTTGCTAGCCTGAAACCTGATTCTGAGTTGTAGCTCACGGCTGCAGTTAATGCCTCTAAGAACAAAAACCCCAAAATAGGGACACATTGCTATTAATTGCTAGCCTCCAGTTATAGATAAGTAATAGTATTTGACTTTATATGGATAATGAGAAGTTGAAAAAATCAATAGTTTTCTAGATGTTTGTGGAAGTCTTGCAGGAGACTTTGAACATCTAGACTTACGGTCATGCTTAAAGGTAGGTAACATTTAGTCTTTGGTTTTGCAGATGTATCTTAATGCCTTGCAGCCTTGAAGAATACAGCAGGGCAGCTGAGCCAGAGCCTTGCTTTCTGGACAATGCAGCATTGCTTGTATAATGGTGATGCAATGATTTATGTTTGGGAAATTAACCTGAACCAGCTAAGAATTCCTAACTCCTTCCATCCAGCTTTACTTGTTCTTGCTGTTTCTCAACAAAGCTTCAGATTAGGTGACTCAGTCAATGTTTCTTAAATCATAATATTGCAATAGGTCCCTCAGGTAAAGTGACCTAAATACTGCCTATGCTGTGTGCTGTCTGTTGGGCTAATAAATAGATAATAATATAAGTAATACTAGTAATGAATATGTATTCACGCAGTTCATTTACTGTCGGTGGCGGACATCATTGCTATAGCAGCAGAAAACTGAAGAGGAGATCAAAATATTCTTCTTTTTAAATCCACTAAATTGAATGTGAAAATAATTTCAAGACAAATACAATTTTCTGTCACATGGGAGAAGGAGTATGTGCTTAAATTAACTATTAAAATGCAAAGAAATGGTGCAGCTCTTGCTTAAAATAAAGTTATTTACAGTACAAACTCTTCTCAGGTTTGGATGGCTGATACAAAACTCTGAATCCCACAGTGACTATTTGTTATCTGTGCAAGGTTGCTGTACAGGTCTTGTTTTAGGTAGTGTATTGAGAGTATTCATTTTATGGTACTTTCTTTAGCTGTTGGCATTTCTGAGTAAACACTTTACTAGCACTTCGGGAAGAGTAACCCTTGTTGCCTGAGAGACAAGTAGATATTCCTTCCAGCTGGCACTTCCCAAAAAGCAGTCTGCCTATTCCAAGACTGTTATTGTCTCTCCATCCTGTTTCCTGTACTGTTGCTTGGGTAATCTCGTGTTTGAAAGACCACATGATCCATACCTTGCTACACCACTGTTTATCTTTGTTCTGTAGGTGACTGAAAGAGAGTTGAAATCTGGAGGGGCAAATACAGCAGTGACAGAAAAGAACAAAAAGGAGTACATCGAGAGAATGGTTAAGTGGCGAGTGGAAAGAGGAGTGGTTCAGCAAACAGAGGCCCTGGTCCGTGGCTTCTACGAAGTGAGTAACAAAGTCATCCCTTCCTCATGTGAATGAGAGTAGCACCCTGGTTAAACTGTGCTTCATTGGTACCCTAGAGAATAGCTAAACAGACACAAGCAGCAAAGAATTGGAGTTCTTGGATCTCTAGAGACAGAGACTTTGGATATGGCATGTTTAGGACTAAAGGAGAAAGGAAAGAAATGTGTCTTCTGAATATGATAAAGCATTATTTATGATCAAGAGTTAAGAAGGACACTGCTTTCCATTCACACAGTAAGAGAAGCAGGCATTTGCAAATTTTGTTCTACCTTGTTGTGGTTTTGGGTTAGGGTTAGGGGTCCCTGGCAAAGGAAGGTTGTGAAGAATTGTAAACTTTGATGAGACGCTGATGAAACACTCTGTATCTTTAAGGATTTGTTCTAGTAAAGTCAGTCCTTGGGTGCACTCCAAGCTGTTACCTTGCTGGTGGTATTCCTGGATGCTGCTCCATTGTTTTCCCTGGATTTTGCAGTTTATCTTTGCTGAAGACCTGCATCTGAGAACATCTTTCTGGCAGAGCTGCTACAAGGACTGGGTGAAAACCTGTGGCTTTGCTGACCAACCCATGTAGTCAGCTATTCTTGCCTTTCCCTAATAACACACAAACATGTGAATGCAAACATTCAGACTTTGTCAGGATAAAGAGCTGGCCACCAGACCCATAGGTTTATAAGGCTTTGCTTCATTTCCAGTCTGAACTGTGCTTACGTTTTTGTTCCAGGTTGTAGACTCCAGGCTTGTCTCTGTTTTTGATGCCAGAGAACTGGAGCTGGTTATAGCTGGCACAGCAGAAATAGATCTCAATGACTGGCGGAACAACACAGAATATCGTGGAGGTAAACTGCCTGCTCATGTTTACTACTGTCTTGACTGTTGCAGTCTAAACCATGGAAGTCTTGCTCCATCTTTTCCTTCCATAATTCCTAAGGGAAATTCGTCCTATATTGTCCAGGAAGTTATTGTGAAGAATAACTCCTGAAATAAAAAAAGTAAGATCTCAGGTTTGGATCAACAGGTATTGTGGTGTTATACTATTGAAATTGCTTCCGCTGTTTCTGTCTGGATCTTATCTGTTCAATTCCTGCAGACTTAGCAGGAGTTTTGACTATTAAGGACTGAAAAGGATTTGCAGAATTAGATCTAAAAGTTACAAGTCATCTAAGATGACTGTGACTGAACTCTTGGCCTCACATAAAGTAGTTCCACAAGTCCTCCTGGCTTCAGCAGGGAGCTGAAATCAGGAGCTGAATTTCACAGTTCCCAATTACATTTCAACAATGTACAGATCTTGCTTAACTGTCCCCTCAGCCTAAACTATGTCAAGTTGGATTTTTTTCCCTTCTCTACTGCTTGGCCTGGTTTTGCTTTAAACAATGATTTATCCAGGCTGTCTTGGATGATGGAAAAATGTGAAATCCACCAGTTCTGCACCACAAGTGGAAAGTCCCTGAGGTTCACATATCCTCCCCTGAAGTACAAGGTTTCAGTCTTTGCTGGTCACTGCCCAGCCTTTGGGTTACCTTGAAATATGCAGCTTACCACAAGCACAGCTGGTCCCCAAAGTTATTCTCCTGCTACATTTTTCTGTTTAACTTTTGAAACAGATTCAGCCTGGTCTATGCTGGCTTTCACTAGCACAAACCAAGGCACAGAGTCCCTCAGGCGGGAAGTTTGCCGGGGAAGGGCTTGTGGCAGAAAACTCCTCTCCATATGTTGAACACTATTGCAATCCAAAAGAAAATTTACTTGGGAGCCGGAAATTGTAAAGACTCACACTGTGTGGCATGTTGCAATTGGTCTTTAATATCTCATGCATGTAACCCCAGTTCTTGCCAAGAGATTTGTGAGACTTGAGTGTACATCAAGTATATATTTGAGTTTCGGGGTCTGAAATGAGTTAGTAATATTATAGTATCCACAGCCAGGACAAAATGGAAGCTGGGACCGACTGCTCATGAAAAACAAGATATATTGTTAGGCCAGGATCTTTCCAGTAGGGGATCAATTGCCCCATGCTAATGGGAACATATTTCAGTGTTGCACTTCCCAGTTAGCAGGGAGTGATTTTAATTTCTCTTGCTTGGTGTAGGTTACCATGATGGACACATAGTGATTCGGTGGTTCTGGGCAGCCGTGGAGAGGTTTAACAACGAGCAGAGGCTGCGGTTGTTGCAGTTTGTCACAGGAACATCAAGTGTGCCATACGAGGGATTTGCCGCTCTCCGAGGGAGCAACGGCCTGCGGCGCTTCTGTATAGAGAAATGGGGGAAAATAACCTCCCTCCCAAGGTATGTCCCTACCAGGACTTTGTGCCAGAATTGGCTGTGAGAAACGTTGGCCTGGTACTTTGTTGCATCTCTCTACCAGTTAATGAATCCAGTAAGGACACCTAAAAAAACCCAACAAAAACAATTACCAGTTTGTTGCTCTGTAATTACATTCAGAGAAAAGTGTTTTATTTTGTTGTCTTTTTGATTTGCAGGCTCAATTTAAACTACTTGGAATCCTTGGAAATGGCTAAGATAAAGGTTTCCATGGGTTCAAACCTAGTTCTCTCATTTCTAGAACAGATTCAGCCCAACAGGGGCCTATCAACTGATTCTGTTCCCTTTACTTCCAAAGTGCTAATAAAAATACTTATAAATTTAAAGAGACATGAAAGCCAAAATCTGTCTCTGAGTTTTGCCTAGAGACCTGAGAGTAATCCCTTCATTTAGTCTGATGGTTCCCCTTTTTTGTAATGAAGAAGCTTAGTGACAGAACTTCAGACCACATGGTGATAATATCCAATTTGTTGCATCTAGTTCAGTTAGCCAGCTAGGAGCAAATGAGCTGTAATGTCACACAGAATCAACAGACTTGGCAGTGCTTCCCAGAGGAGTCATCTTCAGAACAAGGGGACAGGGGCACAAAGGGGTGGACTTGCCTCAGGCCACCCCAGAGAGCAATGGCACAGCCAGTGATGGATTCAGCTTTGAGTTCTGCTTTACTGCTTTATGGGTGACCAGCACCCATCCTTCCTCACTGAAGTGAGTCACCTTTTCTTGAATGTCCTGACAGTTGCCTGAGGCTCTACCCCATTGGGATTGCAGAGCATTTCAGTGCCTCTGAGATACTTTTGCCACAGTGGCCCTTTTACATCATGTGTGCCCTCCAAAGGATGCTTTCTTCCTGCTCTTATCATTTGGTTTCAGCTACACTCCAAAGGAGGCCACTTTTATGGCACAGAGCAAAAATTTCATCTCATAGTTCATCGCAAATATAGTCAGACAATCAATTAACAAAGGGTCTGGTCCAGTTTTCTCATTACTTGCTCTCCGTGTTGTTTACCTAGAAACATACTGTAAGACATGGACTTGAGCAAACCTCTGGAGTCCTCTGGAGAGGGAAGGTCCAAATCTGGTCACCCTCTGAGTCCAAGTCTGCTCAAGCCCATGCTTATGCAGTGGGGAGATGCAGAAACTGGACCCAGGGCACTGTATCAGAAGGCATTCAGAGCTGACATCTTATGGGGACTCCCTCTAAAGTCAGGAAATGGGAGTAAGCGTTTTTAAGGAACAGTTTATCTCACCTGAACACAGATTTCTGAAATAGCTCAGCTGAGTCACTGAGCTGGTACATTTTGATTTATGTCCATCTGCCATGAAGACTCTACAGAGAGTATATGGAGAGCGAGAGCCTACATGAAGCGAGATGTGGGCACTGAGATTTAAAACCAGATGAAAACATGTAAGGTCAGTGAGATGACTCATGCCCTCTGAGCTTCAGCCAGCAATGTGGTAAGAAAGCCTGAGAGCAACAGTTTGCTATTTGTAGTCCAGATCCTCCTTTTACAGTATATATATATATATAGAGAGAGAGAGAGAGAGAGAGAGAGAGAGAGTCAGGTTCTATGTAAGAGTTTCAGAGCTTACTGAAGACGTTCCTGCCTGTAGATGGTCAGCAACCAGCAGTCACAGACTCTGCAGCATTTCTGTAGAGCTCTCTTTGCACTCCTTTTGGGGTGGAAAGGGGCGAGAAGGGAGGGTGGACCTTGGTGCATGCACAGAAAATGCCCTGGGCTGACCCATCAAGTTCTGAAAAGGTAATTGGCCCCTTTCTGCTCTGCTTAACTTTCTTTGTGAACCTAGGCATTACTTCTGACCCAGATTCAGTTAGCCCCGAGATACTCACATTAAGGATTTTATGTTTGTCTGCTGATCTCTGAATGAGTTGCTCTCCCTGAAAGAGGCCTCCTTTCCAGGTGAAAGTTGGTAGCACTTTTTAGAAGTCTTAGAGCTCTGCATTCATTTTAGTCAGGGGAAGAAGAAACAACACTTGCTCATGGGGAGTAAACACAGCTTGATCACCATGAATTATTGCCTGCATTTTTATAAAATTATGGGGTGTTGCCAAGTGTACACAGTGCTAAGAAATGCGTAAAACACACAGATTAAACCTGGAGGTCCCCTAAATCCTTAGTTAAGCAACTAAATGAGTATTATTTAAACCTTGTTTTTTAAATACCTGATTATGGTTTGTCCATGTTTATTTGGATTTATTTACATACTTAAGACTTACAGGGAAAAAAATAAGTCATATGTCATATCCTGTGAGCCTGTCAGTCCTGTGACATGAGTATAACTCACTTTGCTGTTTACAATAAACCACAACAAATTCCCTCTTCACTCTAACTGCTGTACAAAGTGTTGAAAACGTTTAGCTCTATCAGGAGAGTCCATGACTCTTTCTCTATTCCCTTACTTCTGCTCCAGATGGCTGAAGTAGTAGCTGAATCTCCCTTACATCCTGTCCTTACACTTTGGCAATGGAGCATGCAACTACCATTTGCTTATAGTGAGCAAAACCACCTAAACTCGATAGTCAGTTCTGTTTGCACTTGCAACAGCAACATGGTAGGCCCAGAAAAAAGGCATGGTGTAAATGTCTGAAATGAAACACTTTTCAAAGAATGACCACTGATACATGACACTTAGAGTACTTCTTGAAAGCACTGAGGATAAGGAAGATTTTTTCAGGCAGATTAAATATCCAGTTCCTTCATTCTGAATTGGTGAATTTGTTCGTTAGTACCAGTTCCCTGCATGAACAGGGTAATTGTGGTGCAATATGTTCATCTAAGACAAAGAAGAGTAAGATTACACGAGTATTTTATTTCTGGAGTGTGCACATGTGCCAGACACACTACTCCTATCTATATTTACTTTTGAGATCACATACATTAGAAAGTTGAGGCACCATACAACTCGGAGATACTGCTGTAATCCCAGATCTTCAGATGACAACCCTAAAGCAGGTTCCGAAGAAAATGCCAGCTTTGCAGATCTGTCAGTGTAAATCTGCATTATGGGTTCTTCCAAACTAGTGTAGCTTGTCGTATAAAATAGCAGGTTCAATCCCTTGTTCATCAAGGTTGAGTTTTACTCTACCTATGTAATATGCAAAGCTTTGCCCCAAAATGAAGGCATTACACATTTAACTGGTAGCCTGAGTAGAGATGGTTGAAGACTTCTTGCAGCTATAGCCTCTTCTGAAGCAGGAAACCTGTCTTCACCTCTTCTGGGTCAGTCAGGTCTTTAAATTGAATCAGTTTTAGTAATAGTTCATCAAGAATGGATTCTTGTTCCCCACCAAACACTAATCAAAAGCCATTGGTTTTCTACCTGGAATGACATAGCTTCATCTGGTACCATGGGAGCAGAACTCCTGGCCCAGAACAGACCTGTGCTAAGAAGGAGCAGTGCTTTCTACTATAGGAGGCAACAGTTCAATCTTTTTAAATCCCCAGATGGCAAAAGTGTTTGGTGCCTACAAATGCCACTGTCCCACCTTGCTATGCTCCTGACCAGGCAAAAACTCCTGCCAGCTCCAAGATTATGTCTGTTTGAGTATCAAGTAAGGACGGACCTCAGTATGCATCCCAGGGATTCAAATAATCACATTTGACGCAATGAGGTCACTTTTCCCAACAGTGCTGAGCTGCAACTACCCTTTCATCAGAAGAGATTTTCACTCAGCAGTGTAGTGTGTGTTATGTATGATACAGATTACCAATGCTAGTAAATGTCTGATCTTCTGTAAGAGAATTCTGTTCCTCTCTATTGGATGACCAAGTATTTAATCACTATGGAATCCCATATAATAATTTTAAAAAAGAGTGTGTATGACTGCAAAGAACTTTATTCTCATAATTTCCTTCTTTCCCAATGGACTGAGTGCATGGGCTTTGCTGTCTCTTACCTTTCCTTATATCCCATCCCTCTTCTCCTTCCTCTTTTTTCAAGTACAACAGCAACTTCAGCTACAAATCTACATTCATCTATTAAACACTGATTCCCAGACAGCATATAAGTGTTCCTTCTTACAGGCAAAAGGAACAAAAGCTGCTACCTGTGGGTTCTGAGATTGATAAAGAGGGGTTTGTGGGTTCATTTAATGAAAGCAAGGTGAAAAGGAGAACTGCCCAGTTTCTGCCTGACAGGCATGTTTATGTTAGAATGCAAGCCTTACTTTAGTAGATAGTTTCAAGCTATAATTAAGATAGGGTGGGGTTCTGTGCCCACTTTTACTGCCTGTGGACTCTCATCTTTATGGGGAATAAAGGAAGTGGCAAAGAAAAGAAGAATGCAAAAATCTTAAAAGCTTATACTCATCATTTTTAGAAAGAATTCTTAGAAGAAAAGAACTAGTACAGCACTGTGAACAATGAGCAAGATTAAAGGTTCAAGCCCACCAAAACTATATTAAGCAATAAAGACAGACTGCCAGGAAGAATGAAATTTTAAGTGGTCCATTTACTGCTTAACTTACTGGAGAATGAGGGCATACGAGGGTCAGAGTTGGTTTACATTACTTTATCTTTCATTTTCTTCTGGAAAAGCCAGAATCCTTCCCACAAAAGCTCTTACCAATGTAATTCTTATTCCAGGCCTCACATTCCCTGGACACCCTCTCAAATATCAGCAGGCTTATGTGGTAGGAGGCTTAAATCAAGGGAAGAAATATTTTCTCATTGCTGTGACTACTTCTTGCACTACTGATGTAATGTTTTCACCCCCATATGTGTGGCAAGTGCTCCCTGGGTTGTGCTCACTGTAGTCACTCTCACTGAGATCAATAGTAGGAGGCCAACATGATTCAGGAAGAATTTACCCCTTTGGAGGATGGGACGCAGTTAGACAACAGTGGGTATTATGGAAAGTAATACTCTTAATTGCCCTGTGTACTGCAGTATCACACAATATATGAGGTAAACCAGACAGTTTTGCATGTAATTATCTTTATGTAAGATTGAGTGGGCTTCACAGGCATTGGAGTTGCAGTAGATCCACATTAGTTTCACAAACGAGAATATGAACTCGGCTTTTGCCCTTAGCAATGTATTGTGGTTTGCACTATAAGTAGGTAGAAGTGTAAACCTAACCTGGATAGTGCTCCTGAAATGCTGTTTCTATTTCAAATTTGATTACCTTTCTTTGAAGTCCAAGTTATTTTTTTTCTGTAAAGCTGTTGAACTGGAGACCACAAGAGTGTTGCTTGGCAAAATGTTTTGGTGTTTCTAGACATGTTAACTTTTTTCCTTTCTTTGCTCCCCACAATTCCTTGAGACCTTCTATAGAAAAGTGCACATCTGTAAACCTCTTAGTAAAAAAAGGAATTGATCTTTTTTCTGAGTTTGACTAGGTCAAGGATGACTAAATGTCAACAGTATTGCAAGGTTGTTTCATAACCAGTGTGAAATCAGGTGGATCTGTCAAGATAAATGTCTGGAAGAAAGTAAACAGTAGAGTGGATACATCTGTACCACACAATAGGATGCCCAACAGCAGTGTCTGAGATGCTGTTGTCTCAAGCCGTTAAATGTGCCATGGTTGAGTACCATACAGAGGTCTGGTTCTGCAAAACTACATTAGCAGAATCCACACCTGAGCCACCATGGCTATGCTTCTTCCAGTTCTGGAGCCCAGCAGCTGAGCTCCTCAGGACCGGCTGTCTCTTCATGTGGCTTTCTTGCCTGTGATAAACATGTTCGGAATGGACTATGAGAATCCTTCTGTTAATTAACTCCCAGTGGTTGATCTATATTGCCAATGGATTGTAGAAGCAACTTATATTGCCAAAGATTGCTGAGATAAACAATAAACAGTGCAGGGCTACTCATGGATAATACACATGAGCTGCCATGTTTAATTCAAGAGATTAATCAAATAGTGGCTTTATTAATGTTCCTTTTTCACTAACTCAGGCATTCCCAAAATGCATAACTCATTCATTTCCACAAAATTCTGTGTTTATTGTACTCTCTTCTGAGACTGACCAGCTAACAAATCTTCATTCAGAAGGGGAAAATGGATGGTAAAAGCTCTCCTAATTGAAATCCTGTAATGCAGTGAAGATTACATGCCTCTGGCTATTTCAGTTGTCTGGTTGCTTTTAATGATTCACCGCTGGTGCGTGATAAAACTCTCCCTCTGAATGCACGAGTCTCAGGCCAGCCCATCTACTAGCATTATGTCTTTCCCACTTTGTGGGTGGCCTAAGCGATGACTAGCATGGTTTGATGTAGTTTTCTCCAAGATAGCACTGCTGCTTGAGTTTAACAGAAATAGCATTGAGTTAAAGTATGAGATGGAAGAGCTAGAAGTAAAACAACTCCATGGCTTCTAAAAATACTAGGGACCAGAGGCTTAGACATTGTTAGCCATTGAGGCTACATTTCCTTCTGTCCAGTTTTGTCAATTCACTTTTATCAGAGTGAGGAAGAGGAAATAGAAATATTGCTAGCATCATGCAAAACTCGAAGCTGACTGAAAAAAACTGAAACTATTTTACTGAAAATGTGCCCCTCCCACATCCATTTGTTGAATGAGCTGTGCAGTTTCTCAGTCAGTTGAAATGGCTGAAATGTTGGGGCAGGGACTGTTTCTTTACTCCACATTTGTATAGCACCTCACACAGTGAAATGCTGTCTGCCTCTGGGTCTAATTGCTGCTGCCAGAAAAGCTGCAACAAGGTGAAGGCATGCATGGTACCCATTCCATGGCTTCTTTTGAAGGTGCTGCCAATGTAAATATAATGGCAGGTAAATATCATGGTGGAACTGGGGGGAGATGGTCATCAAGTTTGCAGCTTGCTCTGCACAGAATATTTTGCTTTTGTCTTGGGTACTACAAATAAATAACGTTTAAAGGCCAGACTTGAAGCAGATGGCCAACAGCTGACTTGCAAGAATATTTTCAGCAACCTTCCTTCCACAGTTAGTACATCCCTGAATGGTCTTTTAGCAGTCAGGCCTTCCTCACTGCAAACACATGCTGAACCATTCTGTCACTATAGTCCATTGCATTATGTTTGTCCACTGGTGCAAAACTTACTGGCAACTCATGTTGGATGTACAGATGAGTGCCATTTTTAAAAAAATCTTGACGCCACCAGAATTATAGTAATGAACTTCTCTGTCAGGCTCTAAAACCTGAGCCTCTCTGTGACCTCCAGCATTCTTCTCCCTCAAGATCCATACAAGATCCCTGCAACATCTGAAGCAGGGATATCAGGTGTTATGTTGATACTTGGCTTGTGTCTTCTATGTGAAGTATTCATGTGTATGTGCACATACATTTCAGTACCCTGTATTTTGGTGGAATTCAAGAGTTTTACTTTGAGTGAACTTGAATGTCTTGAGTCTCAGTAGGAACTAGTTTTCTCAATTCTTATTTTCTCAAGTTTTTTAGACAAAGCTTAACATGTGGTGTATTTTCCTTTTGCAGGGCACACACGTGTTTCAACCGTTTGGATCTTCCACCTTACCCCTCATATTCTATGCTGTATGAAAAGCTGCTGACAGCTGTTGAAGAAACTAGCACCTTTGGACTTGAATGAGGGGGTTCAGGCACTTCTGGTGTTTTTATGGCTGATGATGTCACCTTTCCTGTCCACCATCATTTGATCTTGGTTTCCCATGTTTTTATTTTTGAAAACAAAACAAAAATCAAGATTAACAAAAGCTGTGCATGAAGAACTGCAGCCCTCTACGATCTAACCTTCATGCTTTCATCCTCTGTTTCCAATGGACTGCTAGTCTGTATGCAATAGAAAAACAACTGTCTCAAGGTTTCTGTATATCTCTACATACCTCCATTAATAACAATGAAAATACAAATGCAAGTTACACTACACTTGACCAAATGTTAATAAATGTTTACTTCCACCTACGTTGATTAAAAAATAAAAAAAAACCTCATCAAGCATTCCAAGCTTTTATATACCCATATCTTCTAAATCAAATCACAGCCCATCTTACTTCTTAATCATTGAATCCAGTACTAGGAGCTGGTCAAATATATCATCATCCATCCTTATTTTCCCTGTATGTATTGTCCATCCGAAAGACACCTATGAGCAAAACTGAAATTTTTATATGTGAACTCAT
Source organism: Monarcha castaneiventris obscurior (assembly GCA_026261815.1). Taxonomy (NCBI): domain Eukaryota; kingdom Metazoa; phylum Chordata; class Aves; order Passeriformes; family Monarchidae; genus Monarcha; species Monarcha castaneiventris. Next base: position 49,851,654 of record JAMPIT010000230.1, on the reverse strand, counting down.
GATCCACATCAGTTGCATCAGCTGGAACTGGCCCAGATATGTGGTGCAGATAAGACCTTCAAAAACTAAAAAAAAACCACCAACCTGTAATGCAATGCAAAGCATCACGGTGATTGTTACGGTTGTTGCTTGCCAGTACTGGAGAGAACTTGCACTTCAGAGCTAATGGGAGGGGCACTCCATTGTAATGTTTACCACACAAGAAGCACAAGGTTGTGCAGACTCAAGAAGGATGTTTTATTATGTAGCAAAAAGGACAAGGCTCCCTTACCTTAGTATTGTATATGACAAGGAAAAGGGAAAGTAAGAAGAATGTTCTATTCTTATGAATACCTTTGGGTTCTGTTTACCAGATCTTTGTTTTCTGATGTTTAAAATGTTCCTTTCCAAATGACAAGTCTAGACAATCCCATCCTGTGTCAGAAGCCATTTATTTTCTGTTAGGTTGGGCTAATCTATGGTTGCTGGGAGCAGTTTTCAGTTGTTTCTCTTTTCTTGTTCAGTGGAATAGTCCATATCCTCAAGAGTGGTTTGTTGTAAACAGAATGTTTTCATCTGGGGTCTGTGAAATGAGAAGCTGCAGTGAATGAGGGTGTTTGTCAGGTAAGAAGGGAACTGTAGCTCTGTGGGGGTTAAGATTTTATTGCACATCCTCTTGGAGGAAGCCCAAAGGCACTCCAGTCATACTAGGTACCACTAAACTAAAGATCTTGCTCTTGTTACCGCAGACATAACCCTCTTCAGTTTGGTGTACTTTCCAACTCTGAATCCAGGGGAGAAAAAGGAAAACAGCAGTAGGCTTGTCTTCAGATGGATTTTGCTGAGGCTGTTACAGTCAACCTCACTGCTCTGATTACATTGTAGTTATTAATCTTTGCTGCCCTTGTTTTCCAAGACTAATCTCAGATTGAAAGTGTTTGTCTTAACTGGGAAATGGAAATACAAAGTATCTTCTGACACTAAATATGTTAAAGGCTGCCAGAAATGTGAAGTGAGGTTTGTGAAGGTAAGTGAGAAGGTAACGTTGTAGTGTCTAGCAGCTTGCATGAAATACGACACCCCCTTGGGGGCTTGTTACTGGTAGTTTTGTGTTAGTTATGCTTCAGATCACTGTAAAATTGGGAGACCAGTTCAAAATCTAACACATCTAATTCATCTGAAGTTTTCTCTCCAGAGAAAAAAATTGGACTCTGCTTTCTCACATATTTTTATGGTGTTTCTACAGAACCTCATCACACTTGAAAAACTGCATTCTGAGAGTTGTAGATCATTCTCCTGCTTTTATTCTTAGGTCAGTAGGTATTTGAAAGGTGATGGACCCAAAAATACATTTCTAAGCAAAAAAATTTTTTTCTTCTTTGTCAATGGTACATAAAAAATTTGAAATACTTAAATTGCCCCATTCATTCAATTTCTGTGACATTCAGCCACTTTTATACTAATTTACTGTATGGCTTTTACTAAGAATCTATTTTGTAGTATGTTGTTGTTATATTACAGTTGCAGAGACTGCAGCTACCGGCCAGCTTCATTGTACCACACACTGAAAATGATGTTTAGTGTTTCCATAAATGAGCTCTCTTCTACGTGACCAGCCCCACTGCACAGGAGAGATGGAAAAATTAATGTTTTTCTCAGAGCATCTGTCATGTGCACATGAATTCCCTCAGAACAGGTCACACCAGGAGACACTGAACATGAAATCTTCCAATGTATGTAATTCCTGCCTCTTCTCCTCTGGGCCCCCAAATCCAATGATTCTTGTATGGTTCTTAATTTATTCCTGGTGATGTTATAAAGTTACCTGTAGTATGTCAAATGTTGGATGTCTTCCAACATTAGAAGAAAAGAAAGAGAAGCATCCAACTGGTTGGTCCATGTTTGGCCAAGGAAAATCAAGAGCTGTCTCATTAACATAGTAAAAAAGAGGAAAAAAAAATCCAATCTTTACAATGCTGTATAGTTAAATTTTTTTAAGTATTTTAAAACTATATTTTATTATGAAAAAGTGAGACTATTTTTTGTAGCATAATGAAAGATGTTTGTATTTCAGAGACAGCATCAAGCTCCACTAAATGAAACACAGAAGGCTTTCTCCTGAAATTCTTCTTCACAACGTTTTCTGGCACTCGTCACACACTCAACGAGATTATATTTGGCAGATGCCATCTTGAGGACCTTGTGTGTTCCTCCTCTGGGAAACACAGAGCATAGCCAGCTACTTCCCATCAAAATCCTTGATCCAAGTTGTCTTTCAAGCACACAGCCTAATATTTTTTAGAAGTTGCTTTTTGAGTTGACAAAGTCATGCAGATTTCCTTGCAAATTTTTTAGATCTAAGGCCAAGAATAGAGAGAGTTGACTGTTTTCATAAAACAAAGAGAAAGAAAATGCCATATGTGGTTTTTCTTGCATTCTGCCATTTCAGCCCTATCCCTCTTTCTTCCCAAGTGTCCTACCCCAGTAGGTTTTCAAACTGCGACATGATCTTTAGGATATTCGGGTCAACACTTCACAGTGTTTCTCCATTCCTTGCGTCCTGCCATGGGCAGGATCCAGTCCCAGCCTGGAGTGAAGGGGAAGCCATGCATCTGAAGTGGCATTGCAGTGTCAAGAGTGAGGCAGTGAATGGTGCTAACAGGAGAGAGGGAGGAACCCACCTCCCTTGGTCTGTTATTTAACCTGCCCATTAAGCAATGAATTGACTTTGTTGTTGTGCATAGGCAAGATGCACCTTTCCTTGTTCATCTTTTGATTCGAGTGCTCTCTCCAGGTCTGCATCTTCATTTGTAAAACACTGACTGTTGATTACAAAAATTCTGGTGTCATTGTTTCCCCACAGGAAAGACTAGAAAATATTCCATAGGGCAGACTTACAGTGAAATAATCTTTTCAGCTCTTTCACCTCAGTTCCCTTTAAACCTTGTGGTGGCTAGATATGGTGGTGGCTAGATTAAGATATGATATCAACATCACTAGATTTATAAAATGCAAGTGAAAAATGGAAGAGCCAATCTGACAGCTTTCATGAATTCTAGTTTTCAGATGGAGCAATGAATTCTGGCAACGGTTTTAGAGGGTCCATATGTTTCTCAAAATGATTGTCATGATGGTATTAATGGAAGAGGGAGGGAAGGGGGTGTTTCTGTTTTTGAAATCCTGTTGCCCTACTAGCATTAATCTGAAGATAAGAGAATGGAAATAGGTATTTTAAATCATCAGTAGGTCTTCCACCTTGAAGTAGTCTCACTGACTGTTCAACCACATCAGCTATGCAGGATTTGATTTAGTATTAACATCTGTATCATTGTGTTAACAGCATTAGGTCTAAACCTTACAAATGCTGTCACTTCAGTCTGCAGTAAGTTTCATGAGCATTCAGTTTCAGTCTGTGCATATTCAAAACTTGACTTTTATGTTCCAGAGAGATCCATGGCTATCACAAGGCAAGGAGTGGTCCAAGCTACATCTAACATCTAATGGAGAAATCATGAGTTTTGTACAGGTCTGACACAGGGGACTTTTTACACCCAGTTTGCTCAAGTGCCCATGAACTTTTGAATGAACTGTAGCTGAGGTTTGAATTCATAGTCTAGTCTGAGAGGTGACCTGTGGGGAGGGGACTGTTTGTTGGGATTGTGTTTTGTTGTTCTAGTTTCACTGTAACAAATAGTTGACATACCTCTAGTTGGAAACAATAGGATACTGAGTTTGAACATGAAAATTGAAACTAAAATACGCTAAAACATAAACGCACAGGGGATGAGTTAAACTCATCCTTCACTATTAATCCTTTGACAGTCTATGGAATTTCAGAAGGACAAATTTGACTGGAGATCTGTTTAATTTCTGTTGAAATGATACTTGCCCTGTCTCCACAGTAATATAAATAGGGCTTCCCAGTCAAGATTAAACACTTTCAGTCAAATGCAGACCAACAGATCTTTCTACAATAAATGCGGTGCTTTTTTATTATTCTTGCTGTACCTCAGTGTTCATTATTAAAAGATAAAACTACTGCAATATACTAAATCTGGGATAGGTTTTCCACTTATCAAGGTCCAAAAGATTGGATTGTTACTTTCTCACTAGTGAGTCATGTAGTTCTTTTGTTCCAGTAGAAAAACAGATGCCTGTAGATAGTAGATACTAGGTATAGTAAATATTGTACCATTAGCCAAATTCCCTGCAGCTTCCGATTTATCTAACGGAAATGTCTGTTACGGTTTTTGTTAAAGACTACATAAAGTCAATGGCAGGAAAGGTCCTCATTATTGGACTGATTTTGCTTATATTGACAGAAAAATGTCACATGATACTCAGGCTGTGCTTTCTATTCAACCATATCACTATAGAGGAATGTCAATAAAATCACTTTGTTATGGCATTGTGTGGATTGTCTATTGCAAATAAATTATTTCTTAGAGGATGTATGTAAGAGTGGGTGGAAACTGGAATTGTCAAAGGCCACTAATTTCAGAAATTGCAGTTCCAGGATCATATCTTTTCTGACTATCGCATTCAGGCCTTTCCACTGCTTTTATTCAGTTTTTCAGGGTACACGTCTAAAACTTGAGGTTCTCCAGGTAGGTGTGCATGACCAGAGCCCGATGCTCTCCTGCTGTGAAAGCCTATGAGCTTATTCCTCACTATAGGAATGTCTGGTCAGAGAGACAAAAGCAGTGTGTATGCTACTTACACATACCTTGCTTCTAGGTATAATTACTGCATTATAGGGATGAAGTGCAACTGCAAGGATGATTTCTTAATAGCATATGCTGGGTCTGCACTGTGTTGACAGCACATACATAGCAGGATGCTCCGGCATCTCAGTATGTCACACCCATTTCTCTCCTGCTCGTCACAGTAATATCTCCAGCGTGTTTCATTAACACATTCCAGCATAGATTACCACGCCTCAGATACACCGTCAGCAGACACCTTCCTGACCATACCTGTTTTCTTACATAAACAGTACCCCGGGAGGGATTGTGATACAATGGGAAGGATGGGAAAGCTTAAATATGAGGCACTGTTTCTATAAGGACAAATATAAATCCATGGAAGATACTCCAACAGAAGTGGTGAGCATATCTTTCACAAGACAAATCAGTAACAAATGTGAACCTGTGTGACTGTGAGAACTCTTGAGAGCCCCTCTGGAGCTGGCACTGCTTTTCATCCCATGTGGAGGAGCACAGGTCCACGAGCCCCAGCGCTGGCTCTCCTTCAGCAGGGATGGTGGTGCTGGTGGCAAGAGTAGCACCCACCCGTGCACATGCTCAAGAAATCCAGACCTCACAGCTCGGCCTTTATTCATATCCTGTGTGTGTGACAGTGCACGTGTGTGAGGAAGAAGTGAGCGAGAGGGCGTTTTAGCACTAAGCTGGATTTCTCTGCATTGTTCACATATAAAGGAAGGTAAAATCTTTATTGACTAAAAAGCAGTGAGATGAGCTGCTGATCATTCGGGTGCATCAGAGGTGCCAGTTTCTGCAGCAGTGATCTGTATACCTGGCTGAAACTATGCCTTTTCCTAGAACCCGTTTGATGATTCCATTTAAATTCTATGATCCCGTTCAAAGCCAAGTTGGGTACAGTCTTAAGCAACCTGCTCTAGTGAGAGGTGTCCCTGCCCATGGCAGAGAGGATTGGGACCAATTGGTCTTTAAGGTCCATTCCAACCCCTTAACATTTTATGATTCTATGACAATTACTGAATTTCTTTTAAAATAGAGCAGCAGTCCACGTGAAGCCTCCATGGGTACATCAGATGTCTTTCTTGGCATGCTAACAAAACTCCATAATTCTGTAGGATATTACAAATCAATTAGAATCTCTTCCTGCCCTGTGGTAGCAGTGTCATAGTTTTTTCTACAAAGGACAATAAATCCACGTGTGGCCTGATGTTCATCCTTGTACAAGAGGCCAGACTGGACAATAGTTGTCATGTCTGGAGAGCAAAGGCACAAAGGATCTGCTGTGTCTCCTCTAATCATAAATCCTCCTCAAACTGCAAAGACATGCTCTTTTACTATTTTTTAATTTAATGCTGGTAAAATTGAAAATAATTTTTGACTGAAAATACCTTTCGTGGATCTATCAAGACGAAGAGTATGTGGCTGTGTTTAGTTCCTACTCTCTTGAAACTAAATTTAGAAGAAAAATACCCAATGTATTATTCTACCTGAAATACCAGCCCCGGCTCTTATTTGTATTAGGCTTTGATGTAAAGCAGATTTATATTGTTTTAACTGTAGTGTAAATGAAGCTCATCCCCACAATGCCATGGTACAGCTCTTTGAGACTGAATAGAAGTCACTGGAACACACAAAGAATGCAGATAATGGGGTGTTTTTTTCCTGAGCTTCTGGCATGTAGGATTTCATCTAATTAAGTAACTGCTATGGTACAAGGAGGTGGTGGAGCTGCCTGGGGGAGTTTTCTGTGCCAATACAATTGCTTATCGCAATAGTAACACTGAGGTCACTTGCCTTTCCTTCTGTGAAGAGTAATACAGTTAGGAACATTTTACTTTTTAATTTTTTCAGTGTGAAAATAGAAAACTGGTTTGGGTTATCTTTGTTTCCTACTCACAAAATTAACAAGTTGTAAGGAAAAAGTAATTCTATGAATACTCTGCAGTATTACACTGAAAATGTGTCCAGTCTGTTTCAAAATGGACCACAGACAGCAACTGAAAAAGTGTTGTTGGATGTGATTTCCTAATGCTGGTTTTCCAAGATCAAAACAGCATACAAAAATAAACTGCATATGCTCCAATTTTTCTATTTTCAGCACTTCATATGCTGCAGTCTGTAGACAAAGCAGTACAGGTTCCCAACCAGCATGCCACATGGAGTCATCATGTTTAGGTAACAGCTTTTCAGGAATGCAGCTGGGGCAGCACAGAAATCTGCTTAGGAACTTTGTTACAAGCTGTGATTTGACTTCAGTATCTCTTAGGTATGTCTTGGTACTGAATGCAATCAGTGACTTTTTAAGAATGACTGAAATTAGAGATTGTTATATAAGATTATATTTACAGTGTGTGAGGATATGTTTATTGACAGCTTTGGCATCTTTGGCAATGGAATATAAGCTTCCCTGCTTTAGGCATGTAAGTTAACAGCTTTAGTGGTATGTGGATTGATTAGCAGAACTGGGACCTTAGAGTTTAACCCCTGCTTCTATGGAATGTAAAGCCCACGACATGACTTTTGAACATTGTGCTTCAATGATGTCCTCCAAATGTACAAACTGAAACAGTTTATGCTCTGGACACAGCTGTAAAATAAGTAATGATGCATCATGGATTTTGTAAAATGCAGTCTACCTACTTTGTAGAAGGTTAATTAGCCTGGGCACTGCAGAAAAGCTGTGAAACTGATCTGAAGAGCACCCAGTGTAGTGCATGGGGACCCATATGATGTGTCTTTCAACTGGTTAGTTAATATTATAATAACATATGTAAAATTCATATTCAAATGAGAATTTCTGCAAAATATGAACCTGTGAGAGTATTTCAAAAGGTTACTGGTAGATTCCCTAAGCACAAGTTTATTCATTATTCATTTGATTAAATCAAACCCTATGAGTAAAAAAGGAATAAATCTTATTGTAACATGAGCACCAGTTTATATTAAATCTCTCACAAATATAAAAATAATTCAGCAAGGTGGCAGTAATGATGCCTACTGCTGCCACTTAGTGGAGCCGTGCCTTTCTCCCTTAAACTAGAAAAGAGAAGACTAATAACAGGTTTTTTTTGTTGTTGCAGCTGGTAAGAAACATCCATTTGTACAAAAGTGTAGGAGGGGACAGTTTTTCAGTGGTGCTGGGTACTCGGAGTTCTTGTGTAAGTGCTTTTACATGATGACAAGAGGCATTGGAAGAGGACAGGAGCAAAACCCCTGAGGTGAGGAATGTGTACTCTTCCTGTTGCCTCACAGATAAAACCACCACATCAAGAAATAAGTAGCTTCAATGCAAAATAACTAACTTCAGAATGGAACTTCAGGAGCCTACAGAAATTCCAGCCACAGAAGATCATGCTTCTCTACCAGTACTGAAGTTGAAAATGATGAATTTATCAATTCAAAATGAAAAACTATCTTAAATTATATGTGCTAAGCTACAGATGGTAAGATTTCATATTTCTGTAATAAATGGACTGTGATGATGATGATGGTGATGACGATGATGGTGATTACTTCAGGTATCTCCTCTATCATGTACAAGCTGCCTGATTGCATTTGTATTGGGAAGATAAACATCCTGTGATGATCAAGCTAGAGTCAGATTGATATAACTGAATAAAGCTTATGTCCCTATGCAACACTTTTGATCCACTTCTTCAAGGCAGAATAGAAATCACTCTCTGACTCCAGTGCAGGCAGACATAAACTTAAAGGGACATTGTTTTAACAGAAAACCTGTGGTGGTGTCTTTCACCTCACCTCCTGCTCCTTAGCTTGCAGGCCAAACACAGCTTATGAGAATGAATTCCTTGGATGCCACTGCCAGAAAGAAAAAAAATACATATTGAAGTTTAGAACAGTTAATGCTATCTGTACCAGCAGAAATTAATATTTGCTATGCCATCTGAGTGCAACTGAACATACAGCAGCTACTAATATTTGTATGATTGAAGCCAAATATCCAAACAGCAGAGAAAAAGCATATACATTTTACCAGCAGGTAACACATGAGGGAAACCAGCCTAGGTATGTCTGTTAGCTTATCTCTAGATAAATCAAGCATTGGTCATATCCACACGTATTTCTCCCTGTGTAGATAGCACATATAAGCTTATGCTGCAATATTTAAGACTGAGATCAGTGCTGTTTTAGTGCACAGGTGAAACTACAGTGAGTCACGAAGCTTATATTTATCATTTTTAGAGGGACAACTGAAATTAATACAGCATTTATCAGCTCCATAGTATTCTGGTACTATAGGCAAAGCATAGCCTGTTCTATGGCTAGTGCATAGTAAAGTGGGAAAAGATGCTGGACAGCCAACACAGCTTCACCAAGGGCAAGTCCTGCCTGACCAACCCCATGGCCTTCTATGATGGGGTGATTCCATCAGTGGACAAAGGAGGAGCTACAGATGTCTTTTACCTGGATTTCTGTAATGCCTTTGACATGATCTCCCACAACATCCTTCTCTCCAAACTGGAGAGAGATGGATCTGATGGGTAGACTATTAGGTGGATAAGGAATTGTCTGGACAGTCACATCCAGAGGGTGGTGGTCAATGGCTCAGAGTCCTGGACATCAGTGACAAGTGGTGTTACTCAGGAGTCTATATTGGAACCTGTGTTATTTGATATCTTCATTGATGACACAAAGGGATCGAGTGCACCGTCAGCAAATTTGCCAATGACACCAAGCTGAGTGGTGCAGTTGCCACACCTGAGGGATGGGATGCCATCCAGAGGGACCTGGGCAGACTCAGTAGGTGGGCCCCTGGGAGCTCCATGGGGTTCAACATGGGGTTCAAGGTGCTGCACCTGGGTTGGGACAACCCCCAGTATCAGCACAGTCTGGGGGATGAGCAGATGGAGAGCAGCCCTGCCCAGGAGGACTCAGGGTGCTGGTGGCTGAGAGGCTGGACATGACCCAGCCATGGGCACTCAGCCCAGAGAGCCAAACGTGTCCTGGGCTGCATCCAAAGCAGTGTGGGCAGCAGGGTGAGGGAGGGGATTCTGCCCTCTGCTCCTCTCTGGTGAGACCCCACCTGCAGTGCTGCATCCGGCTCTGGGGTCCTCAATATGGACCTGCTGGAGTGAGTCCAGAGGAGGCCACAAAGCTGCTCAGAGGGCTGGAGCACCTCTCCTACAAAGACAAGGCTGAGAAAGTGGGGTTGTTCAGCCTGGAGAAGACCTTAGAGCAGCATCCCAGTACTTGAAGTGGGCTACAAGAGAGATGGGAGACAATTTAGCAGGGTCTGTTGTGATGGGACGTGGGCTAATGTTTTTTAACTGAATGGGGGTCATTTTAGATTAAATATAAGGAAGATTTCTACAATGAGGGTGATAAAACCCTGGCATATGTTGCCCAGAGAGGCAGTAGATATCCCATCCCTGGAAACATTCAAGGTCAGGTTGGACAGGTTGGTCAACAGATCCAGTTGAAGATGTCCCTGCTCATTGCAGGGTAGTAGGACTATTTGTATTCTGTGGATAATTCTTTTTAAGAATGCAACAAATCTGTCTTCCTAAGCCCAACAGAATCAGTTGCTAGAGTTTTAAAGGCATTTAAGAATCTAGAAGTTATTTTAAAATACAGCCAGGGAACCTTAAATATCTAAAAGTATTCTGAGGAAGGTATGTTCATATTTCAGAATCAGTAATTACACTAATTTTCATAAATTTTTAGCAGGGTCCCCCCAGAAAAATGTAATTGTGAAAGTAAGTAAAGAAGTAGAAGATGTCACAAGAATTAAGTGTCTGAAACCTTCATTTAGGATTAACATACCTTTAAGATCCAGTGTATTTGTCAGGCAAAAACTTCTCTCTAGTAAATGCCACTGATATGTACTTTCAGATGTAACAATTATATAATCCCTGTTTAGTCCAGATTTTATTGTTCAGCAGGAATATCCTGCCTCTGCTACAACTTTCACAACTTTTTGAGTGGAAAGCACAATGATACCAAAAGTCTTTAACCCTTTCTTACTCAACATACTGGTTCTGGAATTTATTCCTAAACTATAGATTATTAGAAGGATGGACCACCTCTCCTGTGAAGAAAGGCTAAGAGAATTGGGATTGTTCATGATGAAAAAGAAAAGGCTCCAAGGTGACATAATTGCAGCCTTCCAGTACCTGGAGGGACTCCACAAGAATGATGGAATTTTTACAAGGGCATGTAGTGACAGTGACAGGACAAAGGAGAATAGTTTTAAACTGAAAAAGAGGTTTACATAGGATATTATGAAGAAATTCTTTACTCTGAAGTCAGTGAGACACTGGAAGAGTTTGCCCAGAGAAGCTGTGGATGCCCCATCCCTGGCAGTGTTCAAGGCCAGGCTAGATGGGGCTCTGAGCAGCCAGGTCTAGTGGGAGGTGTCCCTGCCCATGGCAGGGGGTTGGAACTTGATGATCCTTAAGGTCCCTTCCAACCCAAACCATTCTATGATTCTACTTGTTTCTGCAAATCAAATTTGGCAGTCAGTGAGTGAGGGAATTCTAGCAAAACGCCTTGTCAGCAATTGTACTTCCATCCCTGATCAGTGACCCAGGTTTGGACTGAATACTTTCCTGCATGTTGGCCTGTTTCCTCATTAGTCTTTTCTCCTCTGTGCTCTGGATGTTGGCAGGAGATTCCATGCCCTTGAAAGAGACAGATGCTGCAGAACTGCTTTGATAAATGATAGCCATGGAGAACAGGTCTCTTTAACATCTACATTAAGTAAACCGGACGGTGAAGGGCTTGAGAAGTGAGCACATGCTTTTCTCAAACCTTTTCCAGTTAGGCTCATGCCAAATCCATGAGGCAATTCCCACCGGCCTGCACAAACAGATGACTAGGAGGCGATTCCTGCACACCTCACAGAGACACCTGGACCTCAGGCACGCATGGAGGAGAGGTGCTACACGCCCCGGCTGTGGGAAAGGCTTAATTGAGGCTCGTGCCTCAGACACCACAGGGACCAAGGCTTCGTCAGGTGGGCCCAGGTGCCTCGCCCCATGCAGAGCTGCTGCTGCCCCTTTTCGCCTCACGCTGTGTCCCAAGCCCGGATGCCCCACACGGCCATGCCCTCCACCTCCTGCGGGTTCACCCCAGGCTTCACATTCACTCCCTGCTGCCACTCAGGGCACACCTGAATGCCCACAGACTGAGGTCCTGGGCTGGGGGATCACAGAATCCTTGGGGTTGGAAGGGACCTCTGGACATCACCAAGGCAGGGTCAGCTACCGCAGGTTACACAGGAAGGCATCCAGGTTGGTTTTGAATGTCTCCAGAGAAGGAGACTCCACGACTTTCTTGGGCTACCTGTTCCAGTTCTCTTCCACCCTCAATGCAAAGAAGTTCTTCCTCATGTTGAGGTGGAAATTCTTGAGTTTTAGTTTGAGTTTGGCCATTGCTCCTCATCTTGTCACTGGGGACAACTGAAAAGACTCCAGCACCATCCTCTTGACACCTACCTCTGTCATATTTATATGTATTGATTAGATCCCCTCTCTCTCTTCTCCTCTGTAGATTAAACAGGCCCAGCTCCCGGAGTCTCTCCTCATAAGAGAGATATTCCTGACCCCGATCATCATTGTCACCCTCGTGGCCCCTGATCGTCATTGTCACCCTCCACTGGACCCTCTCCCGCCGTTCCTGGTCTCTCTGAGGAGCCCAGAACTGGACGCGGTGCTCCAGATGTGCCGAATAGAGGAGGACGATGCTCCATCTGCAGTGACTCGAAGACACCCAAGCTAGGAAGGGAGGCGGGCCGGTCTCCCCTCAGACACCACCTCAGCTTTGGGGGGTTTATTTAAACCCGCCTGAACCCGAGCAGCGACCTTGCCCCGCCGCTCCCCGCGCCCGCCGCCAGGTGGCGCTGCCCGCCGTCCCTCCCTCAGGCCCGCCCGCCAAGGTGAGGCGCGCGGGGGGCGGGGCCTCGCGGCTCCGCCCCGCCCCCTCGGCCGGCGCGTGCTGCCCGCAGCCTCCGCGAGCCCGCGGCAGCGGCAGCGCCCGGAGGGAGCGCGGGCCGGGACGGGCAGGGACGGGCAGGGACCGGCAGGGAGCGGGAAGGGCAGGCGAACAGGAGGAGAGGGCCAAGGCGTCCCCCTGCCGAGGGAGAAGCCCCGCGCCATGAGCCCCGACGAGAAGCCGCCGCCCGGTCGCTCCCGCGGTGACCGGCCGCCGCCAGCTCAGCCCGCGGCCGGGCGATCCCGGCGGCGGGGCGGGCTCCTGGCGGAGATCCGTACGCCCATCCGCACGGAGCCCTTCCAGGAGCGGTACAGCCTGAGCCCCGGCCGGGAGCTCGGCAGGTGAGCGCTGCCTCCGGCGCCCCGGACGGCGGGGGAGGGAGGGAAGGAGGGAGCGGGGCCGGGGCTTGTGGCGTCCCACCCTTGGGGGTCCCTGCCGGGATAGAGCCGGGTCCAGCGGCATCAGCGGTGGGCTCTGCCCGCGCTGGGTCAGCTCCGAGGCTGTGCCCGGGGCATTGGCCCGGCTGGAAGAGGGTGCTGGGAGGCAGCTGTGCCCCGCAGCTGTCTGTCCCTCCTGCTGCTGAAGTCATGCTCGGCTCCCCAGCCTTGCGGATCTGGCTGGGAAGATGCTGTGGTGTTCCCTGGGAGCCCGTGTAGAGTAGTGGGTGTTGCTCTAGATTTCCATTGGGGAAGTAAGCCCTTTTAAAAAGAAAAGAAAAAAGTATTTATTATTTCCTAAAGCTTTGTAAAATGTGACATGCAGAAAAAACAACTTTATAGTCATTTGGGATAGCATATGCTTGAGAATAATCTAATGGTGGAACTTTTCAAAGAGTTAAAAAGCTGGTTAAAATCTTGAGTTTGGAAGTGATTCCACATGTCAGGCTTAGTCCATGTATCATTTCAACACCTGACTGATAGAAAGCAAGGTTTAGGGCAAAAATTCTCATTAAAAGGTTTTTGCATCTTGGGAACTACATATGTGGAAATCAGGGCTACTAAATCAATATTTTTGTCTGAAATTCTGTCACTTCTTATTAAAATAATGATAGTATTCTTAGAATGTGCTTCATCCAAAAATTTTTCTGATAAACAAGATTAGATGGAATACCACGGGATATATGGAAAAATATCCTCCTCGATGTATGTTCAATTGCAAGTTATGCTAGCTGTGTAACTCAGTTTATATAGCAGCAGAACCAACCCCTTTGGAGCTAAGGAGGAGTTTCAGCGCAAATGTAGCTGCTGTAAGTACCTCTAACAAATATTTAGGTTGCCTAGGTGTTAGCTTAATGCTCACTTAGTAACTCTGATGTGCCGGTAGAATGATACCTGTTTAAGCATAGTGGTCTAAAGCAGGTGGGAGAAACATCCCATGGAGTGAGAAAGCTTTTTTTAGCTTGTTGTGACTACAATGTCCGAGGCCTGGAAACTGAAGCTAACTAAATGCAGGCTACAAATCGGCCTAAATTCTAAGAAACAGTCCAAAAGGCATAGGAGCAGTGTAGCACAGGATGTCCTGGTATCATTGCTGTTTTGGTTTTGGGTTTTTTTTTTTATTTGAAGTTCAGATTACTTCAGAAAATATTTTGCAGTTGTTCCATGGAGTGAGCATTTCTGTCAGAGCTGGGTGATAGTCATTGGCCTAATCAGAACATGGAATAGATGAAGGTTCCTTCTGGAACAAAAAAGTACAACTGAGATGATTGACTTTACACTCAGAACAGGAATTAAGCACTGGTGCAAGTCAGTCTGCAGTTTAAACAAGTAAATCTCACCATGGCTTCTTGTGTGGAATATTTTTTGATCAGAACTATATTAAAAGATGACCTTCACAGGAAGGCTGGGATTTTGCACCTGTAGTTAAATTGAGTTAAGTGGCGGTTCTAAATCTTTGTCTTGGTTTTGAGCAGAAGTTGCACATATTTTTAGTTCAGACTCTCTCTTTAACTTTACAAGTGTTTTCACTATCTTATACGATATAGAAATCTCTACATTTGTTTTTTATTCGACAATTTTCAATGGTTTTTGTACATTTTGATTTTTTAAAAGTGCATACTTCAGCTAAAATACTCCCATTAAAGACTATTTTTTGCCAGCTCTGTGACCCAATGTAGGTGGAAAGTCTCTCTGCCACTTATAACTGTCATTTTATTGATAATTTATTGACACAGGTTGTTTTATATCTTTGTAAATTGTGTAATTCTTTATTTACGGGTAGAGTTTATCTTTACGAAGAACAAATTAGCACCCAGGTATGGCAGGTTTTTGTCTCCGATGAAAGGCAGTCCTTGTGCACACAACATAATTTAAGAATTAAGATTTGGTGGAAAAAAGTTTATACACTCTGTATTTGTCCATCCCACTTCCCAGAATTAGAGAAACAGTTTAAAAGCTGAACTTTAGGAAGATTTGAGAGTAAAAACATTCCTATGGCTTGTGTTTAAAACTGGGAGTGGGGAGGAAGAAGCAAGTAAGTTTATCACCTTTGCTGTGATCAGGGCTGTTGCATGAACTCCGCAGGTTTGTGTGGTCTTTAGCCTCCCATTCTGTCAGTCAACACACGGATGCTGACCTTCCCAGGGCACTTGGAGCCTCTGTTTTCTGTTCTCCAGTCCCTGCTTTTAGAGGAGGTGGGAGGAAAGGGAAGCACGGCAAAGTGTTCAGGCATTGTCGTTCTAGTAATGCTGGGAAGAGAGGTGTGGGGGCTCTGGCTCCGGGTGGCACCTTAGGGAGCAAAAGTCCTGGGGGAAGCAGTCCTGAAAGGCATGGATGAACCTAGCAGGACTTGATCACATCGTCACCAAAGGGACTTGGGTGCAAACCCATAGGAAGTCAGGCCTCATTAGTTCTGCTCACAGGAGAAAAATCTGCTTTCAGGATGTAGAGCTTATGTGCTTCAGAAGGTGCTGCCTTGTTCAGTAGCTGAACAGGCATTTGCAAGTCTGTAGAAACAAAGCTGTTGGGAAAGCTGGGTTCACTTGGGAAAAATATCAAAAAACTTCATTATAATGGCCACTTAGGAAAGGAAATTATTGCAAGTTCCTTAGGATGACATGGAATTAAAAGTTTTTAAATGGAATTATTTAATATATGAAATTTTGGTGCCATATTCACAGCCTTAATAATTTTACTGTCCTCAAAATCAGGATATTCTCACACAAATTTTTACTTGTGTGAGGTTTGAAATCAAACTTACCTCTGATGATTGTTTTAGGGGTGCCACTTCTCATCACCTCACTGAGATTTAAATGTTTTTAGACAGTGCTAGCTTGAGTTAGGTTAGTTTGAAGAAGTATAACCTTTGCAGAGGACAAGACACCAATTGCTTAACTCTTCCCCTTACCATTTGTGCTTAAGCCATAATTACTGTAAAATTGGGAACAATACATTTTTTACTACCAAGGGCTTCCTTAAAGAGTCTACTATAATTATATTTAGTTGCTTTGCTCATTTTCCTCAAGAAAAAACCTCTAATCACAGACAAAGTATTACTAGGCTATTAATTCTTCAGCTTGTTGATGGAATGTTGCACTCCATTTTTTATGTGAAACGAGCTATGCAGATGTTGGAAGTCATCATTTGTGTACAGAAAACAATACTCTTGATTCTAGAGCTGGGTTAGAGGAAGGTGTAAGTGGCTGGTCTGTCTTTCTTCTGGAAGGTAACAGTCACCTTAAGTGATTGACCTGAAATAAAATATCTTCTAGCTAAATGCATGCACAGATGTAAATATGTCCTGTGCAATTCGGTTGTTTCTTCTCATTCCCTGTTTTTTGTTAAAGCATACAAGCTCATTCTCCACCCAAAGGTAAGAATAAGAAATATTGTAATCGTCCAAGGAGACTGAAATATTCTTTGTTCCTGACTAGTGACGTGGCTGTAGTTTCATGTGCCGATAATGCACGTCTTAGTGTTTGGGGTTTTTTCCCCAAAAGAACAACTCTGGCATGACCTTTTATTTCTCAGGTAGCTTTCAGTAATGTGTCTTAGCAGTACATGATACTTGTACTGTTGTATGCCATCACACTGCTGTCCTCAGCTGCTCTCCGCAGTAGCACAGCTGGGGTGAAATAGCTGTGGAACTAAGCAAAAGTGGAAAAGAGGTGAAAATGAAGAGTTGCAAGTAGTTGGTTTTGCCATTTGAGAATAAATTTATGTGAGTAAATTATTCATGAACATTAGAAATTGAATCCCTGCACTTTGTTGTTTGGAAATCCAAAACTGTCAGGGGAAAAAAAAACACACTTCAGAAAAAATGTTTGCTATGAGTTACATAATAAACTGCATAAAGTATTGTGGATCTCAGAAAATTTTTTTTCTGAACTTTATAAAAATTAAATATCCTCACAGGAAGAAGTTATTCCTGCATTTGTTACAGTGAGAGTGTTTTATAGGTCACTTTAAAAATAAGGTTAGTTATTTTAAAATACTTAGTTTCTTTATTTATTATAAATGAATTAGTCAGGTTAGTTCTCTGTTGTTCTGAACCTAGGACAACAAAACTTAATTGGTGTGAGATAAATGTTCCTGCTTATCTGATTTGACATTTGATTTGTGATTTGACAGTTTTCCTTTGAGCTATAATGTGTGCCTAATGAAATAATGCAAATTCTGTTGGCAGTCTGAAAAGGTGACATTGAGCTTCCTTGTAATCTGATATGATTTATCTTAAATCGTAATTCTTGAATGAGACTCTTGTGAGGAGTGAGAACCACTTACAGTTTTCTATTCTTGTCTCTCTCCAAAGCATTTTTATTTGTGATTGGATGTCTGGTAGTCTGTTTTCAACTTGGAAAATACACTTTAAGATTGTTATCTCAAAATTATTCTTCCTTCCGTGCAATGTTCTCACTGCAAGCTCTTCTCAATACACTAAAGTAGCAATGATGTGATCTAACACTATTTTATATACTTCTTTATAATAAGTTCTGAAAAGCAGGATTTTAAGAAGAGCAAAGATGAAGTGTATGCAATGTATGCTTCATAAGAATGCTTGTTTGTATCTGGCTTATCTACTATTCTGTTCCAATCAAAAAGAAATTCTTTAAAAATTGTCTTTTGGCTTAACCACATAGTGGATGCTATCTTTGTATCTTAGCTCTGAAATTTTCTCTGACATGAATCTAGATCCCTGCACAGTAATCAGTTCTACTGGTTATAAACATCAGGTTTGTCAAGTTTGATCTTTTTGGGGATTGTATTCAGAAAAGATGAGTTCTAACAGGCAGTAGTTGTAATAGCTCTAATTATAGGCATAACCATAAGGAATCTGGGCAGGATTCTTGGTCTGAAACAATTTAGAATTAGTATTTGTCAACCGGCTGAACTCTCGTGTAACCTGTCCTTTGAATTACGTCACCTCTCAGGCTTCTGGCCAGCTCAGCTGAACAGGACATGCGTGGCCACACACGGTGGTGGCTCTTGCTGTTTCTTGCTGCTCCATGAATGCTGTTTCATTTCCATAGTGACTAATGCACAGTGAATTGGCAACCTTGGTACTTATTAGGCTAATTAACTTGTTTCCAGATAGATTTTGTATGTAATTCAAAACAGCACAGTACTTGAAAGCTGTATTACAGAGATTTCAAACTTTTCTAAGCCGCTTTCTCTAGGTCCTTCCTGGTGCTAGAATTAAAAGCTTTTGACTGCACTAAGGCAGCATTCAAGAGGAAGTACGCAGTGCATTCAGAGACTACATAAGGAAAACAGAGAAGGCTGAACCCAGGCAGGGACCTAGATTTATTGGTGTAAGGCTTAGTATCTATCAGGTATTTAAATAACTTGTCGTTAAAGGGCATCTCAGTTTAATATGTTGGTTTTTGTTTTTTGACAACCTACTCACCAGTTGATTTTTTTCTTGAAGTAATTTTGGTGCTAAGAACTTGAACAAGTATCTTAACAGTTTTGATAAATGCATAGTTTTTTACTGTACGTGAATTCTGTGCTACAAAATTATCTTCATGCATTTACAAACCTCAATAGTTTCCTCTTCATGTATATGTTGATAATTGAGAACTTTTTCCCAAAAAGTTAGTTTCAAGACTGAAAGCATATTTTTACTGTTTGTCTACGTTCACCAGACATCTGGACTGTTCTGTGACCTAGTCTTAATACCTACTGTGCTGTAGATAATGTGTGCTTATGCAAAATATTATTCCTAGAGGAATAACTGTGGCTGTATCAGTGGTTACAAGTCCAATTATTTTATTGAGATTGCCTACAAATACCCACTTTGTGGGTACTTATTTGACTTGATTCATTTAGACTGTGTGATTTTGAAACAAATGGTTATTAAAAGCAAACCGACCACAACTTTGTTTAGCAGTTATATTTCATGGATAGCAGTCTTCTGCCAATCGGCTGGGAGAGTGAAAACTTCGAAACAAGCTGAAGTAGTTAATTCTGTGAACTTCAGCTTGGAGATGGGAGAGGCAAAAGCCATTGTAATTGTATTCCAAAATAGATGAGGACTATTATTTTGGTTTCAGCAACCCTACAGTAAGTAAAGAACCAAAATAAAGATCTCCAAGTTATTCTTGCAGCTCTATAAGAAGATATTTACATATAAATAAAAAAAGGTAGTTTTGATGATTATTATACCTGTATGGAAAGAGCTAAAGTAAGATTACTATACTTCAAAGTGTGAGAGTTCATCATTGCATTAGTGCCAGGTATTAATTAAAATACCTTTTCAGTCTAAAAATCAGCACTGTGTGAAGGGAACTGAGTGGAGCAGGTGTGGGACTCTTTTAGGGAAGTTAGGAGCAGGCACTTCTGCCAAAGTGCTGTGGGGGAAGTGGTGTGACGCAAGCGCTGCAGTGTGGTTTGAGCTGGCCTGGTGCATCATCAGCTGCGCGTTCTGCCGGGGTGACGCTCATTAGTGTGGGCTAAGCACTGTGCTCAGCTCTCTCTGCTCTCAGGGCTCCTATTCACCTTGGCATTGCTGCAAAAATCGTGCTACAAAGCTCGATGTTAGTCAAGCTGCTTCACTGTATTTAAATTATCTGTGTTCCTTATTATTAGTCTCACTGTGTAAGTAAGGGATTTTGAGTACTGTTAATCAAAAAACTCCAGCTGTTATCATTTGAGACGTGCCATGGTGAAAATACAAAGTGCCATCTTGGAAAATGCAGAGTCTGGGTATTGCATGGCAAATGGAGCAGGATTCAATGAGAGTGCTGTTACCTTGGATATGGTGGGATACTTGAGAAAACAATGACTGGGTTACTGTGAGATAATCAGAGAAAGCATAAATTGCTTACTTGTACATTTTGGTTTTGCCAGCTTTTTAAATTAAAGTTTTGAGGATAATGTAATCTTGGGACTAGCACAGCTTGTTTATTCTGTATTTTTGAAAACCGGGTTATTTGAATTGATTGGGTTTTTTTTTAATTCCTTATGTTTAATGGAGGTTATTTACATTCTGGGCTGGAGTGTTTCTAACTTTCGAACACAGGGATCATCACTCAGCAAGGCATCTTTCTAAATTCAGATTGAAGCTTAACTGCACCCACTAATAGTGATTTGGTTCAAGTTTCTTGAAACGTTAATTTATAAAGGCAGGGCTAAAGTTGTCACTAGGGAATGTAAAATTAAATTATTATTTTATTTCAGGGGAAAATTTGCTGTGGTGAAGAAGTGTATCCAGAAAGACACCGAAAGAGAGTTTGCAGCAAAATTCATGAGAAAAAGAAGAAAGGGCCAAGACTGTCGGATGGAAATAATCCATGAAATTGCAGTCCTTGAGCTGGCACAATGCAACCTGTGGGTCATTAACTTGCATGAAGTTTATGAAACTGCGACAGAGATGATTTTAGTCCTGGAATAGTAAGTATTAGTAACAATTCCTGAATAACTTTATACAGTATTTGCTTAAAACTAATAATGTAAAAATACTGTGTATCAATGTGAATAATGTAAAAGTTTTTATTGGTTGCCTCTTACCCTTGCTTAATTTCAAGAAGAATTGCTAAGAAAATGATGATTACAAGAAGTTATGTGCAGTCTCATAACTACTTCAGATTATAACAAGTTTCTCTAATTATGTAGTATCTTTCAAAGCTGAACTATAATTTATGTAGTTAAAGCATCTTTAATGTACACTCCCTACTTGTAAAAGAGGAAGAGGAAAGAAGCAATGAGTATCTGTTCAAGAACTGAAGTTTATTTCATTGACAGTGGCAAAGACAGGATGAAATCTGTTGTGGTTTTTTTACCAGTTATAAAAAAGGTATTGAAAGCAACATCATTGCTAGAAAGAAACTATCAAAAGCCCCTACAACAGAAAGCTTGCTAAAACAGTATCTTTTTGGGGAAAGAAAGAAAGGAGGATTGAGACCTAGAATAGTTTCTTTTAAAGGACACTTGACGCTGCATTTGTCTGTGTGGTTTTCTCCACTTGAGTTTGTCTCGATGGGTATTCCAGCAGCTGTTGTGACTCTTCATCTCATATGCCAGTGACTTTAGATACTAAGGCATCTCTCTAGCTTCCAGGATGCACCCAAATGCTTGTTGAGACTAAACTCTATATTCTTGTTAAGCTCTATGGATTTTAAATAATTAGGAGAGGAACAGTGAGGCTCGATAGTTCAGAAGTGACTTGTCTGCTAAGATAAATCTAGCTTGTGCAGCTCTTCTCTTACTTGATAGCAGAAAGAAATAGTGAGAAATCTTATGTCCCAATCACATCTTCTTTAGCAGTCAAAAGAAACTGTATCTTTAAAGTTCAGTGAAACAGAATGAGACTGTGCCTCCTAAGGCAAAATTCCTTCTATAATACATTTTTTAAACTTCATTGTGCCCTTAATGAAGTCATGAGGTATGAAATATTCAAGTATCTTTTATAATACATAGGTGTGACAGAGCTTCTGGGTTTTAACTGCTGCTACTGAAGAGTCATAAATACCTGCTTTAAACACTAGCAGAAATTTAAAATAAAATACAGTTTAATTTTCTAGATCCCATAGGATTGAAAATGAGCAGTGGAATCTAAATGAGCAATAACTTTTGTGATAATTTCGATGCAAAATTCCTAGTTTTCTCTCAGAACTCAATTTTCTTACAGTTGCAGAACTCTTTTAATCTGAAGTATTAACTGGGCTGTTCAGTAATTAGCAAAATTATTTGGTTTATATGCATCAAACAGTCATACCTTGTTTCAGATAAATAGCTGTGTGCTGGAGCTGTAAATTACAGAAACAGTCTTTCCCTGACTTCAGCAAGTATGTCTGGGTGCTTCTTTAATGTCACTGTGTTCCAGAGACATGTTGCAACAAAACAGGTATGAATGTTAGTGAATTTCTGGCATTCTGTATGCAGAGGATTAAAGAACATACCTAGACTGCAAGCTTCTCTAGGGCTTTTCAGTTTCTATTAAGCTTGATGGTCTTTGTGGCAGATCTTTATCTCCTGAAGAAGTAAAACAAATACTTAATTCTTGGCTACTAACTTCATCTGCTAAGGTTTTAAAGTTTCTTGTCTTGTGGAATCTGTCATAAGGGCTGAGGGTTTTGCCTTCAGGAACTGTTTTGCCTTCAGGAAGAGAAATATTAATGTTACATGGAGGCTTGTCTTTCAAGCACTATCAAATTTTGACAGAAAACAAACTTAAAATTGGCCAGTTAAGTGTTGAGCAGTGGGAAGCAAGGAGGCATTAGAGAGTTGGCTTCAGCTGTAGCAGAGCAAATTGGGGCTGTCTGCACCCATCCTCACAACAGTCTCTTTGTCATAAGTTTGTTTGTCATAAGACCTCAATCAGGGTATGTATGTCAGAGTTGAAGGGGTAAGTAAGGCTGACAGGGTAACAGATAAAGCTTGGAATTAATCAGTTATGTTTCTGTATTTCACTGAAAATTGAATGACTGAAAAGACCCTGGAATTTTGCTGGAAAAGGTAGATACAGTCTGGGAAACTTGACATATCAGATATAAAAAGAAAAAAGCAAATTTGATAACTTTTGGGCATGATACCTGTATGCAACCTACCTGTCATCTTCCATTTCCTTTTGAAAGAAAAAGCAGTAGAGCATCTAGTGCTTAAGAACTGGTGTTTTTTATAGGTGTTCATCACCTTGTTTTTACACATCTGTGGAAGGGATAGATGATATTAGTGGGTCATTAGTGGGTCAGATGTTACAGAAACCTGTAAGTGCAACTTCAAAAATCTTCATCATTAATATTACGTTGTGAAGAGCCTCTGAACTGAGCCAGGGCCTTGTGTAAATACAATAGACTTTCGTTATGCTTGCTTTAAAAAAAGGAAGAAGTTGTCTTTATCATCTTGAAGACATAGTATTTATTTGATATGCTGGATGAAGTGTTTTTTCACCTGTAGCTATATGGACCTGGATAATATTATGGACTTATATATCTATTAATATTAATGGACTTACATAGTCTTGATTTATTGTCCTACTTTCTGGAGATGTGACTGGTTAAAATAAGAGTCTGCTGGCAGGAAATGATCCATTTGGCATGGGATTCAACAGACAGAACTTGAAGCAAACCCACTGTAATCACAAAAATCTGTCTTGCTCCAATGTTGGCATCTTGTCTATTAGAGTAGCAAGCGGAGTTGTTCTAGTTAGCAGTCTCAAATCAAGATTAGAGGTCTTAAAAAGTTTTAGGGGAAAACTTCTTGAATGGTCTTTATTACCTTTGCTTGTGTTTCATTCAGTTCTTGGGCTGCCTGATTGGAAAGGTGAAGGCAAAAAAATAAAAGCATTTGTCTGAGAACCAAGAACTTTTAAGACCAGTATCTACAACTTAATGCATTTGGGTGTTTCTCTTCCCATGTCCTCTCATCAGATACGGATTTACAGTTTCCTCAGGCTTTGGGGACATTGGTATGTTATGGTAGCCTTACACTGGAAAAATTGCCAGTAAGTGCACTTACTATCCAGTGGTATGCCTAGCCAAGGGAAAGAGTTATGACTGTCAGCAGAGTGAGAGGGAACCTTTGGTGGTAGCGTTAGAACCACTGTGGTGTGAACAGCTTGTACTGTAAGCTCCATGTACAGAAAGTAGATGACTTTCCATTATCTTGCAAAGTCTTTCAAGAAAGACTTTTGACAGCGTTGAAGATTCAGGAAGCAAATTCTTGTCCATTGCAGACTGTATATAATTCCCCATTGAAATCAACTAGGAATTGGTCTATATTTCTGTACTCTGGTGATTTGTACTTCTAGGTCCTTTAGAACCCTAACTTAATATTTGATCCATTAGAGCTGGGGGAATGGTTCATTTCTTCAGGTGCCCTGAAATAGATCTGTTCAATCTCTTTCTAATGATAAGTTAAATGACTGCGTTAGTGTCTCGTAAGTGCACTTGAAAGAAGTTTTATGCTGAATCTTGTACAGTTCATTGTTAAGATACATTTCAAGGAAGATAAGCAGTCTCCATTTAATCTAAAGTCAACATAATTGTAACAAAGATTAGTGCTCCAGACTTCAAAATGACTTTTAGCTCATTTATGCTGCTAAGTAGTAGTAAAGTGTTAGCATGCTTTTCATTGATGAAGAGCAGTTGGATTTCACTTGAAACTAGAGAAATTAATAGTACAACAGTACTTTCATAAGTAAATTAAAATAGCCAAAGAATCATGGTTGCCATAGCTTTCAAGTTTGGAAAGACTTCTTATGTCTCACTCACATTTTTTTCACACACTTAGCTAAGGGAGGGTGTACTAGAGAAATAATGTATTTTAGGTAACACTGGATTCAAAATGTTTTGTTATTAAATATGTCCTTATCATTTTTTTTTCCAGATTAAGATGGCTTGTTTTCCTAAAAACTTTGTTGTCCTAAGGATAATTCTTTGCTTTTATCTCCCAAGAACATTTTTTGACTAGGTGGGTGGGGGTGTCCAGTCACTTGCTAAGTTAGTTCATAATGACAATTAGAAAAAACTACAGTTTAATGAAAAAGCTAAACCATGACAAATGGGTAAATATTATTAACACCAGATAACTCTTGGTCTGCATACATACAGAAATCGTATTAGTGACACACCTGTGACACTTTCCTAGCAGGTATTTTGATCCCTTCTATGGTTACATTTCTTTTTCCCCTGAAATCTGGCTGGAAAATACAAAATAGCTGAGTTGAAAGTATTGTTAAGGAGCTTGGCAAAACTTGTCTTAGGTGTGCAGGAGAGTCTTTTTGGAGTTCATTTTGACATTGTGCATCCAACCGCTTGTGACTGGCTTGGCTCACAGCTTCCTGACTGT
Organism: Monarcha castaneiventris obscurior; assembly: GCA_026261815.1. NCBI lineage: Eukaryota > Metazoa > Chordata > Aves > Passeriformes > Monarchidae > Monarcha > Monarcha castaneiventris. Next base: position 49,826,774 of record JAMPIT010000230.1, on the reverse strand, counting down.
TTTGCTTAAGGGAATCAATTAAGCTCACTCCACAGCAGCAATACACAAAACGGTCTTGCAGTATCAAATTTCCATGTGTTCTTGTAAAGGGTTGCTGGTTACTTGTTTGAATGTGGTAATTTTTGGACAGAAGGAATTGTCCAGTAGGAGTTGTTCCATCAGCATCCCAAATAGCAAAGATCAAAAAACAGAACATTGCATGTGAAGTCACCTTCCCATGTGAAACTGTTTTGTAAAACCAAGTGTCTATGGTAGCTGGGAATGGCAGTGTCTCGTAAGTCATGAAGTGGGTGTGCATGTGTGAGGGCTGTATTTGCATGTCTCACTCTTGAAAATGCTGATGAACCCAGGCATCTTCAGAAGTATAGGGAGGGACTTAGATACTTTTTTTAAATAAAGTTTCTGGATCAAGGGTTTTCTACCCTCACATTGGTAGCACTGTGTCTTGATTTCACTGATGGGACATTGCTCCAACTTTTATTGCCTTGACTTTTAAACCTATAATTCAGAGTTCTTTAAGTGCAGTATTAAAATTCTAGGTGGTTTACATTTTAGCATCGGTGCCTACCTCAGTTTTAATTAAGTTGCGCTAATAAACAAATTGTAGCAGATGCCTTCCAAGTAGACATAGAGCAAACAGGGCTTTATAAGGCCCTTCCACCCTCAACTTCCACTGGTTTTTCAGGTGGGTCTATTAAACGTAAAGTGTGATCCCACGTTTTGGGTATAAATCCGATTTCACAGAACTAAATAGCAGAAGTATTTTTTCCTTGTATGAAGTGGCAGAGCTGTACCAGCAAAATCCCGGGGTTGTTGCTGTAAAACACATTGTGTTAGTAATTTTGGTGGTAGATCTTATCACAGTATGTGCATTATAATTCACTGCTACAAGGAATTAAATCACTCTTCAAGTAACATATTATGGCATTCTTAAAGCAGAAAGTTTACTTTATGGGTTGCAGTAGATGTTTTTCTGTTCCTGTCTGGAAGATCCAGTTGATGTTGCTTTTTCAAGGAACTTAGAATACACTAACCGATGTTCATTTTAAAACTGTCATTAATATCTGAATCCTGTTCAAAGCTGAAATATTACTGTTTCCATGATTTAAATAAAAACTGACTGAAGAAAGATGCAGTAGTGTCAGGCATATGAAATTTTTCAAAAGGAATTTAAGGATTAATATTCCTTTGAAAAACTCATTCTTGAGCTCTATCATCTTTGATACAGAATGAAGAAAAATAATTATTTAAGAGAGGGGTTTTTTTTGAAAGAAAATCTTAGTTTAATAAATGAAATCGTAGTGCTGTACCAGTCAGCCAGCATATAGAACAGAAGTGTAAAACTGTTTAGAAAAGGTTAAGATTTAACCTTCTTTTAATTTTTTTTAAGACAATCTGCAGGGAAAATTTAAAATAATAGCAGTGAGAATACTTGGAGGGCAAAAAACTTTTTTTAATCCATGAGGCTTTTGAAAGTACTAGGACTGCAGCAGCAAAGTCAGTATAGGCAAAATGAAAATTCAAGTATATTTAAGTGTTCTTTTTCTGGGGGTACACAGTTGAAATGCACCATTTTTGTAGAACTCTCATTTGCTGTTATATTCATGTTGAATGTGCCTGGCTGTCTTCAGGATAGTCTAGGCAATACAATTCATTGGATAAAAGCAAGCAAAGGCACAATAGATGGGTATGCATCAATAAAGATTATTGCTTGTGCAAAGTCATTTTTGCATGTCACAGTTTGGTGTAACTGGAGAGGATGGTGTCCTCGAGGGTTGCACCACCTTTCCCTGAGGGCTGATTATAGAATTTCTTGCAGAACAAAGGGTGTATGTGCTGATTTCATAGTAGTAGTTCAACAATCTATATGCAAAGTGGCCCGATTCTAACATTCTTATGCCCATTCTTGTTTTAAGATGGAGCTTCTGTTCAGTTTATTTTACTTTTGATGCTACTGGGTTGTATTGTAAAGCAATTTTAGTTCTCTAGAGCCATTGCTATACAGAGCTGGTACTTCATGTAGCTTCAGAGTACTTTTAAAACATTCATTCATATCCAGTTATTTTTATATTTTTTGTTATTCTGTTGTTTGTTTAAACATATATAAACAAAAGGGGAAGCAAGCTGAGAGAGAAAATTTTCAGAGCTATTTTTAGATTAACGAAGTTTAGAAACCTGTAATGCATCCCTGTATATCAGAGACTTCATAAACAATTCAATTACAGATTTTACATTTATTCTTTCGAGTATGTGCAAAGTGCTTTGAGGAGGATGGGAGGTGGGGCTGCTTTGCTTTATATGTACAAAGACTTGCCTTGGCCAAATTTCCACGTAGTTTCATAAGAATGGCAAAAGGCACATCTTCTGCGAAAACAATGTCCTCAAACAAATGTGGCATTCATCTCAAAGCAAAGTCAGTAGTGTTTCAAAAGCAGTCCCCAAAATTTTTGTACTATTCATATTCTCAAACCTAAAACCTTTGCTTCTCTCCAAAGCTGCCACCCTGCAGAAAACACTTCCAAGGCTCTAAAAGCTTGCCAAATGTCTAATAACTGAAAATATTGCGATTGGATTATACCTCCTGCTGATCTTGCCTATACAAAAAAAAAAAGTGTGAGTAGGGCCAAATGGGTGCTATAATTTAGTCTTTGAACTAACAACATTCCTACTTTTCCACAGTGCTGCTGGAGGTGAAATCTTTGACCAGTGTGTGGCTGAAAGGGAGGAGGCCTTCAAAGAAAAAGATGTTAAACGACTTATGAAGCAGATATTAGAAGGAGTTTCATTCTTGCACAGAAACAATGTTGTTCATCTTGACTTAAAGGTAAGATTGGTGCTGTATTTTTCTTACTGATTTCTGATCTGTTGGTAATATGTCACAATAATGCCAGTTTGTAATTAACACAATTTTACCTAATTATACCTTGAATGATAAAATTAAATTTTTGGGATAGAGTAGCCACCAGGTCTGCAAGGCTTTTGGGGGGTTTCTACGATTATGTTAAATATAAACTTCATTTGATTAAGTGAAATGTAATGAATTCCAAAGTCAGTTTGCCTCCTACCTTAAATTGCAAATGAGTGCTTTGGGTAAGATCTGACTCATTTCTACATTGCAGTAAAAATGTCTGGGTATTATATGGCCATTGAAATCCAGATTTATATTTTGTATTGACTTGAGTTTTAATGAAGAAGAAAGGTGGTAGTGACACTGGTGGAATAAAGTGAAATGTTTCAGAATGAAATGTTCAAACAGGGCTGGTAAATTAAAATGTTAAGAACATTTGTAGCATTTTCTTCCTTGTTTGCTCCCTAATTTAAATCTCTGTCATTTGCTGCCAAACAGTTAGCTAACACCCTACAGGTATATAAATTATCATGATTTACTGAAATAAGTATTTTTTCTTATTGAAAAATATTTTTGACCCAAATCAAGTGAAAAGTACAGTTGCCATCACATGAAATCTTATGGTCAAGAAGGGAGTTGTAACAGGGATCCAGAAAACTATCTTCTCCTATTAGCAGCAAGCTCCAGTTAATTTTCTTTAGCTTCCATCCATCCATGCAGTTCCATCTCACGTGGGAGATGCAACTGTATCTCATGATGAGGTTGAACTAGTTTATTATTAAGCAAGGCAGTTATGAAAAGTAACTTGCATTACATTTTTTAAAATTCTTTTTACATGTCCTATTCTCATATTTACTAAGTAAATTGTAAGCTGCTGCATGTTTGTTCTGTTGCTAAGATACTTACACTTAGTTGTATTTTGGCACTATTACAAACCTACCAGTAGATTCCAGTATCAGGCTGTATGTACTTAATATATAACTTAGCACGTCATGAACCATTCGTCAGCTAAAGCAGATGAGCCATATTTGCACACAAATATGTCACCTACCTGGTTTTCCAAACATTTATTCAAATTATCTTTAAAATTTTGATTGAGTCACACACACAGAATATTAATAATTGTACTAAAATAATTAATGAAATTATTTTAGCAAGTGATGTGAGAGTAAGTGTTCAGAAAGACTAAAAACAAGCAGTTAGAATTCCTCAAAGTTCCATGATGCTTAAACAAGATATTCAGTGTCTCTACAATGGTTGGCCATTGAATTTCCTTGAAGCAAAGTGTGTAAAATTAAAATGTCCTTTGTGAACAGTATATATTTGTACATTTTTATAGCTAAAGTTGTGGTGTTCCATAGCACCATCAGCTGGATATCTGTAACTGGCAATTTGCTGTGTTTCATATGACTTCAGTATTTATTTGCAAAAGTAGACTTGGGATTTTGATTGCAGCTTTTGTCCAGAAAAGAAATTCATAAAAAGCTTACTTAAAAACTTTCCAACTGGTCAGAAAACTTATGCTATAACATGGAGCATGTGCAGTTCTCACTGAAAAATCCAGCATTGTTTTGTTGCCTTATGAAAGTTCATTAGCAGAGCAAATTGTCTGGTGATTGAGGTTAATTAACATGTTTATATATTACTGCAGTGTGCAATGTGTGTTTAAAAGTGGATCTTAATTGAAGTCCTACTTGCAGTGTGATGACTTTCATGATATATAAAACTCAGTCTTTTGCAAAATAAGGTTTATGGAAGTCTTCAGAGTATCAGCAAATAAAATTATGGAAATGGTAGAATTAAAAACCATGACTTGCAAAGATTAATTGAGGCAAGACTTTGAAAAAAGGCCCATTTTTGACAGAACTCAAAAAGTTGGGCGCTCACTTTGGCCGCATATTTATTAACCTGCTGTCCTCATCTTCTGTTGTATCGTGTCTCCTGCTGCTTTACCTTGTGGCTTAAAGCACCAGGGAATTTACTGAGTACTTTGTTTGTGATGGCATTTGGAAGACTTCTCTATGTTTACTGTATGTTATGCAAGGTGTTTGCCAATAGCAAAGTTTACAAATTCTTGCTAAAATGTGGTTTTTTGTGCTACTAGTTGCACCTTTGTGTCTCTAAAGATTTCCATTTCATTTGTCTGTTAGAAATTCCTTTGGAAAGGTCTGTCCAATTTTCCATATGTTGCACCTTCAAAAAAGTTATATTTTACACACAGGAGAATTTAAACTCAAGTGGTTGTCAGTATGTAATTGTCAGTCTAGTATTTATATTATAAATCTTACAAACTAGTTTTGTGACACTGACAGCTACCTTGCTTTAGTGTCTCTTTGCCCTCTTAATAGATACAAGATTTTTTCTGAGACTAAACACTGCAGAAAGAAATGGATTATTTTGATGTGGCTTAGCAAGGTTGTCACCTGATCATTTCTTTCCAAAAGCATGGTTCTACTGAAAGATGGTTGAAATATGTCGTGGTTTTAATAGCAAAATACAATTACATAGTCCAGTTTTGACTTGGATAAAGAGCAAATATAATGCTACCAAGTGCAAATTAATTATCACTTGACAGTATAGTGTTGATGCTATTTAATTTGCAGAGTGTGCGTAGATTGTAGTCAGGAGTCTTTCATCTCCTCTTAATGGTGCTTAAAAGCTGCAGAGTAAGGGAAATCTCCTTTCTCTGTGTTCTCATTTGCTGTTTGACTTAATCTTGAAATGGAGTTTGGTAAAAGCTTAAGGTAGTTGGGAATGGAAAAGAATTTAAGAAGTCGTGGGGGCTGAGGAAGAAGATATGGGGGTCCTTTACTTTTTTTTAGAATCAGCCTAGTTTAGTATCTTTAGACATAATGCAGCTGGGGTATCTCAGCTAGTCTGTTTTTCCTGTTTCTGACCATTATTTCTTGAATAATTCCTGTCTTTTCTTCTAGGGATCTGAGGGTTTTTGAGTATTATATAATTAGATAACCTGCAACATTAATGAAGTTAGGTAAGGTGAGGCATTGATTAGTTTAAAAACGTGACCTTTATTATGTGTCCTTAGTTCTTCCGTATTTTCTTGAAACCAACTAAAGATACAAGAAATAAGAGGATTTAAACGGAACATTTAAGCCTTGCTGCAGTAGAGGGGGAGGTTTTCAAACGTTGCCATTTGATGGTTTTCATCAGCGATTTCGATAGTGTTTGAGAGCAAAAGCAAAAGGCTGTTTGCAGAATGGCCACCAGGAGAGCCTCCAGCCGGCATCTCCCTGCCTTTGTAGGCTGACTGGCATTAGGCAAATCTAGATGTATTCCAGTGGAGTGAAACCAAAAGAGAAACAGTATTACAGATGTGAGGAAATTATCTTACTTTTCTGAAAGTTTGAGAGTAATGGTGTCAAGCTGAAAACTATGGTGAGTTTGAAGCTATGGCTTCTTTTAGGTTTCATGCTGTTTTTTAGGCTGGCACTTCACATGAATCCCATAATGATTCCTTAAAATAAGAAAATGGCTGGTATTTCATTAAGAATTGATTTAGAGTTACGACTCAATTCATACTGTAGACAGGGATTTTTCTGCATAGGTGTATTTTGCATAATAAGATTTAAAAAAAAATACTTGTGGCAACTGTTTTATCTACTAAAATATTAAAATACAAGGTTGAAGGGTTTCACAAAACTTTTCCATTAAAAACTTTTCCTCATTTAAATATAGAGAACAAATACTTTTCTCATGCTTATAATTTGACTCTTCACAACATAACTAAATTTCTCCCTGGGAAGAACATCTGAGAGGCTAATGAATGAGGCACAGTCAGCTTTTTTGGATGTTTGCTTTTCTAATACAAATAGAGAATAACAAATCTGAACTATAAAGAATGTGGTAATGTGCAGCTCCAAAAGCCTTTGTACAGCCACCAGATCTCAGTTTGTAAAGAAAATTTAAAAAGAGGTATTCATAATATGTAGGTTTACAAACAGAAAATAGATTGACAACATCATGGTGTTATTTTCAAATAACACAGTTTGATTTTGCAGGAATCAAAAAACTTGACTATATTCAGGTCTTGCAGTGAGGAGAACTGGCCCAAGTTTTTTTTAAATGTTCTTGCCCAGGTTTATTTCTGTGTTCAAAAGCAAGGCTGTTCATGTGACAGCATGTCTTCATGAGTGACTCTGGGGATGGAGGACACAGCAGCTCTGTGACTAGAGAAGTATAAATGTTGGTGTTACTCCAGCTGGATTATCAGTCAGTGGTTGCTTTGCTCTTCTTAGTATTTTGTCCTCCTCCCTTTTTGACCACGCTGAAAATTGTGGTTGATAATCCAGGTTCCCAATAAAGACTTCTGCACGTTCATGGAACTTGTGCTCACTAGAAGCATGAATGCAGCGTCAGTTGTCAGCACTACCATTTGGAGAAGTTAATGATAAAACCCAGTGTGACCACTGGCCTGGGGACAGGGAAGGTCACACCTTCTTTTTCTTTCTTTTGGCAACTATATGCTTCAGTTGCAAAAAATCTAAGACCTGTTGTCTAAAGGTAGTTTTTAGATTTTTATTTTTAAATTGAGCTAGCATTTAAAATAGTAAGGAACTTCTTAATGACCACAAAGGTGCTTTGAAGGAAGACAGCCACGATCTAGTGACATCAGCGCAAACAAGTTTATCCAAAGGTGATGCTCTTAAAAACCTGTTTTTCAGGCTACTAGATTTTTTTAAACTGTTCTTCAGTTAGTGTTCTGTAATACAGTTGTTTGTACTTTGAACAGGATTCAGGTTGGTTGCAACAGACCTTTAAACAGGTGCAGTCAAAATAGTTTTGTGTGTTCAGAGTTTTTCAAATGATTGGTTGTTTTTGGAAACCCTTCAATGGGAGGTATTTTACACCATCTATTGGAGGAATCAAGGTGGTAAGAGGTGTTAAAGAGGTGATACAAAGGACTAGAGGTACAAGTGTGGAGGTACTTGCATGCTATTGGTAAATGACAGATGTTGGCATGTATTTCCAGTGTGTTCTAAGCTAACAAAGGTTTGATTCTCAGTTCTAAGTTGAAAATCCTGCCACTCCTTTTAGCCTACGTGTGTCTTCAAAATCACCTTGGGGGAAATACACAAAAGATCCAGGATATCATACTTGTTATGGGAGGCACTGTTGCTGCTTGTGGTCTAAAATAATTATGCAATATGATGTCATAGACATTAGTTTTGGGTGATCTCAGAAGTCTCCTCCTCTTGTTTTTCAGCCCCAAAATATTCTGCTAACCAGTAAGTCTCCTCTGGGAGACATTAAGATAGTAGATTTTGGCCTTTCCAGAATAATGAAGAGCAGTGAGGAACTAAGAGAAATCATGGGAACTCCAGAATATGTAGGTAAGTTGTTATTATAGGAGTGATGAATAGTCCAGGCTTCTGGGGAGCAAAAAGAGAATTTGGAGCATGCCAGCCTGGCTGTGCAGTTACTGTGTCGCAGGATCAAGTTATTACTTGGATGTGGCACTGCTGCCAAAGGTAGAACTGGCAAGTGTTGCCAGTCTAATGAACTATGATTGTGTGCTTTTGTTGAAGATGAAGATGCACTTTAGATGATTCTTACCAGCAGTGATAACACGTATTACTCAGGTTGAAAGTTTAAATTCACATATTCAGTCTCTGAATACAATATTTTAGCCATTGTAGGCTTTGAAAGTATCTTTAAGTTGTGTGGTATATCTTCATAGTTATGGGTTACAATGCTGGAATATGCAATGTTGGATATTTCTGTTTTATCTGCAAGAAACTTGTATACAGATTCCTTAACTGGGAAGGAGACTGGCCTGGCTTCTGAAGATTACAATAAAAGGAAAATACTTTTTTATACTTAAAAATAGTGAATGATACCACTTAAATAACCTGGATAGAAATATCTTGATTTCAAAAGACTGTCATGCTTCAAATGGCTTATCTTAAATTTTACCATGTGACCATTATTACATTTTTTAACTATAATGTAATGTCGGCATATGACAAAACCTGTTTTTTTCCCCCCAAATAGCTCCTGAAATTCTGAGTTATGACCCAATCAGTACAGCAACTGATATGTGGTAAGTTGAACAAATTAATGGTCATCATATCTGTACTAAAAGGGATTGTTCTTTGGGGGTTTTTTTGTTTGTTTGCTTTTAAGAAAAAAAGGCAAGCTAAAAAACTGCTTTTCTGGTTTTTAATTTAGGAGTATTGGAGTACTGGCATATGTTATGCTAACAGGGATATCGCCTTTCTTGGGAGATGATAAACAAGAAACATTCTTAAATATATCTCAGATGAACATAAGTTACTCTGGAGAGGACTTTGACCTTATATCAGAGTCTGCTGTGGATTTCATCAAAACTCTGCTGGTTAAGAAACCCGAGTAAGTAAAATGCATAATTGTATATGTTAATATGTCAGAATGACTTAATTTTAAATGTAGCAAGTGCTAATGTTTTCATTTTTAAAATAGAAGGGGACTTTTGATTTTGTTGTGCTTTTACTTTTTATGTATACGAAAACAGAATTCCTCCATTTCCATCCAAACATGTATATTCCAAATGATGTCCAGATGTTAGTAATTAAAACTCAAATTACTTTGAGAAAACTGTGTATTAACTATAGCCTGTAGCAGTGAACAGTACACTCATTCTTCCTGCAGGTACTTTGCTGAAGTCTTTTAAAAGAATTCAGCTTTGAGTCCTTAATTTTGGATGGGTTGATAGAGAACCTTGCCTTTTCTGGTTCATTAGTACACTTTTCTCAGTGGGCAGTGAACTGGAAATTCCAGGTTCCCAAATAGAACAGGTGTTTTCTGTGGAACTTCATGGGACATGTCAGCTATTGAAATGGCCTACTGCTTGTCTGTGGGAATACTTGAAGAATATAAAGGTCAGATAATTTTTCTATATATAAGAAGGAAATGTGTATAAACTTTGAAAGTTGGTTGGCAGCATGGAAATGTAAACTCATATTTGGGGATCTATTAATTTCCTTTATTTTAAATTCTAGGAGTTCATCTGCTTCAGCTGCTGTGGTCTTTTTTGGTAAAAGATAGCTGTCAGTGGTTTTTTTTTTATTTCCAATTCTATCTGTCTTTAATACAGTCATATCCTTGAAGTATTTTGTGGGGATCTCTTCTGCAAGGTACTGGATTTTGTATTCACTTGGACATTTATTTTAACGCTTTCCTTCCTCCGCAGGGACCGGGCAACTGCTGAAGAATGTCTTCAACATCCATGGTTAGAACAAAGTGATAATCCCACTTGCAGGGCATGGAATAAGAGTACAGAAGGGGAGACCAGTGATGCCATCCAGAAAGATGCAGATTCTGCCTCTGAAAAATCAGTAGATGCTGAGAAAACTGGAGAGGAAGAATCAATAGTGACAGAAGAACTAATTGTAGTGGCTTCATATACACTGGGACAATGTAGGCAGTCAGAAAAAGAAAAAGTAACTGAGCAGAAAGCCATTTCCAAACGATTTAAATTTGAGGAACCATTACTGCAGGAAATACCAGGAGAATTCATTTACTGAACTGTGTGGAGCTTCATAGCTATAACTGGAAGGCAATTTTTTTCTACTAAACAAAAGTATTCTAGCCAAGTGAATTTCTGATACGCAATAAATGTTCTAGATAAAAGAAAATGTTTATAAATGGCATACAACAAAAAATGTGCCAAGCTTATTTCATGGAACAGATAAACAAGATTTCAAGTGGCTGAAAGGAATTTAACAAAGATTATAAACTTATTTTTGTTTTTAATTTTTGTTTCTGGGGTTTTTTGTTGTTGTTATTGATTGGTTACAGAGTTTTTGTTCATTGTTCTGGTGTTCTTGAGAAGTCGACACTGGAAGTGTTTCAGTGACAGATGTCAATAGGAGTATTTTAGGATATGTTTTGGCATTTAATGCAAATATATAATGCTGGATTTTCCTCAAATGCCTCCTGACTTCAGTGGAACTATCTGCTGATCTAAAACTTGTATGAGAGGAGAATTCAGTCACCTGGTTTGACATACAGATTTCAAAATCATCCTCTGTGTGTTTCTTTGTTTACATCAGGTCAAAGACTCAGACTCCTCTGGCATGTAGCTGAACAGTGAGCTGAGCTTCTCTAGACAGAGATGCACGTGCTGCACTGGTAAAGAAATCTGTATTGGAGATATGTCTGATTTGGGAGCACAGTAAAATCCTGCTCTGGAGGGTGATGTATTTGTTTATTTCAGTCACTTGTGAGCCAGCAGAGATTGTTCCCTTCCCCTCCTGTGTTGGGTGAGATGTGCCAATAGAATCCAGTTCAGTGTGGCTGCACAGCACTCCTCAGAGGAAAAATGACAGTCTGATGTAGCTCCTCTGAAGTTATTGAAGTTCTTGCCACTGACTTTACCATGGTGGGTTAGACAGTTTGTCCTGCTAATCAGCTCTTGATTCCACCTCCCCCAGAAGTAGCTGGGGTTTTACTGGGATCATGAGGTCATTTCTGCCTTCTTTCTGTTCCTCTAACTGCTGCTTTAAGGAAGAAAGGAGCATCCTTAGTCTAAATTGCATTACCTTGTTCAATATAGCTGTCAGATGAGGAAGAAGATACTGATTCTTCTGAAACAACAAAGCACAGCTCATGCCTCCTGCTTCCCGATCACTCTCCCTTAGAGACTTGGAAAAACAGGCTGTTATGTGGCCGGGCACAGTGGGATTAGGGAGCAGTATGGATGGGTTATAGTTCTCAATGGACGCAGTCCCTCAGAGGACAAAGCTGACACCAACTGGGCATCAAATCTGAGTGGTTTTTGCAATGTACAGATCTGAGGATCTTGGTCTGAGTCCTAGTTTTCTAAGAAGTCTTTCATATTGATGCTGTCCCAAAGTTTAATTTTTATGTAATTGAAGTTTAGTACTATTGTATTGCATACTGTTAACTATTCAACTATTTATTTGGTTTCCTTATGCTGTTCCTTTATAATAAACTCTGACTAAAGTTTTCTTGCTATAAAACATTGAATAGAAACTCTTAAGCTACTTTTTCCCTTTTTTTCCATGTTGGTACACACTTCCCAATTTCAAATGTATCAAATGTTCTTGCTCCATTTAGTGAGCAGGAGTTCAGGGCTCTGTGCTTATGTTACAGTTCCTCCTTCACATGAAAGTTAAATGGCTTATTAATAAGACCAGCAGTACTGGGGTGATCTGATCAGCATGGCTGGAGAGGCGAGGGAAAAACACTAGTACAGAAGAAAGCTGAACCAAAAGCAGTGGGACAATGAGTGTTTTTCAGTAAGGCTGTTACACGTAAGTAACATTGGCTTCATTGCCAGAGGTTGGGTTGCCTTTTTTCCAGCCATATCAATGAAACTGCACCTAAATTAAACTGTTCTATCAGGCTTCTTCCCCTATGGAATTACATATTGAGTATTCATGTAGGTAGGGCAGCTTCTCATTCCTCTAAGATGTTCATATAAGAAAACAGCTAGTAGTGTTCAGAATCGAGTTTGGATGTGTTTTATATTGTTATGCAAAGATGCCTTTCATGCTCTGGAGGAAGGAGTCAGTTGCTGGACAGCTCTGGCTGGCTCTCAGCAGGACAATCTTTGAGCCAACAGTGTGTCTGTGTTACCTGGGTGTTTCTGGACACAGACAGGAGCTGACCCTACCTACAGTGCAGATCTGTTTCAGCCTTGTTAGGCAGGGCAGTACCTTCATTGGCATCTTTCTTTACTCTCCAGTCATTTGCCCAAGACAATTTGCTTGGGTGAGGGGACGTTGATTCATTAAATTCTGTGCAAGATTACAATTTCTCCCATCTTCCATCATTGCCATTTTGACCTTTTTTTTCCCCCTACATCTATACTTCCTTACTCGACCAAGTTGAGCAGAGCAGTGAGGTTGAAGCATGTTCACATCCTACCCTTACAAAACAATTGTGCCAGTGTTCCACACATAAACGTTTAACAACTCCTGGTTGACCACAGCAAACTATTTGAGGGATGTATACCCATTTCACTTCCTCTCTGTAACCACAGATCATGTCTCAGGTTGAGACTGGTACTAATGGAAAAGAGTAGGTGCTGAGCAGTATACATTTTGTCCTATATGTATTGGTTTTATTGTAGGTCAGTGAAGCTTAACAAGTATACATGAAATACATCCTTATTACAAGGCCAGCTTCTCTTGAATTGACTGCTTTGAGATTTCCAGTGGGCTGCATTACTGTTTAACTCTTCGTGCCTTACGGTGATTTTATACAGTATTTTTAATGTCATTAAGAATTTGTATAAAGTTGTGAAAGTTTAACAGTTTAAGTTATAAACAAGGCGTCTTAGCTTCACCCTATAACAGGGAAAATTTTCCGTAACATTTAACTGCATGACTATCAGCCAGACCCACAGGCTTGAGGCTGTTTCTCTTCCACTGTGAGTGTGGGTAAAGCTTCAAACGAGGTGTTTTTACCCTGAGCTGTAGGAAGGGGCTGTTGCAGTTCTTGAGGAGCTCAGTTAAAGTGAAGTGACACATCAGTAGGACTGGGAACAAACCACGAGCTGTGAGGAACAGCTGGTTTTCTGCAGCTCCATTAATACTGGGGCTCTGTGTACATACATACAAAGGTCATCTGGAGCAAGCTGCTGTGTTGGTGGGGAAGGGGCTGCTTGTGGAGAAACAATCAGCTCCTTGGACCTTGTGGGCAATGCTCTCCCAGTCTCCGCTCTCCAGACGTGCTGGCTGCCTTTGTAGCACAGGGAGCGTGGCTGCTGTTGGCTCAGATGCAGGATGCTGAAGGAATGGAAGGGCAGATGTTCCTAGTGAGTTGTTTTCTGTGGTTTTGATAGAAGAGCCATGAATTGTGTCAATAGGAGGGGTAGGTCCAGGCGTAGGCCTCCTTTCAGTTGTTGGAATAAATAGCAAAGTCCTAATGAAAAGCACAGCCTTGTCTCCTCTTGTTGCTATATTCACCTCTTTAATAGAGAGGCTTATAGATTTTATAGTTGCTAAATTAAATATTCTACACAATAATATTTTTCTTTTTGTCCAAAGTGGAATTTGCATTGTGATTTGTCTAATTTGTCACATTTTCCCTAAATACAAAAGAGTGAATTCCAGTTTGTGATCTATCCCATGAATCTTGAGAGCTGTTAGGTCACAAATGCAAATAAAAGTTCACGGCCCATTCTCCACTGGTGGTGCTCACAAGGGATGGGGAGGGAGGTGGGCCTTTCACCACATTGCTCCGTGGCTTAAGATGTCTCTTGAATATTTCAGGTATTGTTCCTGGAAGACAGTTCAACGTTTTAAAGAAATAGTGCCAGTTCATTGTATTTCTGATAAGGTGTTTACTGTTTCAGGAACTTTACAATAAATGAAATTTTGTTTTCTGAACAGCTGATGGGCCTTTTGTTCTTTGTGCTTTGTGAAACACCCCTTAGCAGGATTACTGATATTTTAGTTTTCTGAATGACACATTAGTTCAATTTGTGCAGCAAATATAAAATGCATCAATGGTCTTTTCCACACTAAAGCAATATGCTTCCACGGTAGAGTTCTTCACGGTAGATACTGAATTAAGCTGTCATTTGGATTAATAAATACAGTCAGGAAAAAAGTAAGTACAGATGGGTGTGATAAAAATCTCTCCTAATTAAGAAAAGGTTAGGATTTGTCAAAGTGAAGCAGAGCATTAGGACCAAAGTCATTACTGCAAAATTAGGAGAGGAAAGGGAACTACTTGAAGGGATTATCTTTTTTTCCTGTAAACACAGGGAACTTAATTACATTGACTTTTTGCTTGCTTGTACAAGTAGAATCACAGCTAAGCTGGTGATGCATTGAAATAAGTGTACCCCATCTCTTCAATTAATTTGCAATGCCAGCATACAGACTGAATTACACAGGTGTTTTTTAACTAATCCTCACAGGGAAATCTCCTGAGCTGCCAGGAAATCACTTACCATCTGCCACTTTCCAGTAGCACCTTGTGAGATCCAGTTGGTCTGGCTGCTGGATGGAAGGTATTGAGGGCCTTACCAAGCGAAGAGAGGCAAAGATTGTCTCTCTGAAGTTATTGAATGAAGGTCCTTTTCTCCGAAATCTTCTAGGAAAGCAAATTAATAGAAACTGCCTTAGATTAGTCAAGAAATTACATTATTCTAGTATTTTTATAAATCAGCAGTACTTAAAATGAACCAAAGGCATTTGGCCAGGTGTGATCTCTTGTAACAACAAGGGCAGGCAGGTCTCCATTGTTCCTGGTGTTACAGGACTGCCCAGGCCCTGCTGCAGGAAACGTTGTAGTAAATTTTGCAGAAAACTCAGGGAAATTATATGTCTTTGACAAGCAGGAAAGATGCAGGCACGTGGCAGAAAAGAACTGGATGTATCCTCATTTCTAAATGAGAAATCAATCCAAATGACCTGTGTTCCCCGTGCAATGCAAGACATCTGCCCAAAATAGGAAGTGAACTGCGTGGCCCATAACTTGGACAAAGTCTGTCACTCCTTGGAGAAACATACTCAAAAGGGAACATGTCAGCCCACTTAGCCTTTCTGAAGGCAGTGGTTTCAAAACATCTGCTTTTACACAGCCCCTGTGTGCTCATCAGCTCCAACTCAAATAGGTGCAAGTGTTGTAACAGTGCTGAGCAGTATCTGCTGCTCCTCAGCTGTAAATTAAGTCCTTGCCCTGAACAGTCTGCCACCTTGGAAGTTTCCTTGAGGGTGATGACTGCCTGGCAGAAACGATTAAAATCAAACTAGAGAATAAGAAACAAACAAGCAATCCGGCAAAGGTCATGAAGATGATGTTTGTTTTAACCACACCAACAACTGGAAAAAGAACTGCACAAAATTTCAAGCCAATTAAAAAGAAATTATTTAACATACCAAACATGATTAAGATGGTGAAAGGATTGCAGCACCTGTTAATAAAGCTGAGAGACCTGGAATTGGAGAAGGCTCAGGCCTCCCTGATCGGGGGGGGGGGGGGGGGGGGGGGGGGCGGCAGAGTAAAGAGAATGGAGACAGGTTCTTCTTGGCAGTGTCTAGTGTCAGGACAAGAGGCAGTGTGCGCACCCTCAAACACACAAAATTCTGTTTAAACATAAGAAAAAGCTTTTTTTACTGTGACGATGGTTGAACACTGGTACAGCTTGTCCAGAGGTTGTGGAGTCTCCATCCTTGATGATCTTTAAAACCTGGCTGGACATGCTTTCACGCAGTCTGTTCAAGCAGATTCCAGTGGAAGTCAAGCAGCTGGACTAGATGATCTCCCAAGGTTCCTCCCAACCTTAACTGTTTTGTGAGATCCAGGGTCTTTTATCAAAAGACGAATATTTTCTTAAAAAATAAAACTAGTGTAGCAGTGACATGATGAAGTTAAAGAGACCCTAATCCTGCTCCAGTGTTCCTTACAGGGAAAGACTAGAAGAGGGGTGCCCAGGCACCTTTTTAAAGTTATCTGGGCTTTCAGCAGCTGCTGGTGGTTCTGAGACCTTTGCTCTCCCTGTTTTCCTGACATGTTCCCGCTCCCTTGGCTGCTCCAGCTGCACCTGTGTCCTCTGTGAAAGCGGCCGCCTTGGGCTGTGGTGTATTTAATGGGAGCCACATGGCCAAAGCTGCTTGGCACTGAACACACCAGCCTGATGCTTTTTTCTCCTTTTGAATATGTGTATACTAAAAGAGCTCAAACACAGACAGGAAGTGACTTCTGAGGTTCTTCAAGGTCATGAGGTAAGAAATTCTGTGTTTGCTGACTATTAGGTAGTAAAACAAAGGCAGGGAATTAATTGTGGTTTTACTCTTATCCCCCTCCACTGATTTGCTGGCTTCCAGTTCCATTGCTTTCTTCCTTCTCTGGGCTTTAAGATTTGATTAAGAGAACTGTTGGTATGATATGATGATACTGCCCATTCTCACAGCTCTGGGGAGCCAGTGGGTTGGCTGAGGTGACTGGAAGCCCTTAAAGTTAAAGGGGTGCTCAGGGGAGAAAGCGAGAGATGGAGCCTCTTTGCAAGCTCTGCTTCCCCCAAGAAAGGTAATAATTATCTCCAGTGTTACTGGTAAGGTTTGTGTGGGGATAACTCCTCCAGGCCTGGAAAAGCCAGGGTTAGAGCCAGGCCAGGCAGTGGTGTTGTGGTGCAGCAGCTTGTGAAGCCAGCACAGGGACATTGTGTGTGCCAGCTCAAGGGACAGGGAGGTGGTGAGCAAGCACTGTGCTGCAGGCTGGGGTGGCTGTAGCCAGCTTTCCTGGACACTTGTCCACCTTGCAGCCACTGCAGGTCCCAGGCTCACTGAGCACACAGAGGTGACAAAAGGCAGATGAATGGCAAAGTGTGCCAGATGCTCCAGTGCAGACACAGGGAGGGACTGAACAGGTCAGGCTTCCTCTCCACAGCCACAGTATCCTGGCAGATCAACAACAAATCAAAGCTGCAGCCAGGGAAGTGGTAATTGATGGATGGGAAGTGGTTAATTTGGCTTTTTCTTGTCAGCTGTCTGATTTCCCAGCAAACGTCTTCAGTGACCAAAAGCTAGAGTTGATCAAGATCTGAGGCACCAGGTGGCCAGCAGATCTCCAGATCCCTGAGGTGGTGTTCTTGCTAGTGGTAGTGCAAGGCTAATGTTTCTTATCACACGGTTTGTATTTTGTTTTGTGAAACCAGTAAACACTGATTTCAGTCAAAGCTGGCCAACGCTGTCCTTTTTTGATTAACTGTAATCCTCTCCCTGGTGTGCTGGGCTTTCATGTGGGTTGGATCAGGTCTTACAAGTGTTGTTCATCCTGACAATTCTTTGTGAAGTTCAAACTAATGCACACATGTATTGTTTCATTCTAAAATTGTTTATCCAAGATGCCTTTGCTGTGGCCCTTTAGCATCTCCTTTCTACTTAGGCATTTGCTTTTCAGGTTTGTTCAAAAGCCACCTTGCCCAGTTTGCTGGGTCATTGTTGAACAAGAAAATGCTCACTGTTCTCTAAAAATTCTTTGCTCTAGCTCTCCCTTCTCTATCCATTATTCACGGCTCTTGAAAACTTTGCAGTGCCTGTGTCCTTGGTGGCTTTCCTGGACCCAAATTTGGAAGAAGAGATGGAGGGGTGACGGACAGGGAATGGAGTGGTATAAGCTCTGGGCCTTCCCTAGCTACAGCCTGATTAAGCATCTCTATTACAGTGAATTCAAAACACACTTTAGTCTGGATGTTCTTAAAGGCTCCCATGTTTCCTCCCGGTACAGGCAGGACAGTTACTTGTATTTTTTCAGTGCCTCAGACTGTGCCTTAAGCTTTGCAATTGTTCACGTGGGCAGTTTGGGGTGGGAGTGGAAATAGTGCAGGTTTGGGGTTTTCTTTGTTAGTTTGGGGTATTTTGATTATTCCTCTACTTGCTTGGTGATGGGCAATTCTCTAACTGATGGCACAATCAAAATCTCTTTTGGTAGTCAGAGCAAACCATGGCAGTGCTTCACCTGTTCTGCACCCTCCTGAGAGCTTTTCTCCCCAAATGTCCTCTCCAGAACTCATCAGGTGAGAAGCAGTGAGTTCTGAGTAACCTTCAGTGTGAGCAGCGAGCCTCTTCCTGGAATTCCAGGTTAGGATGAGTGGCCTCAGCTATCTCATGAGCTTTGTAATGATAACTGTGAGGGTGAAAATCTACCTGATACGTGGAGTCAAGGGTGCTGCTGCTGAGCTTCACCTTTGCTACTTCATCCTTCCTGATTTAGACAAGACATTGTTGAGAAATGGGGGGAAACTGAGGCAGCAAGGAAAGAGCTTTGAGAAGTTGACTTGTCCTGATTTTGGTCTGCAACTGCAAAACAAAGCTCAGTTTCCTGGCAGTTTGTTTATTTATTTCAAATTCGTAATACCAGCACACGGGGCATAGCATATGACTTCTCTGCAACAGCAACTCTTTCGCAAGATATTTATTTTAGGCTTCTGCTAAACACATGAATAAACCAGCAAAAGAAAGAAATTACAATTACAGCAATGATGAGGTCAATCTTAGAGAGAAAATTGTCTTGAGAGCACCCACTTAAGTGAAACTGTCACTTGTGACAACTGTGTACATTCACAGACACAGCAGGATGCAATCGATTAATGGCTCCTTTGGCTCAATGGGAGGCGGAGATGCAGCTGTCTCTGATTTTTTAGCCTTCTTGCACACCAGTGCTTTCCACCGGAGAGTGGTAAATGGGAATATTCTGACCATCCTGCAGTTTCAAGGTGACATCCTGAAGGCGCCAGCTGACACAAACCAAAGGAGATTTTTAACTTGTAGCAATCACTTTTAACATGGTAAAGTCAGTGTAGAAACAGCTGGCACAGAGAAACAAATCATTCCACACATTCTTGGCTTTTAAAAATTCTCTCAAGTGTTTTAAAACTTGGTTTGTGAGCGCCAGCTTCTGAAAGCTGTTCTCCCTAATATCGTAGCACAGCCCAGATTTAAAGGTCTGGTATGCATGTTTCTATTTGTTGCAATTCAAACAAAAACCTGCCAGCTCTTCTCAGGCCATTCCTCCCCCGACCCGGTGCCTTTTTTCCTCTCCATCCTGCGGGTGCATTCCTTGCTCCACTCCTCTCCAGCCTTGGAGCCAGACGGTGTTGCTAAGGAATTATTCTGGCTTGGAAGAGTTTGAACACTGTGTGATCGCTCAATGTGACTGCTGAAACCCTGACGGGGTACGACAGTGGTTACTCAAAGAAGGAAAATTGCATTTGTTGGAGACTGAGGGCGACTCTTTTCCTTCCTCTAAGCTCTGCTCCAAACCCACTTCTGAGAAACTTCTCATGCTGCTTTTCCAGCTGGAAAGGACTATTATTTTGGGGTACTAAAATAGGATTTTTTCAAAAGCTCCTGGCACTGGCCCAGCTCTGCTTTTGCTGGAGTCAGTGCTGAGTACATACAATTAGGTAATTAGGCTGCCGCACCTCCGTGCAATGGGTCTGCAGTAGGGCTCTGCTCCCACCCTCAACCCAGGCCGAGCAACTGGGCTTGGACATGGAACTGCTCGTTCCCCATGGCACGGCCTGGGCGCTCAGCCCTTCCCTCAGTCACTTCGGGGCAGGCAAGAGTAATTTTGCAGTGCCCTTGTCTCTGGGCACCCTCCCCATCCCTGTACTGCCTGCCTCTGAGTGAATGCCACTTCCGGCTGGACCAAACGAGCTCATAGACTCCAAATTTTCTTTTTTTACAGTTGTCTTCTCTTTTATAAATAAACTACTACAGACAGACTGCACACTCAGAGTCAGATGCATTTCAGTGGCTTCTGTGTCTCAACTACTCTTGCAGAGAGCACTCAACTCCTGGTGTCATTTAGCTGTCTGTATGCGTGTGACTGCCGCCCTGGTGTCCCCTGGAAAGGCACATACATACCCTGTGGAATCCCACCAGGATGGCCTGCTCATCTGCTTCCTACTGCCAGCCATTTTACTGTTAGTTCCTCAGTGGGGTGCAAGGACACCAAGTCCTGCCTCAGCCCCACGTGAAGCTGTGTACAGGACCCTGCACACAGGTGGATTTGGTGGAGTCAGATTCATCTGCCACAAATCCTTTTACAAGAAGATGCCTTTTTTTTCTTTTCCTTAAAAAAAGTTTGCAGAAATGTACAGAGAGCTCACTTTAAAACAAAACTCCAAGAGGTGTGTATGCACTACTGTAGTTTAACATTTTGCAATCTTCAGTTAGTTTGCGTCACAGTCACTGTGAACCAGGAATAACAGGGAACTGTCTGTGAGGAGGAGCTAAGGAGGAGTGAGGAGATCAGAGCTCAGGCACCAGGAAAGTGGGGTGTACAAGAAATGTGGCTGGGGACCTCTAGGGTTATCCCTAGTCATTAGGGAGGAGGCCAGGTCTGGTACTGAGTTTCTCAGGTCCCAGCCTAGTGCCTTTTCTCACATCCTTTTACACCTTCCTTCCCATACTTACTCAGAAGAGAAATCCAGTAAGACATGCTCACCTAATTATGAATAGAAAACATCACCATATGGCTGGTGGCAACTGAGTAAAATTGTAGCTTTTGGTTTCTAAATAGAGCTAAAAGAAGTACCTAACAAGAGGTTTGCATCTAGTAAAACTTCTGAGTTAGTGTAGTAATTCTTTGCTCAGTTTACTGTTGACAAAGGAGGTTTTCAGGCTTCAGTACTACAAAAACATAAAGTCACTTCTATATGATGTGGTATCAGAGCATCCTTCTACTATAATGTATCTGTTCTAGTACTTTTTTTTTAACCATAAGGACCACACTTCTTGGATAGCTTAAAAAAACAAATCCTGTGGTTTTAGCTTATCTTGCATGGCTCTGATATAATGATTCCCTTACTGCAATCCATAACAGCACACTAGAGTTAGGACTGGTGTTCAACAGCCTCTGCACCTCTGTGGGGAGGCAGGGTGGGAAAGGACAATACTTTACCTTGGCTCACAGTATTTGTGTATGTAGTAAGCTACAGTTTGCAGAACACACTTTACACAAAGGAATGGCTCGTGTTGCTGCTTCTATTCATATTCAGAGAGATGAATTCAATATATTTCTCAACTAACTTACATTTTTGTCCTAATGAAAATAATAACCTTTCACAAGACCTTCAGACAGGAGTTTCTGCTTGATTTGTGTATGACCTCACCAACACGGATGACTAAAGCAAATATCCTGCTCTACTCTTTTCTCCTACCACTTCTTTCCCGTTTCCCCTGGCACCTCCCCCAGTACACACCAGCGATGGGACTGGTCCATCTCCGAGCTAATGTAGAGGTATCCTGCCGATTTTGTTCCAGAGACTGGTAACTTTATCTGCAAATGTAAAAGCACATTAAAAATTCAGCAAAGCATATTATGAAACAGACATTCGCTCCTTCTACTCAAAGACATAACACCTTTTTAACTTCTACACTATAATTATTTTTTTTACTGTATTTCAGAGTTGGACTAAGCTATTGTAACAGCTAACACGTGTGTGGCTACACAAGTATGTCTGCTCTGCCATGCATTAATCTCTCTGCTGAAAGAATGCACTGTGATACAGCTGCAACCCCCAGGGGAAACCACTCTCTCTCTGAAATATTTATGAGCAAACACCTTTCCTTACCAGAATGCATGGTCATCCAGAGGTGACCTGCACTGTCAGAGCTTCCCATAACCACAACAAGCCTGTAGGTTGAGATCCTCTGTATATCACTCCCTTAACATACATAGAAGCAATGAGATGTTCAATGATTTTTTTTTCAGTGTCACAAATTCTATCACTCATCTGTTTAACAAACAAAGCTGGAGCTGCAGCTGTGACCGCAGCAAACTGCACTGGGTCTAATGCCTGAATAAAAGAAATGTTTCAGGTGTAGCATTTGCTGGTGGTGATGCAATCACACAGAGAAAATGCCAGGTGTTTGCCAAAAGACCCAGGAACTGGGAATGTTGTGGAGTCAGTAAATCAACCTGTGGCATAAAGATGATTTACCAGTTTATTTCACGAGAACATTAATACTTAGGAGCATGAAAAAGTAGAGAAGAAAGTTGGTGATTTGTGTCTTGGGTGAGGTCACTAGAAGGCAGGGTTTGACTTCACCCTGAGTCACCCAAGTGACCAGCATTCTTAAACAGTGACATAGGAAAACACCCGTGGGAAAGGTTATCTTCTTTTCAGTCAGTATATGAGGTTGTGTGGGGTTTTGCACACTTTTTTTCCTTAGATATGTTTCCTGGTGGAATCTATAAAACATGGGAAAAGTTTTGGTCCAGGGTATCATATAAGTGCAAGCCTGGCTGAAGTAAAATGGAAAATAATTTTATGTGAGTTGGTTAAAAGTTGGGGGTTGTTTTTATCTTATCCTGATAGCCACTCTCCTTCATTGTACCATCTGCTCCATTCCTTAATGCCCTTACTTGGTCCCTGGCATTTGTAACTACTCACCAGTAAAAACAAAATTATTTCAATGCGATGAGTTACCCTAGTGAAGGTCCTGGAGAGGCTGCTAGGGACACTTTTTGTCACTAGCAAAACAAGGGAAGAGCAGCCAGTCCCAGATTAAGGGGTAAAAACACTGATGGAAAGTACTCTTGAGGCATCAATGCTGAGTGGAAGTGGAGTTGTGTTTGCAAGGTTTGCCTGGGCCCAGCCCTCGGCTGATACAAGGCAGCCTTGTGCAATACTTCAGCACCCAGCAAAGCATTCCCCAGTCACTGCGTAACCCTCACGCTCCATCTCAGGCTGGGCAGCTGTTCTCCATGACACAAACTTACAGGTGCTCTTAAAAACCACACCATTTATGCTGCACCACAGCATAGCCCGTAAGAGGCTGTAAAACTGCTCTGAACAAAGCTCTAAAAGCAAGCATGGGACGTATCTGGGAGGTAAAGGAAGGCAGGTGCTATTTTAAAGCTGGATCTGATACATCTCTGAAAATGATTTTTGTGGTTTACAGTGTGAGGAGGGGGAACTGACTGGCTTGAGAGGTCCCTTGGCATTCTGTGATGGGCCCATAGAGCACAACATGGAGATGCTGCTCTTGCAGTTTCTAGGCTAGTAGATCTATGCTCTGGAAATCCATTCCTCTTCCAGATAAAGTGGTATCCCATCCTCCTTCCTTCCAGTGCCCCCAGGTGACTCATGACCTGCTGAAAATCCCCTGGCTGATCTCTCATCACCTGACATCTCGGGAAGCCACCCTGTGACCCCGCCCTCCCAGCATTACCCGTGCTCTTTCTGTGTCCACGCGATTGCTCCCATCTGTCAGGTGGATGTTGTGAACCTTAAGCGGGGGGGCACCCAGGGCTTCCAGGGCCTCAGGATTGCTGTTCAGCTGCTCCAAAGCTTGCTGGTAATACTGGGTCCTGGCAAAATTTTCTAGGTGAGAGAAACAGGGTAGTGAGGAGACTGTTTGCTTAAAACCAAAATGTAAGTTAAAAAAAAAGAAAAGAAAAAGACATTTTCTCCAGACTACCACACCCTCCCTGAAATACAGTCCAAAACTATTAATTAGGGGAAATTTGGCTAAAGGAGGAAACACACCCTTACATCAGAGAAGCAAATGTTATTCAGCTCATTTAAGTGAAGAGGGCTCTGAACATAGCCTGTTCCATTCTGATATACAGTTCAGCTTATGGCTGTGTCTCCCCACTTTTCATGCATTTGTAGGTTATCTAAAATGAAGAAAAAATAGGGGAAAAAAAAGGCACGAGGATGAACATCTGAAATGTTCTGATAGTAATTCAATTTTTATTTTTTTTCTATTGGAGGTACATAAAATACTTTAAAAATGGAGAATATGTTGCACACATTGAGACAGGAACAGCTGCTGCTGTGAAACTCTTGCTGTGGTCTTGGTACAGCTTTCCAAGAGGCAGCCATGAAGCTACAACTCTACTGACAGATGCCTTAGAAGGGAGGCACAAAGCAGCATCACCACGTTGCTGGTCAAGCAGCCACAACAGCACCGTAGATGGATGCTGTGGTGTTGGCACACGGAGGACACTTGTGGCACACTGCTATTTATCAATGTCTGGTTGCTCTGTATGGCTGTGAAACACTCTACTGTGATTGCCAATGGACAGGGCAGAGCTGAGGAGCTGGAGACTTCCTGACCCTCCTTATGGAGACAGAGATTTGCTTTTTAACAGTTTTGAGGCTGTCTTGCTGGGGTTTCTAGATCAGAATAACTTCACTCTTTTGACATCAAGAAGGGCAGAGCTAAGAGTGTGCAGTTGTGTAAATCCTACTCTGGGAACTTTGCCCTCACCTTTCAAAGGGTTTAAAACAAGGTGTAAGGTTTTTTTCTCGGTCTCTTGCCTGTCAGTATTAATCCTGGAGTATGAGGCAGAAGGATGCTGCCCCTTCTTAATTAGAGGCACTCCCTGTGAGCAGGCAGCATCCAGTTGGCACAGAAACAGCTTTGCTAGGCTGTGACCTGTGTTGGTCCTCCTGTGTCCCCCTGGCACATCCTAAGGAGCTCCAAGCAAAGGGGTTGCAGCATGCCAGCCCTTTAGTACCTATAAATCATGGCAAACAGCCATCCAGACCACGTTAGAAGTATGTTGTGTTCATCCTGCAGGTTGGAGGAGAAATGGATTCTAATTTCCTGGTGCTCCTTCTCAGCTGTTCCTTGTTAGCATCTCATACATAGACATTAAATGCCCAACTAATCCATTTGTCCACACATCTTTTTGTAGGAGAGCTGAAAGCATGCTGGAGTTGGCTGAGCAGACTGCTTCCATGAGAAGGGTGTGGAGGTGATGAGAGTAAGTAGAAATAGGATTACCTGGGTATTTGTACAAGCTTGCACAGAGACCACGTGCATGCAAACTTCCCTTCAGCCTGAAGGAAGGGAAGCAATCCTCTCTCACTGCTCCCACCACTATGGAGGCCACTCGCTCCTCACAAGTCCAAGTATGGGCCAGATCTGTGCACTGGGCAGAAGGAACTGGGATAGCCCCAGGCATGAGCCAAGGGAGGAAGGTTCTCAGTGTGGCTCCTGTGTCTGTTTAGAGGATAGAGAAAGTGTTCTTTCAGCAGCCCGGCTGGCTTGCCACCAAGTCATCAGGCAGCTGCTCAGTGGCCACTGAAATTGCAAGAGAGCCAGAAGGAGCCATTGGTGATGTGCCACTTGACTGCACAGCCAAGGGATGTGGGGAACCAGCCCTAAGGCTTGCTGTGTAGCACAGGGGGTGACTACCCCATGAGATTTCTGGAACACAGTGCTGAAGCTGAAAATTAAAAAATGCTGATGTCCTTGTTAAAGCCCAATTCAGTATTTTAAAGCGTAAGGATCATATTTCTGTCATGTACTCCAGAGCTTGGGGGCATGAACTGCCTAAAATTAAAGTCTGCTTTCCAGCCTTGTCTGATTTGTTATTAATATGTATAAAATGAAGGGGAGGTTTCAGAGCTTATCTGAGGGCTCGAGAAACAGGCTTGGCTACACTTTTTTCTGGCAGCATCCTCTGGTATCAGGGTAGGTGAAAAGCAATAGCATTTGATAGCACCAACAAGAGAGAGGCACAGGGCCAAGATGCCTGTGGCACCCCCTGAGAGAGAGGCAAAGCCTATTTCTGCTCTGATGCTAAATATCTAAAAGCAGTTTTAGAAAAAATAAACATCTATAATTTGGACTAATAATGTGGATTCTTGGCCAAAGACACATAGCAACTAGAGACAACATCATCTGTCTGGCTTTTCTCTTTGTCCTGGTCTTCTGAGTGCTGACTGCTCTTATCTGTACTTTATTCAGGAGAAACTCATGATTTCTTAGCAGTTCACAGGTGTGCTAAGGGCCAGCACCACACAGAGATTCACAGATAAAACTGCTAGACTTGTAACACTTCTCACAGATGGTCCTCTTTTACTGCCCAGTTACAAAATATCAGTTAAGAAATGAAACCTGCATTACTGCAGGTGAAGCTTTCACTTCACCATCACCCTCAGGAAACCTCCAAAAACCAGACTTTCTTCTGACCACAATAGCCTCCTCCCTATGCAATATCTGCCTCTGGAAATGCATGCAGCAGCACTTGGGAGAGCAAAAGCCCTAGGGATGAAAAAAGCAGAGCCCACAGATGCAGAACCCAAAGGCTTAGCCACACTCCCCTTAACTTCATCTGCTTTTCACAACTCGCATGCTGCTATTTTCCCCCACTACACAAAAGCCAGTGAAAGGGGCAGAGGAGAAATAAGGTTGCTAACAACACCAAGACTTACTTTGCATAAGATTATACATCACGATGCATCCCCCGCCACTGAACAGTCCCATGAACACAGCCATTTGCTGCAATTTTCTTAGAGAAGCTGGCATTTTTCTTCCCTGAAAAGAAAAAGAGAAGACATTTGTTGTAAAAGAAGAAAGCCGAAGGGTTACTTCCCCCCTCCTCCTCTTTCCTAAAAGCCCTTTCCAACCAGGCCTGAATGAAAGCCCAGTGCACAGGCATCGAGCTCTTGCTTGCTGGGGCCCCACCGTGCGCCCAGAAGGAAGAGGGGTGAGAACAGAGCAAACTGGGAACCCAGCTGGGTTGAATGTGTTTATTCAACTTCTTTTAGTGATGCCACCACTTCGCTAATTGCCGAGAAGAAAATGACCTCCCCGGTGTGGCCGGGGGCCAGGGCCGTGGCATTGTGGTGGGGGCTCCCGGTGCCCGTGTGTTTGCTCGCACACTGCGGGCATTCAGCTCTGGGAGCCACATTTCTCTCTCGAGTAAACTCCTCTAAAGTAAACATGCTCGCGGCAGGGATGGATCTGGCCTCGAGTGGTAAGGGACAGAGCCAAGCCAGCACTGTGCCAGCAAAGATAATGGAGCCAGGGTGTGTGTATTCTGTTGTGTCAATTTTTTTCCCAAGCTGTGGATAAACAGGAAGTCTCTCGCAAGCTGTTTTTCTTCCTTCCTGTACCGCCACCCCCAGCCCAAACTTGCCCTTTTAATGAGTCACAATTTTGACATTTGAATGCATGACCCAGCAGAATAAGAAACACTTCTATAGTTAGGGTAAGAGGGGGACTGAAGAGCCTGAGCTAATGCTCCTGCCCACAGCAGGTTAGTAGGAGTCAAGCTGAGTTGTCAGTGGGGGCGTAGCACTTTGCTTCAGGCTGTGGCAGGATGGGACTTGAACAAGCATCTGAGTATTGCCTCATGCTCTTGATTCTCTTGGAGCGGGGATGGGAGGGGGGAATGGCCTTGACAGCAATTTTCTAAAAACTACCAAAAAGATGTTCTTTTTCAATGGGCACATAGGCATATGCATAATTGGGGGATCTGTATGGGATTCTAATCCCAAAGGCTTCATGCCCCAATACTTGTCATACGATGTGTGGCTTAAGTGGTACACTCCATGAGAGCTGATTAATAAACCAAGGCCCAAACCAGTTACAGAAACGTGACCTGGGCAAGGCCATGTGAGTCCTGCTGTGGAAACCACCTCTAGCATCCCTCAGGTATGTGTTAGTCAGGTATTGTTCAGCTGACAACCACAGTTCAGTGAGGGTGGAGAGACAAGTGTCAGGACTTCTTCCCATCATGGCCAAGTCAGGGTGACATGGGCAGCCTCCCTCTGCTTACCACTCTGCTGACATGCCCTTACACTGACACTTGCATGCTCTAAACTGAAGGAAACTCAGACTCCCCAGGGAAGTGATCATAGCACCATGCCTGTCTGAGATAAAGAAGTGTCTGGACAATGCTCTTGGGCATCCAGTGTAATTCTTGGGGTGCTCTGTGCAGGGACAGGAACTGGGCTCTATGATCCTTGTGGGTCCCTTTCAACTCAGCATACTCTATGATTCTACAAAACTGTGAATACAGCTCAGGTATAAGTATCATCTCCTGCCCTGTTGGCACTAGCACTCAGTTGTCATGTGTGCTAGTCCTAGGTTGAATGCTTTCCTTGGTAACTAGTTTCCTTGATTTTTAAGAACCCTTAGTATTTAAGTTTACTATTTAAATTAGTGCAGATTTTCGGATTGCTAGTAGTGATAGCCACACAGAGAGGCATGTGGATGTTATGCCTATTTTATGCCTCAAAATGCCTAAACTGTGCCATTAGTATAGTCAGCTATCAACTCCCTCTCTCCTGATCTGTTTCTCTGATGAATTTTTTCTTCTTCGCTTACCCTGGGGAACTTGAATGGCATGAGAAGTTACAGCAGAGGAAATGTGCAAGTGTGGTTTTACAGAGAAACAGTGGTAGTCATTTCACAAGGACAGTGAGAACTTTCTGCTCGCCTGTTTGTGTTTGCAACTTTCCTTAAATCCCCGCAAAATCTGATTAATAACTAAGTTTCATATAAGATTCATCTGGCCAGGAGGAGGCTCTGGCCAACGCCGCATAACAGGGATGGTGAAAAAAAAATCCATGATAATTCTGGAGGGAGGATCAGATATAACAGTTTGTGACCTGCGGCATTTGGTTTTGCCCCTTTCAAAGTTGTGGCCAGGCAAAATTTGCTTTCTGTGATTAAATTCGGGGTAATTGAATGCAAATGTCTGGGTGTGGGGGGTGCTGCTGGAAGTTTGCTGCGTAAGGGTGGGAAGACAGGGAGCTCTTGCACCAGTGAGAAGGTTTTGACTGAGGCTCAGGGGACTTGCCTAAACAGCGGAAATTAGAGGCTCTGCAACTTGCTGTCAGTGGGTTTGAGGTTTGTTAGGTCTCACAGTCTGCTCACACCCAAACCAGGGAGATAGATGGAAAGTAAGAAAAGCTGATTGCTGATCAGTCACATGCTCACACACACTCTCATCACCACCTCCGCTCCCGTGTTGCAGAGCAGAGACGCTGCCATCTGGCAAGGGAGCTTGGCAGCTGAGCAGGGGTGATCCCATTAAGCACTGCTGCCCCGTGCAGCACGCCTGGCTGCTCGTGCCGAGCTGCCCCTGCCCACAGCTGTCTTCTCTTGCTGCTCCTGCTGAGTGCTCCTGCAGAGATGTGGAGAGCTGAGGTGCACCCAAGTTGTGCACCAAGGTCCTCATTACGGTAACAGGTAGAATGTCTCCACTGCTCGTTCTCAGGCACAGTTGGAAGCCCATGGGATGGACCACCCCATCCCTGTCTAGCCCTTGATGCTCTGTTCCCACTTGTTTCTTAGCTGTTTTCCCAAGCCAGACCTATGACAGCACACTGTGGGAAAAGGTTCAGAGCTACACATTTTAACAAGCCTCTCAAGACTGCAAACCTTTTCATTGATCCCACAATTCCTCGCCAGCCTCAAAAACCAAAGACAGAAGCGTCCTCAGAGCCCAGAGCATCCCTCACAGGGGGGCTGCTGCTTCCTTTCCCTGCCATCCTGCTCCCTTGTGAAATGGATGCCTGAATATTGCAGCCTTGAGCATCTTTTGGCACATGGCTGCTGCTGACTTCTGAATGGTGACAGCTTGTGGAAGATCAAAATGTAGTAAGGATCTGTTGTCTGCAAGACTTGTCAGTAGGATTTCTGTCCTGTGGCCAACTGTGTTTGCTGCTCCATCAGCTGCTCGGCTGAAGTGCTGGGAGTGGCTCACTAAGGAAGGGAAGCAGAGGTGTGTCTCCTGTCCTGAGCCTCTCTGAACATGACTTACAGCTTGCAAACTGTAGAGGCTCTCACATGGAAGGGCCAAACCCCCTCTGCTTCATTTGCCACAAAGCGAGGAAATGTAAGTATTAGAGATAATTTTATAGATGCAACAGGCAATTGCCTCCTAAGGAGGAAGTTCATGCTGCTATCTGGTGATCTCCCCTGAGAACCTGTTACACAACTAAAAGAGTATGCAAGTCAATTGGTGGAAAAACAGACTTTTTCGCAGCTGGTAATTTAAAAAGCACAGTTTCCAAGCTACGCTGTTCTGCAAAGACACCTTTTCCTCCATGTTATTTGCAGTGGTAAGAAAGATTAAGTGGAGATTAGCACGGACAAAACCACTGAACCTACAGTTACCAAAAGAAGAGACCTTAAATCATTATAAGTAGTGTCCTCAAAAAATACCTATTGAAGAGCAGAACACTAATAGTAATAATAATAGTGACATTCTCTTTATGCCTTGAAAATAGCAGGATATGGAGGAGGAGGCTTGGCTTTGAAGCTAAGTGGGACTCAGGCTGTTAACAAGATTTAACAAACTCCCAGGGTCACATGTGAAATGGTGGGTTACTGCAACAGTAAAGGCTGTTTTTAATTAGACTTTGTTTTACCACAGAGGACCTTCTAAAAATAGGCTGGCTTAAGAGAGTCTCCCTTATTTTGGCAAATTTGGGTCTTCTGTTTGGCGTCTGAAATTTGTGTGGCAGAGATTGGTCTCAGGCACCTCCACCAAAGGCAGGTAGTGGAGAAGAAGGCCATTTTCACCAAGCACAAACTTTAGGTTTTTTTTCCCCTGGAATTGTGCAAGGGATCTGGGGCTGCAGGTTCTATGGGGAAGGCATTTCCTTCTCCTTCTCCTTGTCCTTCTCCTCCCCTCGTGCTACCAAATTCCTCCAGCATCTCCAGCCTCTGGGTGATACCACAGACCAAACAACAAACAATAATATTGCCCTGAAACAAAAGAGAAGCAACTTGAGCCATGTAAACTCAGTGTGATCACTGCTGCCTATCTCGATCTGGGCCACTGCCTACCCATCCAGCCAGGACAATACAGTGCCAGGCCACCAATGCAAGCAGCTGGGAGCCTTTAAATCACCTTGAACCACTGTAGTCCTGAGGTGCTAGAATGACACACTAAATAGGTGCAGCAAAAGACTACTATTAAATTAAATTAAGAAGTAGACCTGAACACAGACCTGAGCATCTAACTTCAAGGCTGGAATTGTTGCTGACCCTTCTGCAGTGGAACTCCCCCTTGGGCTGGGGGGTTTTTAGTTGGCCCTAGGCACAGCTTTTCAACAAACCACCCAGGAAGTCACAGGAGGTGAGGGGAATGTCAGGCAAACCACACACGAGCACACACTTGTATTTCACATTCTTGCTTTCTTGCCCATCCATTGATCTTCTAAGATCCATAAGGCAGGCATCTGGGTGTAAGCCAAATTCTATACTAATAACATGCTAGGACAACATTTTAGAGACATCTTTTTGACACTCACTGTCTACAACATACCTCCATCATTAGTACTCTCACCAAAAACAGGACAGTACAGCAGAAGTATTCTGACAGGATTTCAGCATATTATTTTCCCCCCTTTTTTCATGGAAATAGCCTCAACATACTATTTACCGCATTTATGAGAGGTAACAGCACAAATTTTGCCCTCTGCCACCATGTTCAGAAATAGCAAAAACTTTGCCCGTACAGAGTGCCTTCACCAAGACCTCAGAAACTTGTATTAAAATTTGCTTAATTCACAGTCAAACCAAAAGTAGGATTAATACGTTTTTCCTTCGTTTTTTTTTTCCCCTCAGTTGTTCTTCAGATGCACTGAAAACACTATTTTGGCATTTCGGGAGGTAAAACACCTTTTTAGACAGCCTTGAAATAGTCCATTCCAGGATCTCCTTGTGGATCAGTTCCTAGATATGTGTAGCTGGCCCTGGTGAGAATGCTTTAAGGGACTCTACATATGAGAAAGACTACTGGCAAAAAAGCCAAGAAACAGAGTTAAGTTTATTTTCTGCCTTTGCTACTTGGCAAATTAGCTAATTGATATGGAAAGGGAAAGTAGTCAATGAAGTGATTAAGGACTTGTCCCGGTTTGAGACAAAATTTGGAGGAATGTCTGAAATGAACGTCCTCTGATAGAAGGCAGGTCACAGCCACCCCTTCCCCACCAGGTTCGGAAAGAATTTTCCTCGGAGGAAAGTGAAAAAATA
Source organism: Monarcha castaneiventris obscurior (assembly GCA_026261815.1). Taxonomy (NCBI): domain Eukaryota; kingdom Metazoa; phylum Chordata; class Aves; order Passeriformes; family Monarchidae; genus Monarcha; species Monarcha castaneiventris. The sequence goes on along the minus strand of JAMPIT010000230.1, from coordinate 49,794,701 downwards.
AACTATTTATTTAACAAGTAAAGTGCACGCAGGCACAGAAAAAAGAATAGTGCCAAATAATGAAACTTCTCACTGTGGAGAGAACCTGGGTAGGTTTCAGAGTCCTTTGTGGGAGGGGCTCTCTCCTCTCTGGAGCTGGGGTTTGGTGTGGGCCCTTCCAGACCAGTGTGTAGGGTCTCCCAATGATGTTCTGGTGTTGCTGAACAGTCCAGAAGAGAAGAAGAAACCAAAGTCCCAGGGCTCTGTACTTTAGCTAATGAACAAGAAACTAGCTGAAAAGCAACAGGAATAAACTCTCTTGCCTGCTGCAGAAGCGGAGCAGCCTGGCAGAAGCCATCGAGCTTATCTGTGTTTTGAACACAGCACTGAAAGAATTCCACTGACTCTCCCCCCTCTCCCTTAAAGACACAGAAAGGCACAGGATTCATGTCTGGGCACAGAGCAGGCAATAGGGGATACAGCATCATAAGGTCACCCCAAGACAGGACTCTAAACAGCCACCTCACTCTTATGTCACTTCTCCTGTGGCACACGCTACAAAGCAGTTGGCCTTCTCAGTTAGCACAAAACTTGCATGGTGCCTTCAGATATCTTAGTTTCGTTTCATTTTTACCCTCTTTTGGGCACTCTCATTTTCATGTTTCTGTTCCATTTACAGAACAGAATTTCTGTTCCCCTGTCACAGACAACTTCCCTTTGTTCTCTTAAGCTGCACCGTCTCATCCGGTGGGCTCACCTGCACTGCATTTCTCTTCCTCCTGCACACCCACCTTCATCCCTCTATGTGCCCTCTTCCCAGCCACCACCATGGTGCTGAGCAGACAGAAGCAGTGGGGCCACCATTCCTACTGTCCAAGGACTCCTATTGTCTCCTGCTGTCCTTCTGTTTATCTCTCTATGAAGAGAGCCTGTCTTTCTAACTGCAGGTAACAAATGCAGGTGCCAAAATCCTTTACTGGTTTTCTCTAAGTTGGAAAGATGCTACAGCTTAGCTTGTTCAGTCTCTTTGAAGGCCAGGCCCATGTGCCAGCAATTCAACAGCCTGCTCCAGATTACTGTCCAACACAACTAGAGCTGCCCCTACTATGTACTGAAATACAAAGGATATATCGTGGAAACAAGGCACAGGGCGTACTATTAGAGAACCAGGATAATTATACCTACAGTGTGACCCATTTTTGCTGCTACTGGAGGATGGTGTTATAGGTTAATGCCTAATAATCTGTCATTAACATCCCTAATTGTATGTTTCTGTAATTGGACACCATGGAGGGCGAAGAAGGTGTGAATGTTCACCTTTTGCGTTTTAGAGGTGAATTGCAAAGGATTTAAGAGTAAGAATTCGTAAGTAGGGTAAATGAAAAAGTTGCATCCAAGGTGCAAGAAAGAAAAGATCAGTGGTGTTTATGGGTTTAACAGTGAGTGGTTTACCTGAGAAAGCTGTGGGACAGCTTCTTGGCTCCCTTGCTGCTGGGAGTGAGGTCATGAGTGCTGCAATCCAAGGTTCAAAAGAATTGCTCTATGCTGTCCCTGCACCTCCCTGCAGCCTGCATCACAGCCCAGCTTCCAAATGGGCACGTTAAAACAAAAGAATCTCATTAAAAAATAGCAAATAGAATCCTTTGAGTGTCTTGTGCTGTCAGGATGAGAGGGAACAGCACTCTGTGCTTTAGCAGAAAGGCACTGTCAAGGCAGTGTGGCTTTCATAGTGTGGTGTATATTTCCTGTATATAATTTCCTAGAATAGGTTCACTGAACCTGCAAGGTAAGGGAGCAGGGAAGAGTACAGAATCATTTCTCATAGAAAGATCGAAGAGTTTGCAATTCTTTCTATGCAGTGGTAACTACTTATCTTACTTGGCAGATTGTGGGAATTTATCTATGTCCAATACACTCATTATGCTGAAGACACTGACAAAATCTCAAAGCCAAAACCAATGACCAATCTAGCTTTAAGTCAACTTACTAAATCCTCAGATGTGGGGGAAAAAATCAAAAAACCACCAGGAATCTGTGAAAACCTTATTGGCTACCAGGTTACATTTTACCTTGCAAAAAAAAAAGAGAATGGTGTCATAAGTTCACAGAAGTAATGCAGATGTCATTGGGCTAAGAACTCCATGTGGCTATGTTACAAGTTAGAACCGACCTGGAAGTTTAGAGTCTCTAAACTCCAATCCTGATAAGGCTTATGCTTGTCTGTAGTCTTACTAACTTCAATAATATCATCCACATGCATGCATTAAACAGGCATGCAGTAGACAGTGACCTAAAAGAACTGAATGCCAGGGGGGGCAGTCACAGGGAAAAAATGTTTAAAGCAGGAACATAGCGTAAATCATACGATTCTTGCTCCCTTGTCTGCCTCTGGAAATGAGGGGGTAAAAGATGTGGTCTGCTCTGCTGTGATCAGCACAGAGCCTGATTTACAAAGCTTTTAAAAATATCAGTGGAGCTGGAAAGGTTTGCAGTCCTGTGCCCAAACACCTTCTGATCTAATGCCTTTTATTATATAGTATTACAGTAGTACATACTTTTGGCACTTTACAAACACCCTGCTCTTATTCTTACTTCCTGCTGAAAACCAAAACTAAAGAAAATGCTACCCTAATTCCCCCCAGATCCTCAGATGGGCTAAGTTTATTTCAAGTGCCCATCTCTATACCCTCCCAGAAAGACCCCTCCTTCAGAAAAGAAAGACCCTACCCTTCTGAAAGTCAAGTCCCTTTTAAAATATATCAGATCAACACTTACAGCCCAAGGCTTTAAAGAAAACTAATTACTTTCGAACATCTTGGACACCTGGATCAGTTCCAGAAGTTGGTCCTTGCCCATATGAGCAGAACTGGTTCAGTATCAGCTAAATCTGTTAACACAAATTAGGATCTGGGGAAAAGCTAACCTCAAAGACTCATGACTTTTTAATAAGCATTGGGGACCAAAAACAGCACAAGACCAACAGGGATTCTGACCTAGAAACATTCTATTATCAGAAAGACAAAAAAGGGAAAAAATAATTATGATGGGAACCATTAAAAATAAAGAAAAGAAGTTCCCATAGTACATGAGGGTTTTTGTTCAGACAGATCCAGCTTGTTAACTTGTGCACAGAGCTGTGCAAGATGGAGAGTGCAAAAGGGCAAAGGAAATGATGGAACCTGCCACACTGCGTGTGCAGCATCTGGAGTCAGACCTTTGGCTTCATCTGGGGAGTAGCTACCGATTTATTCATCCACCCTTGGAAAAAGGAAAACATATACTGGATGCTCACAAGATAGTTGGACACGAATCAGATTGCCTTCCAAAAATGAGTCAGGACAAGAGGAATTTCAGAGAACAGCTGACTGCAATCCCTATTTTCCTCCTCAGAATATGAGTGGGAAAGATTCTAAGGAATAAATCTCTCTCCATTTAATAATTTGAATGTGATTTCACTGAATCTTCGGTCCTTCAATAGCTCGTGTTAGGGAAGGCAGGGATTTTTTTTTTTCACTTTGCAGAGCTGTGGCAGAAAAACACAGAACAACTTCATAGGAAGCCAGTGCCAGGTCAGGCACTTGATTCCCAGAGACCTGGGCTGTTCCCTGTTCCCTGCCCATTCCCCTTTTTAGGCTAAAACATGCCAGATAAAACAGATTCAGCACAACTCCAGGGCCGCTTCCTACAGTGAATCTACCTTTAGAGATAGGGGGACAAGCTTTCCCTATGGAGCTACAGCACAGGGCTTTGTCCAGCAAGGAGATATGACAGTCCAAGAGATGGACAAAAGCACAGACTACACCTTTATGTACTGCTGATGGGTGAGTTTTTTCAAAATGTTGTGTGCCTTGTGTGTGCTCAACAGGTGATACCTTTACAGGATCACTGTCTTCTAAAAGATCTTTGAAAATTCAGCATCTGCTTTATGGCATTTTCAAGACACATCCTCACTAGGGCTGCTAGCAACATACACTATTTCCTCAGAAAACAGAAATCTTCAAATACTTGTTTGTGGGGTTTGTTGATTAAATGCTAGATTACCAAGGGCTCAACACAATGGAATTTGACAATTGTGGCATATGTGAGACACATAGGTGGGCTGTGGTCCATTTCTGTTTGTTTATGTTTTGTTTTCCCATCACATGCTACTCAGCTCTGTGGTGGTGGGAACTAGGAAGCATGATAGATAACATCACTTTCATACAATGTTACTCCTAGGGGCCTCTGCTTACACAGAAAAAGCTCTTGCTTAGTGTTCCATCCAACCTATCCATGACTTGCAGTTCAGATGATACCAACACAAAGCAGAAGACAGTGCTTCCAGGTTTCACAAGCAGCTCAGGGACTGACTCACTGTATCACTGCGGCTAAAACTATAAACTTCGGGTGTCTTAATTCACACATGCAAAAGTAAGTGACTTACCACTTCCTGGTTCCTACTCTGCTGGAAGATATCAATATTTAATGGCTGCAAAGTGCTCTTACAGCCTAAGATGTAATTTTATTTAGGCATGCAATTGCCCATGTGCAGTATGCACATGTTAAGGGCACAACACTGTATTACAGACAAAAAAAAATTAAGTATTTTGCAGTCTGGCACAGGGCATGTTGTAGGACCAGCAGAATAATTATAGCAGCTGCAGTTGGCACTTATTAGAAAATTAAATAAGCTGTTAACAGGTCAGTAATAATCTGTGACTACCTGCCTTAATGGGATTCTTCAGTCGACAGGCATGAAGGTGAGGGGGTGGAGGAAACAGTCACACCTTCTTCTAAGCCACTGCAGAAGACCGATACCCTCATTTTTCATCACTTTGTAATCTGCTTGTTTACTTCCCTCCTGGTGTCTCTTCCCACTGGCTCTTCTCTCGCTGCTGACTCTCACACCAAAGGACTGCAAGGCTCACGGCCAGGGAAGCCAGTCCCAGGGGAAAGCCAGCCCTCTCTGCAGTGTCCCAGCCTGGTAGCTGTCTCCCTGCTGCTCAGAGCTGCCTGTAAACACCTCTCCTGAGTGTGTGCTCCTACTTTTAAATACTATTTTGTATGTAAGGTATCCCTGTCCATTTACAGCATACTAGGATTTGTTCTCTTGTGTCCTGGTCCTTGCCTCCCTTGTGTAGGCAAATGGCTGGAGGAGGAGGGAAAAGCAACTTGTTTCCCTGCTTCTTCAGACAAACACACGCTTTCCAGAGCAGACAGATGCCTTAAAGTCAGATCCAGGGCATCAATTCATCTTTTGGGTTCAGCTGTAGAGTATAAAGCATTTGCTGGCTCTGGTCTAATGCTTTTTGACATTGTCAGGCCCCCTTCAGTGAACTACTGCCTTGTAACCAACTTGACAGCAAGTATTGTTCCACATTTATTAATACTGTATGTGCTATCTTCAAACTGACAGGTTCCAAGGCCAGGCATCAGCTGTGCTCAGCTCTGACTTAAAAAAAAATAAAAATGCAGACAATAGCACAGACCTCCTGCTGCTAGTAAGTAAGTAAATAAATAAAAGCATGCCTTCACCATGCTGCTGCCACATGGTTTTATCCTTTCAATCTCAATTTTGCAGCAATTTCTTCTTTTACTTGAGGTCTTAAAATCTGAAGTACCAGCTTCCCTGCACCCTCCTCCTTTTGGCTTTTTTAGGAAAGGGCTTTTGTTTTTTTTTTTTTTTTCCTGAGTCTTCTTTCAATTTTTCCTTGTTCTCTCATTTGGATGCAAATCTATATTGCAGAAACTTGAACCTACATAAAAGTTAATTAACTTCAGGAACTGTTTTTCCTCTCCTCTCCTTTCTATATTTTTTTTACTAAAGCCACTATAATTTTCTATTATTTTTAAAATGTTCAGCTTAACAGGTTATGTTTACTTAGTCAATAAGCTGATGATGCCCATGACAGGACCAGAAGTGTTTGGTTAGCAGCAGGGAGGAAAAAAAATCAATAACTCCAAGCATTTGGCAGCTTTGTGGGCAGGAAATAATTTGTATTCTCTGGTTTAAATCAATGACCTTCTTTTCTTTGCTGTTCCAACAGGAAATTATAAACTCTGTGAACACTATTTGCATAGTGCCTTCTGCAATACACTTGTATATGCCTGGGAAAAACAGAATGTTAACCCCAGCAGTGCTCCTCTGAGGTCCCTGTTAAAGAAACCCAGGCACTTTGGCACAGAGCTTTTCAGCAGGCACTTGTATTTATTAGAAGCAGAAACAGTCTAGAAAAAGATGTGAAAAGAGCTCCTTCTCCACTTCCAACAGCACCACCACATTTGATAACAGGATTCTCTGCTGCAGTGCACGAAAAAATGCCTTCCTTGTAACTTGGCAAGATGTTGTACTTTCAGACAGAAACTTGTTACTTCTACATTAAAGCTGCATTTGCACTTCTGTACCTTGCTTGTCAGGGTTACCTTAATGTGCCAGGCATGATTTGAAAGTGCTGCATTTTTGCTTGAACTGAGCATTACAAAGTTTATGTTTTTGAAAGTTAAAGCCTCCTCGGTGTTGTCCTTTTGCAATATTCACTTAAGGAAGAAAAAGAAATAGCTACCTTGTCTTGCCATGCTCATGGGAAGATGTACCAGGAAGAATATAACCCAAGAAAAGGATCCAGTGTTAAACCTGGCACTGAACTTGCCTTTTAACTTCTTCAGCTGCCCTGCACTGCATTAAGTCCAGTTCAGATACTTTTTGAGATTTAGGGGAGCTGGCATTCAAGAAAACAAGCTAGTCACAGGAGATGGAGGAGGTGTGTGACCCTTTTTACTATGTTTCTTCCAGTGTGAACACAGTACAGCCCCTAAGTCTGGGATTCTAGTCTAGGGCCAGAGCTAAGTGTTGCAGCACCAGCAACTGGCACTATAAAACTCTGGGACCTAGGCACCCCTTGATGTGCTTAGCTTCATCCTGTGTAGGAGAATGATATGGTAGATCAGTCTGGAAAACATGATTATAGTCCCAGAAAGTACCAAGGCCTCAGTTGTCTGCACTGAAATTAAATGTCATAAAATTCAGGCATCCAGATTTCTCTGCTTTGCTTTTGTAAATGACAAGTCCTTTCACAGTAGTTCTCAGCATTCCTCCTGTGCTCCCAAAGCCACTGGCACAAAGCTGTCGTCATCAGGTGACACTTGATGTATATTTATTAGCTACATCCCAGTTCCCGCTCTGAAACAAAAAGGATGGGAATGTTTCTTGGAGTGATTGCAGTGGAAGTAATGCGTAATTCTTGCTCCCCTGCTTTGTTTCTATTGATTTCCCAGATGTAAAGTTGCCTATCCTGACCCTACATTCCACTCCTTCCCACTGCAAACTTCATGTGCTTATTGGGGTCTCTTCCAGAGCTCCTGGCTGCTGGAGCACCCTTTGCATTTCTGAAATTTGCTGCTCCTGATTGAAGGGAGCCAACCAGGAAAATGAGCTGCCTCCCTTTCTCATGGAAAAGAGACCAAAGCAGCATCACAGTATCACAGAAGGGCTGAGGTCAGAAGAGGTCTCTGGAGGTCACTCTGTCCAGTATCCCCACTCAAACATGGTTACCTATAGGTGGTTGTCTAGGATGATGTCCAGACAGCTTTTGAGTTATCTCCAAGGGTGGAGACTCCACAACCTCTCCAGGCAAACTGTGCCAGCTCTTTGTCAACCTCACAGTGAAAAAATGTTTCTGATGTTCAGACTGCATCTCCTGTGTTTCAGCTTGTACCCATCACCTCTGGTCCCATCCCTGGGCACTGCTGGACAGAGCCTGGCTCTGTCATCTTCACACTCTCCCTTCACATCTTTACATACACTGATGAGATCCTGCCTGCACCTCCTCTACTCCGAATAGTTCCAGTAAGAAGAGGGATAAATCAAAGGATGAATTCGGTAGGTATTGCTCAATTCACTTTCTTCTACTGAGATGGTCAAAAGCAAATGTTCCTTTCTTTCCCTGTTGTTTTCCTGCTTTCCTTTCTTCTTCATGCATACATCTAAATGCCATGCTGTCAGCTTTTCCCATTGAATACCACGTACCTGGAATCTTTTTATATCACAACAAGAAATGTTTCATCTGGAAAGGCGTGCAAATAGAATAGCTCATGTGAGAAATATGAACTGGTTTGGTTAGTTTTAGGCTTTGGACTGATTTATGACTGATTTATGCTTCCATGTGAATAAAACATAATCAGAAACTGTGGAGTGATACTGCTGTATACACAAAGAGGAGAGCTGCTCCTGTTACTCATGGGAATGTATAGGCCATAATCTAATTTTTAGAGGTTGTGAAAGGTGTGCTAAGTGACTAATTCATTTCACTGATATCTGACAAGCCACTTTCATAATGGGAAAAATTACCTTCCTAGATAATTTGGATTTTAACAACTTATCATAGTTGTTATTCTCCTAAGGGTGCGTATTTTCCACTATGCAAAAAACTGGCATGGCATAAAAATGCTGATAGACTGAAAACCTGCATTTAGCTTCAAACCAGAAGTTTGTGGGTTTCTTAATATGTATTGCTATGGTCTTTGAGATTTTTGCTCAGTAGATAACCACGTGTTTCATGTGGCCTCTGTTTACAAAAAGGAAAGTATATTTTCTGGGGAAAATAAACTAGATTACACTGCAGGAAAAGGAGGTTTGATATTGCAGTGTTCAAGAGTGCTCAGATGGAAATTCAGCTCCAGAACCCTGTACTGAATTTAGGACATGGATTTTCCAATTGTCTCTGTTCTTGCATTGCACTTAAACATACTGCTGTATTCATACTGAATTGAATGGGATTTGCTGTAGAAGTAAAAAGCAAGATTTTCTCTCTTTTGAGTTTAAAACCGGATAATGACTTTGCTGACTTTGGTAGAACAGTTCTTGGTTTATACCACAATAAGCAGGGGCAAAGTCAGATTAGGAACGTATCTCAAAGTCACAGTGTTCAGATGCATATTTAATCTTTGTTAAATGAAGCATTTGCAATAATATGCACTATTCACTGCTCTTACTGTTCTCTTGGTAAAGGCATTGTGAAACTGTGGTAGTTTTTTTAAATCTTTATAAATTTTGTAATGAGGACCCACAGTATGCAAAATGTTACTCTCCTCTTGTGATGCCTCTTCAGTGTAAACCCAGTCCCAGCTCCAAAATGGCAGAATTGGCTGACAGCTAAAACTTACCGGTTTGATTCCTCTGCCCGAGGCTGGCACAGATGAGGAGCAATACTTCTTTGCTGTCCTGGATATTTGGATCCATTAGACACACCCTCAAGTGTCTTATTTGTTCTTTTGCATTTGTATTGGCCATTCCTTTCTAACAGGCCATTCTCCTCCACCCAAGACAAGCAGCTAGGGAAGTAAATGGTTGAAAGGGCTTGGAAGCTCCTATAAGCATGGGATTTTCCCCTGGGCATGTTTTGTCTGGGGTGTTTTATGATGCAGAGGTCTTACTGGAAGAAAGAACTGGCCCTACAAGGTCTGGATACTTTGCTGAGAGATGAGTATTAGTTAGCATACATAATATCCAGTACTGGTGGGGAAAGTAAGAAGAAATCAGCCAGTTATTTGAGCTTATGCAACAAGCTGCACTCCTCTGACTGTGTTTTTTCCAAAATCTGCTTGTTAACTATGATGCAGTATGTGCCATTTGTGCTTTAGGGGACTAAGAGTCTAAGCCAGTTTATTGGTGAAAGCAACAACTTTCTCATTAAACGTTAATGGCAATGTTTTGATTAGTCCCAGGGTTCTGGTAGGGAGTTAAGTCCTTCCTTCAATAACCAGCAGTTACAGATGCAGCAAGTGTTAATAACCTCATAGGAAGCAAACCAGGCAGGCATACATTCCATCACCCAGAAAATGGATCTCATGTAGCTTTTTGTGTGTCTTTGTCAGGTCTGTTAAAACAAACCAAAAAAGTGTTTAATTTTTAATATGGAGATTGGAGCTGTTTGCAGCCCCCAAAGCTGCAGTCCCATCATGCTGTTTCCCATTTCTCTCAGACCTGATGTTTATTGTGCTCCCTGCTACACAATTTAAAAGCTTAAAATGTCATCTGGTTGAGGAGTGGAGAGGTGAAGAAATTAAAACAGGAGCAGCAACCATTCTCACACTTTCAGTAACTGTGCTCAAATGTCAAAAAAATAACCATAAGAAATCATGAAAGATTTAAATAGCTTCATATCTGACATGAGCTTTTCAAGCCACAAATGGATATCTATAGGGAAACAAGAGTATGCATGTGGGTTATGTGGGAATGGAAAAGGGCTTCATATGCAAGTGTGATATGAGACTTCTATCAAATGTTGGCCTAAAGGCTAACTGGAGCCTGGATTTCATCTCTATGCCAAATGAGACCAGCCAGCTGCTCTGCTCCTCCTACTGCATCACTGCTGCCGAGTCTTAGCTGGGGGAAGCTTTCTGTTAAATGGAGCCCAGCAAATAACAAGGAAAACCCAAACTGAGGCTTTTGAATTATCCCTTATCTTCAGGGATACAGTAATCTTAAGAGATACTTTAGGGATACTATCCCAGAAGAAGGGAGGGTTTGGGGTTTTGTGGTTTTTTTTGAAAGGTCTCTTTAAGTATACAGTAACCTTTCTGGAGACTGTGTCTTTAGGAATTGAGAGTTATTACTTTGATGGGTAAGAAGTGTGATCCTTGGGTTTTTACCCCAGTAAAAAAAAAGGTAGACTGCCACTTATTTTCTTAAGTAAACAGTCAGCTTAGATGTCTGCTGCACTTTGCATTTTAGGAAGTAAATGGAAGCTGCACAAAGAAATCTTGAATCTTTGTCATGGCCAAGAAGCATGTCTGTGTGGGCAGGGTTTTTCCAGTGGATCTACTGCAGTTTTCCAGCCTCAGCACTGCTATAACTTAGGAAGCTCTTGAAATGTAGCCCAACTTCAGCACAGCACTAGGGTGTACTAACAAGACATAATTTACTGTAGTTTTAGCACAACAGGGAGAGATCTGGCAATATTAGTGTCCTTTCCACAGCATTGTGCTCTAGCGATTTTTCCCCTGGCTTCACTTCAAGCAGCTGTATGATAGGCTGATAACTGTATTTTAAACTCAGTCATGCTTGATGCAGGCTTGACTTACCTTATGTGGATGGAAGCTCAGTATCTATGGCTTGATTTTCAGGCAGCTGAGGAAGCAGGGAGTGTTACTTGTCCTGTAAAGCACTCAGCACTAACAACAGGCTTTTTGGTGCCACTCCTCTAAAACTGTGGTTCAAGATTGCTATCACTCAGCCTCAAACTGGCTAAAAAGCCCTCCTGACAGCTCTTATCCAGACTCCACCTAAAACAAAAGAGAAAACGTAGGAGTGGGTATGTATCAGAGACAGGGGAAGAATATTCAAACATTCCTAAGGATTCAACATGGTCACTCAAACTCCCATTCAAAGACATCTAGCACTGTCAGTCCTACTGCCTTAGTTTTCCTTATAATCAATTTATAGTAAAGAGAGAAGTTGGTACATGTTATTTTGACGTGGCAGCAGTGCCATCAAAAACCTTAAGGACCTCCTGCGGCCTTCTCCAGCCTTATTCATAGAAACCTTATGAAAATAACCACACACTTTTGCATGAAACCATGCCTGCTGGCTGCCTGAACAGCACTAACAGAATTTGTAAAAAGGAGGTAACAGACCGTGTATGTCAGCCCTATAACTAATAAAATTTTCATAACAGACATTCCTCTTACACAGTTCTTCCTCTGTTTGTAATGATGAATAAATCCACAATAGTCCATGAGCTGGGACTTCTTGTTTGGCAGTTTATCCAACTTTTATGAACTAACCTACCTGAAAATGGCACTTTTAATGGCACGTTGCGTGTGTCAGTCTCTGCACTTGCATTATTTTGCTCTGTAATTACCAGGAGAAACAAAGTAGAGGAACCAGTGATTTTTAAGATGAAACATTTCAGTCTGCAACCAAGACCTTTAAATTTGTAAGCTGTGTGAGAAGTGGAATAAGAACACCTGATATACTCCAGGTCTGGCCCTTTTGGAGTCTCCAAGGCTGACAGGGAGCATAGCTCCCTGCAGCCTTTCCCCTGAAGAGAAGACCCAGATGTTCTCCAGTATTCAGCCATGTGCTGCCACAAAATTCTAATACTTCCATTATCTCAAAGACCCTACGTGTCTTTGTCAGATCTGTTAAAACAGAGAGGGAGGTTCCCAAATTTTATATATACAGATGTAGACATGCGCAGAACACACGTGTTGAGAACAGTCATTTATGTAGGAAACCAGGCTGAAATATGAACAAGTCAGTCAATAAAAAGTTGGGCAATTCTCAAGATAGCTGTTAAAAAGCTTGATAAACATCAGCAAAAGTCCATGAATGGGACTGAGCACTTGGTACAGAACTGTGTACCACGGCATCCCAACAGCAGCCTCTTGAGTACTGCCAGCCTGCAGGAGTTAATCTTACAGTATCACCAAGAACAGCCTCAACAGAAATGAGTTTCATTCAGTGGTCACTCAGCCTTAATTAAAAGGACACTTTTCAATTAAACTTCAATGACATCTTCTGAAAAGAAGTTTTACACCTACTATATTTCTTTTGGACAAAACAGTCTGCTCAGCTGTATTCCCAGCTGTACACTTCATTTCTCCCAGCTTGCTGGCATCCACAGCTATTTAGAAAGAAACTTAGTTATGTCAACTGCTAGGATTTTCTACAGTACATATTACATCACCTTTCCTAAGAAACTTGTCTGAGCAGATCCCTTTTCTTACTTTCTTGTTTCATAATGTCCTTCACATTCCTCTTTCAATATTTGTTGTTCTCTCTGTGGAAGCTCAGTTGCTGGCATTTTAAGGAAAGGTTACATAGCAAAAGGCTCACTAGTAGAGTTTTTTCTCCCTACCCCATACTCCTGGAGAGAAACTCTCTGTATGTGGCACCTTTAGAGAAAGATTTAGAGAAGGGTTTTCCTCAAGAAAAACCTACAGCATTCACTGTTGGTTTCAGAAGAAGAAAATAAATTTGGAGCATAAATTACCTTGGCCATTTTAATTCTAAAGGTGAAGAAATGTGGAGGAGAAAGAGCAAGAGACAAAACAAAATAAGGACACCAAATTATGCTGTGGTGCAAGTAAAAAGCCAGATCCCCAAATTTTATCCTCATCTCTGATATTTGGGTGACTGTGCCTCTGACCAATTTGCTCTTGTGCCTCTGCTTACTTCTTGTTGAGTCTTGGTCCTTATGAAATAGCCTTGGAAATCAAGTCATAGATCTTTCAAAATGCCTTCTACATACAGATGTACCAATTGAAGTGTGGTCCGGAGACAGCTGAAGGTGTTAGGAACCTGCTCAACTCAGGTCCAAAGCCTTCAAAGTAGGCAAGGTAAGAACGAAGAATGTTAAGTCTGGGGACAAGATTTGGAATAAGCTGGGAATGAAGCACAGGAAAAAAGAAAAGATAGACCTTTCCAACCTTAGGTGTATAAGCTTGGGTGGCTTAATGCACATGCTCACTAGTGGGAACACAAGCACACACAGGTGTGAGCTGGCTGCTCGCTGTTTATCGATGCAGGCTCTTGTACAGCCCTTCCTTGCAGCACGGGGAGTGTGCAGCAGACACGTACAGCCCGGTGTGGGGCTTCAGCCCAAAAACATGGCAAGGATGCTTATTTTGGCTACTGCTAAGTGGCTGAACATGAAGTTGAGTGGTATCTTTTATTCAAATGCAGCTCTTTCTTCTAAAAACAGTGGCTCCTGCTTGATCTTTTTGAATAGTTTGAGTTTTTCTATATAAACAATGGAGAAGGAAATCTAATTTCCAGTCTAGGAATGGAAACACAGCTAAGTGAACACTGTTATCAAGGGCAAGCATATTATCTCTGCCCGTTTGAGAACCCACTGAGTTGAACAAAATCTTTTCATTAGCTGCAGTAGTCTTTATTACACTCCATTTGAATGGTCTGTTTAGGATTAAACATTTCTTGAAAGACACACTGCTTTTAATACCAAAGCATTTTCCATTCCATTTGCTTCATTTTAGCAAAATGCTGAATGATCTGAATGATCTGTGTCATGTTTAACACGAAGTGTAACTGAAGCACCCTGCATCCTGCAGAAGTGCTTACTGGACTTGAATTTTTTAAGAGATCTCTGAAAAATCAACATTTAAAAAAAGCAAGCTATTTTGAGCAAGCAGGCATAAATTTAGTACAAAAAGTACTCATCTTTACTGGAAGACCTTTAAAGAGGTCATAAAAACAAACAAACAAAACAATTCAAAACCACTGTGCTTCAGCAGCAAAATCATCTAAAAAATAGCTTAATCCTTTTAGGATCAGGAGTCTGGACATATAACTGAAGCAATGGATAATAAAATAGCCAAGCATTGGTAGCCAGTTAATGTATCAGCATGCTGATGATGGTATATAAACAATGCTAAAAGAATAGGAAAATTATTAAAGCAGAAGACAATACTTCATTTATTGTTCTGCTGGAATTACTGCTTAGGAAGTCACTAATACACATTTATAATGAATATTAGAAGTGAGCACAGGCAGAAACTTGCCTGTTACCCAAATGAGTATGACTAGCGCTGAATGAGTCTCTTACTAATCTTTCTTAGAGCCTGAACTTCTCTTCCAGAAAGGCAAGATTATTTGGGAGGTTCCATTTTTCCACTTAAATGCAGAATCAGACACATGGAGTTCTTCCAAGAGCTCTTTGGGTTTTGGTTTCTTCTGAGCAAAAAAAAAATCGAAGAGTAACAAAGCCCAAAGCACCTGCTTCAAACTTGATGAGCCAACCTTACAGTTGTATGTTGGACTGGGAATTTTATTCTCTCTTTTGGAAGAAAGAAAAGAAGAGGGGGGGAAAAAATAAGGAAAACTAGTCCAAAGCAGTATTCTGTTCTTGTTCCAGCTGATCTGTTTAGGATTTTGTCACTGTCTTTGCTAGACCAGGAAAGACATTTGTGTACGAAAAATAGCACTGCTCTCATGGTACAGTGGGACCCTCTGCCCCTTTTTGCAGAAATCACTCGTGAGACTGCAAGTGCTTTCCCACTTTTCCTGTCTTAGGATTCTCAGGTGAAGAGGCAGCTGCATCATGCCAACCTATTGGGAAACATTAGACATGAGGTGTGTCTTCCAAAAGGTCTGAATCAGGATTGCAATGCCCAAGTCAGATGCCTAAAGTAGGGAGGCAATCTCAATGTAGACTACCCTTTCCCCTTCCTGAAATGCCGAAGTTGCTGATTTTCCCAACTTCCTTTTCAGTTGCTAAGGATTTCTGTTACAAAGGGGTGATACATAAACTTAAAGCACCAAAAAGTGCTCCAATGAGAGATTCAACTAATGCTGCTGAGGAGCACTTCTGTCACATATAGAAGCCCTGTGTAGGATGGGCTGCTGTCACAGGTAAATCCAGCTGGGTTAGTAACAGACTGGAAGCTGTGGCTTCTACAGAGAAAAGGCAGACTCATGACAAATGAAGGGACGTGGCATAGGAAGGGAACTTATTACTACAATTTGCCCTCTCCCCTTCCATTTTTATCCCTTCCTCCCTTCATATTTTATTTCTTGTCCTCCCACTCTTTTGCAAAAATCCGAAATGGTCATATTATAGCTACAGACCATGTCAAAGATTATGAGTATGAGTTAATCATTCCCAGCAAGCTTTCTGTGGTGATGAGTCAGTAGCACAAAAAAAATGACAGATTAGATGTGATACTTATTTTCCTCTGCATATTTTTAAGCATGACTGTCTCCCCCATCTGAAAGAATGGAGAAAGGGGTAATCAAATGCCCTGTAGCTGGAAGCTCTAAGGATAATGTCTCCAAACTCTGCAGCTTCCAGTAAAAGCCTTGTCGTTTTTGTATTCTTTTTGCCATATGTTTACTCAGCAACACTGTTTTAGAAGTTGCAACATTCATCTTTAAACATTAATTATCAAGGCATGATTGCTCCAAAAATCCACTGCCTGAGGCCAGGGCCTAGGAAGTGGAAAATGTAATTTCAGAAAGCGATGAGAACAAATGCTGAGCCTTTTAATTGCAGGTTGGTACAAATGACTAACAGTAAAGCAAAGCTCATTTTGGATGAATTTGTTATTCTGCATGTCAAATTCAAAACTTAGCAGTTAGTTGCCTGGGGTTTGTTCTTTCCCCCCTACTCTCTTTGTAAAAATCAGAGAAACTGATGAATTTTTGAGAGGTACAGGAAGTACTTTTCTAAAAATTCAGTTAAAATTACTTACAAGAGAGAAAGAGGAAGAAAGGAAGAAAGAAAAGACTAAATGATGCATGCAAAGCCAGGCAATAGTTGTAACAGTCACTGGACAATTACTGTGCTCTTTTGGAGCTTCATTTCAGGGTGAAGGCTGCAGTGATTCTCAGCATCTATCTCCATCCCCCTCTGCTCTGCTGAAATTTGCCTGGAATCACCAACAGTATAACAATGAATAGGGCCTGCTTCATCATGTGTGGCAACACAAGATTAAATGCTGCTGTGACTCAACATTGCCACATCAGATGTCCCAGCCTGATGCCAACAGAACACTGCAATAGCAATCTTCATCTCCACCCTTCTGGCCTTGCTGCTGGCAGAATGGGGACAGCCCTGTGTGAGCACCTTTGCAGGGCATCAGAGGCACTTCTTTTCACACAAAGGTAGAGAACTTGTTCATTCCAGCCCCATATTGCCACACCTGGGAAAACACATCTGATGGGAGATGTGACTCAGGGCCTGATGGGTCTGAGGCTGGTTTCCTGCATGACCATAGGATAGACCATAAAGGTAGGATCTGTGATGGTCCTAAAGTTGCATTTATGCACCGAAGTCTGGAGGCCAAAGAGACTACAAATTGTGATACTCATCTTTTCTAATGCTCATGTTCACTGGAAAACTCCAGTTCTGCTTCTGGGAGTTCTCAGAAGCACTTCTGGCCTCATAGCACTGAACAACTTGTGCCTACCTCCCTGGGATTGAGAGATGTCATGCCACTTCCCTACCACAAGGGCCTTAACCAAGAGCCTTACCACCAAGGTACACCAAAAATCTGCCTAACCCCTCATGTTTCATCCAGAGGAGCAGAGAGAAGGTGTTCATGATGATGGTCTGTGTGGCCCACCTCCTCTCCCACTTGCTCTTAGCAGTTCTGTACAGAAAGCTTTTCCCCTGTGACCTGGGAGATCTGGTTTCAACATGCTCTGAGTACATTCTCTTGCTGATTCAGTATGCACCCTTCTGTCAAATGGGGAATAAAAGACATCCTTTACCTCATGGTTATCCTCACCAGGCCTGTACTGCAGACCCTTGCTCACAGGCCAGTTTTTGCAGGATGGCTCATGACCACACTGTTAAGAGTTTGGTCCCTACTGAGTGAGCTGGCTGCAGCCACGCTGCACAGTGCTCAGCTCACATCTCTTCTCATGACCCTGTAGCTAACAATCAGTATTTTCAGTATTATTTTGCATCTATAATGCCAGAAAAAAAAATGTTGTGTGCTCTAGGAAAAGGATGGGTGAGGGCACAAATTATGCTATTGCCTAACCTTGAATAATGATGAAGCACCACCCTTGCTGAGGGAAACACATTTGGTATCTTCCAAATCCATCCTATCTGTTTGAAGCAAACCTTGGAGTGCTCTACACTCACAGCTGACAACATCTACATTTCCCAGTGGGGATATCAATGGATTTGTTCCAGAAGAGTGCTCTGGCACAGATGGGTGTCTGGCACACTGACCATGGGTAGTACGAATGACCAGGAAACCCATTGCTGGAGAAGAACAGCAATGTACCAAGTCCAGCCACAGCATTTTTAAGCAATAGCTGTTCTACTCTCATGGGGTCCATGAAGTACAGGAGAGGTCTCTCACTCTACTCAGACAGAGCAGCAAGCAAAACATCAAAACCAAGTGAAACACAGTGCTGTACAGCAGCCCTCAATTGGTGTGTGAATTGGTGAGTAAGTAAGGACGATACACATTTTCCACTGCTCTCTCCCGCTTTCAGATAATCCAGGTGAGTCCTACATTTGTAGGGTGATGTCTGGAAGCATGCAGGAGAACACAGGGGTTGCATTATCTCCCATCCTCCCCTCCTTTCCCAGAAATCCAGCGGCCAGTTTCAGCTCTTTTATCACAGGTATGACCAGGAGACTGAGATAAGTCTCCTGTGGCTCTGCCCTTTTGAATGTCACTGCCGCTCTACAGAAACCCAGCTGCCACCTCTAAAATGATTGTCAAGGACAGAAAATATTAATTAAATTTTAATTAATAAATTGAATACTGTGGGGTTAATTATAGCTATTTACAGGGAATGTATGGGATTTGGAGGGCCTACCTTCTGGTGTTTTTGCACAAAGTGTTGCCTCTTCCTCTAAGCTCTAATTAGCTAGCTTTTTTCTTTTTAATAGCCAGCCTTCAAATGACTGCTCAGCAGCTCCCATTTTGTTCCTCATCAGCAGTCCTCCAGCACAGCTGCTACAGAAGGGAAGCAGCCCTGCAGTTTGCCTTGAAGGGAGCAGGTGATAAAGAATCTATCAGAAGTGGTGTAAACCAACATGAATTAAAAGAAAAAAAAAAAGGAAAAAAAAAAAAGAAAAAAACAACCAAGGGGCCCAACCCCTAAACTATGTCAAGCAAGGAAACTACATAAGAAACAAAGGACACAGGATGAAATAAGAAGGAACTGCAACATCTGAAGCTGCTGCAAAGTCAAAAATGTTCTCTCTGTATGCAGCCCTCTTGTCCAGCAGCATATTCTGCCTTCCTGCACATGCACAATGTCAAAAGCCATCAACAGCAGATAAGCACCTGGGAAAAAGCAATCAGTTCCAGCACAAAGTCAACTGTGAAACTTGAAATAATTTCTCCTCTGCTCCTTATTTTCAACCTACACATTTCCTCCCTAGTGGTAAAACCTTTTTAAAATTTAAATGGACCTAATTACCTGTACTTCTAGCTACTCAGTTTATACCTATAAAGAAAAAGGGTCCTTTCAGGACACTATTAAAGGCACACAGTAACACACTGTGCCCAGATATGAGGAGTTTATTCCAGACAGCTTTTCAGTCTCATGCCACTAAATGAAAACTAATAGTGCCTAAGAACCAGCACAGAAGAGAGCTTTGGAAGTTTGGGAATATTTTGGACATTGTTTTGTTGGGTGTTTTGCAAAAGTGACCAACATGATCAGTAGGCAGACCACTGCTTTCCCTCAAGTATCTGCTCCTGCCTGCTAAGTGTTCACGACTGAATGGCTGCCATGGAGGGAGCAGAGGGCAGTGGCTGGAAGATGAGGGCTGGCACAGGCACCACAACCGGTAGCTGGCCTGGTGCCTGCCTTCTTCCTACCACAGCAGTTGGCTCCAAGTGGTAGGCACAGGAGACTGGTTTGGGCTCCTGCTGAGGTGAGACATGGTGAAGAAAAGAGGGAAGAAAATATATTGCATTTTTTTTCCTTTTATAACCAAGAGCAATAATGCTAGTAAGGAAAAGTGGGAATAGACTGGCCAACATGGAGAGCAGGATATCTCCAAAATTTCACATGGAACCCTGTGGTTTCTGAGGTTGGAAAACCACCGCCTAAATTAAAAAAGCTATCTTCCATCTCAAGAAAGGAAACATAATAGCCAGAATCACTCTTGCAGAAAAGCCTAACTCGTCTGACTCCTCAAGCGTGCTCAAAAATGTTGTCTACTCTCCTTTCCAGCAAAACAATTTCACTGCCCAGGGACGCTGAGCTGAGAGCCCTCCAGCACCAAGGCGTCTCCTCACCTCATGCTTTGACTGAAAGTGTTGGATCACAGTGCAAAACCCCTGCTCCAGGTCTACCTTTCACATTCACAGAGATTCCCCCAAAACAGAGAAAATAAAGTATTATCTCTTCTTCTAGTATTTGGAGTTGTGACACCTGAGAAATGCTTGCCAGCATGTGTAATAACACATGTGGTGCAAGACATCGCTTTAAAAAAAAGCAACCCTGCATGGTGTCTTCAGACAGGCTTTTCTCCACTTCAACAGCAAAACTAATTCTGTAATGAGGAGCTAAAGATCCTGCATCTTAGCGCTTCTGCTCCCGCCAGGACTTAGCTGCTTATTCAAAGTCCCAAGATCCCAGTCACACCCATGACTGGCCATCCCCCCCACGCCTGTCACCCGTGGGCTCAGAGGCCCGGAGCCAGGCAATGAGAGCGCCGGCTTAGTTACAAGCTTAAAAGGCTGAGAGCCTTTAAGGAGGCTGAGACCCCGGATTAGCGAGGGTGTTCCCAAGCGTGGCGGCGGTGCCCGCCTGGCTGGGCCGGACAAGCAAGAGCTGCCGGCAGACTCGGGCTGCCGGTGCCACCTTCTGGACACACGCGTTATTCACCTTCCCCTTCCTATGGAAGAACACTATGGAAAGTGGCTTCATTTCACTTCCTAGTCCTGCCTTTTTGGGTTCCTCCCTGCCTTCCTTTTAATCCATCATCATGTAGCACATAACTGAAGGGGGAGCAGCCCCAGCAGGGCGGCAGCAGCAGAATCCAAGACGGCCGCACAGTGCATCCTGCCTCCTGTGGAAAAGTACCTACCACAAGCTCACAAAATGTTCCCTGCCTTTAGCATTTCGTCTTCTTCAAGCATTTCCGGGAAACAGCCAAGCCTGTCAGAAGTAGCCACAAGACTCGTT
Source organism: Monarcha castaneiventris obscurior (assembly GCA_026261815.1). Classification (NCBI taxonomy): domain Eukaryota; kingdom Metazoa; phylum Chordata; class Aves; order Passeriformes; family Monarchidae; genus Monarcha; species Monarcha castaneiventris. The sequence goes on along the minus strand of JAMPIT010000230.1, from coordinate 49,774,114 downwards.
TAAGAAACATCTGTGCATTTTAGGGAGGAAAAGCAGGGGTGTGCAAGGGCACATTCTGGTTAATGCTGGAAGCGCCATCTCAGGGGCTCATAGAGTATTTATTTGAGCAAGGACCAGCCAGCAGAGAGGGGTCTGACTCGCCTTGGTGGCCGATTAGCTTTAGTGGCCACGTAAGAGTGCAGACATAATGAAATCCTGCCATTTACGCCAACAGCAGTTGTGTTCTCACAGAGAATTGTGCTCTTTTAACATCCAAAACACAAACTGTTGCATACCAAACTGTGGTCATACCACAGGCATTTCTGAGAGCAAGGCTAAGGTTAGAGAGGCCACCTCATTCTGAAAAAATCCAAAATTGTATCTCCCATGTACAGCAGCTGCAGTTCTTTCTATTTCTCACAGCTGCAGAGTGGGACTTGACCACTGTCTTCCAAGTGGCAAATGGGATACACACACCCAACACAGACCTCAAAACTGGCTTGCAGAGTAAGCTTGGGAACAACTTTCAGTGCACAGAAGATATCTCCAAGGAATGGTTTAAAGAGCACAATTAGGAGTGGCAGGCCAGAAAAAAAGCTGTGAGGTTGCAAAAAAGTGTCTAAACTGGCAGAAACCAAAGAGGAGCTAAAAGGAAGAGCTATGGGGACAGTCAGGAAGCAGGCAGCAATGAAAAGCTGCAGGCTGCAGAGTGCAGTGCTGCAGGCCTCTACACTGAAAACTTGTTCTTTTTCCCCAAACTAAGATGGAACCTAAGAAATGTGGACTTTGAAGCTGTCAAATGCTTGCAGCAGCTGCAAGCATGCAGCATGTAAACAGAGGGCCTCCACTTAATGGCAGCTTTTTTAGGGATTACCATAACATGAGACAGTGACAATAGAGGCAATGGGCCTTATGAAATGTACATGTAATAAACTGTGGTCTGCAATGGGAACTTGAATGATCTAAGTATTATACAAATGCTGCTGTACTTCTACACTGCAAATGACACTTGTTTCCATTTCAGAGGACAGGGCTCAGCAGTGATGTGGAGTCAGAGTGAAGGACCTATAAAGCAAATGTGCAGCAACAGTAAAGCGATATATTTATTTCAGAATGTAATAATTTTTTAATTGCATTTATTCTTAAATATGCACATAGCTATATGATAAATACCAGCTGTGTGGCAATTAAAGCCACACTGCAGCTTTGATATTACCACGTTGCTGTTATGCAACCCAGTTTCAGGTGCTGACCCATCCCAAGTTGCCAGTTTTTACAGCTGGACTCTACCTGAGTTTAGCTGCTGCACAGCAGCCCCAAATATATGTACTGTTACTGCTTGTTTGTGCAATGGCTTCATTCAATTTCTTTTAATGTAGATTTATTAAATATAACAATAAGCTGCCTTCCACAACAGTGTAATTAGAGTAACTGATGATAACAGCAGTTTACTCATGTCAAGGCATCTAATTCCTACTGCTGTTAAGTCTCAGTTCCCATAGCCCTCCAGGACATGGAAGGATATGGGCAAATCCCACGTGAATTAAGTTTCAGCGTGTTCTGGGATTGTGAGCCCTGCAGAAAGGGATTTATAGATGCACTTCTCTCTAGGACTGCTATATACTGTTGTATGACTTATAACAAAAGGGGTCACTGAAGTACTTCTACTCTCACTCAGCACCATCTCTATTTACAAATTTTGTAATTTCCGGTCTGTATTGATTTTAAAAGCATCTTTAGCATGCAAGCAGCTGTTTAATGCATTTTGACCCCAAAGCAGGGAATTTGCACTAGTATTCCCACTAGAATGTTCGTCCTTTTGTGTCCATGCATTAGGGCTCTGTTTAAAATCTGTCCATGTCCCTAATCTCCCTGGGGAGCTTTCCCTGAATATTCAATGCTAGTCCACAGTCTGTAACAAAAGAGGGAGGGGGAAAAAAAAGAGACAGAGAACAGTGTTTATGCATAAAATTCAAGATCCTTTTCACATAGAAAACATGTGCACACACAAAAGCACCTCAACTACAGAGCCTGGCATTTCCACAGCAAAGATCTGACAGCGCGTGCAGTTTTTCAAGTTAACTAATTTACAATAAGGGCATCTGAGCTCCAGATGCACTCATTCGGGCAGCCAAGGCCATAAATAAAATAGGAAAGAATACTCTTACCCCAACATAGGGTTTATAGAGATGTGTTGAAAGCTTAGCAGATGGGTTTTGCTGTCTCAGCTTTTACCTGCGTAACAAAGTAAATGCATAAAGCTGCTTACTGGCTTCCTCAATTCAAGATCTTTGCATTTGCTCTCATATGCCCCCATGAAGATATTGCTAATTTAAACAACAAGCAAAATCCTACTCCTCAGGGAAGCTGAGCAAAACTCCCACTGGCTCCAGCAGGCTCTGGATGTTGTTCAACATAAATGCAATTGGCTGAACTTGGCCAATGGCATAAACAACACTACTACTGAATTTGTATTCTTCAATCTACAAATTTGCCACCCTAATGCCACCCCTGGTTCTGCTTTCATCCCATGGTTCTGTGGAAGAACAAAACCAATGACACAGCTACTGTCACAAAAACTGGGGTTGCTGCAGCCTCAGCCCAGGCTGACAACCAGCTCTCTCTCATGGAGAGGTGAGAAACCCCCTCTTGAATTAGGACAAGATATCAAAACATTTTGTCCTATCACTTTGTTTTGTTCAATCTATGTGCTGTTCTAACAGAGCAGAAAACTGGAATCACAAATCTGAAAGACGGCGTATCAGATAGCAAACATTTCTGAGTTTCAAAAAAGTTTGCCAGTTGAGAAATGAGTGTTTTCCCCCACATAGAGACATCATCATCATCATCATCATCATCATCATCATCATCATCATCATCATCATCATCACTCAGTCTAGCTTTCATAAACATCCGAGCATTCTTTTTGAAGCCAGTGTGCTGTTTGGGCAGAGAGCATGGAAATTTTACGGTCCGTTTCATCCCTGATGCCTGCACTTAATGCTCACTGTTAATAATGGGATATACACAAAGACACACAGATGAATATATATGTGTATACAGACATGCTAAGAGAAGAAAACATTTCTGACATGTTCTTAGAAGGGTATTAAATTGGTGAAGGCAGATTTCTGAGCTCGGCACATGCTAGAAGTGCATCCTAAAAACTGTGTATTTGGCTGACCTTAGGAAAAACTGTGCACTGTGAGCAGCTGTGAACATCTGAGGATGGGGCAACGACAGGGAGAGGAATACCCAGTCTGGGACCAAAGCCTGCATCAGGAGGAAGCAACAGGGGCAACTCCAGGGATGGAAGGTAGAACAGGCACTACAGGGAACAGGCACCAAGGAAGTTGCTGGACTAATGCATGGCTTATCCATGGTTGGATACATCCTTCCAGAGCTCTCCTTAAGAGGCAGCACTTTACTCAAGCATTTCTTGCAAACTGGGCTCTGCTTGTCTCTCCGTGCCTTGGCTACGTCCCTACCCACAGTCCCCATTCCTGCCTGCTCTCAGGACCACTCCCACATAGTGCACCCTGATTCCAGTCACAGCACTGCTTTATAATACAGCTCAGGGAAAGAGGAAGAAGAGAACAAACATAACTGATGACTGATGACTCAGACTAACTAGAGAATGTGCTTAAAGCAAGTTTGTTTCACCAATGGCAGTGCTTTGCTGTTGGCTTTACCCCCTCCAGACTAGGTCATCCCAATTCCTTTTCTCCATTTAATGGTGACATAAATAAGTGGCCAGGAAGAAGCTGTCTCACCTATCATAAAAACACAGTACGCAGTAATCATAGGAGGCTACTGTTCAAGACAAAGCCATGAGCTCCGCATTTAAGAATCTGCTGGTCTGTAATTCTGAAGAACACATTTATTAGCAAAATCCTGTTTTTATAAGCTGCAAATCAAGACACAGCTTCCTTCAGCACAAGACACAGCTTCCTTCAGCACCAGATTTATGAATCATGAGCCCTACAGTGCATGAGACTTTGCTTTAGAAATAAAATTGCTTGCTCAACTGCAGAACACTTCAGTCTTCTTTCTCTGTAACTACTGCTTAGTCTCAAACCAGAACAAAACAGCTCTGGAATTACACATGCACTTAAAGTCCTCTTAGTATCTACCAGATTCAGTATAAAGGCATAATGATCAGTTTCTAAGTCTGACATCTACTTGATTAGCAGCATTTTCAATATCTGACTGCTTTGCAACACTTGGCAGCTAAGTAAAGCAGGTCTAGCACACAGTTAAGACATGTGGATTTTTTTGTTTTGTGGGGAGGGCGGTGCTAGAGGTTTCCCAGATATCCCTTATTTCAAAGCAGGAAAAAAACAACAATGGCCAGCTCTGTACCAAACCACAGGTCAACAGATTTCAATGGTCCAAGGTTAAAATTGGCCTCCAGCTAGCTGCACAGACTTATCCCACAGGTATTAAACAGGAAACTTTTAAAGCTTAAAAATAGTTAACAGTTATGTGACTTGTCCTTTAGAAAATATTTTTCTCATGTACATGAAGACTAGAAGCTTTCCTCCTCTGAAATGTTTGTGTTTGACACTTTCTCTAAAGCACAGCAAGTCTGTGTTTTTCTCTGTTGCACAGGCTGTGGGTTGAGTTTTGTTTTGCTATTCTTTTTTCTTTCACAAATCAAGCTGTCAGCAGCACGGGAAGTAATTCCGTAACTGGGACACGTAAGAGCTCTGTTCTGAGACTGCATCGCTGCCCCCAGTAAAGTCACCCTTGGAAACAAGAGCACTTGAGAATATCTTAGCACACAATGAAAGGCTTTTTGCTACGGTTTATTTAGCTGAAAAGGAAAAACATAATTCAAGGAAAAAACACCAGCGCTTAGAGATACTAGAAGTATGTGGGCTCTGCTGAGCTTCCTGCTACTGCAGGCCATAACCTCTAAAGAACACTGTGTTTTAATACCCACTTCTGTGGGGACAATACTTTTGGGCTGGGAGATAAACCCAGTTTTCTTGGACTGATATGAAAACTAAACAATAATATATGCTCCTCTCTTACTACAAAAACACTCCCAAAACTAAGGGAGTCCAGCCCAATACCAAAGGGTCGTGCTGTGCACAGCTGATTGCTACATGAATTGCTTTAGCCTGCTATTAACTTCTTCCTCTGCTCCTTACTCACTGCCTCATATTTCGGCTTCTAGGTGTTCTCTCCACATGTCCAGACTTCATCCCCAGCAGATCCATCCCATCTGTCCCCAAGATGCCGCATCTAGCCACGACATCCCAGGTGGCCCAGTTTACCTAACCTCCATCTCCTGCGATCTCCTGCAGGGCCCTGGAGCCTATCTCCACCATCAGAGGCACCGTGCTTAACCAGCCCAGCCATGTAATTAGCAGCGCAGCTGCACAGCGCCAACCTGCCAGCACACATGTGGCAGACCACTTCTTGGCAACTATTAATCACATATTGCACAAGAAACAGTCCCTTAATGCAGGCGAGTCCTTCCACTCCCGAATCATGTAAAAGACATAAAAGCTTTTGGCCATGCAGAAAAGTGAACAAAATGAGTGGTAATTAACTCTCATGACTACAAAGGCTAACAACTTCGGCACTTGCAAAGGGGATCAGAGGCAGCTGAGCTGAGAAAGAACTGTAGCAGAACAAGTATTTGCCTGGGAGCAAACACTGCTTGAGTGCTTATTTTAGAATGAATAGTCATGTTAGTTAACTAGAGCTAACTACTGAACAAATAGCTCACGTTACAGCATACCGAGGTACACTAGATGCATCCTTTGATGTATTAACTGACAACCTACTGCAGAGTTCTTTTTTTCAGAAATTAAAAAAACCCCACGATTTATCCTTCGGAGATGATTCTGGGTTTTGGCACAGTCTTTTCACAGATTAATCGAAACGAACCCAAAATGGACTTAATCATTGCAGCATGAGATATTTACATTCAGCAAGAGCATGTGGTTTGCAAAGAAAAAGAAAGAGGAACCAAACTAAGTTTTTCTGTAAATCAACGTGTGACTGTTCCTGACTATCTCAGGATGGGCAATTTTTGGTGCACTACAATGTCCTTGGTGTTTCTGACCTTTTAGCACAACTGCAGCCTCTAAGCACCAGGATTTGCTCTGCTGTTCAGCAGCATACTATGCAGCCTGACACACCCTTCATGCCACTTATACCACTGTGGACAACGACTATGACTCCCATGGTTTTCAAGACGTAGGGGAAGAGAGCTGGGATTTGGGGAGTGATTTTCAAGGCAGCCAATATTCATCCTGAAAATTTTAAGTAAAATGTGTTCTGATTATTACCATGAAAGTAAACACATCTCATCTGGAAACACATTAATTCAGGAGTAAAAGTTTCTTTTCTATATGAACTACTTCACACTGGTCATAAACTTAAGGGATTTGATAGGGATTAAAGATTCACTTGTCAGCTGCTATGTCCTTTAATTAGCTTCCTAACATCCATACTTACTGAAGAAGCATGTTCCCAATTTAGCAAATCAGGCTGTCTCTGTCCAGGTTTCACTGTAGCTCTGAAGACCTGAAAAGGAGTATTAAACACAGTGATTCTTCTGCCCCCTAGTAGACATCATCTACTATATAAAATTTCTTCTGTCCCAGCTTTTGTGGAATGGACAACAAAAATATTAACCTAATTTCCAGAAGTTGCATAAAGTGTGTGTGGCTCTTCATGATCTTTTGAGGAGAAATTCACATACCAAAACCTCACGCTATGCTCTGCTATGACCTGTTCTTTTATCTCCTATTTTACTTCAGGTCCACAGCAAACTGCACCACATACAATCATTCACTACTTCACATCCATGCCACAGTTAGGTGTGGATGGCCTTGTTTGAAAAGCACTTGACAGGACTTAAGGGTTCTCTGCCACAGACAACTCAGACCCCGACTGTTTAATCCAGCCAAAACTTCTTCAACCCTGTTTTGAACTCCCACCTGTAATGTGGAGATGATAAAATTCTTCAGCCTTTTCAGCTAAATATTCTTTTACTTTTTAAATAGTACATGCCTTAGGACAGAGGCTCAACCACATACCCAGAACCAAGCACAAATCACTCTTTAATTTAACTCTTTGGGATCTCTAAGTAAAAATCAGCCCCTAAGATGTTAACCAGCTTTTGTTTAACAGCATTTTTAAAGCTCAAACGAACTGTAAATCAGACAAGGCAGATTCTCACTTTGGGCCATTAGGTTTACTTCATTTCCATCCTCCTGTCCTTTTATGCTCTGGGTGATTCCAGGCAAGTTTCTTACACTTGTTTTGGGCCATCTCACACTGCTGAAGCAATGCAAGAAACTGTAATAACAATATTAACCGCTCAGCTTTGACAGGACATAGCTATTTTTACTGGATTACTTTTCTGGCACAGCATTTAAAGCACCAAATGATTTGACACCTGTAATTCTATACTTGGAATAACACAAGGTATTCATACTTCTTTTGTAATGTAAGATAAAAGCAAACACTACATATGTTCTCATTCCAGTGCTGCTGTCTGACTCCTATTTGCCCAAGGAGAAAAAAGTACTGTTACATTACAGAATATGTGGAAAAGTAAAAGCTATGGAAAAGAAATCATTAAATAGCTAACTTATTCCCCTGCTAGCACTAGACTGTTCCCTGCAGCATGTTTCAGAGTGTTTTGTCCAGTCTGGTTTTACAAGTTTCACATTACTTTCATTTATATATTTAATACAGCACTGAGTCCAATGTGGTTTGGTGCTGCTTATTTTCCTTGTCTTTCAACTAGAAGACTCAGTGCTACACCAGCTGTTCATATAGAGTCAGCTCCAAAACTACTGAAAAAATATCGGGACTCTTTCCACTGACTTCAACAGGCTTTGGACCAGGCTCAGGAAAAGACGACGAATACATTTCATGTAAGACTAAGCAGGTTACAGTCAGCAAAGTATAAAGAGGATTAGCTGTGTAAGATCCAAAGGCACATTACCCTGCGCATGAAATGCCTGCCTAACACACTTTCACTTTCACAGAGAGAAAGGGCCAGATTCATTTCTGGTGCTCTGCCACTAAGTTGATGCTACCATGCAAGGAATGAGTGTGATCTGGAATCCACCCAGTTAACCTCATTACAACTGGGATTTTCCTAAACTAGAGGTGAGAAAATTTATTTTCTAAAATTGCAAAACCAGTAAGCAAATCATAGAATCATAGAATGGTTTGCTTTGGAAGGGACCTTAAAGGTTGTCTAGTTCCAATCCCCCCCACCATGGGCTTTTTGCTTTTCAGTTAAGTTTAGGTCTTTAGACTAGAGACTCTATGGAATAACTATCAGGAAAAACACAATGGGTTTTGTCTCTTTCCTCTGTCAGGGAAAGATGAACTTCCTTTTACTTCAGAACCTAAAATGGGTCATATTTGGTTTAAGACACACATATCTAGACCTTTGCTTTCTGTCACCAAAACAACAAGCAATCCCAAACCAATTTGTGCACACTTTATGGAGCACTGATACTACAACATCCCCCCACTGTGTATGCTTTGAGTGCATGACTTCTGAAAGCTAGAACGCCTTTTATGGGGGATTATTCTACCAGTGGGGGATGCATTCTGAACAATACCACCAAATGAAGATGGTGGTGTGCAGTTATTCTTCCCACCCTTTCAAAGCTCACAGTAAAACATGTCAGTGTTAGGGATGTTCTCAGCTGCTGAGAATGCTTTAATCAACCAGACTATTTTTTCTGCTCCTTCTGTTCCCTAGGGACAGGGGACTTCATGGCACTGCTTTGTTGTACGATGTGTACAGTTATAACCTACGCTAAAAGTATGCCATTAATGAACGAACACTGGGTGTGTGTGTGTCAAGCAGATGAGAATGTTCTTTTGATCTTCTGAGCTCCACCACTGTGGCAGACGGGTGTATAAACTGCTTTATTAATGCACTGAAGCCTTCCCTCATTTCTCAAACAATAGTGAAGAAAAATCAGAATTTCATCATGGTGTGATTTTCTGCTCTTCCAGTTAAAATCTAGCTGGAAGTTAGGGAGTAGGGGAAAAAAAAAAGATTATTTCTTTATTTATTTCTTAATTTTCCAGGGGGGTGGGAGGAATATTTCATGCGCTTGACACTCTCTGAGGCAGCCAACAGAAACTTCTCAAATTTCTGTTTCATTTCAAAGCAGTTTCCACACAACATGGGAGATGTATTTAGCTTTAGGTACAATTTTGAAACTAATTCAACAGAGCAAGACAATGGATTCAAAGTTTTTTGGAGGATAACATAGAATCAGAATAAGCATGTTTAAAAATCATAGAGGTTTATGAACATGATTACAGCAATGGTTTTAGCCTCCAACATACGAATAGCAGTGAAAAACAACCCAACTGGTGTGAGGCCACAGAAACATACGGAAGAAAGTTTACAGGCAAATGCCTGTGGGTAAACATTGTAGAAAATCCTTGATAATCCTTCCAAATATATGATTCTAATGTGGTGTTGTGATGAAAAACTGTGAATCCACTCAAATTTTCCCAGACTGAATGACATCTCCAGGGAGAAGAGAAAAAGAGGCAATGTAGGACCTCTGTTCTGTAAAAGAAACAAATCAAATTACCACTTCACAGGCAGCTAAGCTGATCTAACAAGTCACTTGCAGGAGTGAGAGGTCAGGTCTCTCAGCCTCTTTGCCATCCTCCCAGCTACACATGCAACAGCTCGGTACTCCCCTGATCACAGAATCACAGAAAACGTTTGGGTTGGAAGGGACTTCAAAGATCACCTAGTTCCAAACCCCCTGCTATGGCCAGGGATGCTACCCACTAGATCAGGATTCTCAAGCCCCATCCAATTCAGGCTTTAATATTTTCAGGGATGGGGCATCCCTCTGGACAACCTGTTCCAATGTCTCAACATCCTCACAGTAAAGAATTACTTCCTAATATCTAAAACTATTCTCCCTTGTCCTATCATCAAAGGCTCTTGTAAAAAGTCTCTCTTCAGCTTTTTAAGGTCCCCTTTAGGTACAGGAAGTCTGCTCCGGGGTCTCCCTGGAATCTTCTCTTCTCTAGGCAGAACACCCCCAGCTCTCTCAGCCTGTCTTCACAGGAGAGATGCTCCAGCCCTCTGAGCATCTTTGTAGCCCTCCTCTGGATCTGTTCTAACAGGTCCATGTCCATCTCATGCTGGACAAGGCACTCTACAAATGGTCTCATGAGAGCAGGGCAGAGGGGCAGAATCCCCTCCCTTGCCCTGCTGGCCATGCTGCTTTGGATGCAGCCCAGGACACGACTGGATTTCTGGGCTGCAAGTGCACATTGCTGGGTCATGTCAAGCTTCTCGTCAACCAACACCCCCAACTCGCTCTCCCCAGGGCTGCTCTCAATCCATTTTCTGCCCAGCCTGTTTGTGCTTGGGATTGCCTCGGCCCATCTCCAGCACCTCGTGTTTGGCCTTGTTGGACTTCATGAGTTTCACACAGGCTTACCTCTCAAGCCTGCCAAGTGTCATCACTTCCTTCCACACCTCACAGTTTGGTATCATTGGCAAATTTGCCGATCCTCTACCTCACATCTGTCATGTAGTCAGCTATTTACCTCACTATGCCAGAGAAAGCTACCAATCTTTCTGCTGTTTTTCTTCCAGGCTAATAGGTCAAAGCAGCTAATGAAGAGATCCAACATGTCAGAGCCAGTGCATGGTCAGCAGTAGAATTACCAAGACCAAGGACTCCTGGGGATGGAAGAAGGACTGGGGACCTCTCTCTTCTGTGCAAACTGAAATTGTCTGAGGGTGTCTCACGGAAGAACTGTCTTACTGCAAGGACTTGTTATAAGAAGGGAAGGGGGAATTGAAAGAAGTGGAACAAGTAAGGGTCCTGTTCTTTGGAGAAGTGTGTATATCAGGGTGCAAACTAGAGCAGTAGAAATCCCATAGGTCTGCAGAGGATTTCATGAGTAGAAAAAACTGTGTACATATGCAGCAGCTGCAACACACAGGAGCAGGGGATGTATAATCTATATGCGAATAACTCTGCAGTTCCCCCATGAAGGCATGGGGCTGACTGCACAGCCTTTGTAGCTGCACAATATGTCTACATCCAGTCTGCTGTGTCTGATGTGTTGCACTTCATACGCATGGCTGGACAGCACAGCACACACACAGAGCTGCTCCTGTGAGGGGCTTCATGTCCTGTAACTGCTGGGTGTGCTCACAGTGCTGACATCCAGAGTTCCCAGGCATGCAGCAACCAGTTCAGAAGTGTCTGCTCTCCACAGCTATCACATATCCAGTAAGCCCAGACAAATTTATGAAGCCCTCAGAATCTGCCTAAATCTGATTTCCAGGTGCAAAGAGTAAATATGTCTGGGAAAATGAAGCCTGCAGCATCTAGGAAGCCCTTTGCTACCTGCACAAAAGCAAACATAGGCCACCAAAAGTTTAGGAACACCTGTTCTGATGAAGTGAAGGCAGGGCTGGAGCTTAAGTCTCAAATTCTTCACCTGTCTTCTCTACTGACTTGATTTACCACAATTATATTTGACAATGAATTTGAGAGGATGTGCCTTCACATAATGGAAATATGAGACGTGTCTTGCAGTTCAGCTTCACAAATGTTCTTGTTACTGAGGCCATTACAAAAGCTGCATAAGGAACTTATTTCAGGTCTAGACACCCAGGAAGAAAGTAACTGTAAACGAGTAAGAGGCTATGCACTAAGATGAAAATCCACCTTCCTCTCTCCTTTAAATGGCATTGGCTTATAAAATTAATTACTTACATACCTCAGAGAGACGCAATACTTAATTAATATTTGTTAAGTGCTTTGAAATTCTGATGGAAGACATCATACTATTGTGCATCATGATTAATACAGTGTAAAAGTGATGCCATTGGTGTTGCTCAAGCAGAATGCTGAAAGGATATCTATTCAGTTTCTGATTGAAAAAGGGGAATGGAGATAGAAAAGGTTTAAGAAACCAATTTAAAACTCAGCCTAAAGAAAAAGGGAGAACGGGGGAGGAGAAGAGCTAAGACATTTTTCAGAGGTATTGACTGTGCAGCATGCATTAATTCCTGCAAAGTTAAAATGTAAGTGCCTACAGCAAAATCCTGGCTCCAATCAAGTACATGGAAAATGTTTCACTGACTTCAGTGAGGTGAAGATTGTTAGTTTTTGTCATAATTTCCAGCAGATGCATCCCATATGCAGGTTTGCAACTTTGCACGGTTCCTTGTTTATAGTTTAGGTTCAGGAAATAACCTCATCAAGCTAAGGCATGCTCACCATATAAAGGCAACTGCTCAGCTTCTAATCTTTCTACTACATCCCACACTTGGAGTAAACCTTTCCATTCTGTTAATAAACTTGGACCTGAGCTACCTATTTAAGTTGGTGGTAAAACTCCAATTAAATGGAAGCTGTGTGGAGATCACTGTAGATTTTGTAATAAACATGGGAAGCAAACATCCTGTGTTTAACAGTGTACAGCCCTGGAGTTCAACTCATTTACTCAGAAACCTATGGAATTCTGAACGGAAAAACAAATCAAAACAAATCAACCAACCAAACCCCCAAACTTCCAAAGTAACAGAAATTCAGGCAACTTATATTTTTAGGCACTAGTCTTTCATACCTAGCAAGATTAAGATTCAGATTAATATGTCCTCACCACGTCTGGATAAGGCAGAGTTAATTCAACTGAAAGCTTTGCACCTGTGAGGCTAAAAGAAGAAAGGTTAAAAAAATATAGCAAGGGAGAGGCACCAAAATTTGAGAGAAGGTACTTGTGAGCTTCTAGTATTAAGAAGAGTCACTTTAAAGCAGGAGCCTACAGCTACTTTAGGTAGGAAACTAAGTGAAAACGTTCTATGCTTCAAATTTTGATACATTTTTATTTTTGATAAGGATTGAAGACTGTTATGTGGTCTATATGGGGCTCTTGGTAAGCTATTAATTACCATTTTGCAAGCAGTGTGTGATGGCTTTCATCTTCTTAATGTACTCCTACTCAGCACAGGAAATCTTAGCAGTACTATTTTTTCTAAAGCATCTGTTAAGGTGGGCTCTTTTACCATGCTACGTGTAGAAATGTTGTACTACAGCAAACCAGCACTTGTAGAGCAGTTTTGTGTCCATGCAACTGGTAGACCAAATGTAATGATCAAGTTGCACATAGCAGCTCTCCCTTTCACTTGTGCTAGCATGCTGTATGTTTTTAACTGTAGTGCAGGCTCTGAAGCACGTAGGCTCGTAGTTTTCTCCCTCAGTGCTTGTACAGCTGTGCCCACAAATGTATGTGTCCAGCAGAATCCAAGGAAATGTTCCTGGATGCCAGGATTAAGCTTAGATAGCTGCAGCTCTAATAACTCACATGCAGCTCACATTGTAGTTCTAAGTGTTGATAATTGCTTTCCAGTCCTACTGGAATAAGCAACATCATTCTTCCATCTAAACTCAGTAGTCAAAATCTGTTAGTGTATGACCTATATGATGTTGCTACCCTTGGGATCCTAAGGAGAGATGGTACTAAGGTGCCAAGGCAAAAATTCAAGCCTAAAGATTTTATTGACTAGAAGTTAAACGTGTGATACTTAAGTCATGCGAAAACAGTGCTGTGACACTCGTGTAAACAGGTAGGCTGTGTCTCCTTCCTCAGAATGTTCATTAATAAGATACTTACTGGACAACCAGTACCACCAAATATAGCAAATGTTTCTCCAAAGTCTGTCTGTATTATGGCTGGAGATAATGGTGAGCAGGCAGTACAGAGGAGAAATCATTCTGTCAGCTTCTTGGCATGGGTACTTACAGGGAAGGCCACTGAAGAGATGCTAACTCCATATTCTGAAGAGGTTTTAATTTTGTGGAGGGGCCAGAAGAAAATTATACCAGAGATCAGAGTAAGCAAGGCTATACGTAAGACTAAGTGATGTCTGCATTTTGCTGACAAGACATGAAGGACTTTCAAGATAATACTGTTCTTCTTTTTTGGACCTCAGGAAAAAAACCCCATCCTGCTAAATAAGGTATTTCATGACTTGTTTGCCTCACTGTGTGCCCATCTACATGATCCTTGACTTTTTACCTGGCTTTTTCCTACTGGTTTATGCTTTTTTCCCAAGTAGGCTGAACAGCAGCCCAGTAGCAATCTCTAAATAAACCACACCTGTATGGAAAGTATCTCAATTTCCTCTAGACCTATCAAATGAATCCTAATCACTCTTATCTCACTTGCTTTCTGGAGCAGGTTCTTGCAGTTCTCTAACCTTTAACTTACTTTCTGTGCCTGATTTTAATGTTAAAACTTTTGTGGTTCTCTTATGCCATGAACAGGACAAATCTATTTATTTTTATCTCTGGCAAGACTTGCATTTCTTCTACTTACTTATAACCCACCAAACTGAACTATCATTTATTTGGCAGTTTAGTCATTCTGTATCCACAAATGCCTCTGTACTCTGAGTATCTTTTTTTTTCTCCTACCTGCCAGGTACGCTACATACATTTCCCAGCCTCAGGTGATGGGTCTCTCACGTTACATTAAAATGAATGTTGTTCAGAGGACCGTGTCTTTTCGAGTAGTCCAGATCTTGGTGTATCATCCTGTGTTTACACCTTCAATTTGTGGTGTTCACCAATACCACACAACCAGCTGTAGATGCTCTTCTGGAGTGCTAAAGACTGAAAAGGAGCAGTGTGAGGTCTTTGGGACTGTGTTAGACTTCTGTTGGATCAAATTTCCCTGTGGATACTCATTCCCATTTCTTACGGGTCTTCCTTCTGGGGGAGTTCAATATATCAACTTTAATTATTTTAATGCTAGACTGGATTCTTATAATTACTGCTGGCTATGTCTCTATCAGGAATAAGCATGAGTCTGCAAATGAAAATACCTGATGCTGAGGGTTGTGTTCCCACTATGGGTTCTGTGTGTGTGGTTTGTTTAGGTTGGCTCTTGCCTGCCCTCATGGACTTTCCCACCTATGAGTTGTGGAGAGTGCTGAGCATTCACTGGTCGTGCAGCCTCCGGTGATCCATCTGAAAACTTCATGTTCAAGTCAAAGTGCAGTACATGGAGACAATCTGCTTCAAGCCCACGCTCTTGCTGCTCACTTTATTTAACATCATCAAAGTGAGAATCAGCACTAGTGCTGGTGCACAGATCACCACCTGTCAGACAGTCTGGGAGATTACTATTGCCACTAATGAACTTAATTCACATCTGGAGAAGGCACACAGGGATGTGGAAGATTTCTATCTCTTTGTTAGTTAATGGGAGAAGCTTACAAAGCCAATCTTCAAAGCAGATACAGCTACAGATAGCAAAAAAGAAAACATTCCCTGCTCACTTGCCTCCAGTTTGATCTATAAGAGGTCTAATAACATGATAGCAGAATACATTTTGATGTAATGGATAATTGGTTTACTATGTTTAGTGCAGTGATCAAATTAATAGCAGGATTGACTTTTTATTTGGTGTAGGGAGGGATAAGAAAGGCAGGGCAAAGCCCCTATTACCTGCTGTGTACTGAAGATATGCAGAGTACTCTGAAACAGCTCAGGAAACAGGGACTACGTATTTTAGCTGGTGGTATGCTATGCAAACACTTAGTGAAAACACTTAAACACCAAAAAAAGCATATTACCCTGCCCTGGGGGAAGGGGGTTGGGGTGGTTAAATTCAACTGCTATTACTGCTGTGCAGTTGTTAAAAAACAACCACTGCACCACAGCAGATCAAAGTATTCTATCACTTAAGGCATTCTAATACCAAAAAGGATCCCTGAAACATGCCAGAAGACAAATGTCAGTATAAAGTACCTGGTGATGCTTTTTCAAGTGGCTCACAACAGGAAAAAGACTAAGAAGTAATGCTGAACTGATAACTTGAAATTTTACTAACATATTCCAGTATTCTTGTGTTTCAGGTAACTTTTCAGAAGTATAATCTCAAGAACTTTCTACTCCTTACCATATACTGAGAAGAAAAAAGTAAAACTGCATCTTCAAGAGGTTAGCCCCCACAGTAGCCTGATGGTCACGTAACTGCTCCTTCCAGAAACTGAGACATAATATAGCCTTTTTCTGCAACCTCCTCAGTTATGTAAAATCACAGCTCAAAACTGTAGTCTGAGTCACTAACAGCAGTACAGAGAAATAGAAAAATCCAGCTAAGTGCCTTTCTTCCCCCTCTCCCCTCCCACTTGCTTGAATATGCAAGCATTTGAAAATAGGCATTCACACACATCACTTGTTGACTTCTGTTTTAGCAGCACTTGTACAGCTGAGAGCTGGACAAGCCGAGAGGTCTACACACAGAAGCTGTCTAGAGCTGGTGCAGCCAGCCTTCAGATCTGTGCCTAGAGCCTCCTCCTAATTCTCAGAACAACCACAAGCTGGGCTGCCACCAAACCATCCTCAGAGCTGCTCCAAGGGCTGTGCTGCAGCCTGGGTAAGGCAGCACAGGCAAATGTGGGAAGCTGCTGTGTGACAGCAGTGCTCACATGAAGGGAGCTGTGCTGTTCAACAGAGAAGCTGCGTTTACCTGTGCTGGCTAAACTGGGGCAGGTATAAAAGGAAGGCCAAGTGCCCTAACAGCCACGTTGCTCAGGGAGGGTGTGCGTGGGCCCATCTCTTTGTGTGAGCTCCAACTCTTAAGGTGCCTGAAGTGTAGCGAAAACAACCCCCAGCACCAACTCTTCTTCCTGCTTGATTTTATGTTGTGGTCACAGCTGCAAAGGTAAGGATGTTATTTTGCTCCTCTGGCACTGAGTCAAAACCCCGAAGTTTGTATTAGAAAAGTGGCCTGGAAAGTACTGTATTAACAGACATGCAAAGCCTCTGACTTCTGGGGAATAACCAGCTTTGAAGTAAAATACACTCAGCAATAATCCATGCACACTTCATTAATTTCAGAACTGCAACAGCAAAGTACTACTTAGAAAAAGCTGTAAGACAGTAATGAAGGCTTTGGGGTTTATTTTTATTTTTAATCCGAAAAGCTCCTTATCTCCCTTCTTCATGTTTTTTCATTCAATTTACAGTAGTCTAAGTTAAAGCTCATCTAACAAAAAAATGACACATTAGGTTTGGCTAACCTCTTCACCCCGCTCTTGATGAGAATCCTTTCTTCCTTGGGGCAATAAATGCAACAACTTTACAATTGGTATGTTGCTTGTTTAAGATAACTTTTCTTTGCACTTTGTGTTTAATGGAATTTGGCTGATCTGGGATATTTCAGCGCTTAAATAATTAAGTTGAGATAGTGAGGGCAGCAACTTTTGCCAAGTCTTAACTAGCACAAAAGGATCTCTAGGCGGGAAGGCAGTTATTTTGTTATCTGTCAACATGCAGGCATCTTTCTCTACCACACCCCCAGTCAAGTTTGAGAACCCTTGACACGGGCTACTGCACAATATGAAACATCGGTTTACTGTTCAAATTTGAGTCAAAGCTTAGACTCAAAACAAAGAGTAGTTGCAGTTTAACACTGGATTTAAGTGCAGGTCTGAGCAGTTGCTGCTGGAACAGGGGTGCTCATGCCGCTTTTCCCATCCTACTGCTGGACTGTGCAGCTGCAGTGCATGCCATGTCCAGAAAGCCTTAATGCACTGGAAAAACCAACTTTTAAAAAAACAGCTGATCCCTAAGCCTGATGCAAGAGGTACAGCACGATGCTCAGCTGGGCGGTGGAACAGGGCCACCTTGCTGCCGCAGCCTGCTATAACTCCAGCCTTTGAGGCTGGATTGGGGGTTTTTTAAATTTGTTTCAACACTTCAATTCGTCAAAAACTGGCTCTAAAAGAAGCAACGCAGGCCACTCTTACACTTCATGTCACATGCTCTCTTCTTGCACATAAAGAGTTCATGTGAATGAGCAGAAAGAAACCAAGTAGGCTGGAAAGCAGGAGCACCTAGCCTCACTAATAAGAAGGGGTAGGGGAAATCTTGTTCCCTTCAGTGATCAGAGCAGGCTTAAACAGGAAAGTTCCAATTTTTGTAGAGAAAGAAACATAGCAACCCCTTTCCTTTGCAGTGTTTGAACATTAAACCTGCTCAAGACAACCTGACTGCTTCACTAGCTGTACCCGAGTAACAAAGTAAATCTGACTGTGGATTCCTTACCATGTGGATGATTTACTGCAACCAGCTTGCTTTATGTTCACCCTACCTCTTCACATTTCCTCTGGCTGTGCTCCTGCCACCGAGTTCCCCACAGAACAGGGCACCGTGGGCCTAGGCCTGGGCCTGTTTTAAGCAACAAGAGATGTTTTCTGCCACATTTCTGATTATTCTCTGTGCATCAGACTTTCTTTGTAGCTTGCTAGATAAATTTGCCTCGCACCCCTCTTCCGAAGGCGGCCGAGATGTATCTCAAGTGCAATTACCATTAACAGGGCCCGAAGGGAAATGTGTTCGGGCTCTCGGGGTCACTGAGCAAGCCCCTACTCGCCTCACGGCACCGCTGCCCTCCCCGAGATGCCACCGCTCGGTGCCCCGGTTTGGCCCCCGCCGCCTCTGTAGGCGCCCGCCACTCCCCGCAGTCGCTGCCGCGGCCGGAGCCCCGACGGCACTCCCCGGCTACGGCCCCGTCCCGCGCCCCCTCCGCCCCCGCGGCGCCCCGGCCGCCCCCGCCGCCATTTTGCGCCGGGCCGAGCCCGCCGGGAGGGGCAGCGGGGCCCGCCCGGGTGTGGCGGTGCCGCCGGGAGGGGCAGCGGGGTCCGCCCGGGTGTGGCGGTGCCGCCGGGAGGGGCGGCGGGGCCCGCCCTGGCCGCGCCCCGGGCTCGCCGCCCGTCCCCACTCACGGCAGCGGCGCTCGGCCTCGGGCTCACGCGGGCGCCGTGCGCGCCGCCATTGCTGCGCTGCCGGCGGGGCTCGGCAGGGGGCGATGGCGGGCGGCGCCGGGAACGGCGAGGGGAGCCGAGGGTGCGAACGCAGCTCCTGAGTCGGAAGGGACCCGCAGGGACCATCGAGTCCAACTCATGGCCCTGCACAGGACAGCCCCAAGAGTCCCCGTGCCTGAGAGCGTTGTCCAGATGCTTCTTGAACTGCGTCAGGCTTGGGGCTGTGACCACTTCCCTGGGCAGCCTGTTCCAGTGCCCAGCCACCCTCTGGGGGAAGAACTTCATTCTAATATCCAACCTAAACCTTCCCTGATACAATTCCAGGCCATTCCCTCGGGTCGTGTCACCAGAGAAAAGAGATCAGTGTCTGTCCCTCCTCTTCACGAAGAAATTGTAGAGTCTGATGAGGTCTCCCCTGAGTCTCCTCCAGAATGGACAGACCAAGTGACCTCAGCTGCTCCTCGTATGTCTTCCCCTCATGGCCCTTTGCCATCTTGGTCGCCCTCCTTTGGACACTCTCCAATAGCTTAATATCTTTCTTATATTGTGGTATCATGTCACGGCAGCGCTGGGGCTGCCTGTGCCTCAAGCAGCATTTTCCGAGGGTCCCTCTGCTCAGTGGCAGGGTTGAGGAAAACTCGGCCTGCGCCTCGCCGGAGGGGGCAGCTGTGTCCCGCACCCACGGCCTCGGCTGCATGGTGACTTGTGGAAAGCCTGTGGAGAGACAGGTGCGGTCCCCAGCCAGTGCTGCTGCACAGGCTTCCCCACAACCCACATCCCCTCAGCTCCATGCTGGTCATCCACACCACACCTGAGCTTGCTGCCAGGAATCTGCTTTCTTTTGTGCTGTTTTATTATTATTTTTTCCAGGACAAGCCCTGATCCAAGGGACACCATAAAATCATTCTTGTGCAGTCAAATAAAATTGAAAAAACCAACAGTGTCTGTCCAGCAGTCCCCAAAGAAAATTCTGGATCTAATCTGGCCATCTGATTCCACACAGTGATATTAATATTTAATTTAATCACTGCTGTCTTTAGCTCATCTTCTTCATTCCAGATTTATCCATCTCCATTGTTCCATGTAAGCTGGTGTCCCTGCTGGAGTTTATTTAAGCGAGCTGTCCAGCACTGTCCCTGAGCTCAGCACTTAGGCTGGCATTTGTAAAGTGTGTGTGAGCCCTGCTGGATTACATGATCCCACGCTTTGGCTCACGGTTTTGATTCATCTGAAATTAAATGATGAGTGTACCAATAACATCAGAGTGTGTTCTGCTGCTGTTCCTTAGTGCATCCTACCTGCTTTGATATTTATTGTATGTGCTTCCTGGCTGAGGAGTTGAGTCAGGCATTATTGTCAGGGCTGTTGCCAAGCCAGTTTGTTCTGTTACCCAAGTAGCTTCTAGCTTCTCATTTACACCTTTTGCCTTACTGTTGTGATTTAGTGGAATACTATCTACTGTTTCACTCTCCCAAATAAAACTGTTTCTCCCCATGTCATGCTTCTAGTAGTTTCCAGTCAACTTCTACCATCAGGAGCTGATTACATTATTGCATTGCTTAGTTGTTCCTGACAAAATATTGACAAGTGAGAGATTACTACATTGTAGCTGAAGTTAATTACAGTAGCTGCTTGCTAGGACTTGTAAGACTGCTGGAATTGTGGAAAGTGAGAGTAGGGAGAAACATGGTATGGAAAGACAAAAGGACATGCAGATATGGCCAAAAAAGAGACAACGAGAAATACAGAACAAAAAGGGGAGTGAATGGCTCACTTCTTCTTACACTCCTAAGAAGCCCTGTTAAGAGACTGTTTTGTATGCAAAGCTGCAGGTTTTTTTAATTCTTTCTCTCATCCTGCCTTTCCACTACTGTCCCTTCTTTGTGAAAATCGGTTGCCTTTACCTTCAGGGTGGTCTGACTCCTGCATATCTAATTACTCTCTGAAAAATCTATTTCATACATTTCAGACCTGAAGAAAGATTTTGTGCCAAAAAAACTTGTCTTCAGTTCCCAGCTATGCCTGTGTTGGCCTAACTACCCCTGCTGGCCCTTCTTCCTGGTAATTTTGCAATGATGAAAGCTGTGCAATACCCTTCCAATTTTGAGGAACCTTTATTGGTACTGAAAAGTACTTATTATTTATAGATATCCTCTCTGCTATTTCCATATAGGAAGAGAGACAGCTGGTGTAAGACACCAGTGTTACTATGTCCATTCTGGGGGCTATTTGCTGTTGCTTCTTCCCAGGCTGGCATTTTCCCCTGCACACTGTCACCACCCCGGGGACCCAGCTCATGCTGGCCACTCATCTCACAGCCACAAATGACTCCTTCAGAGTCCATATCTTGTTCCACCACTGGAGGAACCACTCCCCACCCCATCTTGTCCAGGTCTGGAGCTCATTTAAATGTCGGGGTTTTTATCTAGCTGCCTGAATAAATAAACAATCCTTTGGCAGAGGGAGCTCAAGTATCCCTGTATACAGGGATCAAACAGCAGGTAGGTACAGGACTGGTTTAAGCTAACCTAACTACAGGTGTGGTGGGAAGAGGCAGCTGTGCCCTCCTGTTTCGCTTCCATCTGGTTTTGGGATCTGATCCATTTGGAAAGTAGGTGGGGTTTTTTCTCTTTTATTTTTTTTGGACAAGATTAATGATAAGATTGAACAGGTCCCACATCCTGTAGATCACATGGCTGTACAAATAGGAGCATGGTTACTGAATCCAAGGGCTCTGAGTTACATCTGCCTCTAATCACTCCCGTATGCATTCTTTCATATGTTCTGCTATGCATTACGGTTTCCTATCACGTGCTAATTGATTCATTAGTTTATGCTAAGCATACAGACACATGCTAGTCATTAACTGTGCTGTGTGTTGAACTCATGATGTATAAATATTGTATCTCCTGGTCTGCCAATCGTCCTTTATGTAATACCACACATTTGTTGAAGACCTTCAGACTTTAATCTTCTATCTCATTAGTTTTGTGTATGATTTTTCAGTTACTTTCTGGAGCTCCTCCTTATTTCAGTTGTGTAACAACTGTAATTAAAGCTGCTGAGGTATAATTTGTGCTTTAGCCTATGGTAATACAATGTGTTTGAGGGGGGATGGAAAGAGTTTTGAAACATCCTATAACTTATTTGAAGCAACCAGCATAGTAATGTCATCACAAACCCTATGTGCACTTGAAGCTATGTTAGCCCACAGAAGTTTTGCAATAGTTAAAACTTCATAACTGGCTCAATAAATGTGACTCTAGCAAACAAAATGTAGCTGGGAGGAGGCCAAGTGAGTTCCTGTAATCTTTCTGATGAGGAAGTTAACAGGTTAGAAATGAGAAAATATGGAAAGAAGGGTGTGTCAGTCTCAAAATCCCAACCTGCAGAATTTTAGAATAAAGAATTTAAGGAATCCAGAGATGCATTGAATTTTTAATTTCTTTGGGAAGAAGATGGGCTTTTTCTGGTATGACTACTTTACACAGCACACTCCAAGATTTACCAGAAACAGGTTGACTTGAGCACACTTGTGTGCAAAACGAAAATAGGTTCTCCAGAGGTATTTTACTTTATGTTTGAGATAACAGGGTACAGAATTTATCCTTTGTACCTGCAGTCCCAATGTAACAGAGCTTTAGGTTCTGCTGTCTGAATGCCCACCATCAGCATGGTGTAGAAAGATCTATGGAATTCAGACCATCCTCACTGTTCATTGCAGGAACAACTGGCCTTGGGGGAAAGAGCTCTCACAGGCTTTTATCTTCCAATCCCCTGAAAGTCCTGTTGCATGCAGATAAGAAATGGCAAGTAAAGAAGCTGAGAGTAAGATCTGGGTAAAAGGTGTCTTTCCTAGGAAAAGCTAGTGCTTAAGCATAGTATGTTGCCTGCCAGGAGGCAATCCCAGTGGAAAGGGAGGCAAATAGTCTCGAGAAGGAGCTTGTCTAACACCTGGCCTGGGCTGTCCTAACAGCTGCTCTCTGCATGCCTCCTGCTTGGGCAAAGCCAGGCACAGAGTAATTTCTTTCCCAATTGGGACTCTTGAAACTCCCAGTTTCCTGAGCACAGATTCATCCAGCAACGTAAACCCTATGGCTGCAGCTGGGCAGACACAAGCACTGCTGATGTAGCAGTGTCTGCAAACCATTGCATGTGAGCTCTGGGAGTGCCTGGCTCCTTACCTGGTGTGCAATGCCAATTCACACACCGAGGAGAGGAATGTCTATTTCTTTATTCTAGTTTGTGCAAAGTAGGGAGCTAGGTGGTAACCCATAAAAGGCTAGCTCCCTAATCATCAAAACTTTACATTATTTATATGTTTTAGCAAACAAAAGTATCAGTGTTTATTTGCTACAAGTTGCATAGTTCTCTCATTAATTAGTATTATATTTTCTTAGCTCAGTTTGGTCAGAGCATGGTGCTGATAAAACCAAGGTGGTAGGCTCAATCCCCATATGGGCCATTCACTTCAGAGCTGGACATCTTGATCCTTGTGGGTCCCTTCCAACTCAGAATATTTTGTGATTCTACTGGCTAAGTGATTCTCTCACTTATGTTAATTACTCCGCATGCTCCCTTTCTTCCTTCTCTTGAGTCAGCGGGTTTCTAACCTCTGTGGGCTGTGAGTCAGTGTTTTCACTCTCCCCCTACCAAAAACACCTTTCACCCAGTTGGCACTTTAGACTGATGAGTTGCCCCTGTTTATTCCTCCTTCTGGCCCTATCGTGGGTGTTCTGCCAAGTATCCTTGTGGTCTGTTAATTCAGCATTCCATTGTGACTGATTTCAATAGATATAGAATCTCAAGCTCCTTCTATTCTTTCTCAACGGCTACAGCTACTGAAGCTGCATTGTAATGAAGCATATTAAGCAAATAAATGGGGTTTATTGATATGTAGCTTATCGATTCGGAAACCCTACATCAGAGTGATCACTGCGCGAGCTTAACCGGGGTGGGGGGGGAAGGGGTCTTCCCCAGATCCCGGGGAGGTGCCAGCCCCTTGCTGGCCACGTGCAGCTTTCTGGCTGTTTCCTGGGTGAAAGCTCCCAGTCTCAGCGCCTGCTCCAGCTGCCTCTGGCTTCAGCCCGCCCCTGCAGTGCCTTATTGGATTCCTGGCCGAGGGGGTGTTGCCGCCGCGGCAGCGATAGGGCGTGCGGACGCTGATATGCCGGAGCTGCGGAGCGTTGTATAAGAAGGAGCTGCAGGGAGCAGAGGAGAATTAAACAGGACCACGGTTCTCCTCTGTGAGCTGAAGAGGTTAGTGGCTGTTACTTAATCCCTGCTAACTGTAATTAGGATTTGGAAGCAGGGCTTTCGTTTTCCCTTCCTCGCCTCTCCAGGATTGCTGGCCATCGGCGTTTCCCCCTCGGTTGTGGAGCACTGGGGGAGTCCTGCAAGTCACGTTGTCCTAGCTGCTCCAAAGACACCCTCCACGCCAGAGGGGACGGGCCACCACTTGGGGAGGGGGGAACAGAGAGAAAGGAAAAAAAGGGAAAAGCCCTTTGTTTGAAATAATATCCAGGTTGCAGTGAAGCAGAGTACTAGCCTGTAAGTGATGTGGAAGTAGCCAAGTAGCATCTTCGAGTGGCCAGGGCACTGTATGATGCGAGTGTGAGAGGTCATGTAAAACGTTCCTAAAACTGGGCTTCTTTTGGGAAGTGCTGAGCTTCCTTCAAATCCTGTGAAAATCCATGTTTACTGTAGTTGTTTGATGCTCCTTCCTGAAACATCAGACCATTAAGTAGGCTGTACCTCAGTTTACCCATGTGTAAAGTGAGTGAGAATATTTTCCTTTTATAAAGGGACGTGGTGGGGCCATATTTCAGAAAGCTTTTGGTGGGAGAAAGGTGATTCTTATGTTCTCAGTTGTGCTACAGAATCCGTGTATAAAACACATTAACTTTATTAATAATTACTTTATGTTCTAGTCACAGCTATCACTTACCTGTAGCTAAAAAAATGAAAAAAGATGCATCAAGGCTCAATCTACACACAGTGAAAAGGCAAGCTCAGCCTTTATATAACTCCTGGCATCCTTCTGAGCTTTTGTGTTAGAGCTTTTTAAATCCCAAACAACGAGTATTAATTAGGGCAACAGTTTATTGAACTGATTTTGTGTGAAATCATTTTTATCCAATTCCTTGCATTGACTTGTCAAATTAATTTTTGTGGAATAAAGGTAGTCTTTCAGCTCTTGGATCTCTGGTTACAGATGTGAAGACAGAATTACATTGTGCCAAGAATCAATAACATAGTGTTTGAACATCTTCCTGTCTTTTGTGTCAATAAATAAGAAAATTAAGACAAATCTGTTTCAATAACATAAATCCAACTTGAAGTTTAATCTTAGTAATATAAAGAACAATGGGTTAATATTGTAAATAATTTTCAGCATATATAAGAAAGCCTTAGTTAAAGTCCTACTAAGAACTGTCAGAAACAGTGCATGCCACTTAGATAATAATTATTAATAATTAAATTAATTATAAATATTATTACTATAACAATAATTAATAGTAAAATATTTTAAAATTTCTTACTATTGGATCAGGAAACTTCCCTTATTCTGGAGTGCTGATGATTTTGGACTCCTCCTCCTGGGTTTACATCCACATGGTCAAGAAAGTTATTTTCTGACACAAATCTCTCAGTTTCTTCAGAGTGAACTGAGTTCTGTTTGCGAGCAGCTCGAGTTTAAGTCAGTGAAGTATCGTTTGTGTTACCCTTAAAAGAATGGCAGTGCTTATTTTGTAGAGCTAAAAGGGAGACTCAACCTTTGTAGTTTTCAACTTCTTGTTCTTAGTGTCCTCATTATTTTCCTAATTGTGCTAACTGGATGTTTCAACACCCACTTCTCACCCCCCAAACACCCCCCAAACCCAATGAGCCAAAAGGACCACCACATTCAGCTCTAAGTGACTTCATTTTAAATGTCAAAGGGCAGACTTGTGTTTTCTTTGTCATGAAGAATATCTGCTGTATCCACAGATTTTAAAACTGAGCTCAGCAGATGAGAACAGGACCACTTTGCTCTCTGCACTAAAAATTAACTTGTCTTGTCAAAACAAGTGAAGATAAATGGATAAATTAACTGATCAGTTTTCAAATTAAAACAGGAATCACTTTCCATCTTACCCTGTGATGTCAGGACTTCAGTAAGATGCAGGACTGGAATGCACATTGGCATTTTTGCTTTTTAGTGATGCCTCTAAAGTCACCTCAGTTTCATCCATCTTATAGAGAGAACATTTCTCTCTGTGTTGTGCAGATTTGTAGGAAGCTTCAGAGGGTGTTTGCCATTACCCCTGCTGTGGTCCACTGAAGCTCTGTCTGCACTGTCATCCTTGGCTAGGTAAGCAGTCAGGCAACAGGAGATTAAACAAAGCTGGGAAGAAGTGGAGAAACTAACAGTTTGGATGAATGTAGGGCAGTGGGAGAATAATGCTCTGAGGAAGGAGTTCCTGTGTTTTACACAGCAGTACAGCAACACCAACATATGGAGGACTGTGGGTAACTTTCACCTCTAATTTCCAGGCAACCGTAGATTTTTCTGAAACTTGCAGGTAGTGCTCAGTGTGGTAAAAGAACTTGCATTATGCTCAGTGCACTTTATTATGTGAGGCATTAAAAAGGTTTCTTCACTGAGTGGGGAAGCAATGGGACTTAGGAAAGGAAAACAGTCTGAAAGCCAAGGTACTCTTGCAGTTTAATCCGGTAGTAAAAAAACCAAACAAACAACCCAAAATCAACAAAAACCCACTCTGGATGTATCCATGCCATGTTGTAACTTAGCAGAACAAAGGTTGCTGAGCAGCTGTCTCATGCCTCTGGAGCTGGCCTTGAACCATCGCAAATGTTCTCATGCCTGTAAAGCCAAAGTGTAGGACTTACATCTTAAAACTTTATAAAATAAGTGCAACTATAATAAAAAGATAAATATACATTTGGCTTGTTTCCTCTCTGCTCTAAGCAAAAAGAGCTTTGGCTTCTTGACTAACTGAACTTAAGTATTCCTTAGACTAATGTTTGCAACTCAGAGATCTACTGTGCTAATTAGAAAACATTGCAGAAAACACACCTGACTGGAAAAGATAATGAAATGCATTTGCTAATCCTGTTCCTCCAGATGAGTACAATCCACCACTTTAACAACATGAGTTGAACAATTAGCATAAAATAAGTTTCTTCTTTTTTTTTTTTATCTTCTCAGCATAGCATTATAACCAGTTAAAAGGAGCCTGTTTGGGGCAGCTAGTATACCTATTGTAGTAACTAACCTAAATGCTAAATTAAAGGCTGCACAACACTGGCAAATAAAATTAAAAATTCTCATGGCTCAAGTAATGTTACTGCATTTATTAGCTTTCCTTCTTAGTGAAATGTGTAGGTACAAAGGCATCTTTATCATCTAGTCATTACCTCTGTTCTGTGAATGAGAGGAGAGAAAAGCTCCCACAAAAAGAACATGGATTATTGAATAATCCCTAAATAACAGAAAGGAAGAAGGAGTACAGGATGTGACAGGTAAGTTGAGACCACAGTCACTCTAGTTAAAACGTCATGGATGTTTCTTTGCTATGCTAGAAGTGATAAAGCTTTGTGACCCTTCCTGTTGCTAGGGAGAACAGCCCTTAGTCGCTATTTACTGTCTTTTGCAGGCTCTGACCCAGATTAGCAACAGACACTGGTTAGTTTGCTATTTGGTGATGAGCACAGAGACCTCGGTGGCCTGCTTGTACTTGTCTTCAGAATAATTAGCTGACTTTTCTCAGACATAGCCCAATTGTGTGCAGCTGGAAATGGGATCAACATGTTGGAAGAGATCTCTCTGTGCTTAATGTTTAGTCTTGGTGGCAGAAGCTACGAATGCATCAAGGATTGAGGTGGGGGGGCTTGTGGTTCGTTTGGGGTTTTTTGTTCTGTTTTTGTTGTTGCCATTAAACCAGATTCATGAAATTTGGATGGAGACAGCAAATTAATTCCTGGTTTGTGTCTTTCTCTAAAGCTTTGAGTCTTTAGTGGCAAAAATCTGCGAAGAACTCAGATAATTGGAATGTGGATAAAGAGGAATTCTGTGCTGTTGATAATTCACTTTTAAGCCGTGAGGCTATAAACCAGAGCGGTACACTTCTGGCATTGGAGGTGATCATGGGCTTTGTCTACTTTCATTCTTGTTCAGTGTAAGACAGAGATAGGCCTTTTTTTTGGTAAGTATGAAGTACTTGGACTTGCAGTCCTGGATTGCAGTATCTGTTAGAAACAGTCTGGAGTTGTCTGAGGTATCTTAGCTTCATCATTCAGAAGTCAGGATAACCAGTCCCAGCAGTTGTTGAAAATGTTTCCCGTAGGAAATGTGTTTTTCATTTGGACTTTTGTTTTTTTGAAGTCTATTTTGCATTCACTTAGTTGGATAGTGAAGTGAAATGGCTGTCCATACATTTAGCCCAATATTTGCAAATTAAGACGTACTGCCTGTTCACATGTGCCTGGCAACTGTAATGAGACCTTAAGACTGAGGGCTCTTGAATAAATATTTTCAAAATAAATAGGTCATTTGCCTGATTCTATTTACTGTTTAAAAATAATAGTATTCTGCCATGTGTTTCCAACCCAGTTCTTCTTGAACAGGTCCTAATGACAGCCTGACCTAGTAATATTCACAATATAGATACAATGAAGACACAGCAAAAGAACTGTAAAAATAGCTGTATTATATGATAATATAAACAGGGCTTGAAGTGGCTGGTCCTTTGTTTTAGGATAGATAAGAGCTTTCTTTCTCCTCTTGCCCTCCAAGCAGGGGATGTGGCCACGTAATCCTCTGGCTGCTCTGAGCCCAGTTTTTCTGATAAGACTTCATCAGAAAGGATACTGCTTTCAAGGACACAGCCTTAATTCCCTGCTATCTTTGAAGAAGGCCCAATTTTGGACCAGGGAGATGTATGAGGCACCTTTTTCTTTTTTTTTTTTGTGTTCGTGTACTCAGGCAGAGAGAGCACCTTTCAGAAACAGCTGCTGGTCTGCTGCATGTTTCCATCCCTCTCGGTTGGCCAGGCCTTCCCACCATCAAATGGCATGTAATATCAGAAACAAAATGTTGTTCCTCTCTTTAAAGTACAGGAGGGAAAGTCCTCCTATCCTAGATGCTCTTAAGTTATCAACTCCTGAGGAAGCATGAAGGTGCAGATAACCCCAGAGTTCAAGTTTCTTTTGGTTAAATGACTGCTAAATGAGACATCGACTCTTCATCTTTTGCCCACGTGATGTCAGTCTGACAGATGGCCTTTTTCATCAAGAGAATCACTATGAGCAGGAAGAACTGATGCATTTGCCAAGTCACTCTCCATCATATTTGAAAAGTCATGACAATCAGGTGAAGGCCCCAGTGACTGGAAAAAGGGAAATATCACGCTCGTAGCAGGGGGTTAGACTAGATGATCTTTAAAGGTTCCTTTCAACCCCAAGCATTCTGTTGTTCTAACAAAGAAGTGCAAAGTGCATTCCTTTACTGCATGCTCATAATTATTCTTTTTAATATCCAGCTCCTATATTATCTTGTTTTTGCTTATATGCCCATCTGGAATAAACTTTCCTATTCCAGACTGCAGAACTAAAATCCATCAGGAGGAAAAGCCATCCAGCCTTACAGCAAATGTAGTCAAATGGCTTGTTATCTCTAAGTCTGACTCAAGCCGTTGTTTGGCCACACTGTTACATTCTTTGTCCAGCTCACTTTGATCTTAAACAAAACCAGTGAATCTGAGTGGACTCGGAGGATGGATTATTGCAGACAGTTGTCGTTTACGTTTTCTGAGCTGCTGAGGCTCTACTTCTGCCTTTATGTACACAAGTCTGACCATGTGAGGGAAGAACAGAGCTTTAGGGTCTAATGTCAAAGGTGGGCATCTATAAAACAGTGCTAGTTTACAGATGCCCATCTGTAGTGTTTGTGATTATCATATTAGTGTAAGGTGCCTTGTGTTTTCCATTTCTAATTATAAATAAAGAAATTTTGTATTTGGAACTGATTTTGTGGCAGGGTCACAGTCATGCCTGAGATGTGGATGGCTTAAATAATAAATATTAAACTTACACAGTTGACTTCTTTCCCAGAACCTCAAAATGCGTTCTTGAGTTTAGTTAGCAGAAGATAAGGAGAAAAGGGATTTAGACAGACATTTTAAAAAGGAGCAAGGCTGAATAAAGTAATGAACAGGGTTGCTGTTACATTTTAAAATTGCATTTATGTTAGTTACTATTGGTGGCACAGGGTGGTGGTAGTTCAGTAAAGCCACTCTCTTCTTTTTAGAACTCAGTGACCTCTTTGGCTGTTTAAAGGAATGATGCAGTTAAGGACATGAACTTGAGGTGGGGACAAAGCTCTTCTCTTACAAGAGTAACTGTTAAATCAGTTCACTAAAATATTGCAGAGAAAACGAGATGGGTATAAACTAGTAAAATCAGGGAAAGAGAGAGAAATGTTTGCATTATGTTTCAAACAGAAGCATTAATTCCTGGAAATCTTCTACTTCCATGATCCAGTTATTTTTCTGCCTCTTTTACAAGGTATATTGCCTTATTCCAGTGCCCCGAGTATTGTCTGCTCCTGAAACTTTGCAATAGCTGTTTATTTCAAAATTAGGCGCTTGCACTGATCCTGCCTGCGATGGTTTATTATCCATTTTTTCAGCCACAGTTGTTATAAATAAAGTAATATTCCACACTGATTTGGCAGAGGAAAGAAGAAGAGTGATACTGGGTTCTTTTATCCCAGTTACCATGGCCATGCTGGTTCTGAGTAAGGTGTGCATTTAAAATACTTCTCTGAACAGGCAGTCAGCTTCACTAAAACCTTCCAGCTCTGCATCTTTGAAAGCAGACTATAAAGAATAAAGAAGGCAGGGTTGGTGTTATGTCTATTACCCAATTATAGTTATTTTTACATAGATTTTTGGAGGGGGGGGTCTTTGAAGTTGCCAGCAGCTTCACTGGTCCCAAGCCGAGAAGATTTAACAAAGTATGTAGAAGCTATGATGCCATTAATATCCTGGCAAAATCCATCCTGTACCCTTCTCCAGCTAGCGGTGCTGTGTGGACTCAATCATCAAGTCAGTTTATAATTTTTGATGAGTTTTGTATTCATTGCACATTCATGTGCAGGAGCTGAAATAAAGTTCATCTTTCTTTAGACTTGTTTTAAGTATAAGTAGCTTTGGAGTGGCTTTAGCCAAGTAGAATCTTCTACTTTGCTTGAAGTTGCATCTACCTAACTTGATGGCAGTTTTTTGCGGTCCTTTTGGAGACTTTATGTGGCAATAAATCTGGTAATGGGGAATCTGTAAAGAGGCAGACAATTGTAAATAGGAACTATTTTGTAGGTCGTTCTTTCACTTGTTTATTAACCCCTGAGTGTGAGCCTGAGTATGTCAGGTTCTACCTTGGCATGCTTGAATGTCCAGGTTTTGGCATGCTCGGAGCTGACTGACTGTACAGTCAAATCAAAACTAGTGGTATTTTAGCCACCTTCTTGGCATATAAAACTACATCTCTTCTTCATCGCAGGTTTTGATGTGGATAAACCTAGGAATTGGGAGGCATGGGGTTTGCTTTTGCATTATGTTCAGTTATACACAAATAAAGCATTGTTCTTTCTAAGACATGGAACCTAATATGCAGTTACAGTACAGTGGGAAATATACTTTTACAGGTTTTCTGTAACTTTTTAATTTTTTTGCTTTTTAATCAAGTTTTAGGTAAGTTACCAAATACCCCCTCTAGTGGCTGATGCTTCGGGAAAGGTGTTTGCTTTCTTGGGACAATTTTAACAGATGAGTAGCACTTCAGGACTTCTTGACTGCTAAAGCACATTTAATTGCAGGCTAACTCTTCGTGAGAGAGAGGCTGGCCTGTGTGATTCTTGGGTGTTGGGTTGCCCATTAACATGAAGAATACTGAGCTCTAAAGTTAGGAGGGAGTAACCTCAATTATTAATCTTCATTCAAAACCTTCTGGTTTTCCCTGCTCTCAGGCAATTTATGACATTGATAGATTTCGAAAAGGTAATGGGAATGGAAAGCAACCACTGCATTTTTCAAGCCCTACTGAGTGGTAGACTGATAAAATGACAGAGGTGATACGCATAATTTTTAAGATTACAACATTATGCAAAACTTTATCTATTTCCTAAGTTATCTCAATCTAGTTATTAAGGAAAGAACAATTTTGTATCACTGTCAATTTATTTTAGAAAGGTGAAAACTTCTTTTTTCTGGGTTAGGGGATGAGAAAGTCAGCTGAAAAAAATACGCTTGTCTGACTAGCTGAATTCTGTGTGTGTATATTGTTTTCTTTGAGGAGAGTATGAGGCAGGCCTCCAGTGTTATGAGTTACCATCATGCTAGCAATGCAGGCAGAGGGTTTCATCAGTCAGGGTAAGCAGTATCTTTATAGTGACTGCAGTGTGTAGTAGGAGTGCTTTTTTGTTTGGGGAATTCTCAAAATAGTTCAGCCTGTTAGAGATCTGGGATGCAGTGACCTTTAGTGGACCGGAAGATAGGTATCATCTATTGGGTTGAGTCCATAAGGATATTAAAATAACATACTTGTAGCTGGATATGTGTTTTGTTATTGTGCATACTAATATTACAGTCAACGGCAAGAGCTCTTCTTTCTTAATGGGCTTGTAGGAGTATTCTCATTGAGATCAATGGGATTACTTGTGATTAAAGCTTGGCAAGCATATAATTCCTTTTAGGATTTGGGTTTCAGATTAATTTAACAACAAGAGAAGGAAAAGAAGAAACTTTTTTTTGTTATTCATTGTAGGGCATTGTTTTATATGGATATTTCAGTATAAAAATTTAGTTAGTCATATTTTCTAGATGTCTGATCTGTGTGGGATTTCCTGTACTGAAGAGAGGTTGTAATAATACCTGCTTTGTACACTGCATGAGTGCTTTACAGAAGAAAGAGGTTCTCCACTCTTCTGGAGCTGGGAGTGATTGGGAAAGGGGGTGTGATTTGCTTGCCGTGGGTGAACCAGTGTACTTTCTGTGAGAAAGTACAAATACAGCCTGGAAATGCAGCTTTCCTGCTTCTGCCCAGCCCAGCTCTGCGTTCTTTAGGCCCTCTGAAGAAGAAAGAGTTTGTAGAAAGGACTCAGTAACTGGCAGGAAAATGCAGGGGCAGATGTAGTAACTGGGAAAATATTTCAGAATATTTTTCTGTAATTGTTCATCATCACTTTCAGTTCTGTTATAGCAAAAGGTTGGAAACCTCTTCTGGCATTAGAGTTTACCTGCAAAGCACTTGTCAGTCTATCAAGTGAGGTGGAGAAGCCTCTTCTCTCAGTAGGTGACACAGTGAAAACAGAATGAGCAGCGTAAGCTAGGGAAGGGAATGGGCTGAGATTCTTGGGCATGTCTCATGGGCTGCCCTGTCATCTGCACCTCTTGTGATTAGCTCTGAGTAGTTTTCCCAGAAGTGGAGGTGTGGATAAGTAGTTCTCCAACTATTTTTTCTTTAACAAAACATGAAAAACATTCAATTTTAAACAGTGTAAGAGCACAAAACAGCAATTCCTTTGTATGAAATAGGTGTTTAAGAAGTCTCAGACAGAGTGTTCAGACTCTTAGCTGTGCAGAGACTACTCTGGGGGCTTTATTGCCCTGCAGGGAAGCTAGGGGACATGGTTCATGGTCCACAGGGACCTGGCAGAGTTCAGCTTTGTGATAGCTTTAGTGTTTATGCAGATGTTAAGTCAAAAATGTGCTGGAGGATGTTTCATGATTTTTTTTCCTTTTTTGAGTTAGTACTATTTTTAGCTTTATTCAGGGTTCTTTTCTCAGGCACAGATTGGTAGTGTAGCAATACTGTTGTTTGGTCACCTGGAAAATTAGGATCTGTGAATTGCTGATAGCTCCAAAACATAGCTTGTTCTCCTGAATGGACTTTACTCCAAAATAATTGACTTGTTAAAACGCTCTGCTCTTTTCTTATCTTCTTCTATCACTGTGTCAAATTCACTTCCAAAAACTGTTCTAGAACATTAAAGCCTGACAGAAATTTTGGGGACATTCTGTGGCTCTCTTTGCTTTAGGCATATCCTAATTAGTCACATGCAAGCAGCCTTTTGCTTAAAAAGTAGCTGTGATGAGGCTGCAGTTATATGCAATTGTTTATTTACCCACTAGAAGTTTCACAAGACTTTCTGTAATTCAGTCCAGAGCAGTTCCTGGAAACTTACTATAAGTAAGGGTTTAATTTTTTTTAGGAGATATTTTTATAAAATAAAAAGTGGAGTCCTTCATGTCTTAATTAATTAATTTTTCAGGTGCCCCTAAGCAGGCTCAGTTCTTTCTTGGATATTTTCAACCTTAGCAGTGTAGATATATTGAAATGTAATTTGAGTTACAACAGAATGAGTCTGACTGAAGACAGGTCCCAGAGATATGTAGAGAAGCTATTTTAAAAGTGTTATTTGCCTTTGTTTTTCCTCTTCAGACTAGCAACCAAATCTGAATCACAAAGGGTGACTACAGGCAAAAGAAAAGGACAAAATGGTCATTCTTACCCATGCATATACATCACAGAAATTCTGTTTCAATCCTCCAGGTGTGGAATACATCACATATTAAAACCGGATCTTCAGATTTTCTCATTGCTTTTCATGGTTTTATGTTACTTTTGTGAGATGATTTTGCTTCAAGTATGGAGTTGCAGGCTCTGGAAGGCAGCCTTGTGATGGGTGTCAAGACCACTGCAGACTCTGGGGTTAGCACATTTAGCTTGCAGAACTGTGTTTAAATAAAAGTTTTCCTCCTGCTCAGGTATTAATACTGGAGACAGCATATCTGTTACAACTGCAGCTCTTTATTATCAACCATCTGCTGAATAAAGGTGCTTGTTTGGCAGCTTAACACAGCATCTGACCATGTATCAGTGTAACTGTATCAACTTCAACTTTGGCAGTCAGCTGGAAAACTATAATTTAATTGGTGAACCTGCATATAAATTTAAAACAATGCAGGCATATTGTTCAAGTGGCATTTAAAAGCCAGGAAGAAAAGTCCCCTCTGGCTATTTCCAAAGTACAGAGGTGCCAGTCAGGATGAGAGATTGTCTTCTGTTGGCAAACCTCTGTGAGAGCTGGTGCCTTGAAGTTATAACTCACTCAACAGAGCCTGTGTGCCTGTCGGGAGACTGTGGCCTGGGTTGTGATAGCCAGAGAGATGGGTGGGACAAATAAAGAGGTACTGGCAAGGGTAGATACTTCGATCCATAACAAACAGCTCTCAAGGAAAATGTGCACTGTTGTTCTACTGCTTCTAGGTGCTGCTGTTTTCCTCGGAAATGTGGAGACTGCAAATGGTCTTGGCAGGTTTTTGAGAAAATTTCTGATTCTCATTTTGTGTTCAATTAATGTTTTCAAGAAAAGTAACAGAGTGTTGGGGGTTACCTTTCTGTCTGTCTTCTTCTAGCAGAAGACTTTACTTTTCTCTCTAGGTTGCAGTAAAAATAGAGCAAAAATAATCCATCATGCCAATTGAATTCAAACAATAATTTTTTTGGCATTTTTATTCAAGATCTTCGAGTTGGGAGCCTGTGCAGGGTCTCCTTCCAGGAGGTACTTCAGCATATATAGAGATTAAAGTGCACAAGTGGTTTCCTGCAGAATTAAAGGTGTTTATACCTTTGAATAGGCTGCTAAATTGGAGTATTTGGGAGTTTTTCCTTTTTAAATAACAGCACTGACAGAATCTACTCTGTTCAGCTTCTGCTTTCTCTGTTCTGGGCAGATCTTTCATGCTGAGGGTAGACAGTGACAGCAGGATGTGGTGGTACAGGTTGTAGTGTGTACCAGCACCCTGAGTATGGCATCCGCCAGGTCTCTGGGTATTTGAAACCAGAAAGTTAGGGCTGAGAGAAACCTCACATTTTCAATTTGATGATTTTACAGTGACTGCCTCTATGTGGTATTTCCCTTTTAACTTCTGTTGAGGAAGGTTCTGCAACCCTCATCTCAAGGCTTCACTGTAGTAACAGAGAAAACATTTTGTATGATGTCTAAACAACAAATCTATTTGAAGGGAGCTCTGGAAAACTTCCTCAGTCTGTTACCAAAAATCAGTAAAAATAAAAACTCCTTAATGCCAATGTCCCATTAAGAAGCCGGCATTCTTTATTTGGCTGGATGCACGAGGGGATATCTCCTCCAAAAATCATGCATGCTGAATACA
The DNA here is from genome assembly GCA_026261815.1 of Monarcha castaneiventris obscurior. NCBI lineage: Eukaryota > Metazoa > Chordata > Aves > Passeriformes > Monarchidae > Monarcha > Monarcha castaneiventris. The sequence continues at coordinate 49,738,063 of JAMPIT010000230.1, read as the reverse complement.
GAAAAGGTCCTGTTTATATACTAGATTTTGCATACATATTCGTTCACTTTCCCAGAATAAACATACGTACGATTAAATTTCCCAGAAATAATTAACATATTTTCCCTCCTCTTTACATACACGTTCTTTCGTCCTGGGGTCTCTTTGGTGGTCTCTCGTGGTTGGTGACCCCGAAGTCATACCTGACTGCCCAGTGAACTGGTAAAATTTGGCACAACTGGGCTGGTTGCTTTCCAGTTCTTCTTACAGAATGGATATTGTGCAGTCCCATAGGCCAGTGGTTTTTGAAGAATAAGCATTGTGTTAACTCACCAGGTGCAGGTGATTTTTCATCTGACAACAAGTCCAGCCAGGTTTTTTGTTAGGGGAAAAGATCAGGTTGAATCCAACAGCCTGAAAGAGGCAAGACTTCTATAGCCCTGATCAATATTTAGGCTTAAAATGTATTCCGAGCACATGGATGCAGGGCCCACATACACACCATGTATCCATGTATGTGCATATGTGCATGTCCGTGCACACAGATCACAGACAGCACACTCACAGAAATGCAGCACCAGCAGTCTCATGCTGCTCACCTCTCTGACTGAGCAGGGTGAAGGTCTGCTAGTGAGGGTGTATTTGTATGCTCACATGTACAAGGTGGGTCCCTGCAGCAGCCAGGCTCAGACACTCGTGGTTCAACTGCTGAGTATGCAAAAGTGAATTAACCTTGACAACAGTATTTTCAGATTAAGTACTTACCTGTGAGGTTTCTGCTGCTCTTAGGATACATGTGGCACTTGAAGCAGTGCACTTTAAACCACCAAGCTGGGGTTGCTTCAGGAAAGCCTCCTGCATCAGTGTTATGCTATTACCTGTGATATTAGTTACAAAATATTTTGATTTCTGATGTGAGTCATTCATTCATATTTGTGAAAATGAGAGTTTGAAAACTGCAGGAAAAATGCATGAGGCTTACTGAAATTCTTTATATATCATGAGAGAAGGTACTTGTACTCATTCTGTAATGTCTAGACATGCTATGAAAAATTTTCTTGAAGGGGAGATGATTCCTAAGTTCTGTCTTTTATCTTGTTTCTGCACTGACTTTGCGTGGCATTAGTGATGTTGCACAAAACAGAGGTAAGCCTCTCTTCCCTTAAGCTTACCTCAGTGAGTATTAGCAGTTTTGAGATGTAGGGTCCCACTTGTGATTGCACTGGGTGACAGATTTCTTTGGACTTACACCATTGTTTGTTTTGCTGCTGAATATTCCTGCTTTGCTGCTAAATTTTGCAAGAATATTTGGGTATAGAACACTTTTTTAAAATTGCTACAGGGTAGCCTACCTCTAATGCAGGAAATACCCAGCAGAAGCGCAGCAAGCTCCAGAGCAGAGAGTGGATGGTACAATGATATATTGGTGTAGAATAAATGATCCTCTTCAGCTATTTGCCTTTCTCAGCTCTTTCTCTGTGTCGTGCAGGGCTTGTCTCCCTCGGGAAGAGGAGCCACTTGTGCTGGTTGTCAATGGGGAAGAGCTCCCACAGCAGTCAGTGGCAGCCGCCATCCCCCTTGTCCCAGTTCAGAGGGGACCTGCGGCGAGGCTGGCAGGGCTGCCTGCAACCCAGCGAGGGTGGGTGCTGCTGGGATGTGGGAGGCATCCCTCAGTCACAGCGTGTGAGCATGAAAGACATCTCCTAATCTTCTCATCAGCCCCTTTGCTTTCATACAGCCAGTTAGGAAAGGGTGGAGGAAATGCTTTTGGTCACTGGCCGATATACTGTTATATCATTTACAATATGACTTTTTTTTTGGTATGACAGGAGCCAAAGTTCAGCAGCCTTGAAAATGCCTCTGAATTTTTTTGTCAGTGCTTTGACAGATAAGAAAAAGGTGTGAAAGGAAGGCACAGCAGTTTAAGATTTGGGTTTCCTACTTCATCATTTTTGTACTTGGAAGATAATTGTAGCTGTTATGCTCTTGTGAAGGTTTGAAAGAAGAAGTAAATTTTTTATATATTCATGTGGACTCTCAGATGAGAATTCTCTGTTCTGCTCTTACCTGATTTGTAACAGTTCTGAAAAATACCTAATTTACTTTTCTCCCTGAGCAGCTGCAGATTTTGGTGTGTGAGCAAAATAAGGGTAATAAAAAGCCACAGCAGGGATGCAAACATAGCAATTTTTCTCTTAGCTACGTGCGTAAGCAAAGGTTCCGTAACATACATTTAGTGGCTGTCTCTTTCGGTGCATTAGCCAGTGAACCCTTGACCTGGACCAAATGGCTGGTTGCTATGGCAATGGGTTGCATAGTAACAGGTTTTGTTCTTAGGTTGAAATCCTCTTGCTTCTCTTAAATGTAACTTTTGAGGAGGTCAGAAGAAATTCATCAGAAGAAACTAGGGAAGTCTTTTTCAAAGGAGATGCAAAAATATTTATGTTCTGCTACCTGGGCATCTGCAGAGAGATGTTCTTTGTTCCCTGAAGTAGGTAGTCAGCTCCCGCACTTTCTCCACTTTGTTGAAACAGAGGTCAGCAGCTTACCAGCAGAAAAAAAAAAAAAAAAAAGTAATTCTTGGAAACAAGATGACTGTAGGAGGTTCAGGGGAATTTGTTTGCTGTATGACTCCAACTCCCAATCCTGCTGAAGGCAATAGGCAAATATTAACAGCTTAACTCTCCACTAACCTTGAAAATTTCTGAACTTAAAGTAAGCTCCTGATCAGCTCTTTTCAGACAGGACTTGTGAGAGACTGGAAAGATTGATGTCTCGAGATGTTATGGGCTGCATGTGTGTGGAGGAAGGGGCAGGTCCGGCCTTGCTCTGGCGAGGCAGGGCCCTGCCCTGTACTGTCCCACCCCTAGAGCCTGTATCCCAGCCCAGCAGTGGCTGCCAATCCCTGGCACACCAGAGGCAATGCTCCACACCCACCTCTGGAGCCCTTAGCCCAGCTTCTGAGTGGGCAAATAACTGGAAGTCCCACCTAGGGGAAGGGCCCACGAAGGCCAAGGGGTATTTAAGGCCGAACACAAGGCAGTCAGATGTCTTGACCATACCTCCCCTTGGAATGTCTATCTGAACACTGCTGGAACCTGGGAGCTGGTGGCTACATGTGCCCTTTTCTATATCTTTTCTGTCTTTCTTTCTTTCCCTTTCTTCTTCTAATTCCCTCTTCTTGGATTTTTGAGTAACTTAAAATTGAACTGGCTTAGAGTTTGCTAATTGAATGGGCCAAGTTAATGCTTTGAGAAGTGTTTTATGTTGATTGAATGTTGCACTAAACCTTTTGCTAAATTCCTACGATTTTCTGAAGTTACCAGTTAAGTCTTTTTTGTTGTTTTGACCTGTTGAGAATATCTTCTTGGTATTTCTCCTGTGCATCTAACTCAGAGTACATGAACAACCGTAAGCCCTTTTAGAAGTCTCATTGATCAAGGCTATTTGGAAACTTACAATACTAAAAAAGTTCTTGCTGTGACAGTGGTCAAACGTTGTGTCAGGGGCTTGGGAGGTTGAAGGATTGCCAGCCATGGGGGCAGTCAGAACTCAGCATGGCCCTGATGCATCTGAGTGGGGTTTGGATAGGGTGACTTTCTGTGGCTCCTTCTAGCTGAGGTCGTTCTGCAAGTCTGTCTCTTTTTGTCCATAAAGAAAAGCAAATATGATAGAGAGCTCAGACCAGGACTCTGTCTGTGGGTGGTACTGAAAATGAGTTTTGTGGTTATGTCGCCCTCCTTTTCCCCTCCTCTCCCTCAGCCCGACACATTTCTGTTCCCTGGTGAACAGTGTCATCATGCCATACTTCAAGTACTTGGTAATAAAATGTCACTGTAATTCCCCTAGAGAACTGTTTGATATATCACTCATTTCTTTTCTTACACCGAACATGTTGCTCTGTGTTTTACCTTTGTACCTTTTTGGCATATATAAAGTGAGTGGCGTTCAGCACTGTAGGCAGGTAGGAAAACAAAATACAGACATGGCATGTGACTGGAGAGGGGATCTTTTTTCCTTTGTGCCAGCAGCTGTCAACCTCCTGCACTGCCAGGACAGTCACTTATGGCTTTGCTGCTGCGCTGCGATCGTGTCAGACAAGAGGCACAAGGAGGAGTTAAGTGGGGTTGTCCATTTACAGGTCTCAATCTCAGAAAGATGTGAAGGGCTGCAGCCAAGTAGTGTAAACAATCTAAACAGTTTGCTCAGGTGAAGGGATTGGCAGTGGCAGAAGAAGACTGAAACAGAAGAAACAGAGACTGAATGGATGCTTTCATGAGATGGAAGGAGCAAAAAATGAAGAGGGTCCGATCTGACCTGACTCATTTTAGGCCATTTTCCTGTAAATCTTCAATTAATTTACAAAGTGTTGCTAGTCCTCAGGGTGCTGGAACAGTGCAGGTTTGAAAGGTTACACCAGTTGCCCAGTGCTTCCGCAGATCAATAGCAAATCATAAAACCAGCAGAAGAATTTATTGCCAGAGACCCAGCAGCCCAGCCAGTGAGTGCAATACCTGTCTTGCCCTCTGAATAATGCAGTTGTGTCAGCAGTTGCATTTGGGAGATGTAAATCTTAAAGACATGCCTGCTTGTCATTTAAGAGATGGCAGAACTTTCTTTGTGCATGGAAATGTCAAGCAAGCATCTTGACCAAATTATCAGATGGTTGGTCACAGCTTGACATTGTAGGACGTGCTGGCGGTTACATGTGGAAAGAAAAGATGCTCTTTGCTTCCTGTCCCAAAGTATTCCAGCTATGCTGCTGAGCACTGGGACTGTCTGTGTGGCACCGTGCTGCAGACGCTCAGGAAGTCAGCAGGGTTTATATAAAGCTCTGCTGGGTTTGCAGAACCTTTTGGCTCCTTTCCAGCTTGGAAGCGGCGATATAAATAGAAGAATGTCTCACTTTTGAAGTCTGCTTTCTATTCACGGAAAGGAAGAACTTTGCTGGGGCTGTGATTTAATAGCTGTTAGATACAAATCTCAAGACCCAGTCCTATGACAGGCGGAACTGCTTGATCCCATTTCAATGGGATATGAGTGAGCTCAGTAGCCTATAGCATCACATCTCTGTTAGCTGGTTGCTGACACCTGAATAAGGTTTGGTGCTATGAAAGCAGGGTTCAAGAGTAATCCATTCTCCCACCTTCCCTCCCAGTTGCACTTGTCCCTGCTACAAGAAAAAAAGATGTTGCTTGTTTTTTTTTTTTTTGGACAGATTAGCAAAATGTTTGGGACAGTGGTGGTTGGAGTTGGAATTGCTGGCTTAGCACGAATCCGAGACTTGATGAATCCAATGCCTTCCAGCCCTTCTGAGCACCTGAAACTCTTTGGATTTGTATCCAGGTTAGAAATTTCATCTTACCATGTTTAATATGTATATTGCAATGTTTTTTTCTTCTTTTTCAAACTGAAAAGGGAAAGTTCATGTAAATATTCCTGTCATTCTGAGTGCCAGCTCAGAAGTGAGCACAGAAAGCTTTGCAAGAGGGAACAAATATGTTACCTTAGCAAGATATCTTTCAGAAATGTCTTTATAGTTTTTATTTTTAAAAACTGAGAGATGTTCTTGCTGTAGATCTGTGTGATAAAAAGAAATTGTCTGACTGGAGTTTCCTGTAGGTTTAAGGTAGTCCAGCCAGTAAGTATACTAATGATCTCGTGTCTGCATGACACTTCTAGAAATGTTAAGAAAAAAAGTTTTACAGAGTTTAAAATATTTCTTCTACAAAAACAAGTTTTAATGCTCCCAGTACTCCAACTTCATAATAAAATTCTAATATTTTTTTAAAATCAGGTATCAGACCTGTAGATACCTAAAGAAAATCCCATGTTTTAGTACATGCAATAAGGTTGCTTTTTATTCTTCTTATGCTTCTTAGAGAGCAGGAGTTTTTCTCACTAGTTTGGAACTGTGGAAATTCAGTGTGTACCTTCCTCTGAGCATTCCTGCTGGACTGTCTGGCCCATTACAGTGGAGCATAAAAGTTTGAAAGAGTTAGGTAGTACATTTATGGATCTCAGATTGTGGATGTATTTTTCCAGCTATATTTAAATCATGCAGGGTTGTTTGAGATGGAAAGGACTGATTAGGTCACCCACTTTACCTTCCTGCCAAATACACTTTTGGTTCTCTGATGCCTCTGCCAGTGCTGCAGGTAACCTTGAAGAGCACTGAAGATAGGGTTTCCACTACTTTTTTTGAGAAACAATGCTGTTGAAATCCATGATTCTCAGTAATCTTCCTTGGATCCCAATCACACACAAAAATCACCTCTCTTTGCTTTCAAGTCCTACTTGTGGCCTGTCTTCCTGTCCTCTTTCACCTGTCCTGACACTGCCAAGGTGCCTGCTCCAGTTAGTAGTAGTGCAAAAGGCTTCTGGGGGAAGTGTGTATTTTTCATTTTCAGCTGGAGCTGTGCTCAGCTTGCTGGCCAAGAGAGCTTTCCCCTTAGCACTGACATGCTGTGCATGTTGCAAGGGGAGTCATCATAGCCAAGCATCCTCTCTCCTGCTTTTCTGTACTTGCAGTTGTGTGTGGCCCTGCCAACTCGAGTGCTTTTGTCCACATTGTCCAGGATGGTGGGGAGTTCTCCCATAGGAGCACTGTCATCTTTCAAGTTAGTCTTTTACAACATCTCTTTGGTAATAATGTTTATTAAAAACCAAAACACCAAAACCAAAAGGGACTTGACAGTTCAATAGCAGGCCAGTTTCTGGACTGATACCACTGCCTACACACTGGTCCATTTTTTTTGTTCTCTTCTTCATTCTACTTCTGTCTGTAAGTGCTCATGTTCTTCCTGGATAACAAACTGCCTTTGTTATATCCTGGTTGAACTCAGTGAGACAGTGGTCCATGGGACCTGTTTTTAAGTACTGCTACACAACATGTGGTTGGATTGTGACTGTGACAGTTATACTCTGGTTGTATTTATGCTAAATATGCAGGAGAAGTTTTGGCAATATTAATGAGGCTAAGCAGATTAGCCTGGAAGATGCTCTGAGAAACAAAGACATCCATGCAGCCTTCATCAGCACAGAGAACAGAAGCCATGAAGAAACCATCAGGTATTTTGAGGGATTTCCCCCCTTTCTTTCCCCCTTTCCCCGGTATTTTAGAAGCACAGAGGAGCTGTGTAAAGCTGTTGCAGGAGAAAATAGGAACACCAAGCAAAGACTGCCAGACTAGAGGCCTGAAGTGAATGATAGTGAGTTCCCTAGGGCACCAATAAGCCCGGGAAGAGAGTAGGATTTAAGATGCATTAATTTCCCAAGTAATTCCATTTCCATACCTCTAGGCCTGTGTTTGATGGACTGGCAGCTTAAAACAGGATTTAAAGCCTTTCCTCACAGATTATATTGTGGAAGGGTAGTCCAGTGCCCCACTGCAGCTACTTACATGTCTGTAAGTCAGAAATTGCAGTGCTGTAGTGTTTTAGTGACTTGATGTAGGTGAGTGAGGGCATTCTGTGGCAAAAGAAGAATTAAAATCCTCCTTCCCTGCTGTTTAAATGTGTGATGTAGCCACCACACCATCCTTACTAGGAAAGTTGCCATTTATTTCTGTTACTCCATGTTGTGCATCTCTCCATATGGAGCTGGCTGTGGGAATGAGAAGCAGCTTGCACTGTGGTGAGAGAGGATTAGGATAATATTCTTTCTAATGGCTGATCTTCTATCCCTTTCAGAATGTTTTTAGAAGCTGGGAAACATGTCCTTGTTGAGTACCCCATGGCTTTGTCTGCTAAGGCAGCCCATGAGCTCTGGGAGATGGCTGAGCAGAAAGGTAACACAATTGTTCTCGAGTGTAAACAGTATTACCTGTTGGGTAGCACCAAAGGCACCAAACTCAAAGGCAAGTCTCCAGCCTACTATTAGTCATCACATGCAAGGGAGTATGATTGTCTCAGAGATGTGCCAAACTAGGATTTAAGACTTGTGCCAAGCTAGTATTTAAGCTATGCCAATAGGGAAACAAACACAAATGTCAATGCTGAAAGTAAGGTATATTTGCCCTCAGAAAAATTCTAACCTCTATTTGTGACACTTAAAATGCAGTTAAAGAGGAAAACTTCTGTCGCAGTGATAGTAAAGCACTTGATGGGTGCAGCTATTGGACTTGTGCAATTCCATGTCTTCTCCTTCGAAATGAAACTGCAAACAGCTCTCCTAGCTTCTAGCATTTGTGATGTGCTGGCCACACACAGCTGCTCATGCTGTTGTAGCCCAGCAAGGCATCCCTGTCTGAAGGACAGCTTGTCTCTAAGCAAAATCTCTTTATTTCTGGAAAGTGTGTGGTCCCATCCCAGTGGTGCAAAGGGTCAGAAGCTGGCAGTTCATTTGGGGCCAGTGGGGATGAATGGGGTTCCAAGGGAAAGAGCAGTGCTGGGCAGGAGCAGAGTGCAAATTATTTGGACAAGCTGCACTTTTTATACCACTGCTTCTTGAAAATCTCCTTTGTGACTTTTGTCCTTGAACACCGGAGGTGTAGGATTTCTCCTGGGCTGTTTCCCTGTACCAACACCAGTTACTGCCTTGTTGCTCACCAAATGGTTTCCCATAGAGCACAATTTATGCCTCTTTTCTTGAAGCAGCAGCAGTTACTGTCAGCAGCCTACACTGACTCTCCTGGAAATCTTCCAGAAAAACATACTGAATGAGAGACACATTCAACTTGTATTGGATAACCTCTATTTCAAAGTAGCCCAATTAATTGCAGTGGAGGGAGGTACTCCTTAACATATTGTTCCAGTCTGGGTCTGAGAATTATGCTATTTTTTTCCCCTTCCCTTTTCTTTCTTACTACCCTGGGAGGAAAAATGCAGAACAAGGAAATGTGAGGGGAAAGAGGCCAAGAATTAATCCATCCGTTACTCTGAAGTCTCATGTTTCAGCCTTAGCTAGGTACTGGGTTTCATTACAGAGTTTCTGTTGAACATAGCAGCTACTGTTCCCGTAGTCTCTGCATTTGTTGTCTCCTGAAAATCCTTAACGCAGATTGATGCTTCAGCTCAGGGCCCGTGTTTGATTTTCCTCCTGACACCACTTTGTGAGCCATGTATGAGAATATTTCTAAATGAATTCCTGCTGGTGGCTAGTGAAGCCTTTACTGTTTAGACGTGACTTTGATTCACACAGAAAACTTATATTTAATCTGTCCTGATTTTTGCCTTTTTTTTGTGTGTGTGGTTTTTTTGTTTGTTTTTTGGTGTTTTTTTTTGCATGGCAGATAAAGTACTCCATGTGGAGCACATTGAACTTCTTACTGAAGAGTACAAGCAGCTGAAAAAAGAGGTGGCTGGGAAAGACCTGGTGAAGGGAACATTGCATTTCACAGGTCAGTAGCTCTGAAGAAATCAAAGTCTGTCTGGACTTGTCTGACTGCTCCACAGGGATGCCGGTGCTTCCAGGCTTCATTCAGTCCTTTTACACAAGAGTCTGTCTATAAACTGAGTAGAGACACAGGTACTGGTTCTGAATAATTTCCTGGTTGAATCTACATACACCCTCCTGTCCTCAACATGTCCTGAAAGGTTTTTTGTATATGTACTTTGTGCAACCCTCTCTGCCATAGCTCATCAACTGATCCATTTCGACATTGACGTTTGTTGACTTTCCTACTCAGTCCATCCACTCATGATCTTTCTACACTTTGATCTTTAAGCCTGCAGCACTGCAGTTTCTTCATCCTTTCATCCTTCTGCAATAATGCAGGAGGCATTATTCTTTTTCCTATTCCTCAAGAGTTTCTATTCCACCAGGTAGTGTCCTCGATGAAAACAAATCAGGATTCCCAGCTTTCAGTGGAATTGCCCGTCTGACTTGGCTGATTGACCTCTTTGGAGACCTCACTGTTACCTCTGCCACCAGAGAGAAGCAAAAGGATAAGAATTATTCCAGAATGACTGTTCACTTTCAGACGGCAAACAAGAAGTGAGTAATGTCTGTGGCAACACGTGAGCCGGGCTCCTCATCCTCTGCAGGACTTCTGTGTGCAGGTGTTCTGCATCCTCTTCTCCTCTTGTGGAAACAGAATGAGTGGAGGCTGGCATGAAAGTGTACATGTCTTTTAAAGATGCATTTTATAATATTGAGTTTGATCTCCCTTTTATTATGTGGTGACAATATCCTTCCTATCAAATAGGATGTTTTTAATAGCCTTACTAAAAAGTGATCTATTATAACTATGAAGTATGCCATCAGTATTTCATACTGTCGATTGAGTACTCAGCTTGGTCCAAAGACTGGTGGAAACTCTCAGGTTTGGTCATCCTTGATCCTCTGTGCAGAGTTCATGTCCTTTCAAATAGGTTGAAGTTACTTAAAATGTCAGTTTAAAGCAACAACTTGAGAATTATCTGACATGAAAAGGTAGAGAGAAATTACCCAGTGGTGATGGAACTATTTGTTCCCTTTTTTTTTTTGGTTGCAGATATGCTAGTAGACCTCTTAAAAAGCCCAAACCTAACCCAGCATTTTAGATAAATGTTTAGTTAAAGTAGTAACCTGAAGGACTAGCTGTTTGGGGGGTGAATAATCAGGGCTCATTTGAACTTTTAACTTCACCGCAGGCCTGGTTAAGCATTTCATCAGCCACTCCTACAAACCCCATTGCAGTTTATCTTGGGATTATCATCTTGTTTTAGCAATCTTCCTCTCTCTTTAAATAAAACAGCATTTCCAATTCCTTTTGAAATGCAGTTGTGAGAGGACAGAACTCTGTATACAAGCTCTGTTTACCCTCTTAGCAATTTGCTAGTAACATAAGTAGCTGTAAAGATCTAGATAGGGTGAGATTTTGAACTAATTCCAGCAGATGGAACTAGCGGGTGGTTTAAACATTTCCCTGGCTGTCCCGTCTCCTGGGTAGTCCTTAGCTGCTATGTGTGATATTTGCTGGATACAGAACTGTTTCTGGATTATTGTTTTTTTCCTGCTCCACACCACTACTATTTGTATGGATCAGTAAGTGTTTTCTCACCATGAGTGTCTTAATAACTTTGGGGACAGTCAGTTTTATGCCTCTGGGATAATTTAGGGTAGGTGGAAAATTACATAGCGTTCCTGTGTTGTGTTCGGTGCTGGGGCCATATTTCCTGCTGACCTTCCCCCACTGACGTCAGCGGAGTTACTTCAGTAGAGAATTTGGCCCACTCTCTGTCAAGTGAAATTATGTCCCAGCAGTAATGATGGTGGGGTTAACGGATCTAATTTGCCCAACCTGTATTTTGCTGAAGGATGGGAAAGGTCTGTACCTTTCATGAGAGGTATCCCATCCTTTTTTGAAAGACATGAATACAGTAACCTTGAGAAATCAGGTTAATTCATCCTATTTTCTGCCTTGGAAAATACAGCAGGTGCAGAATGCAGGAGCCTGTGTTCTGCTTGTTAAGCAGGGATTTGTGCAAAGGGCATAGTCTGTCTCCACTGCACAGCCCACCCTGTCTGCTTATCTGGCTCTAGGTGGATTTTGGAGGTGTGTGTTAATGCCTGCACCCAGTTATTTGAGAGATGACCTCTGCCTCTGTTGTGTGTCCAGGACAGCTGAGCTGACAGCCTCTCTGTGATACAACATTGAGCAATCCAGGAAAAGTCAAACCTCTACTGACAGCGTGTCTGGTTTGGGGCTGCAGTTCCTGTCCCAGGATTACAGAGCTTGGATTCAGTAAATGTCAGAAATCAATTTTTAGTGCAAGCTGGAGAGATAATGATTTGGTCAGCATCTCTTTTGATGTCGACTAGGGATAGGGTCCAATTGTCTAATTCCCATCCAAGCTAAGGGAGCCTCTCATTGATTTAATGATAAATAAAAAATATTGGCGTTTTCAAAGTGTGAAAATGAAAAAGTTTAAAAGAAATTGAAGATATTTTCTGAACATATTCTGACAACAAACATTTGAAGTTACGTTTTTATGGAGATCTAAGCTTACAGAGTCTAATAAAATATCTTCAAATTGAACATTCATAGAAAATTATATAGTACATGCTTTCTGCAGAAAGTTGCTGCATAAAATTTTAAGCTGAGTGGACCCAGAATTCTTTCAGGCATGAAACTAGCTTAATTCTTCTGGAGTTACAAAGTGTGTTTGCTTCATATTGGTTTATTGAGCAGTCACAGTCCAGCAAGGGCCACTCATTATTCGAGGAAAAAGGGAATCAGAAAAGCAAAAAGTCTTTTCCAGTGTCTGAGTAAAATGTAGCTAAGAAAATGCTATCAGTTTAAAATCTGGAAAGACAAAATGGCTGTAGAAAGTCAGGATGTTTTCGTCACTACAGACTGTTTGCCTTGCAAGCAGTCAGTATAAAAGTTGTTTGTTAGTGCTTGATTAAATTTTCTTTTTCTTCAACTATCCAACATATGTAATCCAGTTTTATTCAGCTATCAAAAATGTTGGATTTGTTGCTTTTAAGTAACACTACTAACACTTCCAAACAACTAAATGTATCTGTAGCTAGATAATACTTTGATACAAATCTTTAATGAAAATGGGTGAATTGTCTGTGAAAAAAGATACAGCCCTTCACAATTTTCTGACATAAAATGCGAATCTGTTTCTTAAGCTACAAAATTGCTTAAATAATGTGTGGACTTGCAACATACTTCTCTTTATAGCAAAACAGGAGTCTTATTTCAGAGTAGAAGTTGTTGTTAATTAAAAATGAATATGTTTTGCTTACCAATCAAGTAGAATCAACCTCTCTTTGGGAAAATGACTAAAAATCCAATTGTAGAAGAAGATAAATCTATTAGTAAATCCAACATTTTCCTGCTCGCTGATCTAAATCAGTCATTCTAATCATTTTGATTAAATTCTGCCCGCTCTACGTGTTTGTGCTTCTGGTTCAGTGGCTTCCCAAGCTAGAGCAGAAGGCATACACTTGAGCCTGATCACTGGTGTGCATCTGCTCTAGATCACCCCAGGGAGGTGATCCTGCACTGACAGGGCCTGTTTTGGATCGTATTGTGAGCTCCTTGCTATTACATGATGGAGATCTTTGCCTGTGCCTGCCCTGTGGTTTCTTCATGCCTGCCTACCTGAGATAAAGCAGCTTTGAATAACAGTGGCCCAAACCCTCTGTGACTGTTTACTATCATAGGAATATAAAACTGGCTCTGTCAAGTCAGAGCAAGGCCCAGCTTGCTCAGCAGCCTGCTTCTGACCCAGATCAACAGCCTTAACCTCAGGGAAGGAAGATGGGAAGATGGAGAACACTGAGCAATATGGCCCCCAGCACCCTTCTGGCTTGCAGTGACATGTAGCCCTGGAACTTCCTACAACGCATGGTGCCTTTGCATTTACTAGTCCTCTGAGAATTTTTTTAGTGCATTCTTGCAGGCTGTGATTTGGGTATTTTTTCCCCCTCCAGTTGTTTTATTCTCTGCAGTCAGGTTCATCTGGCCATGCTTAATTTGTAGGGGGAGTGGTGGGGATGTGGATGTACAGGTGAGCAAAGAATAATTGATATGATGATGTAAATATAGAAACTGAATCCTAGAGCATAAAAGATGAGAGGTGCAGAAACATTAAGCTGAGTGCTCTTCAGAATGTGTTCAGGGCAGATTGACAAGGACTTTCTTTCCAGATCTAATGATCCTGAAGATTTAATGGGCAGTACTTGGAGGCAGAATTTATTTTTCCGGGCTATTGATGCCTTCATAATTTGTGAGTGGCAGACTAAAGTGGGCCATAAAGGACTGTGGAAGGGCCATCAATAACCAAGTAAGAAAAATAATGTGCATCTTCTAAACACAGGCAGTAGTGAGTGCTGATGAATGAGCTGCAGAAAGGCAATGGTACAGTTCAGGCAGTTGACAAAAGAGCAGGAAGGGAGGATCGTGACAGTGGCTGGTGTTGAGGAGCATTCCTCAAAGGCGCTGCAGCATTGGGTCAAGAAGTCTGTTAAGATCCCTGAAGTGGCACAGCATGTCCCATGGCTCCTTTCCCCTCAGCCAAGATGGGAAGTTGGGAAGGAAGGTGTGAGCTATGCAAGTCAATAGCCACTACCACCAAGCTTGGTTTGGAGACTGTGCTGTCATGTTGGTGTAAGACAGGACTCTGCTCTGATTAAGAAAGGCCTGTCTGAGAGTCCATGTAGGTATAATTTTTAGGATCAGCTCAGTGCTCCTAGTGATGAGAATGAAACATTTTAAAAGTTCAGAGAGTATGGACACTTGTGTCTGTGTCAGTGAACTTGTCCAGCTCATCCCAAAGGGGTGGGGTTCAGCTCACATAGTAGCACCTGGGTCATCATTATGTACCTGTGTGATTTAAATTTATTCTTGCTGGAGGAATGACGAGACATTGAGGACCTTTTGAGTTTAGCTGTGACTGAATTATGTACAAAGTTTTTGGACATTTAACTGCATTTTTCATCCAAGTCCACAAACAAACAGCCCACAAACTTCCCTCTTCCTTATGACACGGCTTTATGTTGCTTGCTTCGCTTTGTTCATAGGGAAAACAAAGCTGGAGGGAGCTTAGATGGTGTGCTGAGAGTCATGGCATGCAGCAGTGGCAGAGGTATGACTCTTACCTGCTGTTGAGCTCTGTAACCACAAGGCATGTTGGTCAGGACACATTGACTAAATATGCAATGACTGATACTCAAAAACGGTGCGTTTATTAGAGTATTTTCTGTAAATGCTGAGAAAAAAACCCAAACAAATTAGAACTGTTGATTCAATTTCTTAATTAATACTTTTTCTCTGCTCCTTCACGCTAGACCGTTGACTTGGATTGAAGAAAGGGGACCAGGGATGAGACGTGAAAAGAAGATCAACTTCTGTTTCACAAGTGGTTGCCTGGAGAACTTCCCTGAAGCCCCAAGGTCTTCCGTGGGCCTTTTCATGCAGGATCAGAACCTCTTTGCCAAGAAGCTGCTGGGCCAGGTCTCCAAGGAGGAGCTGGCAGCTGAGAAATGGCGAATTTTGCGGTGTCTTGACCTTGCTGAGGTCATCCAACAGTACTGCGAAGAGCCAGAGAAAATCTATTCCTGAGACTGCTCTTAGGGAAGGAAGAACATGGCAGACGGAAAAGCTGTAGGGCTGGAACTCACTGTTGCCATCAAGCAATTGCTATTTCTGTTTCATGACCTTCTTTTTGGGTATTTGTGATTCCTGGGCTCTCCAGGTGGTCTGGAGGGTCTGGGCTATACCCCGTGCCTTCTGGTTCACACCAGACCAAAGCAATTCCCCTGCTCTGATGCATCTCTGTCCTTTCAGGTGGTCAGGAACCTAGCAACAACAAGCTTTGCTGTGATTCAGCAAAGTACTGTCAGGAAATACTCCTGACAGTAGATCCTGCAGGACTGTAAATACTATATATAATTTTCTCTGCCAGGGTCTGTCCCCCCATTCCAGATATGTCTGGAAATGAATGTGTCTCAATAGTATTCATGTACTATTTTCTAGAAAGAGGCATTAGCTAGAAAGATGTTCCAGTTCAGTTTTCCACCTCTTTACTTGAAATACAGAGCTTGTGCCATCACAGTCCTGACCTTTTCTTCCAGTTGCCCTGAATTGTTCTGTGTGTTTGCTCTAATTAGTAGTTTTGCCTGTTAGGTGTGTGTGTGTAGGGAGGGGTTGTGTGATTTTTGGGGTTTTTTGGGGATGGCTGATTTTTCACACTGGAGGTCAACTGCCTTCAAATAGAATCTGTATTGGTATCAAACCAGAATAGAAGAAAAGTCTTGTCTCTTGAAAGATGCCATGTTGGTTTCATTCAGTTTCTCTGGTGCCCTGGGCCAATATAGAAATCTTCTCCCAGCAGAGGTTAGGAACGTGCATTGAACTAATGCATTGCTTGCCTACTTTCTACTGAATCTAAATATTTTTCTTTTTGAACTGGAAGCAGCATATTATTCTCCTTCATTTGTGTTCTAATTCAGCATGGGAGTGGATCATAGCAAAAAATAATAAATATCTTGCATTTCCTAGAAACAGAAAAATTCATTAGGAATAGTGATAAATTTAGAATAGTATTGTAGAAAATGGAGCAATTTGCAAATATATCCATGTGGTTATGTCATGATTCAACCCCAGCTGGCAACTAAGCATCAGACAGCTGCTTGCTTATTGTACCTCAGTGTGATGGGGGAGAGAATCAGAAAGGTAATGGTGAGGGAAAAAAGGTGGGTTGAGATAATGACAGTTTAACAGGTAAAGCAAAAGCTGCACATGCCAGCAGAGCAAAACAGGGAATTCATTCACTGCTTCCCGTGGGCAGGCAGGTGTTCAGCCACTCCCAGGAAATCAGGGCTCCATCACACACAATGGTGACTTGGGAAAACAAGCACCAGCACTCTGAATGTTGTCCTTCTCCTTCCTCAGCTTTATATGCTATATGGTATGGAATATTGCTTTGTGGTCAGCTGTCCTGGCTGTGTCCCCTCCAAAATTCTTGTGGACCTGCAGCCTACTCACTGGTGGGATGGTGTGGGAAGCAGGAAAGGCCTCGAGGCTGTGCAAACACCACTTAACAATACCTAAAACATCCCTGTGTTATCAACACTGTTTCCAGCAAAATCCAAAACACAGCCCCATATTAGCTGCTCTGAATCAAATTAACTCTACCCCAGCCAAAACCAGCCCAGGATATAGCATATGACCCTTGTGGGAATGGGTCTTTAGCATTTTTACTGTAGTCACAGGATCACATATGAAAAAATTACCACTTCCCTAAAGAAGCATTTTAGTTTTAGAAGCCTAAGCACTGCACAACACTATTAACAATTCCACTGGCTGTCTTTTACTTTCTAATTACAGCATCTGTTGGTGCTATATTAATATAGCAGCAAACTTCAGTCTGGGCAATTGTTCTTTCAAACCAAAACAATCTTTTTTTTTCCTGCTTTATCATTTTGGCAACTTTTTAATAAGGGAGCATGAATGTTTACATAATTATAGCCAGTCAGTATTGACAGTTAAAAGTCTTCCTTTGGGTAAATGTTCATTCAGAAGTTGGATACAATTCAGTTCGTTGGAAACAAGAAAGAATAGTCTGTACAATTTTCTCCCAAATCAGTCAGATTTTAGCAGTGACTGGAGCTTGATGTGTGAATGAATTCTGCATGTGACATTTGTTTAAATCTACCCTATCTGTTAAAATCAGTGAAAAATCTCCTATTGCCTTCAGTGGGTTGAGATCCCTGTGGGTTGGCAGCAGATTTGTGCAGGCAGATCCTGTGCTTATCCACCCAAATGGACGCCTTACTGAGCATTCACAGGGAGTTCTGTGCCGCTGTGGTGGACATGGCATGGGCAGATCTCATGCTGTATAAGGGGCAGACGTGGATTTTTGGCAAAGCACAAACAGTCCATCTGGGATTAGAATGAATTAGAATCTTCTGTGTATGTCTGCTATGTATGACAGCCAGTGAGAAGTCCTGTTCCTTGACAAACTCCTCATCTGTGAATATCGGGTGAATGCCACTTGTTTACATGCTAACTCACAATGGGTAGTTGGGGAGGGAGGGAAAAAGGAAAGGAGATTCATACATCTCTAGGCATCAAAATTAGTCAGCACATCTCCCTGGGCATGCTCTGCAATTGCTGGTGAGAGCAGTATTTCCCTAGGAAACGGGGAATAAATTCATGGGAGTTGTGTAGAGCAGCAGTATAATATTGTGCTGTGAATTGTCCTCTGGAGAAGCTTGTTTCTATAGAGAGCACCTGGGGAAATTAGCTGGTTAATTTGAGCTAGGGAAGGCAGGTGCCTAGAGCTCGAATATCCCACACTCCTTCATTCCCCTCCGTTCCTTCCAGCTAACCTGCTTACCTACTACTGTCTGTCCTGCTCCTGGGAGCCTGCATCTTTTAAATGGCTTTTCCTTCTGCCCTGTGAATTTGCCAAGGTACAGTGATGGTTTGTATGTGGGAGCTACTGGATGTCCAGTTCCAAATGTCTGTATTGTTTAAGCAGATGTCAAACTCACCAATAAAATACTGGAACTTTTAATCATTCTTTTTTGTTCCCTTTGTCCTTCATTAGCCATTCCCATTGCCTGTGCTGAAAGTGGCTCCGTCCCAACTGGTTTTTTCCCCGCTTTCACTCCTCAAGGCCTGTGAAATCCTGCCAGAGACTACAGGCTGTGATAATATTCTAAAGACCTCAGCTGCCTCCTTCTCCTGTTTCAAAGTTCTGAATACAGGTGTGGTAGGATATGTAACCTTACCTCACCTCATGAGCTCTCCCACAAAATTCCTGCCCTTTCTGTGCCATCTGACACTTACCCAAGAGTACTGGCAAGTCTAAATCTTGCTGTATACTTCCAGTTTCCCATTCACAACAACCTGGTGTCTTTGAGGAACCTTATTGAATGCACTAATAACAAATATTAACAAATAATAACAAATATTGAAATGGGTTTTCTTGGGGTTTTAATAAACTTGCTTTGTCTTAGCAAAAGTAACAAAAAGGAGTTTGTCAGATAACATTTGGTGTAGCCTGAACCCAGGCAGTTTCAGAGATGCAGAGGTATGGAAAGGCAAGTAAAAGGTGTGACATTAAGCAGGTTAATATATTGTGTTCTTGAGATGTGGCTGCTTTTCTACTCATTCTGCTGGAAATCACCCCACTCCTGTGAACACTCCAGGAAGTCCATTGCAAGAACCTTATGAACTGCTTGGTGCTGTGAGTTTCCTGGAAAGTGCCATGGTACAAAATGCTCCTATGTGAAGGAGAGACGTTCCTTTCCTGGCAGAGGCTGGAGATTGGCAGATGATAGGTGTGGAGTCACTAACTGCAGCAAGCTAGATGAAACCTGGAAGAAGTGGTTTGATCCAAAGCCCTTCTCAGAGGGCTAGAGATCATGGGAATGGAAAATTTCGAAAAAGCATGGAAACTAGATACTGGTATGAGGAGCTGGAAAACTCTGCAAGAAGTTCTGGCTGAGATGGAGAGATAGATATCAACCTGAGAGCTTGTTCTGTGGATCCTGGGAGCAGGGTCTGATTTACCTGTGATTACTTAGGGTTATCAGGAACAGTATGGGAATATGGGAGGTGGGATGAGGGGGAAAGCAAAGAGGACCGGGGGACACCACAGGAGCTGCTTGAGCTGGCATTATTTATGAGGAGGATGCCATTGGAGCCTTGACCTGAGCAGATCAGAGAGACAAGGAAGGGGGAAGGCAAGGGCTGGCAGCTGTGCAGAGTGGGGCTGCTTTTCAAACAGTCCTACTGCGTCAAAACCAGCTTTTTAAAACAAATAGTATGTATGGCATCTGAGTAAAACTGCAGGGCTGAGTTGGGATTGACTGAGTTGGACTGTCCTCCAGCAGTCTGTAGAGGGGTCATAGTGGTAAAGACTGAACTGTACATCTGTTTTTAGCTGTCACTCAAGATGTTTGATTCCTTCAGGTCAGCAGTATGATCCAGCCTCGGACACCCTCACAGTTTGCTGGTGAGTGATGCACCAAAGGGAGACTGGCAGCACTGTGTGCTGATGTAATTCATGCAGTAGCACTTACTGCTCCCCAAGGCATGTGCTGTGCTCTGTGCAACAGTAATAAAGCACAACACCAGGAAGCTGAGGATCTCCAGTACAATAATAACTCCAGGTTTTTGACAGAGATAGAGAGATATTTGGTTAGCCTTAAATGCTGTAAGCTGGTATTTGTAGAGGCTGAATTAAATAAGGTTACAGAGCTCTGTTGAGAAACCTGATAGAATTTTTGTTTAAAGAAGGGATGTAGCAGAGGTATTATCAGTAGTGGACTTCATCCCTCATCCAGAAGAACCAAGCCCTGAAACGGGAAGACAGAAGATGCCCATGCAGTACAATTTGGTTCAATACAAAACACTGGAGCCAGCTCTGGCTGAGCTACCTCTGTTACCACAAGGGCTGGCTTGCAATGTAATTCCATCTGACCAGATGTGCACAGCTTCTCAGCAGAGCTGGGTGGCCTGTGTGGGGCACTGGGCTAACTCATCAGGCCATGTAAACACACCCACAGCTCAGCCTGAAGTGCCCCTTTGGCTCCTGGCCTTCCCAGTATCAACAGTAACTTTCTCAGGTTGACATTTGCCTTTTGGGCTGCAAAGGGAACTGAAACACAGCTTCCAACCTGTGCTTTCTGCTTTCTTGCTGACCCATCCTGGTTAAAACAGACAGCTTTTTTCTCACCCTTGAACAAGACATAAGTGACAGGGCTGCTGCTTGGTGATGGCAACAAAGCTGTGGGGATCATCATGGAATTACAAGTTACAGAGCCCCAGTTTTAGTGCTTGTCTTCCACATCTTGGCAATAAACACACCTTACTGGAGCCCAGCTGCGTGCAGGTCAACAAGCAGAGAAATTTCAAACTTGTAATTTAAGTACAATTACCATCATCAGAAGCTCTGAATAGTAGCCTGCAGATATGCATCTTGGTGTTTATGAAAATTAATGTGTCCTGGTCTAATAAAAATGACTTAGTCTGAGTTACTACTTCAAAAAACTTCTCTAAAACTTCTTACTCAGGGAATCTTAGATCACGTTGTGTGTGAGCTGACTTTCTGATTTTGCTGCTGCTGTTACAACCTGACTACTAGAGTTCCTATTTACCACACCTGGTGTATTGTGCCATCCTGCCTGACCTCCAGTGAGTCATCCCTTTTCCCTGATAAAAGTCAACTTGCAAAGAATCCAGTAACATGTCTCTAAAACAGCTTGATTATCTCCAGGTAGTGAATAACTAATATGCAAATTAGGGCTTTCTGGTATTTTGTGCATGGGTGTTATTCAAGCAGCAGATAAAAATAATTTTAAAATGCTAGGTTAATTATTAGCAGAAAGTCAGCTCGAAAGATTAATAATAACAACAAACAATAACAACAACAACAAGAATAATGTTGTCTGAAATGATGTCCCTTTGTGAATATTCTGTCTTTTGGGAGTTTTAAAACACCCCAGAAACAGACAGGATAAATCTCCGTATTAGTACAAAGCAGTGAGTGGACAATTAGCTTTTCTTTTTTCTTACATAATGCAAATGTTGTCTGGAATTCAAATATAGTTCTAATTAAAATAGTCTCTTCCAGTGACTTGGGAAGCAGCACTCTGGCAGCATTTGGGTTTTTTATTTGATGCCAGGATTTATCGCTGGTGTCCCAGTCTAAATAGGCAGCAGTATCCTCCTCCTGTGTGACTCTTCAAGGAGCTGTTTATATCTGTTGTCTCTCTCTTCTTCTCACCTACATCAAGGGTTCCTCCACCTTTTAGAAACTGTACAATTCCCTTGTAAGTTGTCATCTCTCCTTTATTCTGGCCCTTATTATGAGCACTACTTGTAGATAACATGGCTTTGCAAAGACTTGGTGAGTTTTTGAATTAATCAGTATGCCTTTTCTCAGTTTCCTCTGATGTGAGTTTTCATTTTATGAATTCCACCAGTGGTGGATTTGTTATTGAGTTCAATCGTTTTAAGCCTTTTCTTTCTAGTACTGAAGCAAAACACACATTTATTATGGAAAAGGCCTGGATCCTGACATTATGCTATCGTTGACTGTACCTGCATTTTAATACTGCATTTTTGCATATGGGGACTGTTTTAATTCCTAATCTTGTTTGCATAGATGGTGTTCATGTTTAGACTTTTTCTTTTACTATTCGTCTCCAGACTTTAAATGTTATAGAAATTTCTTTAGGATGGGGAGTTACAAATGCCTTATCACCATCTTTATCTTATTTTGACCAATGGTAAAATCCAAACTATCTGTGTTCCTGTTTCTACCCGTATGGCTTGCTGTTGTCTGCTAGTCCTGCTGCATTGAACTCAGGCAGGATGGGTTTGTATGTGGGTCTTTGTGCACACCTTGCCTCTCACCAGGCATTGCTTTTTGCTTTGCACAGTGCAATCCACCTCTGCTGCAAACCTGCTGTGTTCTAACGTTTGCTTCTCTTGTAATAGGATGTCCTGCTGTTGTACCCTCACCTCTCTGGGCTCATGAGGCTGTTGCTCATATCTGCTTTATTACAGATACCTGTTTTATTGCATGACCGTGGAGGTCATAACTGCACACCAGAGCACGCCTGAGTGCTGTTTATATCTTGTTTTTCTGTGTTAAATTATCAGCCATTAGAGCTTTCTCTACTTTTGCTTTTGAGCTTGATTTTATTAGGAGCTCATCTTTCAGTCTGTCATCCCAGCCTGCTAAGGCACAGTCATTGTTAGCTGTAGCCAGGTTACACACTCATGAATCATTTTGGAATGTCCTTGGTTTCACTCATCAGAGATACTCTTTGCATGGAGGTGTTTTTCACTGTAAAATAATGAGGATTTGTGTAGCTCAAACAGTGGACCCAAGTTTGTTTTTTTTTTCTATTCTATGCCCTATTTTTGTTGCTTCCAAATCCCTTTGCAGGCAGAATGCTCTCAGAAATTCAGCCTTGTGCATGGCAGAGTGCAGCTGTGATGTTTTAGGGTGCAATTTGGCACATATTTATTTGGGCAGGACCACCAAGCACCCACTGCTTGTCTCTGCCAAGCTGTACCTGTGCAACTGTGGCGCTTCCATCTTCTACCCCTACTGCTTTACCTGTTGAATTTCCTCCAGATGTGCTGTGCTGCTGCCATTGCTGCAGCCCCCTTTCCAGTATTTTAAGGTGTGGCCCTGAGGTGATTATTAAGAGGATCAACAGGAGGTTGTAAGGAAAGGAACAGGCAGCAGCAATTCTCCACTCAAAATCTGGCCAAGAGCAGGAGGGATGGAGTCTGTTGTGGAGGGAGGAGGGACAAGGCTGAGCAGTCACTCTCAGTCACCACTTCACCAGCACCCCCACAACAAGGGAGAAAGGTGGGCTCAGTGATGCAGCCTCACATGCAAGCTCTTGATCTCCTCATGTCCCACCAGAAGTGGTTTCAAAGGGGCCAAGTGTCTCTGAAGGTGGTCGACATCAGTCACGAAGGAAACCTGGTAGAGGAAGGCTCCCTTTGTCTCTTACCTCATACACACCTTCCTTAAATATACCTTGCTTTCTTTTGAATTGTAGCCAAGAGCCACATTCCTTTTAGCAGCTGCTTCAAGATGCTCCTCCTTGCCAACCCACAGCACCATCTGGCTTTGGGAAAGGAGGTGAGATGAGAGAGCAGCACAAAGCGAGGTCTAGCACCACCGCCACCTTTTGGTGCTCTGAGTGGGAGTTGTGCCTCACTGTGAGAGCAAGGGGAGTGATGGTGGAAACCCACCCAGGATCAGGGTTTCACCTGAACACTGTGCTCTCTTTTCCTGCCTGCTGAGTTCCTATTGTGTCGTCTGCAGTAGTAAGGGCTTGTCCCCTGGCTTTGGAAATCCTGGAGTGGAGAACTTAGAAATTTCCACGTGGGGTTGAGCTCTGGACACAGCATAGGATCGGGCTGGTCACAGTCAGTTTGGCTTCTTCTTTATCACCCTCTGAGCAGCAGGATTTGTACCTTCTCCTTCTCATAGCTCTGCTAAAGTCACCTTCTGAAGGAAGCAGCAGTGCCTTGGCTGGCTGCATGGGTCTGGACAGCCATGCTGCTGCGTCAGGAAAGTCCTGCATTCTAACAGCTCCCTTGGGGAAGCATCTGGTTTTTGCAAGTAAAACTGGAATTAGAACTTGATCTGTACCATCACAAGTACGACAAAGTAATGAATGTAAACCTCACTATTTTCTTACTCCATGGTATGTAGACCTCTCTCCTCTCTTCACAAGTAATTTGTACAGGCCAGCCCCAGTACAAAGGTGAAACCAGTGGTTCTGGAGAGCAATGATCTGCTACAAGACAGATGTATGGGAAAAGGATAAAAAAGGGAAAATGAAATAATTCCAATAAAGAAAGGGTAGGGGAATTCTTACCTCTACTCTTAGTCGCATCAGTAAGATACTCTGCAAGGTTGATCTATCCTCTGCACATGCAGCTGGAAGGATTTTTTTCTGCATTGATATTCTGCTTGCAGCAGCTTATAATAAGATGTCACTCTCAACGCTCTGGTCACTGAGTATGTTCAGACTTGTTTATTAGGCAGAAAACTGCAGTAAATCACAGTCAGGTAGCTATTACTGGCAGTGTAATATCTTGCTATTAATGCAGCTCTGATCTTTTGGAAATTCAGGACACAAACTACGATATATCAACAACTCAGACTCAATCCTGTGAACATATCCAACTGATTCTTAATGCATTAAATAATCACAGTTTAATCTGCCTGTCTGCTTTTGGCTATTCATGTCAGGAAACAGATTTGTTTTAAATGATGTCTTGCAGCTATTTTCTTTTTGACTGTTCAGTTTATTCAGACTAAAAGCAAACAGTTTTCACATAGTGAAAGCCTCACACAGTAATCCTTACCTGTGCAAAAAGAATACAAAGGGTAACAACATCAAAATGTACTACATCTCACCCAGTTTCTTCAAAATGCAAAACAACAGAGAGCCTCTTGAGTTGGCACTTGTCTATTCGAGCTAATTTTAAGACGCTCTCAGAGAAGCTGTGCCATTAACCTGTCACAGGAAAAAAGAAAAGCAAAGCTGGAGGGACATCTGTTGATGGGAGGTGCAACAAAATTGGTCCCAGCAGCACCAAGGAGTGGGATTTATTCAAGGGAGGTGTTCAGTGTTAGCATGTGGATGCAGAAATAGAGCCATGTCATTTGTCTGGCTGTCACAGAATAAACACACAGCGAATAAAGGCCAACCTGAGCATGCTGGGGCAGAGCTGGCAAGAAGATAATTAATTCCATTTTGTGGTGCCAGAACTGATTTTTTTCCAGACTAAGAAAAAGCAGAATTTCTGACCAATTTTTGTGGACATGGAAAGTGAGTTTGAATAGTCATTGAGATCTCTAAGCTGCAAAGTAATACTCTGCCTCATTTACAACAGATCTGGGGTTTTTTTTTACTTCTTTTTCTCTGGTAACTCTGAGGCAGAACAAATATCTCATAGGACAGGTTTTTTGCCTTTCAGTGTAGAGTATATGACTGTCAGAAAATATTATTATTAAATGAAACAGAAAAAAGAAAAAAAGCTCCCTCTGGAAATTGAAAAGTGCTTTTCCAGTACTGAACAACACCATGTGAGATGTCATTTTTTCAAGCCAGCTCATTGTATGAGTTTTGAGGGGGTAGACAAAAATGGTTAAATTACTAAAGTCATATTTTAAATTGAAAAAAACCCCTAAATATAATAAAAACTTAGAATTTAAATCTAGTTAAAATTGCATTTGAAATTAAAATGCAATGCCGGTTGTTATTATGTAAGTAAAATAAAATAATGTTATAAAATCAACAAAAAAACCCAATGCCTATTTTCCACCTAAGTTTAAGTTGCTGGGGAAAGCTCTTGGCAAAATGACTAGGGCTGGAATTTTCTGAATTAGTAAAATAGATTTCTATAGCCCTAACTTCTCACGGAATGCTTTTTTCATTTTACTGTATTTATTTCAGTATAGTTGCCTCCAAAGAATGACGAAGCTACAACAAACGAAAAGGCTGGAAGTTTAAAAAGTATTGCTTGCTTGGTTGTCTGGGCCTGTGCTTACAAACAAAGGACAGAGGGCTATCTAAGCACTTTAAAATCTTCAGGTTCAAACCCCAGATTATACTCCCATTGCTATAAATCATTTTAAAATACTACACATTTTAAGGATAAATTCACTATTTTTCTTCTCTGTTCAGGACACTCAACAGAGTTTCAGATAACTGCTCTTATAAATTAGAATAGCCCACTTACCATCCAAAGCAAATCACAAGTGAAGTATTAATAGCCCAGTAAATAAAAAATGTCATTTGTTCTAAAATAATAAAATGCTATCAATGGGAATCTGAGCATATACACATATACACATATACATGAACATCCCTTGTATTCTATCTTCCAGAGTAACACACAACAGGTAAAAATGAAGTGTAAGTTTTACACAGAAGTTACTTGTGTTCTTGGCAGTGGTTCTTCATTGATGCAGTTCAATTATGGTTTCAAAAGTAGGCACAAAATACATATTCAACAGGTTTAAAACCTGCTATTTACATTTAGGTGATTTGCCTTACTGAATTAAATCCAAAATTTCAGAGTTTTAAATTACTTTGATATCAATATATGATTGATTTTTAACTTGATTTATATATATATGGAATAGACAATCTTTTAAGTTCCCTTACACCTCAAACCATTCTATGAGAGTAGCCTATCATGTGTCTAGTATCTAACTGAAATTTGTTGGTTTCCAGCTATGCAAAGAGATGGAAAATTCTTTATAAGAGTCACCTCAGTGATAGCCCAAACTCTGAATTTTGGCCCCATCATATTTTGCCCTGTGTCCCTGAACCCTAAAGTGAGATACCGGGGTCTTGATGTATTTGGGATATTTCCATTGCTTCAAGAGAAGTTGTAGAGCTTTTAGGGGTTCTGTGCAAGACATCCACACAGCCAACACATGGAAATACTTGTCTGGAGAAAATGACTGTGTCCTGCATGGCACAAAAGAAAGGCACCATCACAGATGAAACATAACTTTAACCACCGCTGACATTTACTTCAAGGTTCCTTCAGCTCTTTAAGGAAGTCATCTTCATGGAACCAGAACCAGGACATGACAATTAATCTGGCCCTGAGTGTGGAGCTGGACAGTGAGGTGTTTACATGGCTGGCTTTGACTACAGTCGTGGTCAAGGGTTTACGCAGTGAGAAAATGTAGAGAATAAGTGAAGGGTTAAATTTTGTAGACTGGGAAACTGCAGTTATTATTCTTTTTTGAAAGAGTTGCTGTTCTTGAGGTATGACAACTTTCTTGTTGCTCACCTGAGGGAGGAGAGGAGGAGCCAAGCAGTGAGCATGGCCAGGATGTGGGGAAGGCATGGGCTCTTAAGAGGCTTCAGAGCATCCTTCTGGCTCTGATGATAATTAAGAGAAATGGTAGCTAGAATTTGGCAGAGGGAAGGGGTGTAAAAATGGTTCCTGCCTTTGTGACCCAGGCCAAGCAAAAGTGGAAAGCAGGGGGACAATTCACCTTGTTTTGGAAATTGGCAGTATGTGCTTTTAAATATATATGTGTGACCTATGTATTCATTTATGACTAAAGATACATCTCCTCTTAACCATACTTATATTCTGTAAAGTGACTGTGGCATCAAGGATTTCTAACTTTCCTGCCCTTCTGTTTCTCTGAGATCAAGCTGACTTCTTTCATTCAGACTTCTGCCTCTTTTCACCCCATCTGCCAAGTGCTTCCCTCCTGGCCAGTCCCTGCTTGCCATCACCCCATGGGCTGTGTCCAGCTGTGCCCTCCCCTGTGGCTAACATGGGCCAGCTGTGCCAGAGACCCCTTGCCATCCAAACACCCAGCAGCCAGCAGAGGACTGGGGAGAGAAAGGAAAGGTTTTCCACCTCTTCAGTCAGTCAGGTTGAGTCCAGGACACGCTTGTGTGCTCTCCTCTGAACACTTGTTTAGGGAAGGAGCATTTCTTGTGCAGAAGCTGCACTGGAGGGAAGGGCAGAAAACCACTCAGCACAGAAAGCAAGTCCTCTGGGACCTGTGAGAAAAAAACTTCCTCTGTGGATTGGGGCTGGCTGGAGCCATGCAATACGTTGCCAATGGCTAGTAAGGAAATATGTTAGATGTAGGAGTGGTGCTGGCTTACCTGTAGCTCCTCATATTTGTGGTTTTGTGTTGGGTTAAGTAAAGAAGCCTCAGCTGTAATTATTATATGTGGAAGGAGTCCCTAATTTTGAAGCAAGACTCAGTGCAGGGACTCACATTAGGATCTTAGAGATATTCATTTATGACCGCAGTTTTCCTGAGTAATGGAGGTAGAAGGACAGGAAACCTGAAGAATCACCTAAATGCTATAAACTCCCTATGCAGCTGTGGCACTCAGGTGGGTTTCTGTGAAGAAGTTGTTTTTGAAAATGGAAGTCCAAAAAGATGTTAAATTTTTTCCTAAATGTCGAGGTTGTTTTGTTTAAAGCAAGCATGTGTAACCTTAAAACAAAGAAAAAAACATAGGAGAATTGAAATTTATTATATCGCTTGAAATACAAATCTGCCATTGATCTCACTCCCTGAGTGCAGCAGTTCGCTGTGTTTTACAAGAAGGTTCAGCCACAACAAGGATTAATTTGATTATCCTTATTTATTAATGCTTATTTTCTTATACAGAAGTGAGGGAGGAGGAAGGGGCAGAATGGATGCTCCTTCTTCGTGTGGGAAAAAGGACATCTGAAAATTAGCTCTGTTTCCAAGCTGGGAGCTGACTCTTCTCCCCAGGGAGGTATTCCTCCATCTGCATTGCTACTCTGAATCAGCAGAGCTTCAGAGAAACTGGCAGAGCATGTGGCTGGGGATTAGAAGAGCAAGAAGCAACTTGATGGTGCCTTAGGGACGATTCATTCTCCAGCAGCAGAGACCAGAAGGGAACTAATTTCCCATTGAAGTTTTTGTGACTGATATCACCAGCATGCCACTAGAAATCATTATCAAGAAGAGCACTGTCCAAAGCTAGGTAAACTTGGATGGTGATAAGTTACTTTTCTTGGGAGAAGAGATGTGTCCGATGTTACTAAATCCTCCTCACCTCCTGAGCTGTACTGTTTTGGCCTCAGGCAATGTCAGGATTTAGGTATGGCAGCCCTGTTTCCTGCCCACTGACTTAATTTGAGTTTACTCTATCAGCCTTATTGGGAATGCAGCCCACAGACTGAACTTCCACCCTCAGAGACACAGTCATGGTTCATGTTGACCCTGACTGGCTGTAAAGGTGACATCTTAAAGCTCCATGCAAAACAAGAACATCATGGATTGGCAAACTCAATTTGTTGCACTTGTCACATGAAAAGAAAGTTTTTCTTGCAGTCCAGCACACTTCCCCTGCAGTGTAAGTCTGAAATTATTGATCCTGTTTCAAGTTATACGCAAATCCAGGAATCATCCTGAGTTTTGTATTGCAATTGCTCTTGTTAAGTGCTGCGGCACCAGATTCTGCTCCATCGCTTCAAAGAGGTAATACCTGCATCTTTTACACACACGGAGCACAACTGGATTAAACCTCTTTGTTGAATGGAAACAACCTAGGAATGCTAGTAGAACAGAGTAGTCTGGTTTAATCCACTGAATTAGGTTTATTTTCACCAGATTTTTTTAAAATTGTGAATCCAGTTTCTTTTGAATATAGATGGCATGTTCTCCAAATGTCCTTGATATCTTAAACTGGCATACTCCTCTTGCTGGTGTCTTTTCACTTGTTATCTTTGTCTCACAATAAAATTCAGAGTCTGTTTACTCCTTTTGTGCAAGATCCTGTGTAATTGCTGTAGCAATATGTAAGTTCAAGTTGGACTGACTTTTAGTATCCCACTTAGTGTTGTTTGTTGAAGCACAAAGTTTACAGTTTGCTGGAGGGATTTAGAGATGAAACAAAACACATGAAACATTCAGTGCTATTAGAACATAGAGGGTTTCTAAATCAAAAGGAAAAGAGCTGCAGAATATCAGTATTAGCTGATATTACCATCAGAATATCTTCTTCTTCTGTTGGTTGTGCCCTACTGCTTGCTGTTGGTGTAGAGCAAGTAGAGCAAGTCCCCTGGTATGGTCACTTGTTTGTTAAATGAGCTGTCCAAGAATGGGCAGGGATAAATCAGTGTCAGTGAAACAGTGACTCACTTAGCCTTTGAGAAGCTATTGTCAACATTCTTTTGAGACTGATGAAGTGGATGCTTCTCAATATGAGCTGCTGAATGTCCTGGCTTGCCTTGCTGCAGCAAAAAGCTTGAAAAGAGACAAGCATGAGTGAGGAAAGGGCTCAGTGAACTAAATGGAAGATGAGATTTGCAGGTGGATTTAGGGTTTTGACAGAGAGGAAAATGTCTGGGATAAAAGCTGGTGAAAGCAAGCGTTGGAGGAGATCTCAGAGAAGAAAGGAGAATGGGGTGAAAGGAGAATCTAGGGCTGGGTTTGGAAGAGGAGAGGGAGCCTGAGAGAGGGAACTTGTGGGCAAGATGGTTGGGCAGGGGAGTGAAATACTATGTGGAGAGCAGTGATGAGTGGTGTTCCTCAGAGGCCTGTATTGGGACTGTTTAACCCCTTTGTCAGCGATGGGGGCAGTGGGATCAAGCACACCCTCAGCAAGGCTGCTGATGACACTGAGCTCTGTGGTGCAGTCGACACGTTGGAGGAAAGGGATGCCATCCAGAGGGATGTTGGCAGGCTTGAGAGGTGGATTTCTGTGAACCTCATGGAGCACAACAAGGCCAAATGCCAGGTCCTACACCTGGCTTGGGCAATCCCAAGCACAAACAGGCTGGGCAGAAAATGGATTGAGAGCAGCCCTGGGGAGAACGAGTTGGGGGTGTTGGTTGACGAGAAGCTTGACATGACCCAGCAATGTGCACTTGCAGCCCAGAAATCCAGTCGTGTCCTGGGCTGCATCCAAAGCAGCGTGGCCAGCAGGGCAAGGGAGGGGATTTTTTTCCTCTACTCTTGTGAGACCCCACCTTGAATGCTGCATCCAGCTCTGGGACCCCCAGCATGAGAAGGACATGGATCTGCTGGAGCACATCCACAGTAGGGCCAAAAAACTCTCAGAGCACTGGAGCATCTCTCCTTTGAAGACAGCCTGAGAGAGCTGGGGTTGTTCAGCCTGGAAGAGAGAAGGCTCCAAGGAGACCTTAGAGCAGCTTTCCTGTACCTAAAGGGGGCTACAAGAGTGCTGGTAAGAAACTTTTTACAAGGGCCTGTAGTGACAGGACAAGGGGGGATGGCTTTAGATGAGACATAAGGAAGAAATTATTTACTTTGAGGGTGGTGAGACACTGGAACAGTTTGCGGAGAGAAGTTATAGATGCCCAGTCCCTGGAATTGTTCAAGGCCAGGCTGGATGGGTCTTTGAGTAACCCCATCTAATGGAAGATGTCCCTGCCTGTGTGGGGGACTAGAACTAGATAATCTTTAAGAACCCTTCCAACCCAAATTATTCTATGATTCTACCTAGGAAATAGAAGAAGACAGCAAATAATTTTACAATGGAAAAATTGGAGCTGGAATGATTTGCATAAAGATAGCAATCAGGTAAAAATGGGAAAGAGTATGTGTTTTGGTGGGGATTGGGAAAAAGCAAATTTGTCATCCTCAAAAGAAATTTTTACAGAAAAAGGAGGAGAGAGTCTTGTGGGAAGAATAGGAAATGTAATGGGCTCAGAAGTGTTGATGAGAGATGGAGTTTTAGGGAATTAAAACAATACAGGGAAAGGAGGAAGGGGCTCTCATCTCAGAGGCAAAATGGGCTCTCAGAATACAAGGACAGGATATAAATGTTGCAGCAGAGACAGGATAATCCAGGGAGCAGAAAGGAGCAAAGACATAAAATGAAGAGCAAAGTAGCAGAGTTCAGAGGAGGATGAGTTTTTAGGGGAGAGAACAGGATACATTCCTTCTCAATAGAACTTTTATTCTCCTCTGCCATCGCATTGATACCTGTTTTCTTGTTATCTCCAGTGTCTGTCCATGTTTCTATTTTTGCCATTTGCTCCATCCATCCATCCATCCATCCATCCATCCATCCATCCATCCATCCATCCATCCATCCATCCATCCATCCATCCATCCATCCATCCATCTTCACTCATGAGGAAGAAGTTCAGAAGGTACCTTCACTGTGTAATGCTGCCCTCAGGTAGAATCCAGCAGATATTTTAGGCAAATATTCAGCAGGTATTTTGACTTCTGGTAAGTTGTAGATGAACACTCTGCTTTCCTATTGGCCAGAGTGTTTTGTTTCACCTCATGGGAAATGTCTCTGTTTGCCTCTTCACTTGAGACAGGTGATTCTCTTCCAAACAATGCTGGATTCTTGTATTCTTTTTGCCAGCGTCTCTTTGCAACATTTGCAAAGAAGCTGGAAGTCCTTCTGTGTTGGGGAAACCTCATCAGCCACTAGGAAGTTCAATAAAAAGAGACCATTTGTGTACAAGGATCAGTAAATCTGAATGCAATTGCAGTAAGTGAGAGGAAACTGTATCATGAAAGAAGGGGGAAAGGCTGAAGCAAACCACTGAGAATGCCACTTTCACTGGAAAACCCTACTACATCTTTTGCTAGAAAAGCCTTTGCAATGCAAAGTAATCATAACTGACCAAAGTTAATGGGACCCACTGTGACACTGAAAGGGTTAAAGTTAGACATTATTATTGTTGCTGCAGGAATGGATTTTGCAAGAGTTTATAAAGTTGGCAAGATTCAAGGAGGTCAAGACTCTGATGATCCCAGAGGGACAAATACAGTGCTATTTGCATCCAGTTTTCTGGCTGGCTTCTTACTGATCTTGAAAATGGGAACTGGTGCTATTGGGAGCAGTAGGTAAGAGATGTGGGATACTAGGTCTTCTGGGAAGATGCATGGGAAAGTATTTGGCAGCACCAGGCATTGAATCTTTCAGAAAAATTGTTATACAAATGAAACAGAATGATTTGGAAGAGGTTTAGAAATCCCTAAATCTTTTGTGTGCGTTTGTGTGAGTGTGGGTTGGTGGTTTGGGGGTTTTTTTTGGTTGGTTGTTTTTTTAACAGCAGAACGTTGACAAGAAAAGAGCACAGCTTCAGTTGTTCAGGGTTTGACAGATGCCAACTATGACTATAGCAAGCCAAAAGAGGCCTTGAAAGAGGATCTGAAAAGTTCACCATAGAGAGACAAAGGTGAAAATCAGGAACTCAAACAAAACATCACAGAAATGAAAGCTGATGCATGCTACAGCTTCTGATATCGTGGCAGGAAAAGCTGAGAAACACTGTGACACATCAAGGAAGGAGGTGGGTAATTTGGGGCTACTGGAGAGTACGTGGAGGGTGGAAAGTTCATAGGAGTTGTTACAAGGTAGAAGTCCTAGAAAGTAAAGGCATTCACTCAGGAAATTGATGTTTGTCAAGCAGTAACTCCTTCAGTAGTGAGTTAGAGCCGCCATCACTATTTTCCTGCTCACTTAGTAAAATCAGAGAGGGACAAATGTGACCATATAGAGGAGGCACAGGTACTGTCACTGGGATGAGGCCATGGAGTTTGTTGTGCAGTGTTTCCACACAGTGCAGATTAAAAACTGACTTTCTGACTTCATTAGAGGGGGTAGGATTCAGGTCAAACAATCCTGTCTGGGAAATAATCTATCCATAGCCACTCTTGCATTCTGAATCCACTAACACCGGAATGAATTTATCACACATCACAGTGGATATCCTGCAGCTACTCCAAAATAATGACAGCTCCTGAGAAATGATGGAGAAAACGAATAATGTCTCCTTGATAATGCCAAAGAAGAACCTCAGGATGCTGCTGAGCTTGGTGGAGATCAAATGGTTGTGGGAAGACAATGTATGTTGTACTGCCTGACCTAAATCTAGAAACAGGTACAAATTTTTCAGCATATTTTTTTCCTTCCATGGGCTTTTTATCCGAGAATGTCCCAATAGGTTCAAATACAAAATATAATGGCTAAAGTTGTTCAGAAAATGCAGAGCAAATGTGATTTTTCATCAAAGAAAAGGAATAAACCAGAAGTCACTCTACATATAGAGGAGAAAAAGCAAGTTGATGTATCACTTTATTAAACTATTTATTAAGCCATTTTTAATTTTAATTCTTGAAAATTGATTCATTAACTATTAATTTATTAATATAGGTTTTGTACAATAAAAAGGTTTCTTGGGAATTAAAAAATGGGGAATTAAAAAACTGGAAATCAGTCAATGCATTATACCTGATTAAACCTTTTATCTTTCCATAGGGAAAAGCCTCAGCAGCCTCAGTATTCTTTCTTAGAGCAAGAATTTTTTTTAAGATGAAGTAGTTCCAGTAAAGTCTGAAGCTTGTGAGGAAGAAAATCAGGTAACAGATGGAAAAATACTTGCATGTGCTTACACTTGAAGTTAAAATCAGAAAGGAAATAGAATGTTCTCCCCCACCTAAGCCTCATTGCCTAATAAAAAGTAAGGAAAATCCATCTGCTGATAATGGGAGGCTGGGCCAGATTCAGAAGAGGTGTTTGTATGTCAAATGAAATGGGAGATGAAATTAGTGAATGAGAAGTCTGTACAGCAGCACAGAGGTGTATGAAATACCTGGCTTTGCCAGGCTTATGTAGCACTTCTGTGTGCTCCAAGGAGGTGAGGGTGGGATTGTTAGTACCTACCCGAGTTTCAGGTTGGTGTTATGGATTATTTGATTTGTGTCCAGATCTATCATCAGCATGCATTTTTTTGACTGTATTTGGCCAAAATGTATATGTTAACAAGGAGTGCCCTTCAAAAATGTTGACAACAGCTACTGTGTGACATTTTTGAGGTATTCTTTAAGATGTGTGCAGAAGTGATTGTGTTCCCTAGTGGCCCATCCTACTGCAGTTCTTAAGTCCATCCACCAGCTGAGGCAGAAAAGTATTAGAGGCTTTGATCTACTCCAAGTCTGCTGCAGGCATGACAGAAGAGCACCCTCCTTCATCAATGCCCTGAAGCAACAGCAACTTGATGTGGAAGTTTTCTTCCAGATGACAAATGTTGACTGAGTAGAGCAGTGGGATTTGGCAATAGAATATTTTTTAAGTAATTGGGAGCATCAGAACATGTTTAATAACATGCAGCTTTGCAGGTTATGTATAATGTGAAAACCTGACAAATTTCAAGTTTCCATGACAGCTTTGTCACAGAAACCGTACACATTCATATGGAAATGGTGACAAAAGTGATGTGTGAGTTTTAAGTAATCAGTGGATGAGATGGTATTGGGGGCAGGGAGACAATTTGGCAGCCCAGAAGGGAAAATGTTACAAAGTGGAGAGAAAGAGAGAGATTGGGGATGCTAGAGAGGATGTCAGCCTGGGGCCTCTGTGCTGGAGGGACTGGTGGGAGGAGAAGCAGCAAGCAAGGGCCCAGAAGCAGAGGTTATGGGTAGACATTAATAGTTCTCAGTGGGAGGATATAGAAGAAAAAAGCTGTTCGGAATGCAAGTAGCAAGACATCCAGTCAAGAAGCATTAAAAGCTGCTAGGAGCAGTGTGTGCCAGGCCAATTCACATGAACAGGTTGCTGCACATCATGCAGCACATAACTCAGTCCCATGGTTACAAGCAGGATATAGAGAAGCCCAGCATGGAGACAGGGAGGGAGGAAAGCATTTGAGTCCATAAACCACAGGATGCTGAAACCAGATGAAACAATTAACATGAATAGAGGGAGGAAAAATGAGTCCTTGGTGGTCCACCCTATCCAGGAGGGAGGTGGGCCCAAGGACTCATCACCATGCCTGTGGCAGTGCCGGATGCTCTGCATGTTTGCAGACGCTGTGGAAGTGCGTCCAGGCTGTGTTGTACAGGTTATGTCCTCCACAGATACGAGCAGAAATGCACCATGGAGTTTGGGAAGCCCTGGATACCTTGTATCCAGAGAGGGGTGGTACCTGGACATGGTACTCTAAGGTGCTGGAGAGTGCATCACTGGCAAGTGATTTACCTTGGTGAAGAGGCCCCAGTGGCATCTGGTGGAGGGAGGGTGATGCCTGGGCTGCCGGGGTTGAAGAAGGCAAGAACGAGGTAACCTGTGGTGCAGAGCGTGTCCAGAGTGTGGCATAAGCCTGCTGACAGGGCTGCAGGGGGTTTGTTTAGCAATCAAGCAAGAAACACAGGTGGCAGAGAGAGTCCTCAGTCACAAGGCCCACAGCGTTCAGCTGCTGACCTTTGCTATGGCTGCTCTGGAAGCTGCAGGTCAGCAGAACCGAGTTCTCCCTCATGTCTGGTAGGATGTGATGATTTAAAGAGCAGATAGCTAAAGCACTCGATAGCCTAAGAAGTCTGCATCTCCACAGAGACACAGATCTGCTAGAAAATTCTTCTGGGTTAGAGCTACCCCATACATGTTCAGAGTATCTACTGTGTGCAGTCCCTTAGTGAGCTTTTTCTAATAAAATGAAATCATAATGTTGTCGGTCATTCTCATGCACAAAGCTGAAGGCTCAGAAGAAAACTTGGAAAAAGGTATGGAAAGCAGACATCTTGAATCCCCGGGAAGGATTTGGAAGTTCCAAAACACTGAGCATTATCATGAGAACTTGTTGGACAGTTATGAAGAAACATGAATGAATATTAGCAAGGTTTCAGAAGACTGATGTACAGAGAGAAAGTGGATCATAGAGGTGGGGATGCAGAAAAGATAGAAAACTCAGGAGGAACACTTGGAAAATTAGCTGAAGACTGATGCAAACTAGCCAGGATTTTTAATTAACAAAAATTAACAGAAAAATTAGGGAAAAGAGGGGTTTAAAGAAAGTAGGTATTGTTACTATAAAGAAGGGCTAAGATGTTAAGGAGGTATCGATTACAGAGGGAATCCCTGGGACTGATCCCAGACGACTGTGCTCCTACTCTCAACTTGTACTTTTGGGTTACTTTACAGAATCAATTAAAATGTTACCCATAACTCATTTACACAGTGGACTTCATTCCAAAAACTGCTTCTCCTGCTCTTGAAATAGCAACCTGCAGTCTTGCCAAAGCATAGTTTCTTTTCTCAGGCTAAGTTCACCCAAGTTTGTCCTCCAGTTGCAGCTGGCTGTTTCACTTCCAAAGCAGCTCAGCAGGGCAGTATGTGCTTATTCTCCTCAGCACCCTCCTGTCCTGTAACTGCAACATCCACACCTCAGTCCACCAGGACAGTGCTGCAGAAAACACTGCTGGGAGAGTGTTTGAGAGAAATATACATAGAAAGGCATTATCAGCCTTGGGTCTTCTCCATGCTGCTTGTGTCCTTGTTCCAAGGGGAAAGAGTGCCTCAAGATAACTTCTTTGCTCCTCTGGGAGAGGCAAAAACTGTTTTGTGACTCCTGGGTGGTTCACCCATTAATGGAAAAAACATGACCTGGTCAGTCAAAAATCTGACCAACGCTCAGTAAGTTCTGTTTGTACACTAGCAGCTACCAGCGAAGGAACCAAGGAAAATGTAACAGTTCAGGGTATGTTTTTTACCCTGGCAGCATGGACTTACCTGCTTTTCCTGGGTTTATGGCTCTGAGAAATAAATTCCAGGCCACTCTTCATTTCTATTTAATGTTATTTGTGTGAAGACTCTCTCTGGAGTCTTGTAGTAGCTTAACAGATGGAGCCAGGGCAGAGATTCATACTGTGATGCTTATTTATTAATACAGCTTTT
Source organism: Monarcha castaneiventris obscurior (assembly GCA_026261815.1). Lineage (NCBI taxonomy): Eukaryota > Metazoa > Chordata > Aves > Passeriformes > Monarchidae > Monarcha > Monarcha castaneiventris. The sequence goes on along the minus strand of JAMPIT010000230.1, from coordinate 49,700,959 downwards.
CCTGAGACAGGGAAAAAATATGTTTTTGTAGGAAACCTTTTCCCCTTTCCTGGAATGGAAAAAGAATGACATCTGGACCTCTTCTGTTCAGCTGTGCTTGGGATACATATTTTCCCCACATATGTATTTCTGAATCTCATGACAATCTGGTTGCTCAGAACTAGCTCCAGTAGCCAGTTTCTCTTTCCCACATAAAGCAGTTTGAATAAAAAAGAAGGTTTGTTCTATGTCAGTGTCCTGCTTCTTTTTTGATCTCAAGAAACTGCTGCTCTTGTTTATCTATCCAAAAAATACAGAAAAATACAGAAGACTAAAAAATTTATCAGGGGCAGTTTTTGCTCAGTGGGTGCAAACTTGACTCTGTTGCCTGTGAGAAAGGGGCTTGAAGTAGTAGGAAGAAGATTTAAGCAAGAAATTCAAATTACTATTTTTATTTCTCAAAGTCTGTTTTAATAGAGGCAGAACAAAGGAACATTGCTGCAAGAGCCACTGTGAACTCACCCTTCCACTCATCAATCCCTGTGAAAAAGATGAAAATGTCCTCTTTGGCTCTTTTTTCCCCAGGCAACCAACCCTCCTCCTTCTGACTGGTATTCTGCATCAGTGAGGTTTAAAATAAGCCAGAGGGGGTAAAGACCCAGAGTCTGAAAGGGTGGGAAATAGGGAATGAAGGACAACACAGAGACTGCATTTATGGGTAAAATCAGATGAAACGCAAACCTGGAAATTTTTGATATTTTGCTCCCCTTGGGGCCTAATTTACCAGCTTGGTTCCACTGTAGAAAGAAAATGATTAATCAGGGGCATGGTATCTAACAGATCCCATGGAGCACAAATCCTGGGCTAATGATAGTACCAGTGGCTTGACTGTGCAAAGATCAGCAATGGCCATTTTAACAACCCCCAAAAATTTTGGCCCGTGGAATGGTAGAATTTTGGCATTCAATGCCAAGTGTACTAGCAAGCTTCAGACACAGAACAGCCCTTACTGCCTTAAGCTTTGCATCCTCAGTTTAGGCTATGGGCCAGCATGGCTCTGGATCTCCTCTTAAGCCTGCGGGAATTCAGATCCTGATGCATAAAAACCCATAACAAACCAGTTTTAGGGTCGGCAGGTGACATTTATTGAATTGACATGTAGAAAACAAAGGTGCTGCAGTGTGGGAGCCCAGCTGTCTCCATCTCACTGCAATTTATAGCTGAGATTAATGGAAATCTTTTCATTACTACTACAAACTGGTGACCAGTGCTGCTCTATTAGTTGTTTCAGCCAGACATTGTGTGTACACATGGAGCAGATCGCTCCTTGGACTGGTGCTGACTTCAGATGCTACTTAAATGACCCTCTTGCCCCAGTTTGAGTGTTGTTTTCCTTTTTTTTTCTAGGGAGAAGGGAAGGGGAATCAGGGGAACTGCACAATGCAGGAAAACCAGCAGCTTCTCCTCTTTCCTATCACATGCAATGTTTCACAGGTGCATTTTTTCTTCTATCAGTGTGTTCAACAGCTGAGTCTCCAAAGCAGTCAGAAAACATTTTTGAAAAGCCAACTGTATGCAAAGAAGTGCTGAGGTATTTCCTTGCTTTCACCTATGTAATGCTGTATTTCAAAGTGGGGCAAAGTGTTTTGAAATCAGCAATAGTCTAGAAAATCTGTGAGGCTTATACTGGCCTGAGGAGAGAACCAGAACACCATCCTGAATGCCAGGGAACCGTGTAAGGGTCCATAGCTTTCTTTGCACCTCCAAAGATGCCAGGCAGGGTAGTGCTGATCTCAGTGGCATCTCTCTGTGTTCCTCTGTGAGACAGCCAAAGCACAAATCTTGAACTCTCAGCTGAGTAAAGTGTCATTTGGACAATTTAAGATCAGCATTTGAAGCCTTCACGGGACTGTGCAGCTGGAGATTTGCTTCTGTCTGTCCCAACATGTGCCCTTTCCCGGTACTAGTTAAGGTGATCCTGGACCCCTTACAGTGGTGAGATGTATTTCTGCAGGTTTTAAACAAAATATTCTTGACCTTATCAGCAGGATAGCCCTTTCTCTCAGTTATTCAGGGCTCTGCAGGAAAACAGCATAACTCAGAGGAGTCAGGGACCTGCATAACGCAAATCATAAATGATTTAGGTCAAAAGAACAGATCTGATGTGTTACTCTTTGAAGAACATAAGAAGATCTCTGTTGAGACCACAGGAAGGTTGAAAGAGCAGCAGGCTTGCTGAGGCCTGACCTAGCCCTGCATCAGATCTCTCCAGGACACTGTGCCACTGCTGCAGGGAGCTGGGGAGAACTAGTGGATGCACCATCCCAGAAATACACCTGATGATCCAGAACAATCTGTGAGGACAAAGGCCATTGCTAAGGGATGTAGTGAGGAAAAGCCAACAGCATACCAATTGTTTTTCCTCCTCTCATGCACTGCAGCATCTCATTGTAATTGCTTATCCTACAGGAAAATGTTATAATACTGTGGGTGTGCAGCATCCAGAAACCTGATGGTATTGATGACAAACAGAATCTGTGTAGAAACAAGTGGCTTTGAGAAGAGGAACAATACGTATCTTGTGCCTACACTCAGAAATGTAGATTTTGTCTGAAAACCTGGCATTCTTCCATGCTCAGCAGCCTTTAATTCTTTTGGAATAATTTTCTCCTCTTTTCTAGGATATGAATATAAATGACATTTCTTGCTTCAGGGCATTGGGACAGGCTCCATATAGATGTGACACACAAATTCATTGTAAACCATACGCCTGCCAGAGCTCATGCATGGAAGTTGCTCTTGGTTGCACCTGGCTTTCCACTGGTTCACGTTAGGAGTGTTGACAGAGGAGGAATGTCTGCAGCAAGATGAGGACCATGTTGCAAAGCAGCTTGGCAGTTCATGTGGCAGCACTCTTGTAAGACTTCCATTGACCTCCAAACACCATCACAAAAGATGGTTCCCTAGGTGTTTTCTCATCATATTTTTGGAAAAAAACCTAATGCCTTTATTAGTATCGGCTTTGTTTTCTATCAACACAAACCTAAGGATGAAATCAACCAGAAGCAACAGAAATTTTTTAAGGACCTCTTTAATTATTTCCACCGACTTTAAAAATAAGCCAGGAAACAAAATAGTGTCGAGGCCTAAAATGAGGAAAGTTGTGAAAAATAGCACTTACTTTATTGCATAATCTGTGAGTATTCTTTACAGGAAAAAAAAGAGAGAAAACAAAGTACCAACTCACCTGATCAATATAAAATGTTAAAACTGCACTATTTTCCTCTTTCAGCCCCTTTGTAAGGCAATTATTTTCTTCACTTTCACAGCTGATTTCCTTACCTAAGCTATCTTTTGGATTCTTTTATGTAACAGCAAGATAAAAATATCCCAATACTCAAAATTGTTGTAGAACATGATTTTATGTGTTGAATAACATGTAACTGAACAGCCTCTAAACCTCCCCTGTCTTCATCTAAAACTTTTTGCTGAGCTGAAGGTGTCATTATTGGCTGGAAAATTGCCCTGTGTCAAATTCAAGTTGTTCTATGAACGGCAGAGTTAATGGAGGTTGCTTTGCCGTAGTGTTTGTGTCTTTGGTTCCTTAATTCCCTTTTCTGTATGGAAAGTTCCTTGTAAAATGTTTCCCATAGGATAGACCAAGTGGGCCGTGATCTTTAGTTTCTCTAGCCCACTGCTTTTCTACAAAACTTGTAGGACTCCAGATAGGCATGAAGTGATTTTCTCTCCTTTTCAAATGTGATTGAAATGGGCCAATGGCCTCCAAAAGGATTGGGGTTGCCAGGAAACACTAGGCAGCGGCTCATCCCCAGACATCATCCCCAGACTAGCATATTCCTTATCAAATTAGCACTACTGTTGGTGCAAAGTGCTCTCCTGGCAGCACCTGAGATGTATTCTGCTTGGGCAGAGAGCTGGGTATGCCCTGACATTTGCCTGATGAGCAATTATTTATGTCCTGAAAAACAGTCTGGGTTTTCATTCGTATCAGCAAGGATGACACAGGATGACACACTTGTTAGCTCAGATTCACTTTCTTTTCTTCCTAATGCAGAATTAAAACTATGTGCAGTGTTAAAGCTGCTCTCATGATTTTAGCAGATGTGAGTTTCAGTATTAAGAAGATCTGAGTTTTAAATTCATCTAAAAATATGAGCAGTATGTTAATTTGGGAAAAATACCAGTTGACTGGAAATAACAAAAATAAGAAGGGAAATTTAATCTACTGGATAATTTAGGGTTTAGGGTTTTTTCAGCTAGAGAGAATTAACATGTTTTGAATTTATTTTTCTGGGTTTTGATGCTTTTAGGGAGACTTGCCAGGAGCTCTTCATTTGAGGAAGCACAAGCAGCTGCCCTTTCATTTCTTCTATTTGTGAATATTGAAGGGTTACTTGGAGAAACTGTGCAGCTGTCAATGTCATGGCCAGCAACAAGGCTGTTGGGTCCTTCTGTGGCCTCAGGCATGAGGAACACCTGCAGATTTTGGAGCAGGAGAAGGGGACTGTATTGCTCTGATGGGAGCAGCGAAGACCTTATCTCACATAAGGTTAGCACAGCGGTGCTTGGCTCCTTCAGGTTTGGTTTTAGAATCCAGCTGTGAAGTAGTTGGCTGAGGTTTTAAATAGCAGCCTGACACAGCCCTGGCTTCTTTAGCAGCCTGGCACCTGGCTGCAGCAAAGGAAAAGGGAATCTGGCCACATCACTTGTATGTCGCTGATATACAGTAAACTCATTTAAAGGCAGAGGAGAAATTCTGCTTAAAGGGGCTGAGACAGAAGATGGTAGACTTCATATCATTTGACTGAAGCAGAAGATTTTTTTTTTTAATGATTGTGCATTTTATAAACAAGAGCACTTGTAGGTCCCCTGGGACTTTGAGGATCCATGTCTACAATTCTTTCTATTGGAGGCCACCTGAGAAGAAGTTTGAAGTGCATTGACCAGGTGATAAACACAAGGCAGGCAGAGATACGAGGCATATAGAAATGATCAGTTTACAGGATGCAGAAATCCAAACATTTCTCCTAAAATTAGAATAAAAGGAAATATTTAATTCTCCAGTCCCTACTTTGGCTTTCCTGTCTGGGAATAAATCCCAGGTCTTCCCAGCAGTCAGAGGGAGCTGCTGCCAGGGGTGAGGAGGCTGCAGGGGCAGACATGAAAACATGGACACTGAGCTTTGTTAGTGCTGGAAGGGCTGAGCAATGTAAAATGTTCATAAACAGAAAATCACCATGTCAGGCCTGACTTCTGCCAGGCCTCAGAGCCTTCTGGTAGGGAAAAATTTTGCTAAACTTCCCCCTTGGAGAGTTAACTCTGAGCACACATGTGACAAGTAAACCATGGGGCTATATATCACGTAAGCATGCCAGCTAAATCTTCAGTGCCATCCTGGAAAATAGAGCTCTGAAGACCACAATGAAGAAAGGAGCAATGTGTGCAGTAATCAACATCCTGAAGATCACTCCATACAGTATTTTTACTGTATTGTGTTGGTGGGGGGCTATCATGTTTACAAATAGAAACTTTCATGTTGTTGAAATTACTTTCTACTGTGTATGCTGCCTAGATGCTACACTAAACAGAACTTTTTCCTCAAAAATAACCCTCTCTAAAGATTTTATCCTAATCTTGAAAATAGTGGTTCAGGCTGATGCCTGAGATGGCCACCTAAAAACGGAGACTAGACAAGAATGAGGGAATAGAGGTAGGTATTTATTCGAAGGGCCTTCAAAGGTACACCCTGGGCAGTCAAAAGGCTACACCCAAGGTGGACCCTGCGTCACGAGTTCTTCACACTTCTGTAAGTTTGGTTCATTTGCATATCAGGATCCAATTACAACCCCAGTTAATGATGTAACTACCCCAAGCTTGCCCTCCTCTTCAGGGGCCTTAGTTTGTGTATTTTGGAGCCTGGGACAATCTAGGTGTCCTAGGAGAGCAAACCTAGAGTGGGTTGGTTATGTCTAACCAGCATGAGAGAACAGCAGCTAACAGGCCACAAGAAACTTCAGAGTTACACACTAAGCAGTGCAGGATTTGAAAAATATAAAAATTAAAACCTAAGGCATCAAGGCCAGGGGTAAGTTTGTGCTGGAGAGGTGGGGCCTGCCTCTGTGCAGGCACACTCAAGCCAGTGAGAGTGCATCTCAGCAATGGCAGAGGGAACCTCACTGCTGGGGAGCAAGGCATGGGAAATGATACAGGACATTCTGCTTGCATCTGCTCAGCTGGCACATGCAAACAAACAGGACTCCCTGCTTGCACTATGAAGACCTTGACAGAAACCATAATGCTCCTCCTATTTTGCACTGGAACTACAACTGAATTGTGCCTGTGAGTTGAACGTATTTACATACCAAAAATAAATGAATGCTTTTTATTTTAAGGTTCTTGACTCCCCATGCTGCTTCCTTCTCTGTCTTATCAATTTGCTTTAATTCTTGCTTTATTTTTGCCTCTCCATACTTTGCAGGTACTTTATTTCTAGTGTGCTTTCTATCACAACTTCCATAACAGATTCCACCAGTATCGTTCCCCTTTCTCTATTTTAGATGATAAAAAATGAAATCATATTTCACAGTGTTGCCATTTGAGACCTGCAATAGAAAGCAGCAATGAGAAGCTACTCAACCCTCAGGGAAGGTACTGTTAAGAGCCCATGACCAACTACTGTGCTGGAGACACTTACCACGTTCTCTGAAGATGTTTTATTTTGGATAGTATTTTCACTCGGTAGCAGCATGCTATTTGATATTATTTCAGGCTCATCTTGTTGCACCATGTAACAGGAGCAAAAATATTTTTCAACCATTTAGAAACTACCAAAGGTTGTAATAATGATGGATCTATGCCCCCGAAATGTAGTGTGAAATTTATCAAAGAAAGGTTTTCCTTCTCTTGTGTATATTTTAATTCAAGCTGTGGACTTAAATATACTTTTTAATTAATTACAAAAATTCTGTAGGATTTTCTTTGAGCCTTATGGTCTCTTTAGTATAACATACCTAATTAACAGCCAATTGTAGGATGAAAGTAAGCTCCCTTGTGCACAAGTTCATTTGGAAGCAGAGTCTGATCTGCTACATTTTTATCTTATTGACAAAAGAATCACCAAGAGTCAGGTTGCTCCTGCATCACAGAGTGCACTTGTTATGCTGGCAGCCAAAGGAAACATGTTAGTTGTAAATGGAGATGTTACCTGAGAAACTGCTAACATAATAAATATGGAACTTTGTGTCACCATTCATGAAATTATTTATCTAAAGTTGTTTGTTCCTTATAGTTCCTAGAAGAAAACACAACATTTTGTATAAAACAATTTAAGTAGAAATCCTAGAGAAGAGATCTTCCAAGCATTTGGATTGATTGGCATTGGTCCTTTTGAAGTTAAATCTGGCAGGATGGGGAGGGAGCAGAGTTTTGAAAAGTTCATCTGACATCACAAATTGTCAGTATAGAAACTGAGGGCTTTACTTCACCTGCTTTTGTTGAGAAAAAAGATGATTAAAAGAAAAAAAGAAAAGGAAAAAACATTGCTCAAAATGTTGAAATGCTTATGATTATCCCACTAGTCATAACATAATAATAGGATTGGTTACCAGAAGTACTTTCTCTTTTAATGCAAGCAAATCACCTGTCAAATTCTTTTAGCATCTTATACAAACACTCATGAAATTTTCAATAGGAAGACAAGGAGAATGAAGAGGATAGGAAAATATATATGTAATGTAGGTAGGGCTTGTATTACAGTGGGAGAAGCTGGAAGGATAGGAGGTGAGGTGGAAATATGTGATATTTGGGGTTAGAGAGAGGCAGGTATCTATTGATTGAATGTGGTGTGATTATAACTGATTGATTAAAAGCTGTGGGTGTGGACCTGGCATGCTGATAGAGGAAAACCCTCTTACAGAAGATGCAGACAAAGAAAGAGCTGCTATTTGGAGTGGAAAATGCAGGTTTCTCAAGCTACAGACATGTTTTTGTCAACAACAGTGGGTTTGGAGTGGAATGAAGTATAATAACAAAGTATAATATTTGATGTGCCTGCTACAGCTTTTAGCAGAGTAAGCCAAGATTAATGTCTCAAACAACATGAAACTGGAATTTGTGCTGACAAGCTTACCAAACTGCCAGCCAGCAGCCAGGTGAGGTTTTTCATTATTTTATTGGTTTTTTTTTAAAGAAGATGACATTTGGAGTTTGGACTAAAATACTTGGAATTGAGAGACAATTAAGTGTCCTGTATAGAAAAGGAAGCTGTCACTGGCAGAAGGTGGGGAGACAGCTCTGGCTGAGGCTACACACAGAAGGCTTCAACACTGAAATGTCACTGGCTTCATGAAGGGCTCAGCAAGAGGCTTTCAAATAAAAAAAAGTTAGTTAGTATATGGGTCAGGATATTCTAAGGACTCCAGAAGAATGGGAGAAGCTACCTTATTTAGGAGTTAGAGCTTCACACTTAGGAGCTTTGATAGCATTTTTGGCAAAAGCTCCAGTGTAGAGCAGCTGGCCCAAGTTCAGGATTGACCCTGTTTACTACTCAGCCGAGACACAAAAATAGAGATGCTTGACAGAAAAGTGTTTCTTGGCTAAAGGTACAGTGTTGCTCCCTGGAACCATTTGTGTATAAGAGGGACAATATGCCTATGTGTCATTAACATGAGGATTCACAGTATGGTGTTGAAAATGGAGGCAGATGTAGGAGCAGCAAAGCTCTTGTCTTTCAAGGATCCAGAAGGCAGTGCACAAAGGCTCAAGGTCAGGCTTAAAGTAAATGAGCATGATTTTACAACATCAGAGCAAAAAGCAAAGCTGAAGCAGTCTTCCTGTTAGGGAAACTTGTCCAAAGGTATTTAGAGGTAAAGGTAATGAGTTAGAAATTGGTTTAAAACAAATATGCTGGACATGAGGAACACTGAAAAGAAAGATGTTGAGCTGTATTTAGTGCAGCCACATACAGATAAACTCATTTCTGAGTTCCTCAAACCTGAGTTTGAAGTATATGTGATGCAAAAGTCTGGCAAAAAACATTTGGATAAATTGTAAAAGCAGAGCATAATTTCATCTGTGGCATTTGTGAAAAGGGCTGCACTGATTGCAGGTACTCCCAACAGTGATGGTGGCTTAAGGTGCTGTGGGTGCAATAAAGCCACTGTAAATCCCAGCTGAAATTAATCAATAACTTCTGCCTAAATCCCTTCATTTGCAGAACTTGGTGGCTGGGCAGAGCTTACTAAACTCTGCTCACTTTGTGTGTCTTCAGAGTGAGGATTGGAACTAGAACTGAATGCAATTCTAACAGTGAACATACATGAGAGACTATTTCAGTGTGAGCAATTATCCCATAGCATAGTCAGTGCATTTGCTCATATCTAAGAGTAATGGATTCATGACTTCCAGTATAACATTGCTGCCTGGTGTTTTATGGCATAGGAGTAAAGAAGGAGTGTGACTTTTATAAAATTGAGATGGAAGTCTTGTGTTTTGCCTTACCTCAGGAAAATATGAAGTGTGCGTGGATGGAAAAGGAAAATATGGTATTTAAAGAAGCAGTGCTGTTGCAGGGAAGAATAAGCAATTGTAGCAGGTGCTGGATGTTGGATATTCCTTCTGGTCAGAAATGGCACATATTATAAAGGAAGTTCTCCTGTAAAATTAGCTGAAGCACTATCAGTTATGAGTTGCCAGCACAGTCGCTTTTTCTTGAAGGTCTACAACCTACCTTTGAAGTGTGACAGATATTTGTACAGCAGGGGATATTTAAACTGGCCTCACATCAGATAACAAGGTACTTTGTACAGCCTCTGAGAAGGGCATTATACAAAGGCAATAGGGAATCTATCAGTCCCAGAGACTGTTCCAGCAAAGAGATCCTTATACAGGGAGAAAGGGTTTGATCTACTGCAAGTAGACTTAGAAAAGGACTCAAGGTAAAAATGGCAAATAGCAAAGAAGAAAAAAAAATACTTGTAGTTGTAGTCTGGATCTCCCTTCGTTTTGCTGCATAGAGCAGATAGTGCTGATACATGACTGAAGGGAGAGAGAGGTAGTAGTAAGCCAGTATGATAGACCAGATACTGGGATGGGTGACATATTTAGGAGTGGAGGAAAGGAGAGATAAGAAAGAGGCAGTTTAATAATTGCCTACAGATAAAACCAGAGGATAGTTAGAGAATATGCACAGTGATGTTATTGAAAAATGTTCTCAGGCTTTCATAAGGTGCAAGAGGGAACCAGGATGTGGCACTGGGAAGAAATAAGCATGAAGAGATGAGAAGGCATGTTCGTAATTATTGTGGGAGCCAGAGAAAGCAGCTTCATGCTTATCACATCTCCCAGCACAGCTCCACAGATTTCTATGCTTAGCACACGCACATTGAGCAGGCAGGTTGGAAATACATCCCCTCTCCTTCCTAGGGAAGGCCTTGCAGTGCATGGAAGTGCAGGTGGGATGTGGGTGGGTGTCTTGAAAGGGGAAACATGGCCAGCCACTCTGTCAGGCATTGCCATGCAAGAAGGAGTGGGCTTGGGCCCTTCCTAAGGTTGGCTGTGGGACCTGGCATTCCCCAAAAGCTGCAGCTGTGTTCACATAATGTGGATGCAAGGGGGATTTGAACACAGACATTGTGAGTCTATCTTTCATTTTCGATGCAGAACTAGACGAAGAGGGGGATACTTGAGAGTAATGGCCTCAATAAAAAAGCAATAATAAGCAGTGAACAAGCAGTTTCTCCTCTGACCAAGTGCCCCACTGTAGTTCTGTACAGCTAACCTGAGGGGTTTTGCAGGCAGTAATGTTTTCTTGAGAGAGGATCACCAGCAAATGCTGTGTTAAGCCCAGGACTGCTTGCTCTGCCCTTGCATTTTGGCAGCAGCCTTTCTGCTAGATGAATGATTTGCAGAGCAGCTTTGTGGACTGGATTTGTGAGGATGATCCGGTTTAAAAAAATATAGCTGAGGGGAAAAAGAAAGTTATTTTTAACCCAAATCGGTTCATTATTCATGCTTAACGGGGAGCTTTACCAAGTCAGGAAGGCACATGCAGGCAGGAATCACGCTGCAGAGTGGGGCTGTGGGGCCTGGGTTTTAGCCTCTGCTGTGAGCTCAGCTTCTGCAAACATGGCAGCTTTCACTCTGCTCCAGGGCTTTTACTTTTGCAACTTATTGTTCTGGATTAGAACTTGAAAAGGTAACCACGTAAGGTTGCTGCTTTTCCAGGAAAAGTACCCCCACTTTTTTTTTTTAAGACTTTAGGGTTAGTAAAAGATAAATTCTTTCTTTCTTTCTTTCTTTCTTTTCTTTCTTTCTTTCTTTCTTTCTTTCTTTCTTTCTTTCTTTCTTTCTTTCTTTCTTTCTTTCTTTCTTTCTTTCTTTCTTTCTTTCTTTCTTTCTTTCTTTCTTTCTTTCTTTCTTTCTTTCTTTCTTTCTTTATTTCTTTCTTTCTTTCTTTCTTTCTTTCTTTCTTTCTTTCTTTCTTTCTTTCTTTCTTTCTTTCTTTCTTTCTTTCTTTCTTTCTTTCTTTCTTTCTTTCTTTCTTTCTTTCTTTCTTTCTTTCTTTCTTTCTTTCTTTCTTTCTTTCTTTCTTTCTTTCTTTCTTTCTTTCTTTCTTTCTTTCTTTCTTTCTTTCTTTCTTTCTTTCTTTCTTTCTTTCTTTCTTTCTTTCTTTCTTTCTTTCTTTCTTTCTTTCTTTCTTTCTTTCTTTTTTCTTTCTTTCTTTCTTTCTTTCTTTCTTTCTTTCTTTCTTTCTTTCTTTCTTTCTTTCTTTCTTTCTTTCTTTCTTTCTTTCTTTCTTTCTTTCTTTCTTTCTTTCTTTCTTTCTTTCTTTCTTTCTTTCTTTCTTTTTCTTTCTTTCTCTCTCTCTCTCTCTCTCTCTTTCTCTCTCTCTTTCTTTCTCTGAGGAGGCCATTGTAGCAGTAGAAGGTGATGGCTTTCTGCATTCTGACCCTCTGGGCAGCAGCCTGGGGGAGGCTGGGCTCAAGGCTTATACGGTGAACAAGAGAAAGATCAGGCAAAAATAAAATCCTGACTTTGAAATCAATAATAATCCCATTTCTTTATAATTGAGGGTGTCACTATTGTGCTAAACCATCTCTTTGGAGCAGTTTGGGATGGCCAAGCACAACAGAGACAGTGCCCAGCTTGGAAGGAAACAATGGGTTTGCTACCACAAAGGCATTAACCAAGGCAGGCTGAGGCACATCTTGACTATGGCCAGTCATCCTCCTGCCCATGGATGCCTTTTGTAGAAGCCGAGAAAGCAGCCCATCTTTCTCAAGCCTTGCTGCATTTCTGAAGTACATAAATTACTTTCTCCTCTTCTTTCCTTGTTTTCTTTTATCCTGGGAGATTACTGAACTGAGAGTCTGCCTTCTCATAATGAGGCCAGAGTACATTGGAATTATCTGCGGGCATCAGTTAATAAACAGCAGAATGAGAGGCAAGGAGCTGGCTGGCATTGACGCGTGTCAGGCCGGCACAGGGCAGCAGCCCCTTCCTGGAGCAGGGCAGGACGAGCGGGGGCAGGAGGCTGCAGCTCCTCTGCGTGCCTACTGCAATTAAACTAAATTGCCTGACTCTCTTATCCTCCCCCCTGCCTCAAAAAGCTGGAGTATAAATTGCTGTCAGGATGTGGCTACTAATGAGACTGAGCTGCACAGTGTCCCCTCTGCTGTGCCGCAGGAGGGTGAAGTGAGAGAGGGTGGGTGCATCACTGTGGACAGTGAAATCTCACAACTGACTCTAAGGGAAAGCCATCACTTCTGACATATTACTTGAGTAGCTGTAGCAAGCCATTAAACAGTTAACACTCATCATCTCAGGAGGAGATAGGACAAATGTAAACAAAAGCATTATTTACTTGGTATTCCTTTTTTTATTATTATTTCATGCAGAACTTGTAAGGTTGCTTATCAGTAAGGTTGCCCAACATTTTCCTTTGGGAAAAGCTGTTTTCAATTGCTTCTAGCAATTCTTAACCATTTGGACTGTAATTTTCCACACCAGATACTTGGCTCAGACCGAGTAGGTTTGGAAAATTTCCAAGACATTGTGGTTTACGGGGGTTTTGCCTTTTTTTTTTTTTTTTTTTGAGCCATTACCTGGGGAACATACATTCTTTTGTCCATGCTAAGATTTAAACTTTTAAAATGTGTTGAAGTGGGAAGGCAATATTTGCTGTCCCATGGTGATCTGCCAAGATTCAGCAATATTATAAAACTATGGAAAAAGGTATTTTAAAAGATCAGAACTGAGCACCGTCCTTCCCCTGCCAGCTCAAGGGTAATGGGATGTTGTGCTCCGAGAGTAATTGAGCAAATAATTATGTGCTGTTTGTTTGCTGAGTCTGCGGTTTAGTGTTCAGGACAAAGCTTGAGGATTTCTGTGTTTCTACATGTGTTTGTGTGTCAAAGGTGAGACCAGCTTATTAGATTCATCTCCCAATGCAGTAAGGAAATATTTTCCTTTGAATAAGGACTGCAGGATTTGGCCTTTGAATTTGTAACTCAAACCTCTCTGTCTCTAATACAGGATTGTATTTATTTTTGACAGACATGGGGCAGGAAATAAAAAATGGGAATCACCTTTCACTCTTCCAGAAGAACACAGCAATTAGGCAAAAAGAATAATTCCTATACAACATCACATGTCCAGGTACTCTTCCAGTTGCAATCTTGTGATGTTAGCAATGCAAGTAAAATCTTGTGTTTTCTTCTGTTTGGATCAAGGAACCTAGAAACAGTGACAGTCTATTTATTTTTTTATGGTTGCTGAACCTCTATTAAGAGGCATTATTCATGGTGTTTGATTTTTCTGCCTTTACATCCTCCCATCCCCATGGTTACTGTTTGATTAAACTTTGATCAAAGAAAAGACAAATTATGTTGTTAGTTATTTGACCCTGTGTGGAAAGGGCTCTGTGGGTAAATAAGTTAATTCTAATTCATACAGGCACAAATTCTGAAATATTTTTCAAGTAGAATTCCCACTCACAGAGGAAAAAATAAAGTAATTTTTAGCAGACTATGCATGATATGGTCTTTTATTTTGTTCCGGGTAAAAACTTGTCATTACTTGTTTGTTCATCTTTTGACTAGAGCTGACTGCTTGAAAAAAGAAAGAACACTCTAAGGCTGAAAAAACACCCTTGCATTCAATGTTAGTGACATTAGACAATCGATGCTTGATTAAAAAATCAAAGCCACTTTCTTTTCATTCTTTGAAAATATTTGCCTATTTGCATCTGTTCACACTGAACATCAAAGGTGGGGTTGGTTGGTTACATCCCTGTGATGCTGAGCGACTTCAGTGTGCCAGAACAGGGAGAAGTGACCCCTGGCAATGAGGGGGCCTGTGAGCAGCCCTGCACCCTTCATGTATCCATGAGTGTGCAGTGTGTATGGGGCATCTCAGAATGGACCAGTTAATAAATGCTCGCTGCATTTGTGCATCAGCAGCACATTTTTCCTGATCCATGAGGAGCCAGCTCACATTCAGGGCATGCTTCTTGCAAGGCTTGATTGAGCAGCAGTGCATGTGTCCAACAGTGCCAAGTTTATGGTCAGGGAGAGATGCCTGGGGGTTTGGCCTCTGAGGGGACCTGTTTGAGTGTTCGGCTGTGCCGTGAGCAGTACATCCTACAGTGGGACACGGCTGGCTCTTTTCTGTACAGGGATGAGTGGGGCAGTTTCAGGCCAGCCTGAGGTGTATCAGCCTAGGGAGTGACAGAGGGATTGCGTGTAGTTTAACAGGCAAATGTAGCTGGAGACAGGCTGTAGAGCTCAGTGTGGGAGTCAGGACAAGTTTGGTTTTAGAAGCCTGGGATATTCATCACAGTATTTGCACTGGCAAGAGAAGAGGAAACTCCTGTAAAAGTAAGGAGTATGGGACCCCATTACAGCCAATGCTGTAAGCACAGGGCTGTGCCAAGCAGGGTGGAAAAGAGGGATCCTCATTTGTTTTATGGTGCTTGAGGTGGCTGGAAAGAAGTGTTAAAATTGGTTAAAACCAGGAAGCTGGCACTCAGAAAAAACAGAAAGAAGAATTTGAGATAAATGCTTCTACTGTGACAAAATTAGTCACAGTCAGGAGGATTGCTTGAAATATAGAGTAATCCTGGAATAAGCATCACAAGCACTTAGGGAAAAGTCCTTCAAAATAATGTGGAAAATGGGACAGAGACAGAAAGTAAGGTCTTGCTTAAGCTGAGGCAGCAAACAAACTTGATAGCAACCTGGCTAGAACTTGGAGCCATGAAATGCACAGGAGTTTTGGAGTCTTACTTACACACTTAGATTAATGTGACAATACTAAGAGAACTAGAAACAAACAACCTATTTATCTGCAAGGGGAAAGAGTGACTGGGGATTTTCAATCTGCTTAAAAAAAGGAAATTGCACTAGAACTGTAGGCCTATATCAAGTGAGCAAGAACATTTGACAGACAAACAGTTGATCTGGACTTCATTAAAAGTGAAAAATGTACGAGATAGAAATGCACTTGAGAACCATATGGTTTGTGGCAAGTTATGATAGTTCCCTTGCTCCTTACATAAATCAGGAAACAAATGCTTTATTCACTTTTACATAACAAGCCGAGATTCATTAATCATCTCCTCCAAAACAATAGGAGACAAAATTATCTTGGAGGTGTCTTGGATGAATTATAGTTGAAATGTCAATGAATTCAAACACAAGAAAGTTGTTAAGATAGGATTTTGATATGGACAGATGACTCTCGATCTTCCTCCTTTGCTCCTCTGTCCAGATCAGCTTTGGATTATCTCCCAGGAATGATGGACAATGGCATTTCATTTCTTAAGAACTAATTTGTGGGGTGACTCAAAAAATTAATAAGGCAGGGGCCAAGTCCTCTAGCACCTTCAAACCATTAATTTTTTTACACCATGTGGGAAATGGCATCTGGTTGTCCACATGATGAATTCCTCTCGTCATGCAACCAGATGTAGGGCATTAGGAGGAAAAAGAATATTGCAGCCTTTAAAAGGGGGAAAGCCCCCATCAAGAGGCCATTTTAGGCTAATCCAGAACACAAATTGAAGTGAGTGGAACTTCATAATGCTCAGCTAAGGACAGAAATGTGTCACACAATTTCTATCACTGGTTGTTACTGAACCATTAAAGTCATGCTTTTTTTCTCTCTCCTTCTCCTTTCCCCAAATCTAAGGGCATAAACTTGCTGAATTAACAAAAAATGCTGCTCAGTCAAAAGCGTGTCAGAAAGACCTCTGGATTATCTGTGTAGCTACTCACCACTTCCAGTCATCAGGAGCCGAAAGAGAAAGAATAGGATTTAATTTTAGAGGCTCCTTTGACTGATGTTAGAACTTCTCGAAATGTACGTAACTGCAAAGTACTTTATTAAGCCTCTAAGCTTCCCACCCCGGTGTCATGCAGTCCAGTGCAGATTCTTACCAGATGGATTTGCAAGCATAGATCTATTTCTTGTTGGTTAGCCAAAGGAAAACGACTGAACAAGTCAGTTCATAAAAATGGCTTAGGCTGATTGTGCTCTTCCTTTCATACCATTACTGGAAAAATGTGGGAGAGAGAATAACTGAGAAGCAGACAGTAAATGATTGTCAAATAAGAAGTTGAAATAAAGATAATGAGTATTCTTGGCACTTATTTTCCTCTACTTCAAGAGTTTGATGGTTATATGCACCTGGAACCATAAAATATGTACATTCAAAATACACCTCTTGGCCTTCTGGAACATGGCCTCCTTCTGCTTCATTGCTCATCCACTTTTCCCCATCCTCTTAGGAAATTTTTTGCAAGTTTCTCCACTTCTCTCTGTCATATCCTGATTCACTCATTCTTTGACACTCCACTTGGGTCTCTGCTTCTTTCCAGAATCCAGAAAAGTTTTTTGTTCTTCCTTCCAAGCTCAACAGTTGGATACGCTTCTAAAAATACAAGAATGGTCCTTAAGGGGACATTGCCAACAGCTGCACAGCAGAACCAAAATGCTTTCTTTCTACCTATACCCTAGCACATGCTACAGCTGGGAGTAGGAATAGATATATTTACAAATGGCAAAAAAAGTAATGGCGTTCTTCTGAAAATGAGATCAGAAATGTAAGAGTTGGGACAGTAAAAGTT
This sequence comes from Monarcha castaneiventris obscurior, assembly GCA_026261815.1. Classification (NCBI taxonomy): domain Eukaryota; kingdom Metazoa; phylum Chordata; class Aves; order Passeriformes; family Monarchidae; genus Monarcha; species Monarcha castaneiventris. The sequence goes on along the minus strand of JAMPIT010000230.1, from coordinate 49,683,833 downwards.
GCATATCATACATGATCAGTAAAGAGAGACTTTCTACCATTAGAAAAAAATGCACAAACTGGGCCAGCTCCCCAGATACTCACAGCATATACACACAGGGCTCACATCTTCTCACATCTTATCACAGGACCTTTGCCAATATTGCAAAAAACATTCCAATGGGTTATAAATGCAGGAAACCCAGAATTTACCAGAGTGAAAAAAAGCCGCTTGAGAAAGTTTCCATTTTAGCTTACTCACATTTCAGGCTACAGGGTGAAGATTTTTGGAAATCTCAGTTCAAGACTTCAGGCATTTCCAGAGAATGGAAAATGTTTCAGCTTCCTGCAAATAAAAACTGATAATGCAGTGACGGCGGCTCGGGTTGAAAGGAGGCATGATAATAAGGAATTCTTTCAGTGAATCCTCAAAGAAATCCTGAAAGAAGCCCTGAAAATACTGGATGTGGATGAAGAGCCCTAGAAAGACACCTCCTCTCAGTTATCTGAAGCAAGGTTACATGTAATTGCTGTAACATACTGGGTAGTGCTAACAAGGGTATATTCTGGACTGTGGACTACAGCCCATTAATCCCCACCTTGGCTGAAACACAGGATGGTAAAATGGCAAAAAAGTTGCAGGGTATTTGTTTTGAAAGATAATTAAGATTTGAGGTGACTTTCCTAACAGACAAACATTGAGTGATGAGTTTGTATAGGGTTTTAAAATTACAATTTCTTCCCTGTTTTTCAAGGTAATTTGATTAGAGGAAAGAATGTCTTTTGGTAAATTTATGGTTGAACTCAGTGGGATTCTTGAAATAGCAAGAAACTAGGTTTGATGACTCAGGAGATCCCTTTTAGGTTAATGGTTGTAGCCCATACATATTGATAAACCATGGCATATAAACAGATAAATGACTTCTGGTTGATGTATGAAGCCATGCCAAACCTGACAGTGAGTTGTCCTCAGAGCTCCTTCATTTGGGTGGGTAATGCACCCATAAGAACTGCCACTGGGTCTGCTGATGTTTAGGGTGTAGGAGCTGCAGCTTCATTTGCCTCCTTTGGGGCTAATGTGGGGTGCTGTATGTAGAGGTGGCAATGGAGACCTTAGATCCAGAGACCAAATGGTTTCTCTTTCAGGCCAAACAAGTCCCCTTGTGCAGTAAAAACAGCAGGGACTGAGAGAATATGGGCTAAAAGCATATTCCAGCTTAACCAAAGCTGCCTAGGGCTGAGGATGACTGGCTGCAGATGAGTGTGATGGAGAACAAAGGGCGAGGAAGGCGTGACCTCGAGAGGGAGTAGAGAGAATTTCTTGGTCTCAGCACTGATGGAGTGATAATCAGTTGTGAGACCAAGCACACTAGAGGAGGCAATTTTTTCTGCTTTGCTTTGGAAAGCAATCTTTGTATACAGTGTTGTAATAAGACTAGACTGAGACTACTTCTGCTTGGTGTCAGGTAGAAATCTGATCCTTCAGGTACATCCCTGTGACGCCCATATGGAGTGGCTGACCACATTCAGGTGAAATGAGGCAACAGCGCTTTCCATGTGTACCCAGACTGCAAAACTGTCTATTTTTCAATGACTCTGTTTCCTTGTTAGAGATGAAAATCTAAAAAGTGTGATACATATTGTGTGTGGCTGCCAGGACAAGTGGAAATTCTCCCTGGGGTGCCCCTCATGTGGTTTCTACATAATTTCTCTGGAGAGTGTGTCCCCCTCACAGAGACAGTACTGTTGCAGGAGCTGAACCCCTTACAAAGCCTCACCAGAGCACCAAACATCTTTCTAATTACTTCGCTGCATACAGGATAATTACAGAAAAAGAAGGATGAAAGCCTAAATAAAGTACAGAGGCCCTTGAAAAAATGCCACCAGGTAAAACACTGCTGCCATCTCTTCTTTACCTGTTGACCTGTCCTTTCATCTCAGCATTAAATGCCCACTTCCTTTAAACAGCTTTTTATCCTAACCAACTCACCTAATTCACAAAGCTTCTTGAAATTAATTTTTGTTGACTGCCTGCAACAGAAAGCTTTAATGTTTCATTCCTTGTAACTGAGTAAGCTTCCTAAACTCTGCTTGCATTGCTTCAAGCAGTCAGGCAATAGTCATCTGCCCTCACAATGCTAACTTGGCTTCTTCAGCCAGAGACAAAACAGACTCCATGAGTTTTGGGTGTAAGATGTGTGAAGGACAATAGTCACGGTACGTAAGACATGGTCTGTAAGGGAGAGTGCATATCAGTGAACACAAACAGGGAGAATTTTGCCTCATGTATCTGCAGACTGAGAAAGCTGCTTGATATTCTTCCTCCTTGGCAACAAATGACAGCACAAAAAATGATCGTGTTATTAATTCAGATGAATAGTACCACACATCCGTGTGTTATATAATTATTTCATTAAAGTGAAGGATCAGTTTAAAACATCATTAAAATCTAACCAGCCGAAAATAATATGATTCCACTGACATTTGATTTAATTAATATCTGAAAGTTAGGAATACTGAAATAAGTATTAGCTCCAGAGAACCTCTGGAAGAAGCAGCATCAGGTACCTTACCCTTCCACACATCTCAGGGAGCAGGGGGCAGCAGAAGGAGTGAAGAGTTCTCGGGGATCCCAACTCAGTAAAGATCAACACAGCCAGCAGTGGAGGTGGGCTGCACACAGTTGTTCTAAACATCCTCGAGTCAGTCAAGCAGGGTTTCCAGATTACCAAAATAAGTATTACTCGTTCAATTCAGTCTCAAGAGTCAAAGAACCAAATTGATTCTCTGAACTGTGAGAAACAATGGCGCCAAGCCAAAGCCCGCTGAAACCAAGACAAAGATCCCCTGCTGAGTTCAATGGCTTGCTGGATCTCACCCAATGCAAGTAATTCCCTTTTTCTTTCTAGAATGAGTTTCTTTTTCCTGTGGCAGCTTCACACAATTTGGCTACCTTTGTTCGAGCAATGCTCTTCTCTTACATACAATTTCAAATTTGTACTGTTTCCAATACTTCATAATTTTGCATTGTCAGGTTACTTTTCTCCATGATTTCAGAGAGTGAACTGACCTAGTTAAAATTAAAGGTTACCAGCATAAATTAGATTAGGATGGTCTAGTGGTCTGAAAGAAGTGCTGTAACATGCTGTGATTGTCTTAATTTCCTTCAGTAAGAATAACTGCATGAAAAGACAGTTATCAGAACTACTTGGTTTACACTGTTATAATGGCAGGTCTGATGATACCCTACTAGGATGCAACAAGACCAAATTATCAGCTGTTTCAACTAGAAATATAATAATTTTGTTTTATTTTTAGCGATGAGATTTCACATTTCATTTGAAATGCATATGAATCTAGCTAGTAATAAAGGACTAGTGCATACTGACAGCAAGGATATTTGTACCTTCTTAAGACCGTCTATACTGGGAGCTCTCAAGCCTGAGATAAAAAAAATCTTATCCCAAGCTTTGGAGATTGCAAGAAGTGGATAACTTGCTCACTGTATCTTAGCACAGGCCCAAGGTCTCTGTCAGTGAGCTACGAATACAGCAGACATCTGAAAGGTGATTAATGTTACCAGCCTCATCTACCAAAAACATCTTAAGTCTGACTCTAGGCACAGTGCAAATACTGTGATGCTGAGCTACTGCTGGAATACCATCTGGCTCAGACTTCTTATGCTTGCCCTTAAAAATGTGGGGCTTTTTTGTACCATGAAAAGCAGACTAATGTCTCCTAAAGAAGGATATTGTCTCCTGTCAGTCCTATTGTTCCTGTAAATACCTCTCATCACTACTAAAAAAGGACAAGAAGATAATGGATATTCATCCTGAATGGAGCCCAGAAGCACTTCACCCTGGGAACTGCATCACTCTTTGCAGGAAGAATCCCTGCAAATGTCAAAGCGAGGCCTATTAACAATAATGCCTAGATAATAATTAGTAAATAATTGATGTTGACGTTTCCATTTGATGCTGTGTATGGCTCTGCTGTGTGCATGTTTGGTAAAAGCTGCATTGCTCTTTGGCTTGTTGATATCCAGCTCTCTGTCGCACCAACATCTAATGGATGGGTGTGTAGTGATTGTTATGCTGAGCTGCAGGATGCCAACACTTCTCCAATACGTGGCAGCAATTCCCCACAATTCTGTATCAGACCATAACTCTTTCTTATAAAGCCAATTTTTAACACAGCTGCAGCCCAAAGAGACTCTCTTTTGGATCTATTTTTCATTGTGTAAACTGTTACTATTTTAAACATATTTTCTGCTCTTTTGCATACTTTGCTGTTTGTTACTAAGAATTCAATCTATTGCTCAAAAAATGCACCTGGAACTTGTTTTTTGAGTTGATTGTGGAATGGTTTTGTTATTTTTGGGGCTATGGCTGCATTATAGATGTCATCTTTAAAGGTATATTGGGACACTTCAGACCTGCTGTTTTTTTCCTACCTAGCGTATAGTGAGTTGATATTTTGAAAAGAAAGTAGGGAGAAAGGGATGGGATAACTGAGGATGGAAAGACTTGTGACAATGGACAGGGAAACATTTTTTCCCCTGTTTCCTTGCTTTTTCTTTTGGAGGAACCAACCTTGCGTTTGTACCATTTCTGTGTGGCTGCAGCAGGAAGTTTCTGCTTCTCCATGCACTTTGTATCATCTTGGGTTTCTGCCTCAAGGGTCTCACCAGTTTATGCTCCTGGGATATCTCTGTGTGAATGCCATATAGTTCTTCTGTCACAGAAAAGCACTAATGAGAAACTTGCCCCTCTTAGCATCCAGCATTGTGTAAGAGTGGCTGCTACAGAGTGCCTTGTAAGATTGTCAGCTTCCCTTGGCTTTTGGCAGGACCATTTTTTTCCATCCCTGTATCCTAGCAGTGCGATTTACCCCCACCGCGTTCTGTCTCCTATGCTCCAGAAGCAGCTTGGTTCGTAGAGATGAACACATTTCCTCTTCTTCAACATCAGCAAGCCTAGAAAGTCCAAGCCTTCTTTCCTAAGATATAAAGACATCCTGAAGCATGCTCATAGAAGGGTTTCGCAATCTGGGCTAGCTGGAAGAGGGAGCATTACAAGAGATGGGTATGTGAGCCCAAATACAGATTTTAATGAGCAGACGTGAAATTGACTGAGGGTCAGGCAAATGTGTCCTAACATAAGGAGGGTTGTGCTGGTGAAAAATCTAACATAGGTGAAAATAGAACAGCTTGAAATTTATTTAACAATGCAGAGCACACTGCAGTGGTTCAGAACAGCCAGGAAGGAGTGTCTGAGATAATAAATGCTGTAGTGGAGTTTAGTTAGGTGTGAGATGTTGGTCCGTGCTGAATAGCATTAGCAGCTTGTTAAGGCCAAGTGAAAAATAAATCACTGACTTCAACAGACTTTATTGTTTACTAAGTCCTTACATTTAGATTTACACAGTGAACTGGACTGCCAGAGTGCATCTTGAGTTAGTGAGCTGGTGCTCCTCAGCTGAAGGAATTATCTTGATTTATGTGATAAGCAGTATGCACACTTAAAGAAAACCAAGGTAGTTTCCTCATGCAGGGCCTTACAAGCTTCAGTGCCTGCACACACTCTCCCTTTTGCACTATTGCCAAGGAGAAATTCTTGGCTGTGGTCCTCAAGTTTTCTGAAGAAGTTATAGCAGATGGTTGGCATTATTTATTCCTTTTAAGGGTGAAAAAATCCTACTATCTAGTATTTCCACTGAAGAGATCTTACACCTATTGAATCTATAACCCTTTGGGCTTCTTTCTTCACTCTTGACATAGAAATTACCTCACTGTTTATACTCCAGCAAACCCAAAGCTTTCTTGTCCACAGCCTCTCAGGATCCATTTAGACAGCGAGACCTATTCAGATGCCAGCACTCATATCAGTGCTGCATTTTGTGCTTGAATGGTTTAGCACTATGAAACTTAACTCAGAGAGGAGCTTGAAAACCCTGCCCAAGGGACAAAGCCTACATTCAACCTCCTGTATTCCACATTTGCCTTCCTTGACTCATCATCTCTCCTGAAAATTTCCTTGCCTGTCAGTTCATTACCTCACATGAGCATATGGTGGACAACCCTGTACAGAGTTTAAAGAACAGGAGTCATGACTCTGCTATACCTCATGCTGTCTATGCCAGCCAGCTTTGCAGATCTGTCTGCCCTAAATTTTTATTTAAGCTATGCCATCAACACTGCTTTACAACTTTGGTAGGTAGTTAGAAGCTTTGTATTATTGAAGGGCGTAGGGTCCCCCTGTGGGCACACTTGCAGACCATCACTCAAGTGAGAAGGAAGGGTTACTCATTTACTCCCAACAACTTTCTGTTCTCTGTTTAAGTCCCCAAGGAACTTTCAGGAAGGCAGGAGATAGGCTTGATCCCCTCTTTTTGTTTTGTATGCAGCTGTGCTAGTGGAGGTGATAGAAACAGCAGTAGTAAAACATGGGAGAAGGTGGATGGAGATGGCATTGGGGGGTACAGGTAAGACAAATATTCCCTGACTAGGCATGGTATCTGTGTGTGTGTGTGTGTGACTGTAGATGGAGACAGCACATCTCCAAGAAGGTTGATGAAAGGTTAAATTATCTTTCTTTTAGTAATGGACCTCATGAGCCTCTCTGAGGTTGCTACAACAGACTAAGTGAACAACATCATTGCACAGTTCTTTTAACAGCCCTAGTATTTTCCATCATTGAATATTATTTGTTTTACAGGTCAGATGCCCTATTAGTATTGTTAGGATTTCTTGTCATTCTGACATCAGTTGCATTTTATCCCTTGCGATTTCTAGAATATATTTAGTGTTGATTTTTTTTTTAGTACAGCAACAGCTTAATCCTCTTGCCATCTCATTAAAATATGAGAAAACTGAGATTGCTTGGGGGACATTAGTTAATAAACCCATTGCCTGTAATTCCCAGACCATTGATGCATTTTTCCATCTTTATTTAATGGGATGCTATTTTTCACATTGAAATATCCAGGCTCTAGCAGTGGAGAAATGCTACAGATAAATTAACACCGAAGGGGAAAAAAACCAACAGGAAATGGTTACTATTTTAAATGAATAAAGAGAACTCTTATTAGGCAACTTCATCTTTTTGTTTGACTTGAAGCTGAAATCTAAAACCTGATTCTTCACTTGCACTGGTTTTACATTTGTCTTGACTTCAGTGGAATTAATCCTAATTTACACTGGTATGAGAAAAATTGGATTGCCGAGGTTTCATTATTCCAGATGGTAACCAATGACCTGGTAGAACTTTTAATTCTCTAGCTAGGGGGATGCTGTAAGAGTTGAGAGGTTGTTTGTTGCACAGACAGGAAGATGAGATAAGACAAAGCAAAAATAAAGTGCTTCAGGCTATCTCATTCCAGGAGGCTTGTCCTCACAGGCCACAGGGGATGGCTTTGCATTTCCATTAAGCCACCATGTTCTTGGAATTGCATTTTCCAGGCATTTTCTCCAGATTGCTAAGAGAGCTCACTGACAGTGTCCAGATGCCCAACACACTCCTGACAGTGATCAGTTCTTGTTCTTAGTCTCTGCCAACATCCCGTTCCTCTCTTCATTCCTTTTATTTTAACACTCCGGGAGAATAACCATGTTTTTAGATCAAGTGGCTCCTCTGCGGAAAAAATTAGTGGTGAGCAATGCACGGAGCAAGCAAGCACTGATGGGGACACATAGACATTCAGCCAGACCATCCTTTTTTCCATTTGCAGTTTACTGTGCAGCCTAATAAAGACTCTGGAACAAAAAGCAGCTTGGTATATTACATATTTATATATAAATTACAGCTGGCTTACTCCACCTCAGTGATGGCAGGCAGCAGCTCTTGGTTCTGTGCTTGGCCATAATGGGAGAAGCACTACCTCCCCTTCCCCTACCCTGCCTCCAGAGCAGGCTCTCACATTCCCAAGGGAGGACACAAACTGCACTTATCTGCCCCACACCACTACTTCTCTGTGGCTTGGAGGCCATCAGTGGTTCACATATCACCACTAGGAATCTCTGTCTCAGTCCATTTCCACCCTTGTGCACCACACTGCTTATGTTCACCGTGCTCTGTTGCGCCATGTATTCCTCTTCAGAGTCCCACCCTGCTCTGTCTCATCCTCTTGCAGCTTTCAGATCCGCCTGACAAAATGTTACTTGTTTTCTGTCTCTGATTCTGCCTGGCCAAAGACAGGTTGCTTCATCTGATCTCCCTGTCTCCTTTATGTGCAGTTCAGGCCTGTCCTCCTCCCCTGGTAAATTTGATCACCTGCCCAGAAGATCTTTTTCTTCAGTCTCCTTACAAACCCTCTGCAGGCAGGTTGGAAAGTTACTGCTTTAATTTGGCAGCATTTGATACTCACCGTGCTCAGGTCTGAGGCAGTGCACACCTAGATTCAACAGCATGTGTTTAGATTTCCAACTATCCACTGAAATCAATAACAGGAGCCCAAATAGGAATTCAAAGCCTAAATGTTTCATTGGCGATGAGCTTTGGTCCTGTAACGATACTCTGAATTAACTTAACCTTCCTTAATCCTTCCAGCAAGCACACGTTTGTCCTTTCACCGTGGACTGCAAACAAAGAGTTTGCATTTACAAATGATCCATCTTCCAGGAAAAACATAATCCCTCTTAGTTCCTGACTTCTCTAACACAAAGCATTAATATCTTTGCTGAGGGGATAAAACTTCATTCTTGATTGAGAAAACTGAACAAAAAAGCATTTGATCTGATTGACACAGCTATTCTGGTGGAATTGGGTAGTATGTTTAATCAATAAGCTTTGCCCTTCAGAATACTAATGCTTATCTTGTAGTTGCTGCTTCTCAAAATACTGTTTGTTATAGAATTATTTGTTTAATATGATGGACAAATATCTGACTCCATCAAGAAAGACTGAAAGTCACAGAGTGTGACAGTGGGGCTGTTCTTTGGGAGCCCAGGTAGGATAGCTTATAGATAACCACTCCACCCTTCATTTCTTAGCATATCTATTAAATATCTTATATTTTCTTTCTCGTGGACACAAACTTCCAGTGTAGCAGTATATAGCGACTATGGCTACCGTGGACTTTTATTTGGAGGTCTCAAAGGATAATCCAGGAAGGAGTCATTCTGCTTCAGTTCAGTGAGGTTTACTTAATGTCAGTAGCTATGGAAAAGTGACTTCTTCATGCAGTTTTCAGACAATAATGAAGATTGATAGATGTATTAGAATACTAAAATATGAATCAGGCTCATTTCTTTTAATCAGTGCCCTTAGCTCAGTAATATCCTTCGATGCAAAAAATAAGTTTTAGGAGGTTAAACTCTTACATTACCATTGGAAAGAGGGCTACTACATCTGGATCATCTCTCTAAACCTCCACAGTCTCTTACTGCAATAAAATTATTGAAGATAGAGGCATTGGTGTCAATATGGTACTGAATTTGGAGTAGTTTGTTGAAACTTCAGCAAGTCCTGAGTCATACTCCCTTTAAAGTTTCATTTAAAGTCAATCACAATGGGTATTTACTGGTGCAAGTGATGAAAAAAAATTAGCATTAATTCTGGGAAGTTGGACTATAATTTAATTATTATTCTGCCAAGAGACTACACCTTTGTGTAAACTGCTAGATAGTTAGATAAAAATGGTGGGATTTTTTTTTCTTTAAACACACCCTGGATAAACAAATTGCTTTGAATAAGATACGGAAGCTGCAGAAATATAATACTGTGTTTGTCTTGGCTGGCTATTGCTGCATTAATGAATATTTTTCCTACCTGTTTTTAAATGAATAATGCTAGTGTAGGTTCTCAGCAGATAGCAGTGATGATTTTGGAAGGCTTTAGATATTTACTGAATATTTTATGCACTTTAAAAGGGCTTTCTTTAACTTATTGACAAAGGCTATTGCCATTTACATAATTATAAAAAAACCCCAAACCCTCAAAATATATTTGAGGTGATCCTACTCTTAAAATAGAGAGTTTGAAAAACAATTAAGAATTTGGCAAATTTTTAATAGCACCTGTGAATAAGGTAGTGGAGTATTTTACATACAAAATTGTAGAGGCACATAATTATTTGCAGTTCATGAAGGAAAGCAAATGAAAATAATGTATTTGTTTGTTCATAATAAAGTGGTTACCTGCTTCACACACAGCCCTTGTGGAATTGAGTATTTCTCAATAGTATTAGAAACAACACAACTGTTTCAACATAAACAAGGAAGCGTTCAATACAATCAGTTAATTTTTTATTTATTTAAAAATATTCAAGTGTTCAAAATAAATAAGGTCTACAAAATACATGCATCTATATGCACTGTAATGCCCCCTAGGAATTTTTATACCTGTTACTCAGTTTGAAAAAGAAAAATTGACAAAGGAGTGGCAGTCTCAAAAATAACGTATGCTTTTACTTTTCAGGAAAGAGAGGTAGCTGAGTAAAAGAAATGTGTTAATATTGGTAACCTCTGCTGAGAGAATTATGGCAATATTATTGAGGAAAACCTAAGATTCCACAGAGAAGCAACATATTATGAATATTTCAGCTGCAGTGCAAGCCTCCATCAGCTAAAATAAAGCTTTGTTACTGCTACTGCTCCTGAAACTATCTTATTTTATTTTAAAATACATGTATTTGTTTCTATACTCAGATTCTGGAAGCTCTGGAGTTTGAAGCTCTTTGAACACAGTAACTGAAGAGAGACTAGAATCAGGACGTGAAGGAAGGGGCTGGTTTTTTCAGCTAGGGACCTTGCCTCCCACAAAAGCCTTATCTTGTTTCTCTGTTGTGTCAAGCTGCCTCGCCATCAAGCTGCAACACGGTGGAGGGAAAGTGTTTGTTTCTCGCCTAGACAAGCTCTGAGGGGCTCTGCTGCAACTCGCACTTTTGCTGAGAAAATGCCACATGCTGAGCCAAGTTCATTTGTACTTGAACTCCATTAAAGCTAATGGGCTTTCCCCGGGGATGAAGATGGTTTCTTGAAGCTAGGTGGAAATGAAAGAAGACATCACTTAGGGGAGCTGAGATATGACTGAAATGGAATATGAAACTGTTTATTCCTAGGTCAGCAGATGTTTTTCCTTTTTCAGCTTATGTCAGCCTGGAAAGAATTTTATAGCATGGGATATCCATACGCTTATCTAGGCTGAATAATAAACCATGCACTGGGAAACACATGCTTCCAGACTGGGCAGCTTCCTCTTCCTCCAGCCCACTGCTACTTCAATCTCACTCTTGCTAATATGTCTATCGATTAAAAACTTGTTAATTTTTTTTAGCCTTTCTTGCCTCAGCTAATTTTTTTTTTAAGAAAAAAAAATCTAACACTTTATTAGTTCTCAAGCTAAAGTCAGTAGTGATGTATGTGTTACTAATTAACTGAAATGTATTTTAGAGCTTGCTCTTGCCTGGGCACATTTGGTAGTGAGCCATCAGATGAAAGTTTCGGTAGGGTCAGCCTTTAAGAGTGGTAGTGTCTTAGGCTGCAAGACTCCAGACTTCTTTCCTAACTTTTATTTATGCTTTAGTACCTTCTCAGTTCTCCCAGAATTTGTGCTGTCAGGATTTCTGCTGGTCTCTGGGCTGCCAGAGCACCCTTGCTGGGAAACAGCAGAGGCACAGAGCACTCATGCTCAGCATGGACATTCAGATTCATCTCATGTCCCTAAACATGTTCCATGCTCTTCATCTTCTCTATGAAGAGTCATTGTGTCTCCAAAATGCTGTTTCCTAGGTCATGCAACACAGAAATTAGGAATGGGAAGGGATAGGGTTAGCCATACACCAGCACAGAGCTCTGGAAACCATCCTTTTCAAACTTCTATAAACTGGAACCTTTTTGAACTGATGCCTGACTTGGAATTTTTATGTTGAGACAATATAAGCTGATCCCTCTTAGGTGATACCTAGTGTACAATATGTCTTTCTCAATATGCCAGATGTAAGAAAGCATAACTTTTCAACTCAGATTATACAGAGACCTGTGTATAATTGCCTCATTCAGACTTCACTGTTGGACAAAGTGATGGTTGTGACATTTCCTTAGGCACCTTCTAGCAAATTCAACTGGAGATGTAAGCGTTCATCTGAAAACCTCATCTCACAGCTTTAGATTGGTTGGCATTAACCAGAGACAAAAATAAGTATCAAAATGAGTGGTGCCTCAGGAAGGGCTTGTGCAGGCTGCCTCTGAGTACGCCGTGTCATACAGTGTGCCGGAACCTGTATACAGTTACTCCTTACATAAAGCATATGACCTGGGCCTGAGAGCACGGATGATTAATGGTGCCAGCTGGAAGACACTCGTAAAACTCACCCAAAGTTCACCGTATGGAAAAATAACTACCTGATGATGTTGTGCTGCGATGTGGCATTGGGAGATGGCAAGTTTCTTGCTTGAATACTACTATGACGACAGAGAAGTGTTGATCAAGAGTTGTGAGGATGTGCTAGTAGTTTTTTAATAGTAGCCCACAAAAGGACAGTGGGAGGTGTATCTCCTTCAGAAATGCTACTGGGAAAGGTCTGCCATTCAGAGGGAAATGGGGCACTTCTCCCCCTCACCTATTTTGATTTTCCCCTGAGGAATAAGTCGCTAATTTACCTACAAAGCAAGGGCAAGAGACCTTTAAACCACCTAAACTCAGAGAAGAGCTATGCCTCCCTCCAACTGCATACAGTGTCCAGCTGTGGTAAGGGTGCAGAGTGCATGGAAAGAGGCTCAAAGGATCAGGAGAAGATGGTTGTGGAGAAGGAAACACCCAAGGCTTAACTGCACCAGCCACCTGGAGATGAGAGCTCAGTACTGGAGCTGGCCCCTCCACTCCAGTCTAGGATTTGTCCTGATACCTTTACAAGTAGACGTCCCAGGGCTGTTACCAAGCATGCTGAGGAAATGAAGGACCAGGCCTCTTCTCCGAAATGCCAAAGGTTACCCCAAAGGCAAAGGGGGCTAAACCTAGACACACAGCTCCTGTTCCCACCCACCAGGCTGGTGGAGAAAGCACCTCAGAGAATCCCAGAACCACAGAATTATTCAGGTTGGAAAGGACTCTCAAAGATTATTCCATGGGCAGGGACACCTTCCACAAGACCAGGCTACTCAAAGCCTCATCGAAGCCAACCTTGAACACTTTCAGGGGTAGGGCATCCACAACTTCCTGGGCAACCTGGTTCCACTGTCTCACCAACCTCACTGTAAAAAACTTCTTCCATGTCCAATCTAAATCGACTCTCTTTCCAATCACTGCCCATTGGTCTATTGCTACAAGTGAAAAATCCATCCTCATCTTTCTTATAACTTCCCTTTAGGTACTGGAAGGCTGCTTTAAAGTGTCCCCAGAACCTTCTTCTCCAGGCTGAAGAGCTCCAACTCTTTTAGTGTTCGTAGGAGAGATTCTCCAGGCCTCTGGGCATCTTTGTGGCCTCCCCTGGACCCACTCCAGCAGGTCGCTCTTCCGCGGAATGGGATGTCGTGGCCACGGGGGACCCGAGCGGCTCTAAGGAGGAGCCCGTTCCTGTCCCCTCGGGCAGAGGCAGATGCGGGGCAGGGGCAGATGCGGGGGCAAACGCGAGGTCACTCCCCCGCCGCCACCGCCGCCGCCACCGCCCCCTCCCGGCCGGGCAGCGGCGCGGGGCGGGGCCGGGGCGGGCCGCTCCTCTGCCCGCCCTCAGCGGCGGCGGCGGCGGCGGCGGCGGCGCCCGGCCTCTTTGTGCCGCCCGCCCCAGCCCCGCTGTCCTCCGCCTCGCCCCGACCCTGCTCCTCTGGGCTCCGGCCGCCGGCGTTGCCGCTGAGGGGTTCGGCGGGTCAGCCCGCCCCCGCCCTGCTGCGGGGCTTCCCCGCCTCCCTCCCTCCCTCCCCGCCCCGTCCCTGTGCCCCCGGTGCGAGCTGCTCGCCGCCGCCTCCCCGGGCTGCCCGTGCTCCCGCCGTGCGCGCTGCCGCCCGGAGCTCCCCCGCCGTCGGGGATGGCGCGGCTGGCAGCGCCCGTGCGCGCTTGAGGCGGAGGGGCGAGCCCGCCGCCGCCGCGGGAGGAGGAGGAAAAGGAGGAGGAGGAGGAGGAGAGATGAAGCGCTTCCACCCTGGGGTCGCGCTGCTGCTCTCGCTGCTGTGGGAGGTGAGGTGGGCCGTGGGGGGAGCGCTGCCCTGCGGCGCCTGCGGCAGCCCCGGGCTCACCCCGCGGGGCTCCGCCATCGGTCGCGACCTGGAGCTGCGCGGCCGGCGGAGGGGACCTGCAGCCCTCAGCCAGCCGGGGCGCGTGCGGGGGAGGTGATTTATTTTGGGGTGAATGTCTTTGCCGGAACGGGCTTGGCTCCACAGGCAGTGCGCGGTCAGGGTTGCGGGGGAGCTGCGGGGCCGGGCTGGGCGAGACCCGGCGCGGCTGCGGGTGCGGTGGTCAGGGGCGTTCGCGGCGGCCGGGGTCTCACTGAGGATTATTATCCTCACAGAGCAGGATTATCCGCGGTGTGATGGAGCGGAGTAAAACGGGACCCGTAGGCGGGGGCACAAGCTGCTGGAAGCTGCCCATTCCCAGCAGACTGGCAGACTCTCCAGGGGACGCAAAGCGTGCGCCTGTCAGTAAGGGTTAAACGGAGGGTGCATCTCTTATTTTCATTTTAAGTGGCCTTTCGTGGACAAAGTGTCCATTGCGAGGTAGTAGAGGTGCGGCGGCATCAGCTCAGGAGGAGCCGTGGCGGTACCGAGCAGCGTGGTCAAACTTCTGGGAAAGCCTGGATAGCGCAGCTTTCGTACTTACAGCAAGCAAACAAACAGTGAATTAGGAGCTGTCATTAATTGGAGGGGGGGATTTGTGCCACGCAGTTGTAGAATCATAGAATAGTTTGGATTGGAAGACACCTTAAAAATCGTCTAGTTTCAGCCTCCCTCGCATGGGCTGGGGTGACCCTGGATCAGGGGGCTGGGAAGCCAGCTCTTGTTTTCCAGTGGGCGGATCGGTAGATGTGTTCTGGGGCCGGCTGTCCCTTGGCGTGTGGTTTAACTTGGGGCTGGGGGCGGGCAGGGCAGCATCAGCAGCCCCCTGGGACGGACCGTGCGGGCGCGCTGCCATGGGCAGCTCCCGGTGGCAGCTTCGCCAGCGTGCTGGAGTCATCGCCGGCACGCGTGCGGTGGCAGCGTGCCGGGGCGACTTCGGGAACACCCGTGGGCTTGTCTTAGGTACACCTTCACATTTATAAAGCCCAGAGGCAGTGTAGCTGAAAGTGTCAGAGAGGTGAAAGAGCTGTGTTGCCTCTGTGATGGAGCAGTTTGGACAGAAAATGAATTAATTTTTTTTTAAAGACAGCATGCCACCAAACCCATACATGGAAACCAGAGTGCTGGCTGTGTAATTACTGCTTTTGGTAATGGATATAATTCATGAAAATGATGTTTACTACATGTTTATGCCACCTACGTAGATGAATGATTTCTGGTGTGTTGCCCACTATGCCATCCAGCATCATCCCATTAAAACACATCAAAATCACCGCTTAATGTAAATAAATAAATGTAACTCTTTACAAATTAATTGGTTTGCATCTCCTTACTCTGGCTGTAAACCTGGCCCTGATCCTGGCCCACAATTACTCTTGACTCCGCAGCAGCTCTTCAGAAAGCAGGAATAGCAAAATGTCGATTGAATGAAACAAACACTACCATTTCCCTGAGGGATTTTGTTCATCTGAAACTGTGAAAGGTTTTGCCCCTCCAGGATCCTTTGATTAGATGTCTCTGCTCTCCTAACATGTATTCTGCTGAAAAAGATCATTCGTGCCTGAAAAGAGTAATTTGCATAAATCCTCATTGGAGCTAGCCCGTGTTGCTGTTATTTAAGCTTTTTTACTGGTTTTAATTGTGGGGGGGTTTCTTTCCCTTTTTCTTTTAATCTAGAATGTTTGTTTTGTCATCTGGTTTTGTGGATTTTTTTTTTTTTCATTTTTGGAAATGCTTAGGTTACCTATTAAAATGAGATACTGTATAAATAAGGTTGTATTCTACAGGCCAGAAACAGAATGCTGGGGGTTTAAATAAGTTAATTGGAGACATCTGGTTGTTTTGAAGGTTTTTGGTACATGAAACTTTTCCTGTCTTCTGCACAAAGTTCTGTACTGGATATTACCTGAAATAGCATTGCTGCAATTGTTTTAAATCTGTTTGCAGCTTCAACATGATCTTAGTTATTTCTGAACAGAGCATGTACTGAGAAATGTGGTTTTCATTCATTGTTTTGCAAAAGGCTCTGACTGTTACCCAAATACTGTGGGGAGGAACCCATTTAGTCTGTCAGAATGCTATGGAGTAGTTTACTGATTCTGACCAGGTTTTCTTTGGTTAGATTACCTAAAGTACTTCTTGAAAATGTTCGTGTATTGGAAAACCACTCTTTCTGGTTATATTGGTGAAAGGAATGAACTCCTTCGCAATTAAGTATACATCAAGTTCATGGTGGGTGTGAGTTTGGATGTGGGGAGTGTGTGTGTTTGTGGCTTTCAGGTTGAAGCCTAGTCAGCAGCTGGCTGTGCCAGTCTCCCACAGGGAAGTGATGGTTTACTGTGCCTGATATAAAGGCAGAAGATGCAGAAGAGAGGCTGAGGGGCAGAGGAAGGAGCTTCCATGTGCTGGTGGGTGGTTTCATGAAGGTGACTAAAGGCATCACCATCGAAGCAGGATGTACATGTAAGAAATTGCTGGCTCTTGATGCTAAAATACCAGTCCTTGTTCTAGACAAGCTTGAGGTGCACTAATTACAGAAACACCCAGAGCACTGTGATGGTGAGAGAGAGGAATTAATTTTGAGTTTTATTCTTTGACGAGGGTCTTTCACTGCAACCACAGAGACCATGGTGGAAGAAGAATCTCCAACCCAGGACCCAGAAAGCTCTGTTCTCAGAAGACCTTGTTATTAGGGGAGAAAAGCCAAAGATGCCACGTGTTTTGCTCCTGACTTAATTGCAGTTGAACAGTTTAACAAGTAAGGTGAAATGAGGTGGACAATTTGACAGGTAATTTTGGTTCTTGCAGGAAGAAATGAAGACTGTTGAATCTTTAGCTGTCTTTTTCAAATTAATTTGGCTACTTGGAGATAGCAGTGTGTTATTAACTGCAGTTGCTTGAAATGCCCTTTTTTACCTGGATGTCTGGTATACCCCTAGTACTGGGGTATGTGATTTCTGCACTCACAAATAACCAGTGGTTTTACTTGCTATCTTGGCTTGTGGTTCTGTCAACAGGACTGTATTTGTCTCAGTTGGCTCTCAGTTTTATGGAAAGATTTGAGGAGGTCCTTGAAGTGATGCCTGTTTGGGGCATATATATCAAGATTTTCTGCTTCTGTTTTATCAGTGATCCTAAGGGCTTTGGCTGTCTGAACTTAAATGTGACTTTAATGAATAGTGATGTCTTTGGAATGGGGAAAAAATAAAACCTAACAGGCAGTCCCCCCCTCCCGATGAAGCGAGCTTATTTTCAGCCTGAATGAGGACACCAGTGTCTCTGTGGGGCTTACTTCTCAGACTGAGTGCTTGCTGTCTCTCTCACAAGCTGTAGAAGTGCTGGATGGAGGAGAACTCAGTAGCTGAAGCTCAGCTCAAGGCTGGGGAAGCTGAACAGAGCTATTTCAGGCCGAGAGAGGACCCTGTCTGTGCTGCAGTGGTAATAAAGGTGTTTTATTGCTACTGCTGCAGGGAAGCTTGCTGGGTAGCCTCAACTTTCAGAACTGTCAAATAATTTTAGGTGCCTAAACCTCTGGTTCGCCCATATGTTGTATCCAGGAGAATCTAGGAGCTAACACAACTGTCTGAATATTTTAAGTTAAGCTTAGTTAAGGTGAGTGAGGCCTGCAGTAGTCGCTGTAGGTGGTGTGAGCTGTGTGTGAGAATCCCTCTAGAAAGGTTTCCACGTGGCTATAAAAAATTGAGAACCTCACTTCTGGAAATACTAGTGTTGATATTCCTACCCACTGAGTTTCTCATTACCCAGAATTATAATGTGGATGGTGATAGAAACACTGATAATTGGATGGTTGAAAAAAGTGATCAGTATAGTCCTCTTGTTAATTTGTCAGATGAAAGATACTACATAAGAGTCAAGAGCCTTTTTAAAAAAGAACAAGAAAATGGACATGTCATAGGAGCAGCAAAATGTGTTATCTTGAAAGAAAACTCAAACACTCCCGACAGTCTGTCATATAAGATTTGTCTAAGTAAGAGTAAAGTTGGCTGGTGCTCTTCAGTTGGTTAACTGCTGTGTTGAGCTCTTTTAGTATTATTTTTGCAAGTGGACTTCAACAGGAGAGATTTTATCAAATCAGAGAAGCTGAAAATTTCTGTCCTTCCTGAAGAGGTTTGTTTGTGGTTTTTCTTTGATTGAGTGTGGTTGTGTTTTTGGGGTTTTTTTGGGTTTTTTTTAATCTCTGTAGGAACAAGAACATTAAGATGAGCAAACCCACCAGTCTTAAATACAAAACCTACACATTTTGCTCATGGTAGGCACAGGTAGAGTTGAAGAATTCATGAGGATTATGGGGACCACTCCATCCTCCTCTTCCCCCCTGTTTCTGGTATTTTTTTCTATCCATTAGTGGTCAGATTTTCCTTTATATAAAGTACTGTAAGAGTGTGTGAACCCTTGAATGTACAAATGTGCATGCACACCAGTGTTGTTGTCTCTGTGATATCCCTCTCTGTGGAAGCCCACTGATAGTGCCCTAACTCTTATTCTTTCAGTGGGGGTTGGGGGGAATAAGGGGAAAAGTCTATCCCAAAAAGCCTACAAGAGAGTTGTTAGTGTAGATGTGTCCACTAACCCTCTCCAGCTTTTTAGTTTTGGTTATATAATGGACTTAGCAGCTTAAACAATTTCTGGTGGGTTTTTTTCCTTACCCTCCTGCAGCTGGTTGCAAAGCAGCTATTGCATTGCTGAGTGAAGGCAGGAAAGAGCTTGCTTACAATTTGTAGTTTGGGGATCCAACTGGTGCTGGCAAGCCTTCTCTGCCTCTTGACAGCAGTGAGATGGGCTGTGATTTCCAGGCGGGAGGACTGAGCTCACACACTTTTCTCACTTTGCTCTTGCTGAGGAGGAGACAGATTCGTGTTGGCTGTGGGAAGGGAATGGGTGGCTGACTGCCATTTGCATCCTCTAAGAGGAGGTGCAACTGGGTTTTTTTGGGCTTGGTTGGTTTGGGGTTTCTTGTTTAAATTAGAAGCAGCTATAAAATCTGTTTATATTTTCTTATGGCAGTCAAAAATATTTAGCACTTTCCGTTATGCTTTCTTCATAAAAGGGAAGTCCTCTGGCTCTCTTTTCTTTTGGTACTTTCCACTCAGCTAATGCAGGTGGCTGGAAGGATGTGTTAAACTTGACCAAGGCAAGCCCTTAGACTTCAGGTGCTCTTTTAAATGGATTTAGGTAAAATCAGTGAAGAAAGGGGTCAATTGAAACTCTTTGGTTTAATACAGATTCATTTTTGGTTTACTCCACTAGGAAGAGGCTTAGAAAAATTGCAGTGAGTATGCCCATGTAGAGGCTTGCTCTGGTCATCAGTGTAGGCTGAGTTTACAGACAGAAACAGATTCATGCTTGAGCTTATGCTACAGAATTTAAAATAAAAAATTGTATCTTGCTGGGGAAAGGTGGCTACCAACTTGTTTCAAATTTTTTGTGATATAATGTAAAATCCATATGACATGTAAAAACATGACATAAAGCTAGCATCTTTCACTTTTTGTGTCTAATTTTTGATGGTGCTATTTTAGTTTGTATGCTCAGCAATGCAGCTGAGTTTGTTCTCCTGAAGGTTTTGTTGAAATCCTGTTAGAGGTTGTTATGGCAAATATAAACTCTCTTTGGACTAGCAAGAGGCAAACCCTTTCTAAAAGCTTTGTTTTGTTTGCTTGAATAGTGCTTTTTTTGGAAAATGAATCTTAGGTCTGTCTGAAATCTGGGGACACAGCCTGGGATCTTGGGCATTAAACAGCAGTTTCAAGACAAGGGAAAGCTAAGGTTTTAAACAGTGGATATTATCACTTTCATGGTATCAGAACAGTAAGATATGAGATGAAATGCCATGACTGGTACTTCAGAAGGGCATGAGAGGGGAATCTGGGTTTGTTGAATGCTTTTTTCCTTTCAGAAAACAATGTATCTTGACAAGTTTCTCACATATTAAATGGAAGAGTTAACCGCTGCTGAGTTAAAAATGTCTTTCTTCAGAAGCTGTCTTCAACTTTGTGCTAAATAGGTGCTAGCTACACCTGTGTTTTAAATAGCTCAACTAAAAATCTCTTCTTTCTCAATGACTCAGCTTTCACTCTGGTAAATTTTTAAAAGAAAAGGAACTAGCAAGAAGCAGTTTCTAATCTGTATCTCATGCAACGAAGATGTGGGTTGCTGCTGGCAAGGGTGGTCTCCAATCCCTGGTTTTGCCAGCTCCTGCAGGTCTAGTGACCCTAGACCATGAGAGGATCAAATCAACTCACTGATGCCATGAATGACTATGCCACAAAAAAGGGGCTGGGGAAAAGAAGTGAGAGGGAATAATTTCTCATTGGTTCAGCAGAGGTTTATGCTGTGGTATAGCATCATGAAACTTGCTGCAAGGGAGGAAAGAGAATGTATGGCTTGGAGCAGGAGCTTGTTTTGGTAGCATACTTCTTGTTTCAATACATTAGGTGTCTTCTGGTGGGAATCATTAAATCCTTTTGGTTGGAAAAGACCTTTAAGGTCATTGAGACCAATGGTAACTTAGCACGGCCACATCGACTGCTAAACTGTGCCCCTGGATGATACTGCATTTGTGCTGGAGTGGAAGGCAATCATGCAGACCTTTTCCATGCTCTGCTAGAAGGGAAAACTACCAGAGTCTGGTTTTCTTCTCCTTTCCCTGAAAGGTGCCATTAGATACTATTGTGGAAGAGTTAGTCTTATCATTTTCCCAAATCACCTGCCAAGTGTCTCTCAGAGCAGAGTGCTCTACCGGGAGTTAATGGCCTCTGCAGCCTTTCCTATCTGTGGGGCAGGAGAGGTCATGGATGGAGACCATACTTCTGGGGAAGGTCCAGCTTCAGTTGCAGCATGGGAGGGACTGTTGTCCTCGGGTCCAGCCAAAGGTAACTACGAACACAGCACTCCTCTGCTGTACCCTTCACCTCTCTCATATGGAGGTCTAAAAAAATCCCAAAACCTTGGCCTTTCGTTGAAAATGACTGAGAAGTGATTTGGGCCTTAGTTTTGAAGTTCAGAGGCAGTGGAAAGTGGCCATTTGTGAAGGGTGATGAAGTGGGGTGGTGGGAGTGTACCCAGACTGCAGTCCTGGCTGCACACGAGTCATCTGTGAGCAGCTCACCCTTTCCAGCTGGAGTAGGAGTGATGCTATGCCAGCTGGCTTGGTCTCCTGCCTCTGACATTGACAGGCATCAGGCAACTAAAGAGCTGGCAATAGTTTTCAGGATGGATCCTTCCTTCCCAGGTCTTGTGGTGCTGGAATAAGATGTGAGGGCTGTGGGCCCCAGGAATGTAGCCAATACCTCTAAAGATTTGTCCTTCTAAGGTAATTACATTTAATGTTTTCTTATGCCTTTCTAGTAACATGCATTCTGGTCTGTTTGGATCTTCCCTGAGAGTATGAAGACGTGGAGAACCCTGAAATGAAATTATTATGAGAGGAACATGAGCAGGTGGGATGGTGGCAGGGATCTCACTGACAGCAGACTGTAGCCCGTGTTGTACTTGATGTGAGAGGAGCGTTTTGTTGCACATGTTCATCTTCCTGGGCCTCAGTCAGTGGCACTAAAACCCAAGGGAGGGTGATGCTTTTGTAGACCTACTCTGCTTGCCTTGGTCTTGCCAGCAGTGTAGTTACGGTGACAGGCTTGCACTGACTGCTATGGGGTTAAGAGCAGGTAGTGTGCCTGTGATCCAGAGGGTTTAGTTGTCAATAAATAAGGAGCTCTGCCAGGGAACGTATACTAGCAAAGAAAAATAAAATCAATGACTGTAGTAGCAAAGATGGGCTTCTTTTGAGTTGCTGCAAGCTTGGGTTTTTTTGGCTGGCACAGTTGTGTCTTTCTGCATGCATGTCTGATGGCTGTAGGTAGACCACCAGAATTCTTCTGTGTGTCCTGGTCGGAGTCTGTATTTCTCCTTTTCTGGACAGAAAATGCTCCTTGTCTAACCAGGGGAGACCAGATGCTTATACCTTGCCGGTTTTAGCACAGTCCCTTTAGTGTCAACACAGGAGATTGATATCCAATTGTGCAGCACTGTTTAGACATAGGGATATGGCAACAGACAGTGTAAGGGTCTCTCTACCTGGGGAATTGCCTGGGTGTTGCTCAGTGTTTTGTTTCTCCCCATTTTATTAAATCTCTTCACTAAAGTGGATAGAAAACCTTTTAACTTAGTGAATTCCTTTCTGCTTTCTTCATGATATCTGTAAATGTGGAAGCAGTCGCTTCTCACTGTGGTTGGTGGGTGACTGTAAGTGCTTCAGCTTTTGATGCAAAAACCAGGCAAGGATGACTCAAGCAAGTGTTTTCTTTCATTTCTGCTCCTCGGGGGGGGGAAAATGCATTGCTCATCGCTACAGATAAGTATCTCAATACTGGTATAAGTGAGATCCAGGAATTCACTGTTGGCTCTCTTGCAGTGTGAGTTCCCAGCTCAGGGCCTATTTCCCTGCTGCATTTGGAGCCAGGGGTTTAACCCATTACAGGAAGGGTAATGGCTATAAAAGTCCACCTTTATTTGTTCAAGTGCCATTAAGTTTGTCAGAATCTCAGTCCAAAAAAGAGGACACATGATCTCTGAACATGCTGCTTTCAAATGATCAGACCATTGTCTAGCCTAAAAAAAACAAAGGGGAAGGATGGGTGCGTAAGAAGTTTTAAATCTACTTTTTCATGGTCTGCTTTTCTTTTTCAGGCTGACTGAAAGATAGGACTGTCTTGAGTGCTGTCTTGCCTATCCCAAACATATATCAGTAATGATAACCATGATTTTCAGTGTTTTGAGCAGCAATGGTCTAGAGGATGCCTGCTGATCCTGAGCTATGAAGCAGTGCTGTCATGATGGGCCCCAACGCCTGCAGTGGGATTTTGTGTCAGGGACCCCAATTCTGCTCTGATCTGCTTTTTTGCTAAAGCAGCACACATCTCCTGGCTGTGATACAGAAGTACTAATAGCATGTGGGATTGAGTTAAAACTCTTCAGAACTGGGTCATCCTTTAGTTTGAGATAGTGTAAGATAACATTAAGCTGCTTAATTTTTTTTTCTGTAGCTGAAACGATAGTGGTCTTTGTTCTTAAACTTGTGTGCGTGCATCCCTGCATAAAGTATATTATAGTGCTACACTAAGGCCGGCTGTTTGCCTGCATATTTCTTAGGATGACCTGTATTTCTAGGGAAGCTAGGGAGCAGGGGAGGCATAAGTGCCTAATAATAGCCAGATACTACAAGTTGCATAATGTTGAGGAAAACCTGAGGCAGTTTGGGGCTTTCGCATAATGCCGGCACCATGCAGCCAGCTGAACTTAATGCTGAACTTGCAGCATGGTGATGGAAAAGTGTTTCAGGATTTGCAGGTGATCTGTGGATCTTGGAGCTTCTGTTTTCTGAAATCCAGGTCTTAGATTTGTTTTCTCATGTGCTGTGGGTAATACTCTGATGCTGACTCCTTAAAGCCCAGGGTGAATATTATTAGCAAGTTTGGGCTCACTACGCCCTGTATGTGGCAATCATCTGGATAGGTATCTGCAGTGTTCCTAGAAGGCATCGGATGGAATCCTGAAAATGCAGTAGGAGACACACTGAAATATGCCCAAAACCTGGCTGGTGAAATTTCCTGATACAGCTATGCTGACCCACACTGCTGGCTCTGTGAGCGAGTGTGCCTGTCACAAGGCACCCTGTGGGAACACATTTAGGTTGCAGCTTCACCTGGCTTTCCCCGTGGACATGTCATGGTTTAGCTGTGGCACAAAGCCAGGGGGATTTGGATTAAGCTTGTTTTAATTCTATAGTAATCTCTACTTCCTATTTTTATTAAAGCCCTAATCCTGGGCTCTGTCCAAAGGCCATTAAAAGTCAGTGGAGACATCCCACTTTCTTTCCAGTGAGTGCTGGGACAGGCTGCCTGGAAGGTGCTGGGTGCCTTTGGTTTTGGTTTACCAGCTTGAGGTGCAGGTGACCTTTGCTCTGTGCAGGTTCTGGAGCCCTGTGGGCAGGGATGATGGTGTCTTCCCCGGGCTGAAGGCACACACTTACACTGAAAAGTTGGGTTGCCTTGAAGCAGCTCTTGCTGTTGCTCATCTGTGCATCTGCACTAGGCAGCATGGGCACCCATGGAGCTGCCAGTGTAGCTCTCCTTGGGGAAGCAGCTACTTCAGCCGGCCACGGTCACTGTCCACGTTGCATAAGGAGAAAAGCATCGTAGTGATTATATAAAAGAGATTATGTAACTGGGTAATTTAGTAATCGCCTCTCTGGTGAACGCTAAGAATAGCTTGTGAATATGCTTTTATTTCTGTGATAGCCATCCACAGTGATAGAGCACTGGAAAAAGTGGGTTCTGGGCAGTGGCACAGGGTGAAATACTTGTCCCTGCTGTGTGTGTTTGCAGAGATGCCACAGCTCTGTCGCTCCTGTGCTGCTCTGGTGAGACACATCAGCTCCTGTTCCCCCTGCCCCCACAGTGAGGCATGACTCGCTCCTCAGGTGCGGTGAAGGGATCCAGCTGCTCTTGACAAGCCTGTGCCACCTGCCTGTGGCATCCTTACGAGGACATGCAATGCACAGGCAGAGCAGATGATGGTGGAGGGAACACATGTTGCTTCTCCATGAATTGGGGCCATTTTCACTTTCTCTTGCTTTCTGGAGTGTCTGTTTTTTGTGCTGAGGTTGCCAGTACCTCTTTCCCCCACCCCACCCCTTTGGAGGTGCTGGACAATTTCCAGGATCCTGATGAGGAGCAAGGAGGCTCATGGGCTGCTTTAAGAAAACTGAGAAGACCATGTGTGCTCCAGCCCCACTCACATCTCTGTTCGTGGGTTTATTCCTCGCTTGCAGAAGGGAAGGTGACTCATGAAAAAAATCAGATGCTGCCAAAGCCAGTGAGAGCTCTGTAATGCTAATTGAAGTCAAGGGAGAAACTGTGGAGGAGATGGGTCCTGTTCCTTGTAGTCTCTTAGCTCTGAGAAGGCTGTGCAGGAGTGAGCTCAGGATAGCTTGGGAGAAGGCAGGAAGCTGGATGAAAGGCTGTGGCAGAGAGAGGAAGCGAGTGAAAGAAACTCTCTTGAGTGCCAGTGGTTCTTTTGGGAACATCAGTCCTGGCTCTGAAAATGTTTCAGCTCGGCTTCTGGAGTCTGGGTGGCTGCTGGGGTTTTTTTTTGTTACGGGTTTGGTTTTTTTTAGATTTTTCTTCTGTGTGGTTTTAATTTGCCCTCCCATTCACTGTCCTGAAGGTTCAGTTTGCCACCTTTTCTTGTTGCTACAGCTACAATGTCTTCTCTACCTTGAATTGCTTTTTCAGCTCCTCATCTCCTGCTGCCCGAAGCTCAAGCTGTTTAACCTTATCTTCAAACTGCCACATAATCCTCTCTCCACCTACGGCTCTGACCTGGTTTCCTCCCCCTCCTCCCAGCCTTCCTCTGGACTTTTGTTCCACCCTTCTTGGCTTAGGATGGCTTTCTTGTCTCTTTTCTGCGTTATTGGTTTCATGACTTGCAGTAGTTTCCACTTCCTTGACTGCTGGGTCCCTGTTCTCTTTTTAAAATGTTTTTTTCCCTGTACTTTCCTCTTTTATTTCTTTTCTAGGCTTTCTTCAGTTCCATCTATGATTCAGCCCTGGCACAACCACTTCCCACATGGGTTTTGCCTCTCCCATAATTTCTTTACTGTTCCCTACTTGCAGAAGGAAAGGCTGTACCATCTGCCCTTAGAAGTGCCATATAAATCCACTTCCCATGTATTGCAGTTAGGTGTTGGATACAGATTTAAAAAAATATAATTTAAAATCCTTTTCCTTGAAAGAAATAAAGATTTCCACCCTGTCCCTTTTGCCTGAATATCTGTTGCCTAGCATGCTTTTTCTCCTTTTTGTATGTTAGACTAGAGATTTGAGAATTCAGCTTGCAGCTTTACCCAAGAATTCCCTTTGCAGAATGGGTGACTCCTTGTTACAGTTGGCTGCCTTGCATACAGACCCCTTCTCCTTTGTATTTATGCCTCCTCCTTTTAGTAGGGTATCAACTCTAGAATATACTGCCATTGCTGTCAGGGCAAAGGAGTGTTAGGGGAATGTTTTTAATAAACATATGGTTGTTGCATAATGTAGATGGAAAGGAGGCAGAGGAGACTGCATGCGCAGCACTCTGTGAACTGCAGAGGACAAGGGCAGGCACAGACCATGGATAACATGAAATTATTTTGATGCCATGTAAATTCTCAGATGCTTAATGGACTTAATTTTTCAGTCTCAAATTACACATCTTGAAAAAGATGTGAGTAAAGTTGAGAGTTTTTGTGCAAAAGCATGTAGGGATGTGTTAGAGCTGTTATGGGAGCTTCTGTAACGTGAAAACTGTTGAATTTGCAACTGTACAGATACATTAAGAATAATCCTATCTGGACTGATAGGCAAGTGTGAAGTAGTGAAAAGAGAAGGAAGCCAAAATTCATGTATACATGTATTCATTTAACTTTTTAAAACCAGTGAAACTGAAAAGGTATCTCATTTGCATCAATTTTATTGAGAGGTATGTATGTAAACCCCTGCCTAAGATCAAAGAAAAACATGAATTCTTAATTTCATGTGGGTAAGATGATTCAAGGTGTCTTAAGTATGGTATAAAAAGGCATGAAGGCAATTTTTACGTTTGGTGCAGAGACACCATACAAGATTTTGCTTTACTTTTGTCTGCCTTGCCAGTGTCACATGCAGCATGTGCAATCTGATGTATTTTAGTAGGAGTGTTACCTTCCTTGTTCTGAAACCTCCAGATGTAGGCTTTGACCATGTGGTTTGCTAGTCTGTGACAGAATCCCTGGGGCTCAGCTGGAGCATAGCAGTTGTATTGGATGTGATGGCACAACTCTCACTGGTGGGAAGGAGCATAATGGGCTCTATGTTTTGGAGTTTGAACTCCAATCCTAATTGGTCATCTGTTCACTTTGAAGAAAATAGACTGTAAAGATACTAAATTTCTTGTGAAGGTTCAAGTTCAGTTAAATAGAGTCAGTTAAATAAATTTCCAAAAGCAAGTCCAAGGGAGGAAAAAAATGAGCAGTGTCTGTAAATATCCCGCAGTCTGGAAGTGCCTGATGGAACCAAATTAATAACTTTAAGTTCCCTTTTGAAATGTTCCTCCAGCAAGCTTTTAAAAAAGATCTAGAGAGGCTTGAAAGCAGGAACCCTTTGTAAAAAGTCTTTCCTTCAAGCAAGAACATTTAGACATGATGTGAAGCAAGGTTATGAGGGGACAATTAGTACTGGGTTTCCTGATAACTGCCTAGAGAAAGCTTGGCAGCCTTTTTCACTGTGGTAGGGATGGTGCTTGTAATCTCACTGTCAGTATTTGCAAGTGTTACTCTAGCCCTGCTGGTGACTCCCTGGACATCTCTCTGAAGGTGACTGCCTCGCCTGTGAGGCTTGTAAACACCCGTGTGTTGAGGAAGGGCTGAGGTCTGACTCTGAAG
The DNA here is from genome assembly GCA_026261815.1 of Monarcha castaneiventris obscurior. Classification (NCBI taxonomy): domain Eukaryota; kingdom Metazoa; phylum Chordata; class Aves; order Passeriformes; family Monarchidae; genus Monarcha; species Monarcha castaneiventris. The sequence goes on along the minus strand of JAMPIT010000230.1, from coordinate 49,656,175 downwards.
CCATCTGCAGGAACAAATGACTCTTCCAAGGGGATTGATCTCATCTTGGCCGGCTTGCCAGATGTGTCTGGACCTGCCTCTCCCTCAGCCTGGCAGGTGTTTTTGCAGCCAGTCAGTGGCACGTGCCACGTCGGTGCCTGTGGCCCCAGCATGATGGTGCCAGCTGGCCGGGCTGGCATCCTGCTGCTGGGCCAGGGACAGCTCCTGCTGCCAGCGCTGCCAGCACCGGCAGGGACAGAGGTGCTCACACTCGGGTGCCTGTTCCTAGAGCGTGGGCTGAAGGTGGCAAAACTGCATCGTGTGCCTGACTTCAATTCCTGCCTCTTCAACTGCTGAAAAATGTCACCATTCTTTTCTCTTTCAGTTCTGGAGGAGAAATTCTGTCTTAATGATGTCCTGGACTTTGATATATGTGCTGTATTCATGGTAACAGCTTCTCCAACTATCCATCTTCCAAATTAGATTAAATCTATTTGTACGTTTCTGGTATTTCTTCATGCTTTATTCAAACACAAGTAATCAAATAAAGAACAATTCATGCTGTTACGCTTCAGAAGTCCTTGCCAGTACTTAGATTTTTAAGGGAAACCAGAATTTTGCAGTTGATTGTAATGACAAAAAATATTGTCTGGCATCTCTCACAGAAGGATTTCATAGTACTTAAGCAATATTAAATATGTCATAGCATGTTCCAGTCACTTCCAGTCCAGATGCATAGCCTTGTACAGATGGGTAAGTGGGCAGAAAGTATTAAAAGTGTCATGCAGGGTGTTGGTAGCAGAATTAGAAACTTCAGATTTCTGATTCCCAGTTTCCTACTCCAGTTCAGTATAAGGGAACTGCTTTGACTTCACTATAAACTCTTTACAACAAGCCCTTCTTTTTCATGAAGTTACAAACATGGGCATTTTTTTGTAAGTTCCAAGCAAGGCACCTTGTCAATGGAATGAATCTCTGCTGGCATGTGAGTGGTCTGGAAGAAAATTTCTTGGGTTGGACTTTTCTGCATGTGAAATTATCAAATTATAATCATATAATGTTTGTTCAGTGTATCCTGTTAGGAGTGAATCTGATATCAAGAGATACCTCCAGATTCTTACCCTTAGTCTTTTGATTTTGCATTTGTACATTTACCACTTAACTGTTCTTGTATTGGGATTGCATACTAGACTTAATGACTTTCTGATGATCTAATTAATTTCAGCCTGGTAGTGATGCCAATATTTATTTGTGTGGAATATGAATTAACGAAAGTGTCCATCTGCATCTCACCTCTTTAGATAGCTGACTAAATCTGTTTTACTTATTTTTGTCTTCATAGTGCTGCACTCTGAAATACCACAGGAACTAACGCTTGTGTGAGGCTCTTTGTTTTCTTTTTTTTTTTTCTTTAAATCATTCATTGACTATGCAGTCCTAAGACAGTCTAAAATTTTGCAAAATTGGGTCAATGCCACTGAGTAGATTAGGTCACAATACAAATGACAGCACATCAAAACAGTTTCAGACTTTCAGAGGCTGTTTTTGTTTTAGCATTTCCAAAAGCTAGGGAATTGAAAGTCCAGGTTTACAATGTATGATGAGAGTGGAACTTTTCAGAAAAGCTTGGCATTTGCTCAGGGTGTGGGAGGCCAGTTTTGTCTCCATTGTGTCCTCTGGATGAGTCCTGAAAGAGTTCCTACCCTGGATGGGTATACTAGAGTCGATTCAGTTGTTGACATTATCCCTCTTTTCCACTTATAAAGTACAAAGGAAATATGTGCTAAGCGAGGTGGAAAGCTACACCATGGCTCAGTGGTTTAGATGCTCTTTGAAGAGAGAGATCTGTATTTGCAGTGTTTATTCCAATTATACCCCTTCAGGGACTGAGCACAGAAATTGAAGGACAGAAAAGGGTGAGACATTAGGTCTGTTGGTTGCAATTAAACAGCGTGGCCTTGTCTTGGGAAGTGCTTACATGGGGAATTTGAGGAATCTGCTTGTGTATGTTGGAGAAAGAGATAATTCTGTTCTTGCTGCTTTTTTGTCCCAAAAATTTTGCTACTATCTCCTGATAGAGATAGAATGCTAGTGAAAATAGGTCTTTGCACCTGTATTTATGCATTTCATGCAAATGCATAGAATGTATAAATATATACATAATGTTGAAAAGAAACACTGCCAGCACAAAAGTTTGAGGTTCTGTCTCCTTCAATTGCCTGAAGTTAAATTTTGCTCACTTCCAGGAGAACGAGAGAGGCTGGAGTCCTTTGGGGTGGGAGACTGAACACAGACTTGCCACATCCTGGCAGAGCACATCAGCTGTGTTGGGTGGATCTTGACTGCAATTGCTACTGCTCTCTTCCCCTTACACCTCTCTATTCTGCAGATGTGTCCTTTTGGACATTTAACAGATGCAAAAAAACCCCCCAAAGGAACATTTTTGTTTCGTTTCGCTTTAGGCCTGCGGGAAGCACGGTTTCAGGATCTGAAAAATACAGTTGAGTGCCCAACTCCCTAATATGAGTGGGTTTCTCAGAAGATTTATCTTGAAGTTTTATATCAAGCTGGCACTATCTGGAGTTTACCTGCTGCTACATATTTAATTTATACGATGACATGAAATATTTATATATAATAAATAGCTCATAAAAATCTGTCTTCGTCCTTTTAATATTGAGAGCATCTTGTGGCAATGTCCTGAGTGTTGAACATTCAGGCAAGGACTGTGGCAGTACTGGAGTGATATATTTCAAATAATCGCCATTCCTCTCCAACTAGGGAGATGGGAAGGTGGTACAGTGGGGGCTGCAGAGAGGGCAATGCCTAGTATACCTTTTCCAGCCTTAGAGACTGTTGTAGAATAGATCCATGTAACATTCAGGCTGAGAGTATTGGTAGTATCTTTTCTAAGCACCACGTTTTTTGCAGGGCTGCTGTATTCCTGACATTGTTTTGCCAGTTCATGGTACCTTCCTCAGCTCCTTCTTGTCTAATAGGGACTAGGTTAGGGAATTCGTGCTGAGACTGGTTTTGGTCCTTTAATGCAAATCTTAAGACAGTCTTAGATACTTATTTCAAATTTTATCTGTATGAACTGATGAAATGTCCATGGAACTGGACGTTTGCTACATTAAGTGGTGAGTTTATACATTCCTCTGTTAAGTCCCTCTTATGTCTACTGCTCTAATTGGCTTTGTTTGGATTTTTTTCCTGAATATTTTTAAATAATCCAGTGATTTACATTTTTTCTGGACTAGTCCAGTTTTCCAATTTTATGTTTCTATGGCTGGTGACAGGGCTGGTAAAGCAGGATTGGTTTAACACTTGCCACCTCTGTTGGTAAGAGAGACCATCCAAGTGCTCTATGCTGTGAAACTAAAAGAAAAGAGATGAAGAGTTTTCAAATAGAAGCATGCATATCAGCAGCATCAACCCTGCAGTTCCTTGTTCCAGCGTATAGAATTGGCACTCTGGGTTTCCTGTTGCACACTGTGGATTTAAGCTTGGAGGAAACCCTGCATCTTGAGCCTGTGATCACAATTTTATGCGCATAAATAGTGCTGGATTTTACAGTGTCCCCCAAGAATTCTCTGTTCTACAATCAGGCAGTCTTGAAACAAGCTGCCTACATGTGTGCCTTGCAAACAAGCCTCAAACCTGACCTGGAGGGAATACATCTGTGGGTGGATACACAGCCCAAGCTCCCCACCTCCTCAGAGCTCTGCCTCTCAGATGAGGCTGTTGGCAAAGTTGATAATGAATCCTGGTGATGGGGATGACTTTTTGTTTGGTGCAGAGTAATCCAGTTTTAACTGTTGTTGGAAAGAAGAAAGTTATCTCTTTAGAGCTTGTCTTACACTAGAAATAAACAGTTTCCTCATTCATGTCTTCATATATTTGAAGTTATTTTTCTATCCATTGTTTTTGTGTGATCTACTATACTCCATAGGAAGCAATATAAAAGTACGGCCCCATGGCTAAAGTGTCAGAAAAGTGGGGTTCTGCTGTTGGCTCTGCTGTCAAGCATGGGCACATTTCTTTGTGATTTTTGTCCCATATTCTTTTAGTTAAAGAAATTATAACTTCTGTTCATAGCTAGTCTTGGAAGCTGTGGATAAAAGCCATAGGAAAGGCAGATAGGTTTCAATAGATTGAATTGAGCAGATCATACCATTAACAGAGGTGAGGAAGAGGGATCTCTGATATCCTTTTACTGAGTACTAAGGAGGATGACCAAGTACCGCAGAATTATCTCTTGCCATGTAACATGTCAGATCTCACATCAAACAATGCTCACTCTGACTGTGGGCTGGGGGTCCTCTTTTAGTCTGTACTGTTTGATAGTTAGGAGGGTTTTTTTTAGGTTATGAAGTTAAGAGCCTTTAATAAAACCTTGTTTTTAAAAAAGTAAAAAGATCTGGATATCAGTTTCGTTCCCTCTATTGAGAAAGATTAACTTTCGGGGTTCTCTTTTTTCCCTTTGTTTAATGGCCTTGATCACATCTACTTTCCTCTTGGCCTGAAAAGCCTTGGGCAGTGCTTGACTTGTGATACAGTTGATGCTGTACTTTAAGGAACCACAGGCGTTGCATTAACACCTGCATGGTGTTAATCTCTCCTCCATCGTTTGCCAGAGCAGGGCTATCCTGTTCCTTCTGCACCTTGATTCTGGAACCCGGATACATAATTTTTCAAGAAATAAGTAAATTGTATTTAAATCCATGCAGCTTTGATCTGAGCTTTGTCTTCAAATGAATTGTAATTCCAAGCAAAGTTCACTCACAATGTCATCTAAAAATTATGGATTCACCATGGTTTTCCAGATGCTTGCCTAAGTTTGTCAGAAAATGTTGTAAATGAGAAACATCTTCCAGAGGCTTTTATTTGTCTGAAAGCCACAAAAAGTGTTTCGTGTTTCATGTCGTGGTTCCACCCTAGCTGGCAACTAAACACCACACAGGTGCTTGCTCACCCTCTCCTGGTGGGATGGGGAAGAGAATCAGAAGGATAAAAGTAAACTCGTGGGTTGGATAAAGACAGCTTGGTAGGGAAAGTAAAGCAAGGAATTCATTGCTTCCCCAGGGTCGGGTGGGTTTTCAGCCATCCCCAGGCTCCATCACACATAACAGTTACTTGGGAAGACAAATGCTATCACTCTGAATATTTTCCCTTCCTCCTTCTTCCCACACCTGATATTCTGAGCATGACACCATATAGTATGGAATATGCCTTTGGTCACTTGAAGACAGCTGTCCTGGCTGTGTCCCCTCCCAGCTTCTTGTGCACCCCCAGTGTCCTCCCTGGTGAGGCAGTGTAAGACACAGAAAAGGCCTTGGCTCTGAGCAAGCACAGCTCAGCAATGACTAAAGTATCCCTGTGTTATCAGTAGTGTTTTCAGCCCAAATCACAAACACAGCCCCATATTAGCTACTGTGAATCAAATTAACGCTACCCCAGCCAAGACCAGTGCATTCTGTACCACTGATTCCATCCCGTTTACATCATGCTCAGGTCCCACACCATCCAGTGCATCCTCATTAACCCCCACCACCCTTCACCCACATCCTTTGGGTGTGATACATGTAGGTATCTTTCTTTCCCTTAGTCAATGAACACTGGGTTCATTCAGTCCATGACTTCGGGGTTCTATCTCTTACAGGGAGCACTCAGGAGAGGAGAGGTGGTTTGGAGTTACTTGTGTGGAATTATTGGGCACCACAACCAGCTCGGGTCAGGTCACTGCTGCCCTTGCACTGCTTCTTGTAAGGCTTGTCCTCTCTTGGTTCAGGTGGTTTCTGCTGTAGTAGTTCCCATAACATGCAACTCAGATTCTGGGTTACAGCAATTTAAAGGTATTTCCATTACAATCTCCACCCCTTGTCTCTTTGGAGCAGACCTTAGCGTTTAATAATGCAGTGAACTTGACCCTGCTGCAGCTTGGATTTATCCACAGACTGCAGTTCCTTAGGGTTGTACTTGCTGCAAGTGGAGGCCTATCTATGAGCCACAGTTTCTTCAGGGATATACCTGCTGTGGCACGGATTTATCCACAGGCAGAGTTGCTCTGAGATGCACCTGTTCCAGCGTGGCCTTTTATCCGTTGGCCACAATTCCTTTGGATATACACCTGCTGCGGCACAGACAGGAACACGGCCACAGTACCTGCTCTGGCATGGGTTTATCTGAGAGCCACAGGCTCTCTGGAGTGTTCTGCTCCATGTGGACTCATCCACAGGTGACAGTCCCTTTGACTTGAGTTCACACTGGAATTCCAGCCTGTCCAGCACAGCAGCGATGCTCTGGTCATCTGCCAGCCCAGGCCCATCGCCATGCCTGTTATCAGAATGTTCCCAGGCGCAGCAGAGTAAGATGATAAGCAGCACAGCAGTACAGGAAGCAGTGAAAGCAAAAAGCAGCCAGTAATGAGCACCAGACTCTGACAGACAGTAAGGCAAGCAAGCCTTGCAGGCACAGGAGCCTGCTGATCAATAGCCAAACAGCAGTAACAGCTATAAACTCCATCTAGCCCCTTCCAATCTAACCTGTTTTTACCTCCAAATGTTCAAACCCCATGCTGGCACCCAACAAGGATGGTTTTTGTTTAACTTCAGCCAGCGGCAAGGCACCACACAGTCTCACTCTCACCCAGTGGAATGGGAAGGGAATCAGAGTGGTAGAAGTCACAAATAAGCATGGGTTGAGGTAAAGGCAGTCAAACAGGTAAAGCAAAAGTTGTGCACACAAACAGAGCAAAACAAAGACTGCATTCACCACTTCCTATGGGCTGGCAGGTGTTCAGCCATCCCCAGGAAATCATGGGTCCATCACACATAGTGGTTTCTTGGGAAGACAAATGTTGTCACTCTGAACAACCCCCTTTCCTTGTTCTTCCCCCAGCTTTATATGCTCACCATGATGCCATATGATAAGGAATATCCCTTTGGACAGTTAGGATCAGCCGTCCTGACTACATCTTCCCAACTTTTTGTGCACCCCCAGCCTTCCTCACTGGCATGGTGGTACAAGAAGCAGAAAAGGCCTTGAGACTGTGTAAGCACTGCTCAGCAATAACTAGAACATCCCTGTATTATCAACACTGTTTCCAGCACAAATCCCAAACTAGCTACTGTGAAGAAGATTAACTCTACCGTAGCCAAACTCTGTGCATTTCCCCATGATGCTTTCATGAAGAGCAAAGCACTCTCAATAAGCTACCACACAGGCCCATCCAGGTGTTACATTGCTGTTTGGGCAGCGTTGATCAAAATGGAACATGTTTCTAAACCCTCATCCAGCCAGTTCTCAGGCCATAAAGTCCAGTGGGACCTTTGCAGGGGTGAGAGGAGATGCTCCTGCTGCTTGTAGTGGTTTTGTGTTTAATTGGATGGTCTGTCTTGCAGGCATAAGATCGTCTTTGCGGTTGTTCAGGCATTTGTAAATCTGCAGAATGATGGGGTTTGTAGTCTTTGGCTGCAGCTGTACAGAGGAAGTCTGAATATTTAATGCAGTATTGAATACTGCATAGCTTTTCCATGTATGAACTTGGAGAAGGTGTTTTGATGGATTGGTTGGTTTGCTTCTCAAACTTTGTGGGGTCAGAGATCATGTGTCTGAGATGTTTTATACATCTTGTGTAGGTTTTAGGTAATTAATATTTCATGCTTGCCCCCAGATATGTGGTAGTGATTAAAACTCAATTAAGTGGTGATTATACAGAATGATGAATATTTCATTTATTTAATATGAAATAGGAAAAAAAAATATTGCTGCTATGCTGCCATGCTGGTTTTATTTCAAAAAACTTTGTCAATATTAGCAAGATTGAAAATCTCTTTAGTGTCCTGAATTTATTCTGCTGGAAGAATGCAGGTATTTCTTTGAGGACTTTTAAAAATGGATTTCGTTGTCTTGCTTTATAAAGATGTTTCTTGCACCTTTATAAAAGCTTTTGCCTTGTTCATGTTCTGATACAGACCAAAGTGGTGTTCTGTTCACACCATTTATTAAGTGAGCTCTTGGTAATTGTATATGCAGAGATGTGTGTGTGTGCAAGACTGAAAGAACTCAGATGGGTGAGACAAGTGTCTGTCTGTATCTGTACTCTGTCTCAGGTGGTGGCAGGTGCTGTGCCTGGAAGGGCCACAAGCCTGCCCACTGTCCGAGGTCTATTCCCTTCGTGCCTCCCCAACATATGGACCACTTGGATCAGAGATATTAGGGTGTAGCTCCCTTTTTATTCTGTTTAATTACTGGTTTGGATCTGTCTTCCATGGGTTTGTCTATTCCCTTTTGAATCTGTCATTTTCTGCAGTCTCCTGCAGCAGCAGATTTCAGATTTTGTCTGTGTGCTGTGTAAAAAAGTACTTCTTAAATGAATTTCCTGCTAGGAAGAGGGACACTCATTGAAACTATTGTTACAGGGCTTGGCAAATAATAGTTCTGTACTTAGTCTCATTCAGCTTTGCATTCAGCCTTGCTCTTGCTCATCATCTGGGCATCTGTTTTCCAAGTTGAAGGCTCCCCAAACCTTTTAGACCCTTCTTGAAAGGCAGCTGCTCCATCTGATTATTCATTGTAGTTTTTCCTCCCTGTACTTCTGATTTCTAGCTACAAGCACTTCTTGGAAAGCAGAAATAAGGACTTAGAGTTGCACTATAAATTCCTAGGGGAGAAATTGGTCACTAGTATCTGCTGAAAATCTGGGATTTGCCTCCTGTATGGAAAAAGAGCTCAAACTGATTTTTAAAATACAACTAATTTTAATTTCTAAGCTTTTAAGGAACTGTAATAAAATAACTCATTGGTTTGAGTTGGATTCCAGTAGTGTTACTGACTTTTAGTTGCTCTTACTCTGCAAGGGGTTATTAGTGGAGTAAAGGACTTTTCAACACAGAGAGTTAAAGAGCATAAAACCTACTTGAAAAGCATGTATTGACTCATGCCTCCTGAAGCTTCACTGCTTTTGATGGGGCTGGCCAAGGGGGAAATTAGTATTTGCTCACCTCCTCTGAGAGAAGCTAGTCTAGCTGAATTTTCAAAATTCAGTGCTCAGAGGCTTGCTGGAGCGTACCTGTAGGAGGAGATGGACAGATTTTAGCCTGAAGGAGTGTGGGTAAGTGCAGCTGTCAGAAGAGAGTTGGAATACACTCCCTGCTTCTGCAGCCAACGCTCAGCCCCCTTCTGCAGCGTGAGCATGAAGGCTGCTCATCATCACAACTGGCTCTTAAGAGCTGTGTTACATAATGGAACTTGTATTATGTGGTTTGTAGCTCACACTATTATTTGGGATTAAGTTTCGTTGCATAGAGCTGTCCCGCCACTGCTGTGGTGGTATCTTCCATGGTGTACCAAGCAGCGTGGCCAGCATCTCTTCTGGGTCATCTTCCAGTGAGCTGACTAGTTTTTCAGATGAGAGGCTCAGTTTCATATCATATGAAACTTTGTTGTAGGCACTGGAGAGAAAGTAGAATTTGTTTTGTTATGTTTGAGGTGGGGTGTGTGTGTGAGTTTGGGGGGAGTCAGGATGGGGCTGCTGGTCTTCTTTTCTGTCTTTTAGCCTGCTTTGTTGAGTGAGTGCAATTTGATACTTGGTGCCTGCTGGATTTTCTGAGGCACTGATGCCTTTATGGAATGTCACAAACATCTGTTGGTGCCACAGCTGGCCTGAGGGATGGCAAAGGTGCCCATGCCAAGACAAAGGCGACGAGATGAAGTTGGGACTTCCAGGCTCTTGGGGTCTCTTAGTTGTGCTCTGCCCTTGAAACTGTAAGCAAATTTGACCACTCGTGGATATATATGGAGAGTCAGAGATTAATGGAAAATCCTCAAAAACACATTCTACTCTGCATTTTGCCTTCCTTATCTAACCCTGTCATCACAGTAGTGCCACTGTGGTCACAGTGGTGAGATTCAGAGGGAGCTGAAAATTATCTGCAGATTGTTAGCATTTGTATCCCTGTCATTTTCATCCACTTCAGTATGGCTGTAAATAAAGAAAATGGATCCTTTTGAACCTTAATTTGGTTGTCTGGACTCAAACTGCTGGTGAAGGAACTGGATTATATGCTTTGCTCTGTGTTGTAGCAGCCAGATTGCATAGTTGGGCTGTTAACAACTGATGCTTGAGTGTGTCTTATATTAAATACTGCAAATCAAAGTTCAGCTGCTATGGCTCTTACCTGGTGGGTTGGTTGCTTTATTTTTTCAGGTGACCTCCAGGTGTGGGCCTATAGTAACTGTAAGTTTGTTCTCCAACACAGAGTTTTTTTGATAAATCATATGACCTTGATTTTAATGTTCCTCATGAAAAACCACAAGGACTTTGGGTGCTGCTTCTGAGAGACATGTTACTTCTCTGATTGGCCCATTGTTTTTCAATTCAAATGCTTGCAGTCTGGTTCACATAGGTCTTTGTACATTTTAGTGTGCCTACATTTTGCTGATGTTTGGCTAGTAATTTTTTTTTTTAAGAAGGGCAGTTTTAAGCACATCTGATACTTAGAGTCAGTGATCTGTGCTTTCTATGTCATGTAAGTGAAGAGTGGTTTTATCTAAGCTGTGCCTTGGACCTGAACTAGTTGAATGAATGGCATTTGAAATTCAAGCACAATAATCTTGGTTCAGCACTAAATTCTTCTGAGACTTTCAACCATGGATACACTTACTTTTTTTGTTTCATTATGAATTGAAAATAGTATTAGACCACCAACCCTTTTCTTAGTTCCTAGGTCTCTTCAAAATTGTTCTACAGATTCAAGAATGTCACTTGATAGAGCTTAAAAAAAAGAAAAGAGGAGAAATTGTTATTTGACAGCCTAATGCTTAAATAAAGTTCTGTTTACGCAGGGTCAGAAAATCAAGTAGCAAATTTGTCAGTGTAGATGGAATGCAAAAAAAAAAAGCCAAAACCCCAAAAAACAAAACAAAACAAAAAACACCCAAAAAACCCCAAAACAAAACAAAACCAAACAAACAAAAAAACAAACAAACAAAAAAAAATTGCTGTTCTTGTGGGAATGTGAGCAGTGACTTGTTGAGAACAAAATCCCAAATAAAAATATCTGTAGGCTTGCAAGGCTAATGCAGTTACTGTGGGTACATGGTATTTCTTGACTCTGGACTCCAAGGAGGACTTGCAGAAACACAGGGACATGAACAGTAATGTTTAGTTTTGTTGTTTGCAAAAGAAACTGGTGTGAGATTCCTTGATGCATCTGATGGTTTCCTTGGTGTTCATGATGCTGCAAGATGGTCTCATTTTGCTCCTGCTTGGATGAAAACAGATAGGTAGTGAGAGTACCACCTTTTTGCCTCCCTGTACTATTGTCCTGCTCCTAGTGTTTTCTTCCTAAATCAAACCTAGCCTTCAAATAAATCTGTGAAGTTCTTGATAAGCCTCCTTCCTCCTGCCTTTTTCCCAAACATTGGGAATGGCTTTCAGTAAACACCTGCAGTTTCCTCCCTTGTTTACCTGCAGGTCCTGGCCATGGACTCTGTGCCATGAATGCAAAATGTGGCAGCAGTTAAGTGGCTGTATCAAGACCAGTTGCTGTCAGGACCAGAGCTATTGCTTCATTGTTTGCTTTTACCCTCTTTTTGCATCTTGCTTTCTGTTGTTTTTTGTTTTATACTTTGATAGTCCCTATTCCATTTTTGTGAAGTGATTGCGCAGCCATGTCCTGGTTCCTGATAGGGATTCTGGGTGCAGCCAGTGATAAATGTGCAATAGCAGTCATCCTGGCATACTTTCTGTCAAACTCCACTTCTGGTGAATTTCTTTCTTTCTTTTTTTTTTTTTTTTTTTTTTTTTTTTTTTTTTTTTTTTTTTTTTGTGGTGCTATGTACAGCAAGCAGCTGTCTACCAGCAGAAACCCTGGAGAACCAACTTTCCCACTGTTGATTTTTCCTTCAGTCCATATGGATTTCTCCTTTAGAGTGAGGGACAGATGTACTTTGCCTGCTCGTTTGTATTAACACACCATTGGTTGCTTTTCTGCCCTGAACTCATAATGAAATAACCTAAATGATTATAAAAACTTTAGTATCAGCTTAATTTCATTTTAATAGACTAATAAAAGCAACCAGTGTGCAAGCTGCTGGCTCCAGTACTCCTGCATAAACCATTAGCAAAACAATACTACTGGCTCTTGACAAAGGAAAACAGCAGTGACAAGTCCAAGAATTCTCTCTGAAAAGAAGTTAACCAAGTGCCAGTGAATCCAGAGACCCGCTCATATGCACACTGGCTGCTGTGAGCTCTTTGTTTGAGGTTGAGAAGTCGACACCTTCTCATAATTTGTTTTACATTCTGGCTTTGTCTTCTGTAAATATCCTTTGCAGTGTTTCCAGCAATGCTGGCAGCTGCCAGAGGAGCTTTCCTAGTCATCTTGCACGCACAGAGATCTGATGGGTTTTGCATTTTATGCATGAGACTGGTTCATCTGGCTGCCTCCTATGCTCTGCCCTGCAATGCTAGGGGCTAATGTATTTGCAGCACTATACCTCACGTGCCAGGTACAGGGTGTTGGCTTTGAAGAGCAGGAATCTCAGGATGTCTCTGCTAGAGTGCCTGTGGTTACCTCACTGGTTGTGGAGGGTTGGAGAAGAAGCATCTCATGGGACCTAACACATGGAGCCTTCTGTACTGAGCAATAACAACAGCAAAATCCTGTGAGCCTTTTATTTACCTAAGGTTTGTTAAGTGTCCCTTGAAGGATGCCTGTACAGTTGTTGTACCATGTATTTCAGAGTATGCAGAAACTGTAAAACTACCCATCAACCCTCAACAGATATAAACTAGTACCATCTGCTTATATATTATCCTGTAGTGTTTTGCTGTGTTAGATAAACAAAAACACTGCTCACGTTTGGGTTACCTGCATGGATAGGCAGTGGTCTGGTTTCAGACATGGCTGCCTGTGAGGGTGGCTGCACTCTGGTACTTTCTGTTGAATGGTAAACCTCCCAGCTGGGCTGCTCAGAAGAGCTCTGCTCTGCTGACACCCTTTTTCTGGGTGCTTTATGTTTAGGCTTTGCCTGAGACCTCTGCAAAAGCAGTACAAGATTCTGAGAGCTTTGGTCCCCTCTTCTCTGTCTCTTCATTTGTTTTCCTTCTTTAAAGCTGAAAAGAAAAACCTCATCTTTTAAATTTTATTTGCTGAATTTAAAGATGTCATGATTATTCTTTTCCAGGAAAAGCTTTCAGCTTCAAACTCTTCTAAGATGTACACTGAGTACGAGTGCTCCCCAAAATGTCTGGTCAGCTGAAGCAATTTTAAAATGTAGTTTCAGCTAGAACAAGACAGATGCTGGAAGAGGGATGTAGATGACCTCAGGGTCAGTGAGAGGATAGGAGAGAGGATTAACTTTTCCTGAAACAGAGCTTGGAAAAGATTAATATCTCTCTGTTATGTGCTATGTTCTGGTAGCTGTGCATTAAGTTTAATAAGGGAACTGAGGCTTCTTTCTGTGCCCCTGTAGCCCGGAGGAACATTTAATAAGTTCGTATGGACTTTTCCTTTCCATCTCTTTGCTTTTGCAGAAGTGGGTGAATAACACAGCATCATCACCTTTCCTGCTTGTCCAGATCTTTTTTCTCTCTTAGTATTTGTTTCACTGTCCCTGCAGCACATCTTCCAATCATCTAGGTGGATGTGGTTGCATGTATACGTTTTTAAAATTTAATTATTCTTTGATTGATTTGTGTTCATCAGTGTCATTGGCAGCAATCTGAGAGTTCACAATCTGGTGTGCTGGTATCATGTGCTTCTCTTCTTGCTTCTTTTGTCTGATCTTTGTAGTTATAAACCTTTGAAGAATGTTCATCCTGTTGTTTTCAGTCTCCTGATATATGTTCTAAAGCAGATGTTTCTAACTCATTAAGAATGCCTTTACTGTGGTAGATAGACTTAAATTTGCAGAGTTGATCTGAAATAGGACAATAATTTCCAAATCATCATGCTTTGTCTCTTGGTGCATTGTTATTTTTAGTAATCTTTGCCATTTAGTTGTCAGTCTCACGTTGGTGATCTTCCTCTCCGCTGCCAAGATCAGCTGCTAGAGTCAAGGGGTTATGATTGCTTTAATGAATGAGCAGGGAGCTTTGTAATCTGATGGCTGCAGACAAAAAAGTTTGATATTTCATTCTCTTTGAACAGAGTTATAAAAAGTCAACACAAAAACATGTGAAGAATTTCAACAGTATGTCACTGCAAAGCCCTGCTAATTTCACGTTCAAAGTGAAGTATTTCTCCTGATGATGTTTTCTTTCTTTTCTTTTTCTTTAAATGGACATTGTACTGTTCTAAGAGCAGTCCATGGGAGTGTGCCGGGAATAAGTCATCGAGTCATCTCACGGATGTAGTCATTCTGGATGTAGGGTTTCATTTTGGCTTTTTCCTGCAAAAAATACAGTGAGGCATATTTTCTTTCCTGTTTTTTCCTACTCCTTCTCCTACCATGCAAAAGAAAACACAGTTAGTCCTTTAGTAGTTACCTGGTAATGTGATTGCAGTCCCTGAAATCTCACTTAAAGCTTCTGGCTGGACTAGGTTTGAAGTGTGAAGAACATCCTCTGGTCCCTAAGTTTCCAAACTGTCATACAAGCACTACTTGTGCATGTTCCTCTTGGTGTAATAGCAGCTGAGTTCTCCTTCCAAGCCCTCCATATTAAGTGGGTTGTTGGGGCGTGTCAGAGACTGAAATATTATAACTTGCGACCTAAACATTTTCTTGAAGGACTTTTAAAACTATTACAAAGGTGCAGAGAAAACTACTGCACCCTGAATGGGGCCCTGTCTGAGGCCGTACACCGCTGGCTGATAAAGATAAAATAAAGTAACAACTCAGGGCTGGGGACATTCACAAAGCACAGGCTTAACACCTCCAAGGTGGAGACCACAGTCCCAGGGCTATCAGCTGCCAGGCTCCACAGACCCTGCACCAAAGGGTGGGAGCAGAGAGGCTTTGGGCATCTTGGAAAAGCCTCTGGTCAGAGGTGCAGTGATCACCCATCCTCCACTGTGCAGAGGAGCCCAGCTGAGGGCTCCTCACCTGGGAAGGGGGGAAGCTTATCCACAGCAGAAGGGGGTGACATGGCCCATCACAGGGGCCCCCCTCAAAGGGGTCCCCAGATCCTGCACCAGAGCACCAGAGATGATGCACAGGCCCTCAGTGTTGCAAGGGACAGTTCGTCAAGCTAGCCTCTGCAAGGGGAGACACGCGGGCGTTCCCACCTGGCCCAAAGCGTATATTAATCCATGGAATTCTGTACTCTGCGGCGTATGGTGGCGTGGCCATGGCAGCGACAGGGGACCCTCCCCAGCAGCAGCCCAGATGGAGGAGAGCAACGAGACATCTTTGGGACCCTCGGATGGGTGATGTGCTTCCACCTAACCCCTGTCACTTCTCCCTGTTCCCCCAACGCCCCCCCACACTTCTTTTTCTATTTCTTTCTTTCTTTCTTTTCTCTTTCCCTCTCTTTGCCTCTCTACTGTTAAATACATCAATTTTTTGGCAACAACATTTAATCTCGTTTGGTTTTAATCTCGTTTCTGGGAATATTTTGAATCTTCTAAGTTCTTTCCAGTTTATGCACAGAGACTTAGCTTTCTTTGCTTTTCTGAGTTTAAAACCGGATCATACCAGGGCTCAGCGATGACCAGGGTCTTGTTTAACCCATTCCACACACCGCCTTCATGTTGCAGTGTGTGCATGAGTGTTGTTGTGGTGCCAGGTGTGTGATTCTCTGTTTCTGGAGGTTTCCTCAGTTTCCCTTGTTTCTCTAATTTTATCTAGTTTTGCAATTGCTTTGTGGCCAGGTAGTTGCTCACACTTTTGGTAGCTCTAATACTAGATTTAAAAGCTAAATAAAATCACTTCTGTGATCCAGTTTCTTTGTTTATAGGGAAAATGAAATATGTCAGGGAGCTCATACCTTCTCAGAGAATACACAATAAATGATCCCTGTCAGAGACCACTGAGTCGCAGCCACTCCTGGTTCAAACAGTGAAGGCTCTGTCTTTTATGACTGGGGACTGTATCCTGGCAGGTCTGTACCTGGCTGGATAGGTGCCTGTATGCCTTGGTACATCTACTATCCTGTGACGTGGGCTATTATGTGCAAATATCGTCTGTCACGGGAGGAGCTATGCCTGCAGGGACTGAGCTGGGGACAGCCAGGACAAGTCTCTAACGTGAATAGCGAGTTCAGCTGTGTTACTGCTGTCTCTGTAGACACCAGAGGGATATGACTTAGCTCTGCTAGACAGCAGAGTGAAGGGATCAGGAAGGACACCTTCTGTGTGCAGGATGAAGTCAGGGAGAGCCCGAAAGCCTGAGGAACAGTTGGACACCAAGCTCTCTCCAAAAAGCTCTCCACAGCTCTCACTGTTGCTTTGTCCCTTTGCAGAAGATTCCAGCAAATCCAGCTGGTTACTCTTCTCCGCCCTTGGGCTGAGGGCAGGAGCACAGTGCTTGTTGGTCCTGGATGCCTGCTCTGCCTGCCTTTAGGCACTCAGCGGTGATGGCTTTGCCATGTGCGCCGTCAATTGCCTTCTTAAATGGGATTTAAGCTAATCCCCTTCTTTACCTGCAGGAAGGCACGGGGCTATGTGTGAAACTATTATTTATGTCTGCTTTTCAACCCAACCAGGCCATTTTCTTCCCCACTTCAGTCACATTCGCCAGGCAGTTTATTTATGTAGAGCTATCTGAACCAGAATCTCTGATCTGTTGAGTGTTGGCTTGAGCCTTTGCTTTTGTGGTTGTTGGGCCAGTGCTGGATTCTTGGGGCCTTTATTTTTCTTCCCCTGAGTAGATTAAAACCGTATCTGAGCATAATAGAGGGTTCCTGGCAATGTTACAAGTTTTGACTTACTTTAAAATTTCTATTTTCCCTATCTTCAAAACTGTTACTTACCATGTTTTAAATTTTGCTTTGTCAGTGGGCCCTTAACAAGAAGAGAATAAGTATTTTTTTTCACTAGATGTTAACTCCTAAATGCTCTGGCTGTATGACCTCTAACTGTGCCTTTATGCATGGGAATGAGGCAAATGAAGCCCAACAGAGATAGAAACTCTGTATTTCCAGTAATTATCAGCTGTTTTGCAATTTCCTTGTCACTTTGGAGCCTTTGAATTTTACTCCTCTACGTAAAGTCTTAATTTTTCTTTTGTACTTCATTGCTCCTTATGGCTGTTGTGAATTTATAGGCATTGTCTCTTGGCTAATTCTGCTCAGTCTGGTTCGTGACTGGGTATACATGACAAGATGCTTAGCAACTGAAGGCAGAGCTTCAAGAGGTGTAACTAAGAAAGAATTTCTGCTGCATCTGACTTCAGTGTTTCAAAAGTGGTTTTAGTATTTAGATTCTCCCTGCCAAGCTTAAGAGGCATGCTTTGTTTCATTTCTTTTTTTCCACAAATACCAAGTACTTTATTGCTTTGTTCTGTCTGAAATTTGGGAAATCCACTCATCCAGACTATAGACAAGTTGGTTTATTCAAGGAGATAAGTGAGCAAAACCTCCCTGTGTAAATGATTTCGCACCAGAAACACCCTATACTTAAAATAGAAGAATCAGCTTTTCAGCTGTAAAAATGTTCTCCACTTCATGAATTTTTATTAAGCACATTTTTTTCCTGCTAAGCATGCTAGTAAGTCTGCAAGCCTGGTCTCTCCAGCTGGGAAGTCAACTAATAGCATTAAATGAGAAACAAAAAGCTGGAGAAAATGTTTGGTGTGGACATCCAGTGGTTTACATCATGTTGTCCTCCTCCTATTTCTCTACTTGCTGTAGTCGTTGACTTGCCTCTGGCATTCACATGAGCTAAAATATCTGCCTGCTGCTCAGATAGCCTTGTGCCAGGACTGAAACTGGAGCATATTGTTCCATCATTAAACGGGCAACGTTGAATACTTGGGAAATTAACAACAGCTGCAAGTTCTTCAGCTATTTTTATTTGTACTGTGGCTCTAATTTTTCTAGTGTGTTTGTGCTGAAGTCAGAGGAGGAAAGGAAAATAGATCCCCCAAGAGGCTGATTTTTTTTGTTTTTAGTTAAAAAAAAGGCCCTGCCTAAAAAAGGCATCCATAAAACAAATAGTACCAGGGGTCGCCTAGCAGTTTACTTGGTGTTTTGTGGGCCCCTTAGTCTGGTTGCTGGTATAAATTTCTGAGGACTTTAGTGGCACCTTAGTATGTAGTGAGGTAATTGCCACTTTCCACAGTCAGCCCTCTCTTACAAAAGTCCTACTACTAATAGCATCTGTCTTAGCCTTTTGTAAAGATTGCTAGCAGCAAACAATTTTCCATTTTATTCATATTTTATGCTCCTAGCCAGAGATATAAGCCTCAATCCCCAACAGCCACTCCGTTCGGTGGTCTTTGGATGAAGCCCTAAAGCCAAGCTAGAAAAGCTTTAGAGGATCATTGTTAAACAGGATTTCTTAAGTATCATTTAAGAGTCCAGTGGGTTGAATTTCTTCCCATAAGTCTCATGATCATGTGTCAGAAATGACAAGGCAGAACCTTATCCTTCCTGAAAGTTCAAGAAGTTGCTCTGAAGAGCAGTTGTAGCAACCAGGCATAAGTGCATTGTTTCTTTATTTGAAAAGCAATTTAGCAAGAATGTATTTTTTCCCTTTGTCTGAAGAGAGAGGTGGTCCAATTCTTTTGTCTTGTTATGTGACCTAACTCACGGCCAGAGATCTTTTCCTTAGGCTGGACATCGTTTTAGAAAACCGCATACCGCTATGGGAATTTACATCTATTCCTTTAAAAAGTTGAATATGGGTTGGTGTATTTCTGGATTTGAGTGGAAATGGATAAAGGTGGTTGTTTGCTGTTCTTATTCAGTAACTTAAAACCTTAAGGGCAAAGCTAAACCTGTCCCCCCTAACACGGGTGTACTGTGAATAGTAAGAAGAGTCTTCTTTGTATATGGAGCCCTATTCACATATTTGAAGGACTGAGACTTTATTCAGTATCTGGTGTCTGATTTGGGAGTCTCTAAACTGGGGTTAAAATTTCTGCTGCTTTAAATGAACGTGGCTTTACTGATATGGGTTAGCACCCTTGCATTTAAGCTATTAGAGGTTTTCAGCTTCTCATTGAAAAACAACAGTAGCAAGCGTGAGCCAAAGGCAAGCAACCTCTCAGTGTTGACGTGCCAGGCTTTTCCTTTCCCAAATTAGAGGCTAAGCACACTGCACAAAAAGGGATTTATTTTTTTGCCTTGCACCATGGGAAGATGATAAAAAGATTTCTGCCCTGGGCTGGCATGAGGAGCTGTAGCTAATTCATGGTGTCATGCATTTGTGTCAGAAAGGGCTCAAGGTACCAAACTTGGTTGTAGGTGAAAAATTGGAACTGCTGCCTTGCATGGAGGAGAGGTGCACCAGTTATCTGTCTGTAGTATAAAAACGACAAAGCCAGTGTAGTTGTCCCTTCATCAGTACCTTTGCAAGATGCTGTCATTCCTATATGGTGGCCAGTAATTCAGAGACTACCTCTGTGATTTGTTTGGCTGCCACCCTGTTGGTTTCTCTCCTCTAAAACCTGTGGGGAAACATGCTGGGAAGAAGCCTTGGCTGTGGCTCAGAATCAGTGCCATTTATTTCAGTGAGCCCTAGGTTTTATTCCACTTCATATTTTTCCAGTTGTCTTGGGCGTGTCATTGTCTTCCTCGCTTCTCTGCCCTGCTGCTCCTATTCTTTTTTTTTCTAATGCATGAGTTTGCATTTGTAGTTACAGTATAAAGGGTCCTTTGCCTGAACAAAACTGCCCTGGAGAAATGTAGGAGCTTTAGTGCTTTTGTACTGCAGTGCTGTTTTTCCTCTGAGATGAACCCAGCACTTGGAAGAGCAGCTGGCAGGCCTATGAAGAGAGGGGCAGAAAGCCAAGCTGTATCCTGTGAAAGCAGAAGCAATGCCCTTGAAATCTCTGGAATTGCCCACTACATGCACAGGGATTAAATTTTCCCTGAAAGTTCAGTTTATGCAGCATTATCAACGCTGACCAAAATATGCGAGTGTGTCTGTGCTCGTCTCTGAGCTCTTGGTGCTATTTCCATCTCTTAGTGTGGGCAGGCACTATTAAAATCCTCAGTGCTTTCAGTCTAGTTGAATAATTTTCTAGCTGCTAGGTTTATAAATTAAACATTTATGGCCATATCTCATGCTATTATCCATCCATAGCAATATCTCCAGGCAAGGATCTTGAGCTTTTTTGGAGTGTAGGCCATGTGTTAAAGAAGAGCGAATGTTTCATTTATGCCTCATCTCACTCTTGCACTTCTCAGTTGCAGAACATCCCTGAGGTAACCTCAGATATTTCTTCTGAGGAAATAACCTTAGTTAGAAGATTTTTGATGTCTGTGCAGTCTGTGTCAAAGGAAAGGGCAGAGTTCACTGCAGCATCCCAAAATTTTTTTATGTCTTTTCAAGTAACTTCCCAACACACAAATATGATCTATCATATGCAAGCTGGAAAACAGAAAAATAGAGCATCAGATGAGCCACAGACCACAGGGGTTGTAGCGAGGGGTCCACCAGTAATAATTAGGACATTTGCATTTTAACTGTTATTAATGGAAGCTGAAAGCTTGATGGTGTCCCAGAAAAATGCATATATATGGACAGATGTTTGAACAAGGGGCATGCACCGATTAACAGTGAGAGGAGACGTAAAAAGCTACCCCCATCCTGCATGTCCTTCATCAAGTTGTGAAGTGAGTGGAAGGAAGTGTGAGCCAAGTTGTGGCTTCTATACATAACCAAAGAGGTTGTGTGCATTTGTCTGGTTATGTGTATCCAGTATCTCTATCTAAACAGTCATCTTTAGAACCTTTTTGGTTTTTGTTCTTCTTTTTCTTCCTTCCTTTCTTTTGAATGTGGAAGAACTCAGGTGATAACTCAAAGCAAGGAAATGATCCTTTTAGAAAAATGCCAAAACTCATGTGCTTTTGATTTAAATGAAAAGATTTGTCACATTCTTAGTGGTTTATGTTGAAATTGGACAATCTGGGACATTGCAGATTATTGTTTGGGTACATTCAGGCTCCTAATAAAAGAAAAGCAAATATTAAGGTCTTATGTAGAAGGTTACTTCCTCTGGAAAAATGTTTTGCCATCAGTAGGCATTGTTACTTGCCTGAAAGGGTTGTCTGTTTATTTGCTATTCTAGTCCTTTAACAGGAAATACTCCAAGGACAAATGCTTAGTATTTCTTCCTGCTCAAATAAGTAGTTGTGAGCTACAGCTGTTAGATTCATCTCACTGGAATTTAATAATCGTATGCTATTGCTATGGCAGTGTATTGGACTGTGAATAGGAGTCAGTTTAGGTTCCTAGTTTAAACTAAGAGGCCCTGATGTTTCAGTCTACCTGATGAGTGTCTGCCTAAAAACCACAGCAGAGCATCTCCCTGAAAGCTTGAATTGACTTGTTAAACAAATACAAATGACATTCGGTCAACTCTTCTGCTGTTTCTTTCTCTGAGGAGAGTTTTGGTTTGACACAGTGACGTGTTTGCTGCCAGTCTGTAGGAACTTTAATAGGCTGTGTGCAAGAACAGAAAAACGTGATTATTAGCCTGGATGGACCCAATCCCATAAACTCCTCCCAGTGTTCCAGTAACTGAGTCCCAGAGCAAATGGGTTTCTGGACTGCAACATGGAGATGATTGTATGACAGCCCTGTCGGATGAGCCAACCTTGCTGACCAGACCACGCTTTGCCTTTGCTGTGTTACTGAGTTTCAGCATTTACTTCAGTGTAGTTAGTTTAATGTAGCTGTAACAAATGAACGAAAGTTTCCTTTAGAACTGTGTCTCCAGTCCCAGTATGGTCATTAAACCGGATTGGATCTGTACCATAAATTGTACATTGGTGCTTTTCCCTTGAGAGACTGAGTGGCCTTGTGAGGATGCGAAGGACACGGTAATGATGGTTGTTAATGTAAGTGTATAGGTAATAATTGACTTCACTATTAAGCAGGTGGGAGATGACCAAGTGTGAAGCTTCCCTCCCAGCAAAGCATTCAAGTAGATGCTTCTCCTCAAAGAAGTACCTGGATTCTGAGTTGCCAGGATTTTTAGAAATTGGTTTTCAAATATTAGAATGTTTCCAAGGTAACCTCTTTAATCTCCACTGTGTTCAGATGCTTACTAATTTAATAGACACATGACGTGTAATCTGATTTAAAATTAACAGATGCTCCTATAAACAATCTAACACTGAATGTGATGGGTTTCTAGAATAACCTCTTCAAGGTGAGAACTTGCCTTGGCATTTCGTACCTTCCAGGGGAACAGCACTTAGATAATATTTCATTATTATTGATTTCTTTTGTTCCCTGCATCACTGGGTGTGTGATTGGTCACGGACTCTGCATCTTTTTTTTTCTTTGAGACTGAGGATTTGATGCCTTCAGTGTTACAGATGTTTTCAGGACTTCTAAGCGCAAAGGATTTTGATCCAGTATTTGCAGTTTTGGAATAAATATCTCAGAAAAGTGAAATGAGAAGAGTCTTAGTTGAACAAAAAAATATTTTGTTTTCTAATAACTCTTCATAAGAAGGATTTGAGGAAGGTGAGCATCCCTGGATTAAATGTCAGGAATGAAAAATAAGGGTATTATGGAGGGGAGCACGAGTTGCCATGATTATGCAGCTGCACTGTGTCCTCTCAGCTCATGCTGTCTCTCTCTGTGGAACAAATGAGTGCGTGGGGGGTGCATAACATCAACAGAACAGAGCCTGGGAACTCTCAGAGCAACTGCCCTATGTCCTAGGGACCATCCAAGAAATCTATTTTCCTGCAGCCTTTGAAGGGCTGTCATAATTTAACTAATCAACTAATCTGTAGCTTGGTGCTGTTAAGTGCCTTAATCTTGTCTGCATTGCAGATGACTAAGAAAATCGAGTCTGAATTCATCTTCTTTTGCTTAGTCTTTCTTTGCTGTGGTTTTATTAGTTTGGTAGATGAAAGACGGCCCCTGAGGATTTAAGTACTAGGTTATTTAAAGGCTGTTTTCGTTCTTGGGATGGTAAAGTGGAAGAATGAAATGCATGTAGGAAACAGGCAAATTTGCCAGTTCAGCATGGACTAGTGTTTTAGATAAAAATGAGGGAACCTAAAACTAGACTTTGCCCTTAATACCACCCTAAATAGCATCAGTTCTGGCCAGCAGAAAGTGCCCACTCAGGGCTGAGGCTGGAGATGAACAAAGCTTCCAGTTCTTAGTCAAAGGAAAGCTAGTTTGTTGTCTCTGTTCATGGTGTTCAATAGAGGTGTAAAAGTAAAAACATTGTATCACCAAATAATTTTATATGAGAAATTTCATTTAAGTTTGTTTCGTTTTTAAAGAGACTGAGGGTGGAAATAGTGGATGTCCTCACTCTTGGCATGGTCTTCCTTTCAATTCCTGACAAGTGATCCCTTCCTCCCATGCACCCTACTTTATGGGTTGTTTTATGATGTGACTTGTTCTGTAGTTAAAGAATGCAACTAATAATACCCTTGGTTTTATTTCTCATGCAAAGGAAACAGAATAATTGCGGAAGCTAAGTTCAATTTTGGAGCTGTGGAACCTGCCCAGTACTATTTGGAATGGATCCACCTCTGCAAGTGGAGTTGGGAAAGCGTTACATCTGTTTGCTTGCTGTTGGAACAGAAAAGTCTGCCGCTACCCCCTTGAAGCTGCAGAGACTCCAGTGGAATGTTGGGTCTTTTTTTGCTTTTCTTGGGTGAAAATGCCTTCAGTACGTGGCATGGCTCATGCTTTCTTGCAGGTCTGACATTAGAACTTTCAGTGTGTGGTCAATTCCACCAGGAAGGTTTAAACGCCCCCACTCTCCAGCTTTTATGTTTGTGCAATTATTGCTGTATTCATGGGTGTAGAAATAAGAAGGTAAAGCAAGTCCTAAACTTCTCTGATGCTGAGGCTCTCTTGGCACTTTTGTAAGCATCTGGTTTGACATTCTCATGTAGAACTGAGCTGGGTATTTCACATAACTATGACAACTACCATAACTTTGCTTTCCAAACAGTTTGGAAAAGATCGAGTGCAGTTGTTCCATCCAAAGCAGTCTGATGGTGGTTTGGGTTGATGTCAAGTTGAATATGAGTCAACAGTATGCCCTGGAAGCCGAAAGGGCCAACTGTGTCCTGGATGCATCAAGCACAGCATTGCCAGCTAGTCAGGGAAGTTACTGTCCTGCTCTACTCTGCATTGGTGTGGCTCCACCTGGAGTGCTGTGTGCAGTTTTGGGTACCACAATATTAGAAGAACATAAAATTATTAGTGAGCATCAAGAGGAGGGTGACTGAGATGGTGAAAGACATGGAGGGCAAGACTTAATGAGAGGCAGCTGGGATCGCTTGTTTTGTGGAGCCTGGAGAAAAGAAGGCTGAGGGGTGATCTCACTGAAGTCTGTAACTTCCTCAAGAGGGGTAGTGGATGGGGAGGGGCTGATCTCTCTCTGGTGACATGAGGGGATGGAATGAAGCTGCATCAGGGGAAGTTCATGTTGCATATTAGGAAAAGGTTCTTCACTGAGAAGGCCACTGGAACAGGCTCCCCAGGAAGTGGTCATGGCACCAAGCCTGTCAGAGTTCAAGGAGCATCTGGAGGATGCTCTAAGCCTTAAGGTTTTGTGTTAGGTAGTCCTGTGAAGAACAGGGACTTGGACTGAATAATTCTTATGGGGCCCTTTTAAGTTGCGATATTCTGTGGTTCTGTGATAGTTGTGCTTATTGATTTCTCCTATTAGTGCTCACAGATGCGAAGCGATAATTAGTAGGTGTGACTTTTGAGAAGGGAGAGAGAACTGAGAGCTGCGCCAGGGGATGTGTGTGGGAGAGGTTGTGCATGGAGGATTTATTGCCCCAGCCGGGCTGCGGGGAGGGAAGGAAGGAGGGAGGGAGGGAGGGAGGGCGCTGTCCGCGGTGCTGAGCGCCGGCCCCGCACCCTCCCTGTCCTGGGCTCTGAAAAGTGAGGGTGCCTTGCTTTGCCTTCCTTTTTTCCTCCATTGGATACGGATGAAGGAATTATGTTCAATTCAAATTGTATTGTTCTGGGACTGAAGTGCATTTGCAATTTGCTGCGTTATGGCCAAAAAAAAAAAAAAAAAAAAAAAAAAAAAAAAAAAAAAAAAAAAAAAAAAAAAAAGAAATTTAACAAATACATGAGTCAGGTTCCTGAAATGAGATGGCACACAAGGGATATTTGTATTTCTTCTGTGGGAAAGGTTAATAGATCTAAATGTAAAGTAATGCTTTATGATGGGAAGCTATGTAATGCTAAACCCACATTAATTCTAAATAAAAATATGATGATTAATACATATGCTCTGTACAGCACAAGAAGTAATAAGAATTAGATGCTTGTGCTGAAATGTTTTACTGTTGCAAAACACACACTGATTAATTCAAGGTGGAAAAGTTGTTTCTTTTAAGAATACTACATGAGAAATATTCCCTTCTTTCTCAGAGAACAGACAAAAAGTCTAACCAAAACCAACTCCTAATGAAATATATAAAAATCATTCTTTGTACTATGAGTTATATGACTTTGTAATCTTAGTGTTGATGAAGGAGTTGTATAAACAAAATAGTATTTGTTCTGTTTACTGTTAAATGGGAGGGAAAGCTTGATAAAAGATTGGCATCCTTTTATACAAGAACTTTCTGTTTCCTCATTACTGCAGTAAATAAAAATACTTGAACATAATCCTGGGTTTTACCTGTCTTTTGCTACAAGGGTGTATGTTGAAATCACTGGTGACATGGCTTGCGAGCTCAGTGTCTTAGAACAGTTCTGCACATGGGCTACATTCATCCTCAGCTGTTAGCATCACCAGGGAAAAAGTAGGGATGAATTTTGATGGATTCGGGCAAGGCTAAAACAAAATGTGTTTTCTCTAGCAAATTGTTTTCACCCTTAGGCTGCACTTTCCAGTTTCCTAGATGCTGTCTCTTACTTTAATGGATATTTTGCCCTTTTCTCGCCTATGGAAGAACAGGATGCCTCATATTCCTGTGTCTGCAAATCCAGTCTTTCAAAGTTTCAGCATACAGAAGTCCTTCTGATACAGCCCAGCTTGTATCTCCTAATGCTTCCAGCTCTTGTGTAGGCACTGAAAGGGATAGTGTTCTGAAAACTGATGCAATTTTTAAAGGTCAGATCCCATAAAACATTGTGATTCGTAGCCAATAATGTGCCTTCTGAAACTGCTTATTTAGTCTGAAGCTGCACTGTAAACTTTCTCTTCATTTTATCTGGGCTTCATCAAGTATTTGCCAGGTGTGGTGACCAATAAAACCAGGAAAGATCTGAATTTTGCAAGTGGCCTTCTGTACCAGAGGCAGCAGGTATAGGCAGTTGTTCCTCAGATGCTGTGGAACCATGTGATGAGAAAGGTGTTGTCCTTCCCATTTTCTCAGTTACTAGTTTGATCCAGCAGTATGGAAGACAAAGTTCTGGCTCTGTGTTGGAATAAGATTATGTGATGCTCTGAAACAATAAGATCTTGTTCCATGTCTTAGATACTTCTAACTCTTCCTTCCTGTTCATCTGTGTACTAATCTGAGCAGAGCCTCCCTCAGAGGCTGTAGCCACAGGACTGGCATGTGGATCATCTTGCACCATACTAATGTGCAGCATATACCCAGCTAAGTGGGAGGTTACAGCCACTAAGCAGGTTATCCCAGAATACCAGGAGCTACTTCCATCATATGGCAGGTCACTGTTAAATACCTGTTTTCCTTCCTTCTGAATCTGCCTTGGATCCTTATAACTGTAATACAAATTGGAAAAGAAAAGAGGCTCCCCCTCAGTTGCTGGTAACTGATGGGGTTTCCTTGGCCTTGTGGCTGATAGCAGCACCATGCCTCCTGCAGAATCTGGCTTTGAGCAGATGTCACAAACTCGCTCTGGATCTCCCTTCAGCATACAGATAGCAATTGCCCTCCGTCTGCCCTCCACGGGCACAGCTGTCCACAGCAGGCTGCTTTTTTCGTTGGTACCCATAACAAAAATGACTGTACTCATACTGGAATATGCATATGGAGCTTTATTTGCTTTTACTTTTTTGTTGTTAATTTCCAAACCTCTAGTGAAGGCACTGGGTGTGAATCCCTTGATTACAAAGGGGAATTAATTGATCAGATCTATTTTCTTTTTGTTGTCCTGTGGACTGAGAGATAATGATGTGCAATGTGGAGGATATTCTTGCTAGAGATAGTATTTCTGCAAATCCTGCAAAGCATATCTGTGGAATACCACTCGAAATTCAGTGAGCAGGCTGCCTGCTCCAGCATCCCCCACACCATGTGCGTACATGTGCATTTTGTGTTCTGTATTTTATGGTGTGAACAAAACCAGCCTTTGGCTAATGTTTTAGTAACTTCTATTTCTCATTGTTCTTACTAGCAGCAGTAACATTTGCAATATCAATCTGTGTCAGGAAGCAGGTTTCCTTTCTTAAAAACGAAATCTGGAATAATTTAGAGGCCACAGAAAAGGACAGCTTGCAATTTGCATTGCTACAGTCTTTCAAAGAAAACAGGCTACAAGACAGATGCTGATTTATTTAAAATCAAACAAACAAAAAACAAGTCTTGTGTTTTTTCTCTTTCTCTTCTTTTCTTTGCAAACTTAGGGAATGTATTCAAGCATCTGGCTAATTCACATACCATTAATTCTCTAAAGATTACATATGCACACCCAATTAGACCTGCATAATTTACTTTAAAAATGAATGTACTCTTGTATTTATATTTTATAGCTGTGCCAAATTCTTAAAGGGCATAGAAGGGAAAATTTTATAAGAGAAATGTGCAGAGTCCTTCCCCTAGAAAAGCTGGAAGTATCAGTAGGGCTGTACCTAATCTTAGTTTTTAAATCGTAGACACACTTTCTTGGCTATTAGTGAATGAGTAAATGGCTTCTTAAATACATGAATGAATGCTTGTTAGGAAGTCTGAGATACAGCCTGTCTTCGTATGGGAGCTGGCAGAGTGGGCACCCATCCTGATGTGTGAGGTCCTATTGTGTTGCAGCAATATGACTAATCTTCCCTTTGCGTCTGCTTTGTGGGCTGCAGCGAGTTCCTGCCAGCTGTGGTTTCTTGAGGGTTTAATAGTCTCAAACAGCTACAAGGACATTGCTCTCCAAAGGCTGAGAGCCCGATGCTCATATGTCTCCTCTTGCTCTTGTATGGCTCTCCACCAGCTTAGCTATGAGGCCAGCACCACTCAGAAGAGTAATTTGGATCTTGGCAAGAGGTGGATTATCATAGCCTTCTTCAGAGGATGTATTTGGGGTGGGAAAAGCTAATCTGTACCCTGACTCCCGTTCATCTCTCTGGTGCCTGAGTGCTAAAGACACTCAAATCCTTAGAAGCAGTGACATTCTCGACTTATCCTCAGCAGCGAATTCCTGTGAAGTCTGCTAACCAGCAGCAGAGAGGGTGGTTAGTAGCCGCCTGCTTTATGTCAGGCTTTACTGGAGTAAAGTTGCCATGGAGATCGGTGGGAGTTTTAACTGAGCAGGGAGCTCAGCGGTTTGCCCTTGTGCGTGTAAATCTGTCTGACATGTCATGTGGATCAGATTTGGCTCTGCTGCTCACATTTGAGGTCCACTTGCTTTTTTTGCCCGATTCCCATGTAGGAGAGCTGAACAACTGCCATGCAGTATTCATAGCACTGTGATATTAAAAAAAGGCAGAACTGGGATTGGTGCCTGCTCTTCCAGGGCCAATTTAAAAGTAAATCTGGGCACTGAAGGATGTTTGGTGCAGGTATCTAAGCCCTGTAAGATGGAAGGAACTTTCCCAGGCTGGAGCCTTTCTTGTGATAGCAGTAAGCCTACTGGCTGTCTGAAAAAGAGAATTGTTTAGAGGCAGGAACAGAAATCCTGCAGTTACGGAGATGCTGGAAGGAGGAATATTCCCATTTCATTTTAGAACTTGTATGGCAGATTAGAATATGGGGGGGAGTGCTGAATATAAATGTCTGCTTTACACTTGTAAAGGGTATGCAGGCTCCACGTGCTCAGAAACATTTCTGGGAAAACATCAATTAAAATGCTTGAGCCTGACAAAAGACTTCAAGGCTGTTGAGGTAAAGTGTGACTCATTGGCTGAGAAGCATTGACTGTAGCAATGGCAGTGCACACCCCAAGCTGTACTCTGAAAGGAGGCTTCCCAAGGGGTTGACCTGCAGTCACTGGGATTTTAGCCAACAGGTCTGCTGATCTACAGCCTTCAAAGTTGAAGAGCCAAAATATTTTTCAGTGACTCGGCAGCATGCCTGCTGGGTTTTTCAATGCATGTAGGTTTGCACAGTGTTACGGAGAGAAACTTGACACATTTCTAATTTTAAAGTAAGAGGAAACAGCCAGCTTTTGAAAATACTTGGAAGAAAGGGTTAAAAAGTTGGAAACTTTGAAGGAGGAGGGAGAAAGAAGGAGTAGGGTGAATGCAGAGATGGATCTTTGAACGCCACTTGCTTCAGCAGAAGCTAAGGAGTCCTCCTGAATACACTGCCTGGACTGTGGCATCAACTTGAGAGGGGAACAAGGTTTCTGCTGTGTTTATCCTAGGGAAAGAGGACTGGTCCTTTCAGCATGAGCTAAAGCTTGTACATCTCAAAGACTGGTGTGAGCCTGTTGTGCTACTGGAAAAAGGTCTGATCACATGCATCAAAAGCATCTTCTCCTCCTCCTCCTCCCCCAGTCTCCTGTACCACTCTTAACAATTTAATCCATAGCAGTTTGTCTTCATGGGCTGTAATTGATCTGTCTGTGATTTAGCTCATCAGATGCTCATTAAAGAGTTTGCAGCCTTTTTTATTCATGAAGAGTGAGAGTCAGGGATCTAAAACCGCTTTGTCTTTGTCTTAACTGGATTCATTTAGTATTCTGGGATTTGGGAAGGCTAATAAACTTGTACGAGCTATTATTTAAAGGTGAGCTGCCGAGTGAACATGAAGAATGATCCAAACACCGGCAGTGTGCCAATGGCTCTTCAACATCAGGTGTCAGTTGTGAGCAGCAGAGGGAATTGTTGCTAGAACCCCAGATAGTCCTCACTGCTCTGCAGTGGGCATCCTGCAACACCCTGCCTGTGTGTGATGGGATAATGCAGCTTGCAGGGGAGCTCCCGGAGCTGTGTCTGCAGTGAAGATGGCATTTTGTGCTCGTGATGTCAGTGGGATACACAGAAGTATTTAGTGCATTGTGTGGAGTTTGGGCTTGACATCTGGTTTTCTTTATTAGGGGCCGCTATTGTTCCGAGCTGCTGCCTGTGCTCTGGCAGTGCCCCTAACGATGAGCGCCTCTCATGTTGCCGGCACACACATGCTGAGAAAATGCCTGTCACCATCCTTTAGCAGGGATACGCTGGCAATCTGCAAAAGAGAACAATACCCCTGAGCTGCAGAAAGCAGTTTCCTTTCCCCACAATTACAATGAACACTTGAGACATTCCCAAGCTCTAGGAAGAGGAGATGGAATAGATGGTTCTCCATTCTGCCCCTTCCTGAGCCTGGCTCCGTGTGTCACACACTTCCAGAAAGAGGAACAATTCCCTATAACTGTTGAATTGACTATGTAATCATACACATAGTATCATCAAATTGCTTGTGCCTTGGAGGTCTTGTAAGGGACTACAATCACACATGGGCTCTTAAGTTGTCTGTGGTCTTTTAAGGCAGCAGTTCTGCCAGGGAACACATGCAGCTGGATCCTGGGTCTGTGCCAAATGTACTGACTTTGTTCAGGAACTGTGGGAAGCTGTGGGGGCCCTCCAGACAAAGCCCTGCGTGAGGGATCTGAATCCTGGCAGGACACACTGCCATTTCCATGAACTGACTTCCCACTTGCTGTGTGTATCTGGATTGGGAAATCTTTGAGAATATAAACCTTTCATAACTGCTTGGAGTCACAGTATTTATAAATACTCTAAGCTTGTGTTTATAACTGTACATTATCCTATGTAAATATTAATACCATATTTTTCTTTCTTTGTAGTGTACAGAGGCCAAAAAGCATTGCTGGTACTTTGAAGGATTATATCCTACATATTATATGTAAGTAGTCATTGCTTTTCTTTTTCAAAAGAGAATTAGATTCTATAGGCTCTTAGACTGTTATTCTTTCACTAATTATACTTTTTATATAACTTCTCTGAGACTTTTTCAAATTTCATCTCTTTCCCTTTCTCCTTATTAAAAGTGTACAGATTCATTTTACCACACACCCCAGATGACCTTTTCAACTGAAAATAAAACTCAAGTACTTGAACAGCTCTTATTTCAGAACATTGAAAGGAAACATAAGTAGAGCAGTGTGAAGACAGTTCTCCCTTTGTTTTGAGCAAAGACAGGTAATCAGACAGAATACCAAGAATGCTTCAAAAGTAACTTTGTCCCTGTGCTAATACTGTTGTTTAATTTAGAGATATGAGATTATTTATTATCCGTGGCATAACTGTCCTTTTGATGAGTGGCATCTACAGTCACATCAGCTTGGGTATGAAGCAAATGTCAGTGACCTGTAGGTGTATGGTTGAGGATCTCTCTAACTGCAGTTTTCTGTTTCATATTGCTCACAGCAACGACAAAAAAGTGAAGGAAATCCGTGGGTGGGAGGTGCATTCCATGTGGATTTGGGGGCAGAAAGGATGTAGTAAACTTTGTACCTGGGTTGTATAACTTTATCATTACAAACAACTGCAAACATAAGTTTAAAAAAAATAAAAATAAAGTGGAGTGGAAGAGGATTAGGTTATCTGTTCCCTGAGCAAGCTCTTTCTTGCTGAAGGATTGGCAATTACTGTAATCCTTATGCTACCCAAGAACTTCCCTCCCTTTTTTTTTCCACCTCCATTTCATCTGCCAGAAGCAGGAGAGAAATGCTAGAGACAAAAAGCAGCCAGGAATCCAGTTGCGGAACAAAGCCCACAGAAAGAACAAAACACTATGATTTAATCATCTGTGATCCTGGATATTAATTAACTGCTTAGGAAGTGTTTGTGCCTAGAACTCACTGTCTTTTTTTCAGGTGACTGTAATGTTGAGAATTACTCATAAATGGCTGGCCAGAGCAGATGGGGGAATTTAAATAAGTTCATTTTCTTTGACTGCTAATAACAAGAGGACTTTGGTTCCACCTACATTTTATTTTGCTTTGCTGCAGTGTGGGAAAGAAGCTGGGATGTTACGAAATTATGAAAATCCCACTGTACCTTGACATTCAGGAGTGTGTTATTCATCATCACCTTGGCGTTTTGCTTACGTTTCTGCCCACGTGCTTTCACGGTTTTTGTTCCCCTTGACAACACAAAGGGGTGGCTACTTGGATGTTGGGTATTGGTTCAGACCCTTTGTGTACATACAGAGTCCTGCAAAAGCAAGGGTTACAAAAAAGATCCTGTTGTATATTGACACTGTCAGGTCAATCAGAAGACTGTCACTAGTCATTGTGTGTGTTTGTGGTAGTTACTGCAACACCGTGTTATCCGAGTCATTGCACGAAAATGTTGTGGCTGCCAGTCTCCTGAATAGTGGAAATAAATGGAAAAAGGAAGGGGGAAGGGGTGAGATGCGTGTGCTCAGTGATTGTCCCAATGGTGATGAGTGTCACGTTAATGCTAGTGTTGTTGTGATTATGAGTTTAAGCGGGCAAGAAAAAACACTAAGGAAAGATGATAAGGATTTGGGGATGGTGAAGCTCAGAGGATAGATAATGTGTGACGAGTGAAGGAATATGGAAAGGAGTGGGGAGAGGGTATTTGCATAGGAGCCCAGCAGGGTTAAAGGGGTTATGCATTGAGGCAGTAGGAAGGTGTGCATGTTTGCTGCTCCTAGGCTGTTCTACTTTGTTACTTCTGCAATTTCAGTTTCTGTTGTTTAGGGTCCCCAGCTGCTTCCTACCTGCTGTGTCTTTTCAAACCTGTATGGAGGAGGAGAGGCACAACTCCAATCTCAATATCTTAGTGCAAAGTCCCATTGCTTCAGCACTTGTTTGACCCTTCACTGAGTTAATTCAATTTGCTAATCCCACAGAAAGTTGTTCATTTTAGCACATTCGAGTCCGTGTTGAATCAGCTTGGTATAGTTTTTGGCAAACACTGGTGAAATGGGAGGAAGGGAGTATTCTGCATATTGTGGGGGAGGAGGCATGAATAGCATCGTCTGCATCGGCATATGGTTACATGTTAAATCATCTGAAAGCATAATATATAACTTTGTCCTGAGAGTGCCTCCTCTGTACAAATCTAGATCTGGGATGTGCTGTAGTGAAATGGGTTTTATTTTATCTTACAATTTCTGTAGCAACAGTCCATAAGAAGCAGATATATTTAGATTTATATTTAAAGGAGTTTGCAGTAAATTCCATTTGTTTCTATCACTGGTTTTCTGAAAGAACTTTTTGTTACCCAGTTAATATTCATAGTCTCTCCTTTGGTCTCGGGACTATCTTTGGAGACTTACGAAACCCAGCAATACAATTCTTTTTAATGATTTCCCTGTCGTTTCAGTCCCATGCTGGCACTATGTCACATCTCTCATGGAGACAGTTGGTATTATAATGAAAAGGTTGGCATGTCAGCTCAGAAATGCCAAGTCCTGTGTCTATTCACAAATGTAGTGTGGCATGCTGGGACTGATGTATCCCTGAACTGGCCCATCTACACGCCTTATCCCTTCTGGGTAGGCACATCCTCCTAGAAGGTGACTGCCTCTCTTTAAATTACCCAGAATAATAGAAATCTGGTGGTCTGTCACATAAAGTGGTGGTTTGCTTTTATCGGAAGTTTAAATGCAAGATAGCTGAGTTAATCTTTCCTGTAAAGGCTCTACTTCAGCCATCCAAAGACAGATAAGAATGTGTCTGCTAAGCCAGAGGAACAGTGTGCCAAAAGAAGTGTTCTGGAAATTCAGCTTGATTTGAGCAGGTAAAACTTGGAATTATATGACTGTTCTTCTTTTGGAGCTTTAGTTTTTTAGTTTTTTAATTCAATCTGTCTTCCAGTATAGTAATTTTTAAAAGAAAAATCTGTTAGAGACATTGTTCAAAACTTTCTTAAAACTTGTCTGTTATTCTTTCTGTTTTAAGACGTAGGGCAAAGATTGGAGATCTCCGTTCCAGAACTAATGGTACTTTTTCTGTCCAAATATTTAATGGTATTAGTAATTTTTTAAAACAATTTTTCTGATGGACATAATTATTCTAGCCTTCATATATCATCAGTAAGCTTTAGTTTAATTCAAGCATGTTTCTTCCAAATGTAATTCCACTTATTAAGACTAGACTGAGGAATTGATACTTTTCCATATTTTTCTCCCTCTCCTGTGTGAATAAGATACAGCTTATTTCAGGCTGGATGTGAACATGGAAAGCTTACCAAGAATTTGAGAGACATACGCTGGTTGTCTGTCGTTAATACAGAGAACTTCAAGACTGCTCTTAACTTACTTCCCTAACCCAACCAACTGTTGCTCCATGTCCTTGTCGCCTGAGTCACCAGATACTGTTTTCAGTCAGATACTTTCCTCCTACTTCAGCAAAATGGTTTTTTTATATGACCTAGAAAAATAAGTAAGCAAATATAAAGCAGAGAAAGGAATTAGTCATTGGAGTCTAATTCTTATCCTTTGGAAAAGCAGGGAGCCAAGTTGTTCCTTACTTTGCTTAAAGAATTAGATCATACATCTCCTTGTGTGAATGCACAGAAAGTGATTCAGAATTAAAGCTGTCTCAAGAGACTTGAGTCTGATGCTCTACAAGGATCCCCATCCTCTCTCACTTAAGTAAGCCAGCTCAGCCTTATCCTAGATGTGCTGATGGTTGGCAGAAGAAACAGTCAAGGTACTTCTCTTCCATGGCAATAATGTGAATAGTAACAGAGAATGCATTAGATGGCAGAACCACCTTCCCTGTAGGCAGACGCCAGGAGCACTTAAAATACTCCATTTGTTTTTCCACTTCTAAATTGGGCATGAATAGGAGAGGGAAAGCTGCCTTAAGTTTTGTTGATGAGTAGTAGTTTGATTGGAATGATGGTGAATGTCCCCCTCATTGCAGGGTGAAGTATATTTTCTGGTATGATCAATCCCATAGGTCTTTTCTGTTTATTTTTCCTTCAGTTGTTAGCTACTATCATACTGGGGCTTTTAATGAGGTGATAAATTCCTGATGCATGTTTCTAATCCTCTCCTTGCCAGGCTTCATGGCATATTTATAAAACAGCAGGAATGTTTTTGCATATGAGCGGTAGGCATGTGCCCACAGCAATAGATACACCATGGCTGATGTCACTGGGTCGGTGAAGTACTCACCCATAGGGAGAGGGACCCATTATCCTGCCCTCTGAGCCTCACCATGAGGTTTCTGTTTGGGTTTTTTTTTAACCCATTTGGCTGGCTGCCTGCCCAGACTGTAAGGTGGCACTTGGTTATGACTGGTTAAGACTGGGCACTTGGTTACGAAAATATTGAGGGGGACAGTGTGGAAAGCCCTGCTGAAGTTGGGGTAAATGACACCTCCTGCTCTCTGGTTTGTCAACAGATAGCTTCCACTGACAGTGTAGTGGTAGAAGCTCTTCTTGCTGGACTTGGTGTCTCTTCCAACTACTAGCTGAGGTGAGGTTTGGCTTTCCTAACATGACCCCTGCTTGTATATGTGACGAGTTCTAAATACCTCCTCGGTAGCCTTTATCTTCTTCTACCTCCCAAATACTGGCTTTTTGCATCCGAGTTCAGCCCTGGGTTCCTTGTCTTGAGTAGGTCTTGACTTCTCAAAGGTGAGTTACTAGGTGAAAGACCTCCAGAAAGAAACATGGACATTTTCTCCGAAAGGAAATGTTAACCATTGCTGTTCATAATGATGTGAAGAGCAGAATGAACAGAGAGGAATGACATCTTGTAACATCTTCTAAGTCTTATGCAAAGCAGGACCTGAATTAATCGTGAAAGCATGTGCAGGTGGAAGTGCTGTATTTTTAGCTAATATGTTTCTGCCATAGAAACTAGTTTACTGCATACAACAGACAACTGCACACGTATGCATTTGTGTTGATAAAATCCATTTAATTTTTTATTTAGAATCAGTCTAAGAACATTATTGGAAACCTTAAAAATGAATGTGTGCTATTATTCTTCATGTTTAAAACATGTTCCTGCCCTGCATGGGAAGAGTCAGTTATTTTTCTTATTGTAGTGAAGAATGTGGAATATATTAAGTTTGTGGTTTTTCATGGGTTTTGAAATAAATTTTTTGTGCATTTCCACATGCTTCTCTTACTTTGCAGATTAAGTTTTGTTGTATTTGTCACACAGTCATATTCATCTGGGTTTTGAACACAAGTCCTTTTATTCTTTGTGGTCAGTCCATAATAATTCTGTGCATTATCAAAAACTGCAAAATGTCCCAGATGAAAACATTAAAGAAGTTGTTTTCTCTTGCTGTTACTCAGATAGCTCAGAGGGCACTTCTTCCATCAGTGTGTGTACAAGAGGCTGGGAAACCACCCCAAACCAGACACTGGGTGTGTTGCATGATGGTAGCTATTGTCTGTGCTCCACATCCTTTTATGTTTACTGCTGTTAATTAAGT
Organism: Monarcha castaneiventris obscurior; assembly: GCA_026261815.1. Lineage (NCBI taxonomy): Eukaryota > Metazoa > Chordata > Aves > Passeriformes > Monarchidae > Monarcha > Monarcha castaneiventris. The sequence continues at coordinate 49,619,573 of JAMPIT010000230.1, read as the reverse complement.
TGGCTTTCCTGATGGTACACTTAACTTTCCATTGCAATTACAACTGCATGAAGTGTCAGCAGGTGTGTGCTTAGGGCAGTAATGTAGCTGCTGATTTATCCTTCCATTTGATTTGAAGCCAGCAGGGAGGAGGAAGAGGGGAGGCAGTGTAATAGTTTTGCAGGCTTCCAGGCGCCTTGAATAGCTGGCACTGTACAGAAATGGAGACCTGGATTCGCTCCAGGGCCACCAATTTCACAGTGAGCAGCCACAGGAAGGGCCTGTTTGCAGATGTAGTTCAATGCAAGAACCTAAGTGCATGGTTTGTGCCGTGGAGGAAGACAGCAGTAATTATCAGGCCATCTGTATAAAAAGGCAAGAGAAACCCACCACTATTGCTCAGTCCTGTGTGGCCTTAAACAATAACAGTGCAAAATGCCCCAACTAGCTTCAGCAGTCAGTGCCCTTGAGGTGGCCTACTCCTTGCTCCAAACAAGAGACTAGAGTCCCTTGATGTTGATGAAGCTGTTGAGGTTGTAGTCCTGGCTGCGGCAATTACCCAGCAGCTAGGTGCCTTGCCACCAACTGGAATTTCCTTCAATGGATCAATTGTCTAAAGCAATCTCGGGTGAATTAGGCTGCCAAATTAACAACCAGTTCAGCTTGATAGGAGTAGGTCCTGGAGAGGGGAGAGGGGTTTAGTATCTCAGCCTTCACAGGCTATCAAACAGGTGATGGACCCAATTTCAAATTTAAAGCTCTGAATGATTTTGGGGTTGGAGGCCGACCACATATAGGCAGCTAATTCTGAGAAAGGTGAGGAAAGAGGAAAAGAGGGCATCCTCTGTCTTCTAGTGCGGTACTCCTCTGAGACCAGACCCTCCCCTGGCTGAGGTGGAACAGAGAACCCAGTCCCATCCCCTTCTCATTTCCAGAGGATGTGATAACCACAGTTGTGACTTACCATGACTGAGCCTCGGTTTTTCTTGTGGAGGGTGTTAGATTCGAAGTACTCATCAGGTCATTAATTCTTCCATGTCATAGGCAAGAACCCTAATGAGAGGCTGAGAATCAATTTTTTCTTCTGCCTTCCTGTCAGTGGGACAAGAAGCGTTGCACCTGTTTTGAGCTTCAGCAGACAGCATCAACATGCATCTGACACCAAAGTAATTTTGGAGTTCTAACCCTTTCTGAGTAGGGAGACGCTGAATTAAAGTTTTGAAAGACTTGATGGCACTTAACAGTTGGCCATTACTACCCAGTCCTTCTCTGCATTTGATCATGCAGTGGCTTGGTGCAGGAAAAAAAGGTTTACTATGCATTAGTATCTTAAAATGAGGCAGACAGCAAATTCCTGGATACCCATCGCCCCCTGCCAGCAGACTGCTTAAGACTTCCCAAAGCAGGGATGAGATGCAGTAGGACAGCCCGCCCACTGGGAGCAGCTTGAGATTCGAAGAACTAATCATCTGTTTAATAAGGGGCCTGATGATTAACTAGAAGTCCTTGTTCTTGTTGATATGAGAAATTTACAATTCCACCTCCAGAAAATTCAAACTTGTCATACACATTATCGGTGGCTTACTTTTGTCAGAGCCGTAAGCTATGCTGTTTCTCTGCTTTGTTCTGTGAAAGAAAAGCCTGCAGCCTGTGTTGGAAAATGGCTGTTTAAGGCTCCATATACTGCCAGCGGGCAAAGCCCAAGCCACTGCAATTCTTGCTAGGTTCTGCCACAAGCGGGGCAGAGAAAATTTCTAGGTGGATATGTGCTGGCCAGAAAGCCATGTAGTGGTATTTCACAGGCAACAAAGAGTTCCTTTGTAGGGTGGCTTTCTTCTTGGGATCTGGGAGGAGAGGGCTGGGGTTCTGTGAGAAAGATTGGTTTGATAGGAGCAGCTGAGCAAATACTTCTCATCTCATTGGAAGTAGGGGAGGATTTGCTGTGTTCTGCTGAGTTTTTGCACAGAGATGGTGCTTATAGGCTCTTCACCTAAAGAGTAATTGAGAAATAAGCCCTTTTTCAGCTGTTGTCTGCTCTTGTTTTTCATGTCTGTGTGAAGGACAGGAGCCAAGTATCTTGTCTCGTAGGAGATTTTAGTTGTGTCAAAGCTGACAGGACTCTAATCTGAGCAAATATTGTTTCTGTCTCACTTGTTTCTACTCTGTAGAAAAGAATTACCTGACAGCCCTTTTCCTTTTTTTTTGCCTTAAATTTTCTTATGTAGTTAAGGGCTGTGTTATTTACTGAGTACCTGGATAATTATCTCTCTCGTGCTCTCCCAGGTACCAGCAGCGGTGTTTTTGCTCTCAGGTACAGATGTGTGCTGAGGCCATCTGTGAAGCAGTTGTATTTATTATAAAAAACTTATCTATTCATACTTATCAGACCTATGTTTTACAAGGCACTATAATTGCATATGCTGAGAGATCACCTTTGCTATTTATAAGCAGATAAATGCTTTTGGGTGCTGAGAGCTTGTAACTGCAGGTGACTGTGGTGTTGTGTCTGCTGAAAATTAGGCCGTGTACATGCCAAGGAGACACAATCAACCCTAAGACCAAGGCTGGAATGCAGATGTTGCCGATGACTCTGCTCCACCAGCCAAAGACCTTGCCTGTCTTACTGCTCCTCAAGCACTTGAGTGAATGCCAGTGGAAGGATGGGGCCTTTGTGTTGCAGCATCTCTCTGGAGAGAAATTAAGCCACTTTGGGAGTCAGAAATAGTTACTTAGGTGGGACTCCTGAGTGCAGAGTTGGACTCTGTGTTTCGATTTCCGTGTTCTCTGGGCACCCATAGCAAAACAGATTCCTTGGGATGACCCCTCCATTGTGCAGTGGTCTTCCCCATGTCTTTCCTTAGTCAGCAGTACAGGCAAGGGGTTTGCTTTGAAGACTGCTTTTTATGGAAAGATGGAAATGCATTTACAGAATGTCTGAAATTAATAGAAGTTTAAGTAAACTTGGTAGAAAAATAACTCCTTCTCAGTCACATGGTACACCTTCAATTGGTCTTCCCCATTCTTCATCCGTCAGGTCTAAGTCTTGTGGCAGTGTACCTCAGTGACATCAGTGTCATTGATAGCACTGCCACGACTCAGAGCTTCATCAGAATTGTTTCTGCTAGTCACTTTGGGGTGGTTGCCTGCTTTTTCTTTCTGTTTCAAGGCTTATTTGTTTCTTCTCTGTTCAGCATCATTGTATGCTGGCAGCTGAGTTGCAAGCAGATTAGATTATTTTATTTTTAAAACTTTTTTTTCCTGGAACAAGTAAATACATATGCACACTTCAGCTGTCTGCTGTCATCTGTTCAATGGGAGTGGACCTGAACCTTCTGACTTTGAGGGCTCAGCACTGGATCTGCCTGGAGGTGACCCAGCCTCAGCAGTTCATCCCTTACAGTTCTTGTGAGGACTCCTTCTGGTCTTTTGCCCGTGCCAATATTAGGGCGGCATTTGGCACTTCCTCAGCTTCATCTAATGCTACTACCAGCCCCCCCAGAATTTTTCCTTTGTGTTCTTAGTTTGGGTTTACTGATATATTTTCATTTACACAGCCCCCTGACTCCCTTTAGTTTTCTTGCCCACTGCTCCAAAACTGTCAGTGTTGTTTTTCAATTGATCCGAATTTGTATAATAGAATTTACAGATATGTGCAGCAATCATTTAACCTATGACTGGTATGCAGGCTTTGTTTAGAATTCATGTCAGGCTTGTCTTCAGAACAGTGGTTAGAGATCATACAGTTTACTGTGTCTGGTTGTTGAGATGGGGTTGTGATTTTATTTCACCCTCTCAGCCTCTGTCTCTGTCTGCAGTAGGGTTTCTGCCTTTACATGTGGGTTGACAATTTAGGCTTTGTTTTACTCTTCCAAAATACATTACTAATCAAACATCTTAAAGTTAATTCATATGGCCCATATGATGCAAAGCATCTAGAGAAAAAAACCTAAGAATACTATAGCTTGCATTTCAAAGATGTGGTGGTGGTGGTAGGCAATGCAGCTCTTTGCTGCAGGAGCTCTACTGAGAGGGGACTTGTTCAACTGTGTAGGTGCAGGTATAATTGTAAAAGAGCTGTTGGACCATTTCATTGAGCAGCTATTATCCACAGAACACATGCAAGTAAAGTGTTGGTTTGTAGGGTTTGGGTCATACCATGTACCTTCATGTGAAACTCTCTGCTTTGCTTGTCCATAAAGGAAGGATTTAAATGAGTGATTTAAATGTGAACCCAGAGAAAAACCTGTGACCTGACATGCTGTGTAACTTTGATCTGTGACACAGCAGTTCCTTGATGTGCCAGCAGTTCAAGGCATTGGACATGCAGATACAGTCCTTTCACTCCACTGAATTATGAATGAAAAGATGTATCTTCTAAATAATAAATCTCATTGTAGACAGTTTTCAAAAGAGAGATTGTATTCTTGGTGAAGTTGCAGGTTAGCAAAGCAACTAATTATGTCTTATCCTGTGTCGTGGGTTAACTTTTGATCAATGAAATGAATATTGCCCTAGGGAAATGCAGTTCTTGGGATTGTCACTGATCTGTGAAAGAGGGAAATTGACTTTAGAAAAGTCTTCTGGACATGGGTTCACTTAGCTTCAGACTGATAGTAAGGCTCATTCTGCTTCAGCTGGCATTGGGCACAACTGGTCCTTCCCTGTAAAGCAGAGCCAAAGCATGGGTGCAATTTAAAGGAAATACATACCAATTCAACAAATATATGTGCATGTTATGCTTAATTATGGGGTTTTTTAATGAACCAGGGTCTTAATTCTGCTGTGATTTGCCATCAGGCAGTGAGATATAGTACACCAAAGACTGATTATACTTAAGCTTGTATGTTACTCCATTAATCAGCTGATTTTGTTGTCTTCTGCCAGCTAATAAATCTGGCTTTTGTAAGTAAGTTAACTGTCATGTAGTTGGGATCGATATTGTCAGGAGCTGCGTTGTTTTTCCATAGCACATTGAATCAAGAACAAGAGATCAGCAGAGCTGCTGCTGTAGCCTGATGGCCATATCAGCAACAGAACATTCATTCTTCCAGTCCTTTTTGGTGCTGCTACCAAGTGGTGGGGAATACAAACAGCAGGTTGGCATCATCCTTGATTCCAGCCTTGATTCCAGGCTCCTACATATGGGTACATGTGTCCATTGTCACAGGCACACAGAATAAAGCAGCTGTTTGGTTTTATGGGTAAAATGTGACAAAGTCACCAGTGTCAGATCTCAAAGGGATTTCCCTCTGAGGTGTGATACTGGTTTACTTTCACAGATCCACCCAGCAAAAGCAGTGCTCAGCCTGGGATGAGCTGGCTCAGAAAGCTCACTGGCTGCCAGGAATTGGAGCCATGGTGAGAGACTCCTCCATCCTTTGCATCATTGTTTTCAACCATTTGAAAGTGCAGTCATCTGAAACTTCTCTTTGATAGCGTGTTTGTTTTTCAGTCAGTGGTCTCAGGAGTTTCATAAATATTCAGCAGTGTAGCCTTTCTGACTTCTAGCAGGTGCTTCAGCCTTCTTTAGCAGGAATAAAAGCTAAACCATTGAGACTTTAAAAATGGTGCTGACTTGTAACCTAGATAACTTAAAGATAAAAAATAGATTGAGGTGCTATATTCCTCTACAGATGCTCCTTTAATTTTGGTGGTTTGAATGACCATGATTATATATTTAAAAATAGCCATTTCCCATCTCTTCTGGCTCTTGAGAAAACAGATGCCAAATAAGCAAGGCAAGGGTGGACATGGGGAAGGGGTGTGTGTGTGTGTGCAGCCTCTGTGGCCTCTCTGTTTTAGTTTATATTTTATTACAGGTGAAGCTCTTGGGGCTCTGGGAAATGGTGCCTCCACTCCCCATCCTGTGTGTGGCCAGATGTGGGTTGTCTGGACTGACAGAGCCAGTGTGTGGAGGCAGAGATAAAGACTGCTCACATTCCTAAAATCCTTTTATTTTTGTCCTAATGAACTCAAGAAGGGCTTCTAGATTTATAGGCTCTGTTTCTTCTCTGCTTTTGTGGCCCAACAGAATCCTTGCCATGCAGCATCAGCCAGGGGGGCGAGTGCCCATCACCATGAATGAAGTGCTCCAACCAAAGGCATGTTGAAGAGCAAAGGGTACCATAAGCACTGGTGTAACAAAAGGCAGCAGCTTCCAGCCCATTTTGTAAGGAACCTGAATCTGTCCTTGACTTCATACGTCTTGAAAGCTCCTATTGAGTTGGCCCACTGTGGGAGCATGGAGGAATACTCAATTTCTTGGACTGAATGGGACTGAAGTTAATGCTGACTTGCTAAATCATTTTAGTAGTTATGTGAGGTCTGGTAGCTTTGAGTATGAGCACTTGTCAGGGTCTTGGGAAGCTTTAGAGAAGAAAAAATTGGAGATGGGTCACTTTCAGATCCAGTGACAGCAAAGTGGATGTTTTCTCTTTTGGCATGAGCAACTTCCTTGGCCTGAGTCTCAAACTGGGTGCCTGAGTCTGTTAATGAACCTTGCCATGATGATCATGTCAGATCCTCCAGCTTGCCTGAATAAATCCTACTTATTTGTCATCAGAAGAGCATGTAACTGTTTTCACTTACAAAACAACTGATTATGTATCCATAGAGCATCCAGCCCCAGTTAGAGGCTGAAGCCTGTGTGACAATGTATTTTCTGAGTGAAGCCTTGTTAATTGAGCATGTAAATGTGTAATTGTCTGTACAGTTATTCAATTGACACATTTTTAGTTCGCATACAAATAGGGGAGCACAGTCATGCAGTTGAGCAAACTGTCCAAGATCAGATGCTTAAATAAGTATGTGCATTCTGCACACAGATGTGAACACCCTTAAAAAGATCAATCCAGTTGTGGTCACCTCCTCTTTTCTTTTTGTATGTGGATATGTTAATCTGCTTGTTTTCATCCAAGTCTGTAACATACCAGGGATTCTGTGTTACCTTGGTCATTTTCCCTACTAAATCTGTTTCATTGGTGTGGGAAATGAGAGTTACCATAGGAATTGTTCAGAGGTTGCCCTTAATGTATGTGCTTGCTTTTAGTGAAGTGGTACCTTGTGCTTGCAATGATTGGTGCTGTAATACCTTTAAAAATGTTCTGTGCATACGAAATATCAGTTTGAAGTGTGGAGGTTTTTTAGAGGAAAGGCTGCATTAACAAATGGGAGTTGTTGGCAGTTGCAGTCCAGTGCAACTTCTGAGAAGCAAAAAAGGGCATAAAATTTGCAAATAATGGTACAATTGGAGTTTTTTCTGCACTCAGTGGTTTCTCTGCTTGGAAGCTGCTGATCTTCAAAGAAAGGGTGATCTGGCAGTTTTGTTCTGGAAATTCTTGTCTGTTCCAGTGAATAAAACTCCTAACATCTGTTGGAGTTCTGCAGTGTTCATTTATGGTGAAAGAAAACACGGTAATACTGCCTTCCTTTATAACTTGTCCTTTTTTATATAGAATTGATGACCACATTTGGTCTTCTTGAGGCGGTTTGAGATACAAGCATATAGGAAGGTAGTTTCAATGACATGCAAAAAATTCCTGAATAGGGATAGAGCTGTGCCATGTATATGATCGACAGCTTTATCCAGCCAAGGTTAGTCTGTTCTTAAAGTAATGCTTTGGCTGGGGGTGTGAATGGTGTCAGGGTTGGGGATGCCATTTTAATCTGAGTGACAGCCACTCCTCTAACACCCCTGTCTCTTCATTTCTCCGCAGATGTCGCTCCTATGAGGATTGCTGTGGCTCAAGATGCTGTGTAAGGGCTCTCTCTATCCAGCGACTATGGTATTTTTGGTAGGTCCAGGGCATTTGGGAATTTTGTGTTTGTCCTTATCTTGTTTGTTGGACTTAAATCAGGGTATTGGCAGCCCTGGTATTTTAAAGTACAGTAGGTGCAGCAATTATGCAGTAAGGTCTGTGTACATCGAAATGAAAGGACTTTGGTTTTTTCTTATAAAATTCTCCCAGTGTCATAAGAAAACACTGAAAAAGGAGGTTGATCTTGTCAGGTTGACCTTTCCTGCTTCTGCATCCTGCTGCATTGTACAGGCAGAGGTTTCACTTTTATCCAGAGTTGCTGAATTCTTTATGCCCGTCCCAGCTACTACCAAGCAGCAGCATTCTTCCTTTTTTTTGGGTGCTCAGTTTTAAAAGTGGACCTTATAAGGAGGATTGTGCTTTTAGGCAGGGTTTAATATATTCTTGCCAGCTGAATTGAGGCTTCAGTTAAAAAGGAAGAGAAGTATATTTGTGGCTATGAGGATTTCACTGGAGACGACAGCAAAGGAAAAGAAGGAAGAAAGATTGAGCTTGTGAAACCAGCAGCTCGGTAATCTGGATAAAGCTTAAACTAATCACTGTTACATGCATAATGAAAAAATAAGGTAAATTCCTTTTGGAGTGGATTTTTAAAAAGCACCTGAAAAACCTCATTACAGTTGAGAGAAAGCAAATGCTCTCCTAGAAAGCCCGATTTCAGGTATTTTTATGTGGAATTTGAATACTGATTAAAAAAAGCCTTCAAAATTGAAACAAATAAACAGTGAAAAACAGAAGTCTGATATATACTATAATACAGAGATTTCCCAAAGCTGACTGTGGGATTTCAGTGTAGAATCCTTACTGATATAAGTGAAGAGCTCTCTATCTCAATCCCTGGGGTGACGTCGTAAATCTCTGTTTTTCTGTTCAGAAAAAAAATCCTTTGCAGGAACACTGCCAAAGGGGAATGTATTAATATTGGCTCAGGGAAAAAGAACCTCCTTCTGCACTCATTTCTAATGTAGAAACAAGAGCAGGGTTTGAGCCTTTGCATGAAGTAACTCTTGCTGCCATGCTGTGCCACACTCTTCCTCTCAGGCACCCAGGAATTCTCCAGAGGAGATAAGCATGGTGTGTAGGCTTGCTTCTGGCCAGCTTCCTTCCCTTCTAAAAAAGCACAGTTGTCATTAACTTCCAGTAAAAGGCCATGAAACAAGATGGCAATTACAGGCAGAAGAGCCATTCATATTTACAAGAGCTTGCATGAGTCACTGAAGTGTCTGATAACTAAGGAAACACAGTGAAAATCGATGTCTGAAGAACAAAATCTGATGTGCCCTTGCTGCATGTTCCTGTTTCCACAGCACCAGGGCAAGGGAATGATGAGGACAGTTTAGTTAGGTTGGAAAAGGAGCTGAGAGGAGGAGAACTGTAGCTAAATTATGTCTTTTTTATTGAGAATGTAATATCCCATGTAGGAAGCACAAAGCAAAGTTTGTCACCATTAGTACTGAATGCATCAGTCTGCTGGCTTGCGTTTAAGTGCCACCTACTGTATTTCCCATGGGAGATAAAATTAAAATGTTGAGTTAATTTAAGGACATCTAAGAGTCTTCTTTTAATGGCAAATGCAGAATAGTATTCCTCTGTACTCCATAAACCTCCTGAGCAGCCTAGATGCTCTAAGCCTGGGGCCTGCATCCAAGGTGCATGGTTTGAAACTGTACTGACCTGGAATTTCACTTTTGCATCCCAATGGCCAAGGTCAGGTATGAACCTGAACTTTTGAAAAGCCTTTTACTTTCGGGTTACATGCTGGAAAACATTGACAATAGTACTAATCACTGAAGATGTCCCTAATGTATCCCTAAGTGCCCCATGAGTGCTATCCCAAATGACAGACCTACTCTCAAGAGGCAACCTATTTAAGAAAACCTGTTAAAAGTTGTAGGCTGATGTATTCTCAGTGAACAGTCTGGGTTTAAATGCTGCCTGAATGTGCAGGTTGTGACTTCTCTCTTCTTTTTGCCTAGGTTCCTTTTGATGATGGGAGTTTTGTTCTGTTGTGGAGCTGGTTTCTTTATCCGAAGGCGGATGTACCCTCCTCCATTAGTAGAAGAACCTACTTTTAACGTGTCTTACACCAGACAACCAGTCAACACTGCATCAGGTCAGAGACTGCTCATACCAGTTCCACTGGTTTCTTACTTTGGTCAAGGCACTTAAAAAGGGTGGGTTTTGAGCTTTTGTTTCGTTGGGTTTTGGAAACTGTGCAGTTTGTACAAGGGATTGCACTGTACTAAAACATGCGGCCACCTCCTGCAGTGGGTGATGTCTTCAGCCTTTCCAACAGCATAATTCAGCTGCAGTGTACAGAAGTGGTTTTGAAACATGGGATGACAGGACTTTCAGTTCTGTTTTGGTTCCTAATACCTTTGCAGCTGCGTGTCCATGCATGGAAGGAGGCTAGCAAGCTCTCCCTTTGCAGTGTAGACAAAATGATAGGTGTCCAAATTCAAGTCACATGAAGAAAGAGTTCTAAATACAATTGATAACATCTGGCAGAGGTGAAGGAAAGCCTAGCATTTTCTTCCACGATCTGGCCATCTTGCAAGTATTTAGTTTTTGATTTGCCTTCAATGTTCCGTGTTGCAGTCTTTCTGTGGCAAAGTGGTCTTTTTCCCCTTGTTAGTCTGATTGCTGTCTCGCTGGTAAGTAATAACTGTGAGCATCAGGAGGACCTACCTAGTGAGGGCTCCTCTGGCAAAATTGCTTTCTAAGTTTGTAATTTCTTCCCCTCTGTTAGGTAGTTCCAGTTGGGAGCTCTCCTAGGTCTAAATGGTTAAAAAGATGTTACAGACACAAACTGACACTTTATTCACCCTCCTTATTTAAATCCTAAGAGGGTTTTTTTAGGGCTTCCATTCTGCATCTGTTTTTCTCCTTGACTGAACAGAGAGTATTTTTCAGCTGGGGGGGAGCCAATCCAACCAGACTAATATTTTTAAGCCTGAAAAATAGACTTGAGTTTATGTGAACAGGGAGTGTCTTTGGCTGGATTGGTAAACACGAGATGTAAATTTAGAGCACAGTTTTACTCTTTCATGGTGCTTCATGGAACACAAATTGTGGGCAAATATAAAATAAGCACAAGCTCTTTGATGACCTGATTATGGCACCTGCTTCCAGACTGTCATTACTGTTACTTAAAAGTTTTGGGCTCTGAGCTAACCCCACCATTTATTTTATTTTTTAGTTTTAGTTTTTCTGCTGTTCTAGAAATACTCTACAGCAAAAGCAATGAGAATTAGTAGTCAAGCAAGTTCTCATTTTCCACTAGTTACTCTTCCAGATTTGGTTCGAGTAGCCAATTCACTGTTGAGGTGGAGCCCTCAAAATGTGGGTCATTATCTGTCTCCCTCCTTCCCTGCAGAGATAGCAGCATCTTCTGCCGTCCCAGCAGCATCTGCTGGGAGTGCTTTTCTGGGGGCCTGAGTGGGAGAATGGAATGGGAAGATCCCTTAGAAGCTGTGTCATTGGAAACACAGACTGGCACCAAAAGAAAACCTGTTGCTCAGCCATGACTTTTTTCCCAGTCCATCTTTATTTAAACAGACAGAGAGAAGGAGAAGAAAACTAATTTACATCTTCAGACAGAGACAATCTGTGACTTCAGTTGCATTATCTTCCACCACCCACTGTGATAATTTGAGGAGGGTTCCACACCAGCTTTGTTCTTGCGGCAGCAATCTCTGTTACTCCTTATGTGTCATAGCCAAGGAATTTTGTGTTTGGCCTTAGGTTTCCTCTCCTTGTCCCTGCAGGCTCCGACGTCATTTCCGAAATGTAATCTGTGCAAAGCAATCTTGTCCCATTGTGTTAGCCAGCAGTAACTGGCTCCAGCTCAGCTCTTTGCTTCATGCAGGTTCACCTCTAAGCTGTATGACGCCTGGGAGGGAAATTATCCATCTGAGCTGCACTCTGCCTTATCGGCAGATCCAGGATGCCACAAAACGATCTGTGAAGTGCCTTTGTAAGACCTGAGACCTGAGTCAGGGCCACAGTAGAGACTCCTTTGTCCATCTGGGATCCCACACGTCTTTCTGCAGACAGAGAAGCTTTTCTGTCAGAAAAACAGCAGCTGAACAGAGCGCGCTGTTTTCCCTTTCAAATGGTAGTTGCTTGGGGCAGTGGTGCCCTTTGTTTCGCTAAGTGATTTCCATTGGATGCAAAACTGAAACTTTCTGGTGGTATGGAAAGAAGTGAATGCAGTCCTGCCAGCCTGGGTTTTTTGTGGAAAGGAAAAAGATACTCCTTGTCTTTGCTCTGATGAACACTTTGAAAAACCTTGTCCAGGTGTGCAGAGCACAGGCCCTGGGAGAGCACAACCTGATGCTGCTGCTGTTGCTGATACTTTTTCTTTCCTTTTCTTTCTTTCAGGGTCACAACAACCTGGAGTGCCGTATTACACAGATCCAGGTGGACCTGTGATGAATCCCATGGCTATGGCTTTCCACGTCCAGCCCAATTCCCCACAAGGAAACCCGGTTTACCCACCCCCACCTTCCTATTGCAACACACCACCTCCGCCCTATGAGCAGGTGGTGAAATCCTCCACATGAGGACTCTGGGTCTCTGACCTGACTGTGGGAGAAGAAGGTGCAATTGCAAAATGACCAAGATGGAGGGCACCTGCCCTTTTGAACACTTGCTAGTTCTCCAAGTCCTCTCTCCTTCCCTTCCCTGCACCTTTCCTCATTAAAGTTACTTGCAAAGGGGTGATTTTAAAATTTTTTTCTTTTTTTTTAGTAGAAGTGGATTTTTTCTTTGTCTTCAAAATGAGAGAAGTTGTCTTTGTAATGCTTTTAATGGAAACCTATATTTAAAACCTGTATGTCTTTCTCTTTATTTATTGTTGGTTTCAATCAAGGTTTTAATTGCATTGTGGCAGGGTACTGATAGCAGTTCTTGCGACCCCAGGGTGATGCGCAGCCTCCTAAGACCCCACAGCAGAAATGCCCTCATCTAAGGGAAACTACAGAGAAAGAGGATAAAGGTAGAAACAGCAGGGCAGTGATGTTACCTGAAATTGTGACTACTGTCTTTGGCTTTTCCAATTTTCTTTTGTAATTTGGTTCTGATGTATAACAGAAGGATGCTCTGATAAAAGTCATTGTGACTAGAGTACCAACGTTGGTTGAGTCATGGCAAGGGCTCTGCCAAGTGCCCTAGAAAAGAGGGAGTTGTTACTGTAAATGATGCATGCAAAAAGTTAAGGACTGGGACTTGAGTGTTTCTTGCCCATCACCTGCTCCCTGCCTGTGTGGTTGGCATCTTGGCTCCCCTTGTTTTGCCAGTGCTGAGATTGTATGAAACAGACAGTGACCTGGATGTTGGCAGCGAGAGGGAGGTGTTAAAACCTCAGAGCTACTTGTGCCTCTTGACAGAACCGTTAGAAACACTGAAATGCATAGATTTTCTTCCCTAAATTCAAAATATTTACAGTAAGAAGGGATGGGAGCATAGGTACAAGTTTACTCCATTTGATGTTGATGAGAGTTTAGTCCCTGAGAAATAGTATCTTTCATTATAGTCTTACTGCTGCCACAAAAAGTACCAAGTAAAGCTGTCATCTTCAGGTGACAGATCTGTAAATCTGCTCTCCTCTCTAGGTCAGAAAAATAATAACTTTTTGGGACAGGTTCTTAATAGCATTCTTTGACCTGATGCACAGATGGTTTGGCTTTCAATATCTCTTAGCTCTCCATGCATTTTGTTGTGAGTGCTCATGGCCAGCCCTCTGAGTGACCACAAATGAACACCTTCAAATAAACACAAAGCCCCTTTACCTGCCAGGGCTCTCACACCCATCCATGTCTAGCAAGAATGTGAAACTGCTCTGAAACATGAATTTGTACTAATGGGACCTTCTCCCTTTGTGCATATTGAGTCATGTCACCGAGCAGTGACAAAAAGATGCCATTGCCTCCTGCTGCTGAAGGACCTGCAAAAACAGCATCACTGAGGGTTAGGAGTCCAGTGTGGTCTTTCGGGTACCAGGTGAATGCTCCTGTGCCATAACAGCCAGGGCACAGAGGTCACTGAGGTGGTTTGGAGTAATTTGAAGACCTGTGTTGCAGAGGGAATCAGAGCTTCATTGTGCTGCTGTTCTGTGCCAGTGGCTTCTGAGAACTTGTTTCTAGGAGTCAAGCTGGATTTGCAGAACATCCCTTCTGCTATGAGTGTCTGACAGAAAAAAGACTAAGGGCCACTGTTTCTGATGGTGGAGTTAGTAGCCTTCTGGAGCAGAGCTAGCCGTGGAGTTCATTCCTGCATACCTGACTTGGGTGAAATTGTAACCAAGGCTTTCCCTTACTGTGCATCATAGTAAGGGACAAAGCAAAATACTTCTGTGTGGGCAGTCTAGGCTTGGGGGACACACTTCAGATAACAAAAAAGTACATTTTATATATGAATACTAGGTCCCTCTGCACATCACAACTGTATGTATTTTCTAAATTAGCATGCACTTGAAGTGTGAAAGCTGTGTATGTCACTCAGTATGGTTGTGTTTACGGAACATAATTTTTTAAAAGCAAATCCAACCTTTTTCTGTCAATAGAAATGGTAACAGATCTCATGTTAGTAGATAGATGTTGTTAAGTCTTTTTATATTATAAAATGTATCTATGACAGCTGGCATTGTCCATTGTCCTGGACACATTGAATAGAAGCCTTTTGTACAATTTCAGGTGAAGTTTTCCTGAAGTCTGGCTTATTTTTTTCCTAGTCTTGATGGATGACACTACCTCGTACAACACAGGGAATTCTCTGCTAGCAAACTTGCTTGGTGTTTTCTTGAAAACACAACACCTGTGTGGGCATCCACAAGCATTACTTGCAAATTGTTTACATGCCTTTCCTCTAGTTGCCTCGCCAGTTCCAACAGGATTTTACTTGGCAGTGGTGATGCCCTAGGAGCTGCCAGCTGCTGTAGCTTTGCTAAAGTGAACTTCCCCATGGGGGTTTGGTGCTTTATCTGCTGGGATTCTGTGGGTGCAGCTGCTGCGTCCTCTGTCAAACCCAAGAGAGATTTTGGTGCCTCACTGATGAGGCAGGGTGGAGTCTTGACTGCAAAGTAAGATTGGTGGTGGTAGCTGGGAGCCCTGGGGATGTGTGGGGCACTCTCCTGCCCCTTCCAGAAGCACTGGACCAGTGTGCAGCTGACTCCCCGCCGGCCTTTGAGATCTCCCCATCTACCTCAGGAGGGTGATTTTGTGTCTTGTGCCCATCTGTCTCCTGGTTCTTGCAGTGAGGTTTGATCCAGGGGGGTTAAACACCTTGACAGGGCTTGGCCACAATGGAGACGCTTTAGGGGAGCCACTGAACCTGGGTGGGGAACCAGGAACATGAACAATGTAACCCCTTGAGGTCCTTTCTTCAGTTATGCATCCCCAAAACTTGTCTGGTGTACCTCTGAGGAGGCAGGGACCAGGCAGGGAAGGACACCTTTGAGGCCTCTGCTGCTGTGACCTGGCAGCAGGGAGAAGGAGAAGGGAGTCAATGTCCTTCTGCTGAAATCTCCAACTATGCTGCTTTATGAGAAAAGACACCCCAAGGGACTTTTGGTACACCTTGGCCATAGCCCTGGTGGGGCCTGTGTTTCATCACTTTGGGAAGTGATAATGTAGTGACAACTTTTATGGTGTGTGAGTGGGGTTTTTTTCCTTTGGAGCTTCTGTGACAGCTTACACTGTTGTGACAACAAATAGCTGGGACTGTATTTTCCAAAAAGGTATTCAGACCATGTATAGAAGCAAAGGAGATATTCTTTGTTCCCTGCTTTAAAAATACTCAGCTCCGAAACCTCACAAAGGTTAGCTTTATATACATAGATCCAAAATGTCACTTCTTGGCACACAGGTCAGCTAAGAAGCCTTAACACTTTTGCAGATAGTGAAGCCTGTTTGCTTTCAGTTTTCTTTTTCTGATCTAACATTGCTAATTGAGTGGGTGAGCCAGGATGCCTTTTTAGGCCCTGTGGCTGTGGGAGCCCTCCCCTCTCATGCCCTGTCACCAGGAGCTGAGCTGCCTTACAGTTTGTACTATTTGACAGGGAAAAGACTACAGAGACACCATGCAGGGGAAGATCCAGCAAAAGACAGCTTTTACAAAGCAACTGCTAGATAATAAGGCAATTAAAGATGAGAGGTGCAACTGGCAGCCACTGTTCCGAGCTGCCATGTGTTGCAAGGTGAAAGGGACAGCAGAGGAAGCAGAGGGGACAGTGACAGGTTAAGCAGCCCTGCCTTCCTGCACACATCTCTTATTTTAGCTTTATGCAGTGAGAGAAGTCACAAGGATGGATGTATCTCTACCTGCCCCACTGTTTCTCTCCTGCTGCCTAACCCTATCTTATCTAATAGCCACAAGCTTGATTTACCACAATCCACTTGCAGATGTCAAGGAGAAGCAGTGGTTTAAAGTCAGGTCCCTGTGCACAAATCACATTGGCCCTGACTGTGAATTGACATGAAACCAATGGAAACAAATGGGAAAAAAAATGAACACTTTCACCAGGAAAGGCTGCTGCATCAAACACCCTGCTGGGCAGGGCTCAGCTTGGTGCTGCCTTGGCTGTGAGGGGACTCACAGCACACGTACTCCTTCCCATGTGTCTCTCTTATGCTAGTTACATGTTACAGAGATCTGCTGTGCTAGAGAAGCCCCAAGGCAGTTAGGCACCTACACCTGAATTTGTACAGATTACCTACAGACCAGAACTGATCCTCTTAATCTGAAAAAGCAGCAGTTTCTGTCAGTGGCCAAGATGGCCATGAGTGGCACAAAGGGCTTTGTGAAACAGAAATACTGCCCCTTGCTTGCAGCATACTTGATGTTCTCTTCTGTTAAAGCATAGCTAGAGGAACATTTCAAACTTCCTCAAAGCTGGGAAAAAGCTGTTAGTCAGCTGGACAGAGAGATTTCACACATGTGTTTTAAAAACCAGCTCATCCTGAGTCAGGCTTTAGCTGCAAACTCTTCAACAGGACCTGTGTGGCCACAAAGGAAAGCAGTGCTTTGCACTAAGCAATGTACACTAAAACTCACCTGGGAGCAGCAGCAGGAAAGGCACCTGCAGTGCTAGGAAAATGTGAAGGTTACAAAAAAGCAATCTGCCCTCTTTCTAGCATGTGTTTCATCCTGCAGGACTGAGATGGGGAAGCAGCTCAGCAGTCAGATCAGTGGGACAGCTATCACCTGTCCCACTGATGCTGGAGGGAAGGAAGAACCACAATGAAGAAAAAACCAGACTCACACAAATTACCACCACACAGCTTGATCTTTACTAATAAAGCCAAAGAACAAAACATCAGCATTTTTTTCCTCTTTTTCTGCCCAAAGAGCATTTCCATTTTTAACACTACTGCTTTTTGCAACAGATGGACTATACACACGGATAAAGCAAACCAGGGAATATTAAGACATTTTCTACATTTGTAGTTTGATGTCATTTCTGAAGACAATGCCTTGGTGAAATGCACTTTTTCACCTTCACACCATAACCTTCCTTAATGGGCCACCTAGATATCACAATGCTGTGATGAACAGAAAGGAGGAGCCACAGGGAAAGTCATGTCAGGAGGACGAGGCAGATGCACTGTCAGACACTTCCCAGCTCGATACTTTTCCAGTCTTCCTCAGTTCTGTGAAGATTCTGCGGAGAAAGATGGTGCCAGGCCTGCCAGGCCCCACCACAGCAGAAGGCTGGCTATGGTACAGAAAAAGCAGGTCACTGACTTGCTCATTATCTTGACAAGTACACGCCAGCATCTTGGGGATCTGCTCAGCATTAAGCTGTTCCGAGTATGTATCTACCTATGTATTTTTAAAACTAGCAGGCTTTAATGCCCTTTAGGCTCTGGCCAGCCAAAATCACCTCCCACAGGAGCCATTCCAAGCAGAGTAGCCAAGGCCAATATGCATATAATCACTGAACAAAAAAACCTGCCAGCTGACCCCCTAGTTACGCAGTCCGTACAGCAGAGGCATGGGATTTGCCAGGAAGGCCAATGGCTTCTGTCTGCAGGCAGTTCCTGTAAATGTGGTGAGCCCTTTTCCTGTTAACACACCCAACGTGCTCTGCAGCCACAGTGGAGGGGAAGGAACAAAGATGTGGGGGGTGATGTGAAACAGGATCAGAGCTGGGGTCTACCTCCTTTGTTAGTATTTCTCTGAGACTTCACTCTGAGCAAGTTTCCTTCCTGGCTTATCCATGGGCAGGATCAGGGATCCACAGGCTGAAGAAAGGAACGAAGTTAGCCCTTGGCATTCTTGGCATGGAGGAATCTCTCATTGAGATGGTCTCTGCTGGTACACTGTGCATTGCCTCCGTGACCAGCTCTTCCTGTTCCTCACTGATCCCTCACATTAGTAACTCCCTCTGTTTCTCACTTTCTGCTGCTCTGCTTCTGTTTGCTTCAGCCCAGCTGCCTGCCATGTAGCATTCTGCTCTCCCACTGTCTTTCAGCATTTCCCCCCATCCCTGGCTGTAGAGATGCAGCTGGGTTTGTTGCTCCCACCTCACCTTCCGCCCTTTGCCAGAGGGGTGGAAAAGTCTCTTCTGCTGCTCCCATGTTTTAATCCTACCTGACAAACCAGCAGACGAGCTGCTACACTGTGACATCAAGCTGTTCCTGCACTGACACTGCTGCTGTTGTCCAGCAGAACTGAATGGGGAAATTATTAACATCCCAATGGATTTGGAAACAGAAACTGTAACGCACTCAAGGAAGTCACCTGCAAGGTGACGAATCCAGAAAGATTTATGCAGGAGCAACAATTCATCTCCAAGCGTGACTGCAGACCCTGGTGCTCAGCAGATGGCCCACAGGTCACAGATATCCTGACGTGTGCCCAAAAGGTCAAGCTCTGCCATCTGCCACACTCACACCTGACAGAAGATACCAATTAAAATCAGCACCTGGAACGACAGAGCACAGGGAGACCTGGGGGGAGGATGACCACAGAGCCTGCGCGACTCAGAGTGCGTGACGCTTAGGCACTACCTGGACACAAACCTGCTCCAAGAGTACTCAGAGTATGTCCCACTTCTCCCAAACCAATGCCCTGATACTCAGGAGCACCTGGAGGCAGGTCTACTATTTCACAACCCCACCACACTACAGGGGGAAGCGAAGCACTAGCAGCAGTTAAGACTACAGGAAAAGAGCTTTTTCTGTGTGGATTTGAAGGTGAAATATATTTCAATTATAGCCACTAGCAAAGGCTTCGTATTGCTCAATAATCCTCTGCAGCCTGCACAAGCAGCTGGTATTTATCACTCCTGTACTGCTACATGGGAGGGGAGAGCCCAGAACAAATCACCACCTTGGTTCCAAAGTAACAACCGTCCTGAGCTACCTGCATGAGAAGCTTGCCCTGGCGCCCTCCCTTGCTCATCTGTATACGAGATGCTGCAGGACAGGTTTATTCCAAATCCAGGTCCAGGAAAGGAGAAGCAGTTATGCTGTCCAGGCTCTGCTGTTGGTGGCAGAAGGAGGTTAGTCCGAGCGACTCCACCTGCAGTTTAAGCTCATGGCATGGGCTGGGGCTTTGCAGCAGTGGAGAGAAGCATCTCCACCCTGCTACAAGCACCTAACACACTAACCAGCTGCAGGTATCAAGGGGAGCCTCTCTTTCACACTTTCAAAGAAGCCTCCCACAACAGCAGCAAAAGAAAAGTCAGGTCCCTTCCAACCTGCTAAGTTTCTGAAAACAGAAATGGCCTCATGTCTCTTCATCAAAACAGGCTGAGCTCCACCACCTTAGCTTGTAAGGACTGGAGAAAAAGGCAGAAAAAAAATGAACATAGAAACGTTTCCCATCCCTTTTTAGAGCTGCCAGCACACCAGTGAAGCTGGGCACCGTCCTGCAGTGAACTCTGTCTGCGGGTAACCACGCTGCAGAAAGCAACACTGCTCTTGTGAGTCATGCACGAAGGTACAGGACAGAGATTCACATGGAGACCAGCTTTTTGCTAACAACAAAAGACTCGGATCAACACACAACACCAATAAACGTGCAGAGCGTGGCAAAGACCTGAAGAAGACAAATACAACAGAAAAGAGAAAGTTCAAAACTTGACTTCTCTGGTCCTACATCTGAGGGCATCACTTTAACAGAACTTAAGTGTGGCTTCTCCTGTTCATGCTCTAATGACTTCATGGTCCTTTGGGGCAGGAGGGGTGAGAGAAGGGCTTTATCCATCTGTCGGTTCAGCGTCGAGTTGGTTCACTCTCAGAGGCACTAAACAGTCTCATCTCTTTTGGCATCAGTTTCCTTTCAAAATGATGGGTTTAGCCGTCCTGTTCCACTTTGTTTTCCCTCCTTTGAGGTCTAAGTTCAAATGCTGGAAACTGGGAAGTCTCCGGTACTGAAATGTCTGAGAGGAAGTGAATAGCTCCAGCCATGCCTAAAACATAATGAGAAAGAGATCTTTGTGCACATTAAAGTAGCACAGCTGACAGCAAAGGCAACAGCACCCATTTGAACACCTCCTATACTAGGATATTTCTTTAAAGAGGTGAACTTAGGCCCCGTGGAAAGGCAAGTTCATCTGTACTTTGCTCAGGAAATCAAGTTTTATTGGAAAAGATCAAAGGCAAGAACCAAGATGTCTCTGCTAACATCTCTTCAACTGAAGAACCTCAATGCTATTTCAAATTAAGAGAAAGTTAATCCAGGTTTGGACTGTCCTTCATAATTTAAGCAGCTCTTGCTTATCATTTTTCTGGTTAAAAGAAAAAGCCAAACCTTTACTGTACTTGTGAAGTACAGATTCATTTTCTTGCTATTCATGAAGAGGTCATCCAGAGCCCAAAGTGCATCACCCAACAGAACTCGTAGGGTGACAGACAGGAGAGGCACAGCAAGGAAATCATACAAATACAAGTTCAGTTTTACGATCAAGCTAAAATCCTGTTTTATAAACAGCTATGCACAAATAAAGGAACCTTTCTATATTATAGCATCTGATGGAAACAAAACAATTAGGACAATTCCATAAGATGTACAGGCAACTTCTGTTGAAAGCATGCATGTGCAGGCAGTATTGGAGAACTGCAAGCACAATTTTGGCTACAAAAACAAACACAGGCCAAAATTAAGACTTTTTTTCATCTCAAATATGAGACTTTTGGGTTTTTATATTAAAAATCCAGACAATTAAAAACTAAAATAAAAGCTCTACATCAGCATTAAAGCACAAATCATCCAGCTGTTGGCACTGTTTCACCGTCTCAACAAATTTCAAAGCTTTTATACAACAGATTGTATGCTTGCCTTCTTCCCTCCCTACAAGAGCATGCAAGGGTGCTCTCAGGAGTAAGAATACTTATGCTTTTCTCCTTTGAGCATTCAGACAATAACTCTGTATTCAGAAGGGCTGGATGTAACTCCTGCTCTCTTGTGTCCGTTCCTGCCCTGGATTGTTTATTTGCAAATATTCCCGCTCGGCTGCTGTAATTTCAAGTACCAGCGGCAGGTGGCGGACGAGGCTCGCTGGTCATGGAGCAGCCGCGGCGCTACCTAAAGTCCCACCCGGATCTGTAATTCCTTGCTACTGATTCTGTAATGTGAGGATGATACACGGAATAGAAAATAAGCTACAAACAAAAAAATACAAAGCTCTAGGAAAGTATCTGGTAACATCTTGGAACGTACAGATAAGCCCCTAAGAACTCTGCACTGCTTTCCTGTTCAAGTGATTTGGGGTCATATTAAAACTACCTTTTCCTTGGTCAAGTATGGGAGCAGAGAAGGCCTAGTTCTGACAGCCAGCAACCAGTTTGAGACCCCCTACCCACAGCTGCTCCTCTGCCCAGTCCCTCTGAAAAACCACCTGTGACAAAACTGTTGCCTGGACTTCTCTTTGCTTTCAACCAAGTGGCATCAGCACAGCAGAATTTTATTCCAGACTAACACTGGCACTGGTTTTACATTTGAACTACTGAAATGCAACAAGGAGTGAAAGTTGTGATGGTGAATGATTTTTCTTTGTCCTTTTCCCTGCCTTCTTTAGGCAGAGGTGATGGTATGGGGGGGGTTTAATAGTGGCAGAATCCACCAAAGACTTCCAACTCCCGTGCATGTGCCAAAATTGTAAGGATGCCCCTCTTTCCTGTAGTACAAAACCATTTGCAACACCATCACTTTACCTTCAAAGAGGGAATAAGGTCGGTCAGGAATACGACATCCATGTGCACCATACTCCAAACACCATTCAGCAAACTGGGGAACACATTAAAAATATATATTTTTATTTAAGACTGTTAAATGCAAGCTTGAGTTTCTGAATAGCATTAATAGGTACAAAATGTGAAGCAGTGTAAGCAGACACACAACACAGAAATCACTGAGATCAATTTGTCCTCCTTCAACCATGACAAGGCCACAATCAGGTTTTAAAGTATGTATTGGCATAGTGTGGGTTTCAGTTTCCTAACAATGTAATAAGTGGGGCAGACATCTGCTTTTTGTAAATCAACCCTGCTACATGCCAATGAAAAATGCTGTAAGAACAGATACACTCAGTCAAAATTTTACTAATATTGTATCAGTTTATCTTTCTTGGTGCTTAATTAATCCACAAACTCAGGACTTACAGCTCTTAATTGCATTTTGGTTTTCTTTCATCTCTGTGCACCAATTCAGAGAGGAAATCTTCAGCTGCCATTAATTAGTTTTATTTATTTGCTCTCCCTAAGCCTTATGAAAAAGCGTTATAAATACAGCTAGACAATTATGGTCATCAATATTCTGTTGCAGAAGATGGTTACCATTAAAAAGAGTGTTAAAAAGAGTTACGTTAAAAAGAGTACCATTAACATTAACAGTGTCTTTCTCACGTTTGACCAACACTGCTGCAGCAGCTACACTGGACACATGTGACTTATGAACCACAGCTGGATCAATTCAGTAACAACCAGCTACTTCTCCTGTATGGCTCCCAGAGCAGAAGGGGGGCACAAGTTCCCCTGGCATTTTTGTTCTGGGATGCAAACCACTGCTTGTTCAAAACACAGTGCATAGACTCCTGCAAAGCAAACAACTGAGAGGTCTCTCTCTGCTCCCTGCAATTTGGGCAACCTGCTAGCAAACGTCAGCCTAACTAGAGGGTGCCCCAGCCTTGGAGTTGGAGCTCTGTGGGGTATAAGCTTGATCCCAGAGCCATTGCTCTGTTCATTAGAAAGATACGGATGGCATCTCCCCTCTTCCTTCCCACCCCACTCCATTCTGTTTAAATATTTAGCAGGGGATGAATTTCTCTTCTCTTGATAGAGGTATGTGCATGTGTGTGAGTGTCTTCAGGAAACAAGGAAAAGCTACAAACACAAACATTGTGATTCACACTGTTACTGAGAACTGATTAAACATTTTTGGGCCCCCTCTGGGTATAAATCTTCAAACTATGGTTTAATTCTCCCATGTAATCCTGTCTTAAATGTGAGGACCAAACATGTTTATGGCATGTTTCTAAGCTACAATCAATTCTTGCAACATCCACATCTGATTGCATACTAGCCTTTATTATTACTTCCAGCCTGGGAACTGCAACAGAAATGTTTAAAATGCACCCTAGGCTACTGAAGCACAACAATAATTTCCAAGTTCATAGCTTCAGCACAACCCAGATCCAGTAAGCCACAGCATTTTTGTTTAACTGAGGTGGGGCGGGCAGGGGAGGGAGGGGAAGGAAAAAATCTTAGGAAGACATCTGACATTTGTCACACAGACTGGGCATACTTGCCCCCAACAGTGGCAATCACAAGGCTGAACAGCACAGGGCTCAATACTCTGTTGCCTGGAGCCCAAGATGCCACAGCCCCTCTCTCCTCTTCCAGACAGGCCAGCTAGGAGTGCCTCAGCCTCCTGGGAGCCTGTCTAATAATCTGAGAGAAAAGCTGGGAAGCACAAAACAGGGGTCTCCTCTACTCAAGTTTTTGTGGTTCATTTGTGAAACAGTTTCATGGCTTCCATGAGGTAACCAGGGATTCCGGGCAAGACTCCTGCCCCTGGGCCTGATGTTTTTGGCGTGAAGAAGCACCCCTGGGAGGGGAGCCATCTCGTTCTCTCAGTTACATGCCTCTAGGTACCAGCATAACTGCATGTTTGCTTCCCTGCACGCTCTGGCTCAGAAAGAAAAGATTTCAAGAATGCCAGACAAGCAAATTCCTCTGCCTGTTTCAAGAGTTCCCCTGCAAGAGGATGCTGGGGATTCGAAGTAGCAGAGTGGCTGCAAATACACTGCCAGGCACCTCCAGCAAACAGTCTTTGGGCACTGCCCCACACCCTCCTTCTTAAAGGGGTTTCAGGTACGTAACTGAGTCTCCTTTCTGACTTTGAGACAGATACATTTACTTTTCTCTAGCTTGGTGTGGACAAACATCAGGGCTCTCTTGGGCCAGAAATGCAGCACCCACAGGAGCTGCCAATGCTGCACAGAGTGGCAGAAGGTGTGCTAGCACAGAGGATGACAGGGAGAGCTGACAGCTGTGCTGCCAGCAATGTGTGCAGGGTGCTGTGGCTCACACATCAGCAGTGGGTTACTCCAGTGTAACAAAGTCATACATTTGATGTGGGACTACTAGGGTTTTATTTCAATCTCTAGGATGCAGGTATGTCTGCAGGTGTCCTCACAGCATGATGCTTTGGTAAATGTGAGACAAGCAGCAGCATTTTAAAGCTCTGCTGATGGAGGACAGGCTGACTGCAGAGATGAATACAACAATTTTATGTATGGCCAATAGTCACTAAAAAGCACCTAGGAAGCAACTCATAAAATTTCATTTGCAATATTTTGTAAAAGGCCTCAGCTAAAAAGCTATGTACACAATATGAAACCTCATGTCAGTGAATTAAACTGGAAAAAAAACCCAACAAACCAATCCAAAGTCTTACAAGGCAAGGAAACAGGCAGAGAAAGTCCTTCTCCTTCAGTAACTCCTAGCACAGTCAAGAGCTGATAGCAGAACTTGGACAATTCCAGTGGAAAAATTCTGAGTGTGTCTTTCTCTGCAATTTGTATTAATAAAAAAACTCTAAGTGAGCAATTTAGTAACTGCAATTCAGAGCTCTAAAAGCCCCTAACAGGCACTACTCTGAAAACAAATAATTACAAAAGACTACAAACAGTATTGCTTGAGGACCTGAGGAGGACAGTGGATCTCTCAGTGGAATAATTAGCACCACATAACATCAGTCTGTTGTTGTTCAGGCAGGCTAATTTTCAGGCTCTTATTTTCTTCTGAATACATTTAGTCCCTTCCCTCTTACAGAACATTTGCGTGTTTCACTCTGCTTATTAAGCCACTGCTTGCCCCACATGCACAGCTGAAGTTGTCCAGTCAAAATGTGAGTAAAGTGGAGCAAGTGACAGGCCCTGTTATCCCACCCAATGTCCCAGCCAGCCCCAGGGCACATCAGCCCACTCCCACCCCAGTTTACCCTTGCTCGGGCACTGGGATGTGAAAGGGAACAGCGGTGTTGCTGGGATGCTGCAGAGCTCACCTTGCAGGCTCGGTAGAGGTACTTTCTGTCCTGAGTTAGGTTATAGAGAGACAAGAAGGAGTAGCCATTGCCAGCAGTACCATGGCAGATCCCGTATCCTTTTCTCAGTAAACCTCTCTGCCAGATGACATCGCTGCATTCCATAGCATCTTTCAAGTATTTATCCTCTTTAAAAGTCTGTGGAATAAAAACAGAGAATAAACACACATCAATTGGAGCACTAATGACAACAAAAGGAAGCTGCCCCTAAGAGATGTTTTACTGTTTGTGTGGGGTTTTTCCATATAAAATTTATTTTGAATTTTAATAATCCATTCCTCATAGACTTGCCTTTCTTTTCTTACTAAGTTGTTTCTCCTTTCCCTGCATGGTAAAAGAAAAAACTTTTCAGGTTTTTGTTTCTGTAATCAGGACCCCAAAGAAAAAACTCAAGTTCAAGCTCTTTGGTTCTAAAACCTACAATCTATTCAAAAAGTTTGTGGTCCTTTTTTTCTTCATTTTCTATTCCCAAACCAGAATTTGAAAATACAGAAATGTGATGCTGCCTCCAAGAAATGTAAAACAGAATACTGGATATCAAATCTAGTCCTAAATGGCTAGGTCCTGGTCTTCGTGACTGATTCTTCCTAGTTACTCACTGTCTGCCTTCAATCCTATGCCAAAAATAAACAAGAATACCTCTTTGCATACAAGTACTCATAAAGGCAATGTAGGGGTCCTGTGTGTACATCTCTGTCCCATGAGCAAGCAGGAACCCTACACTGCCTTTATGAGTACTTGTATTAATATATTAGTATAGTATATACTCAGAAGCAGTAGCCAATTTGAGCAAAGGAACAATTTTGCAAAGTTTTGCAACTGAAATGCACTTTAAACACAGAGAGAAACATCTAGAAAGAAAGCAAACATAAGCAAGTAATTTAGCCGATTACCACCAGAATTCCACCTTTATAAAGCCACTTTGTTGCTCACCTTTGCCTAAGTCACTTTACAGATAAACAAACAAACAAAACCCCACACCACCACCACCACCACAAAAAAAAACCTACCAAAAAAACCCCAATTAAACAAACCTCATGCTCGACTGCAGACTTAGTCCTCTGGAGATGGCATCCCCTGCCAAACTATTTAATAAGGTAATAGAAGCAACTAACATGCAAGACTCTTAAATTCAGAAGCTTGATAAAGGAAGTGGCTCTCTCTGATAGGGTTTGCCAGCTGTTTAGCTGTAACCTTTTGAATTAAGGCCTGGCAACAGCACTTGATTTCCAGGACAAACACTGCTGTCTGTTATCACAAGTCCCTGTGCCTGGTATGAAACCATAGCCAGCAAAACACACTCCATTTTTTTTCTTTTAGTGCTTCAAAGAGCAGAATATAAAGAGTAATAGAAAAATGTCATATGTTTCATCACCTTAAACATAGAAAGAGGCCAAAAAGGAGACTGCTAATCAGAACTTGGTCCTATCCCTCTTACTTCCTGCAAAACATTTTGTGCTGGGGAAAGCATCACATTGACAAAGAAGGAAAGAGTGGAGAAGTGTTAAGTCAATCTCCTACCACAGGCCAAAGAAAAAGCAACTGCGACTGCTGCTACATGCAGCAATGCTGTAAGAAATTTACAGTTCACATTTCAGGTAGCAGCATGAGTAATTATTCCATAAACCAAGCCTGCTTTTCATCAGCCCACCCAGATGCCAACCAGGGAATCTGTCAAGGAGGGCTGTCAAAAGCAAGAATCGATTTGCATAAATTTAATTAAATGGCATACTTTCAAATGTCATGCAAATCAGAAGCACACAAGAAGACAGGTAGCAAACCTAGTTAAGAATGGAGAAGGGCAAACAGCAGGCTTGTGGTAGCTCAGCCGTTTTATTTACGCCCTAGAAGGGGCCTGGGATCTTGGCTCTGATGTTAAGTTCTTGAGTTATATCTTAACAAAGGAGTAATTTATGGAAGACATTCTTTGGCAAGGCACATGAACCTACACTTTTAAAAACCAACATAATTGTTAAAACTCTTGGGATCAAGATTCAAAGAATTTAGGTCAATGTTCTCACACCCAGGACTCTGATGCCAAATTGTTTAATTATGTGTCCCTTTCCCAAGAACACCTAGTAACTACTAGTGCCCTGAGAAGCAATTTTACCTACTTATTTTCTCTTTACAAGCATACCAATGTAAGCATTCTGAAGTTTTTAGGTGTCTAGCCTGGGGTTTTTGATTAAAAGCCTACATCTAGAAAGATAACTAAAGTAAAGCCTTTCAATCTAACAGGCCTGCATACAAGTCTCTCTGTAAAGACAGAGGTGTATATACATACCTATGTGTGTATATATATATATTAGAGCTTACACCAAGGTTGTGGGTTTGATCCCTGCATGGGCCACTTACTTAAGGGCTGGACACAATTATCCTTGTGGGTCCCTTCCAACCCAGAATAGTCAGTGAATCTGTGCAATCTATGAACACAATGATTCACCTTGTAAGCTTGCATGAGCATGTGGATGACTCCGGGGGCACCATGGCACCAGTGAACCAGCCTGTCAGTCTCGTTGCTCAGCGATGACGGGTAATTCCCAGATCGGAATTTTTTATGACGCACGTAGTCAATGCTTGGCTTCACCAGCTCTGCCAGGGTCTCCTGGTCCACATTTGCAATTGGCTGAAGAAAACATTAAAATAAACATCACTAAACACATCAACAGAAGTAGTAACAAACTGTGTATCAACACTTAATTCTACAATCTGTTTTCAAGTATCCTACATACGTGCCCTTGATCCAAATACTGTGAAACACATCCTACAGATTTAATTAATGCCTGCTTATTATACCCTTGTGAAGAGCATTTTTACAGTTATTGCAAAGACAAAGAAATTGGGGCACCAAGTTGTTGCCTGTCTTAATGGAGCTGACACAGAAAGACTACTAAAGAACTGGGAACAGAGTATGAAGACTCCCAGACCTCTCTTTGTAACTTAAAATATGGAGAACACTTACAGGAGAAAGACAGTTTTGTAGATATGGCGCTCATACTACACACTCCTACATCCTGGGTTACACATTTTGTTTTAAAAATAACTATTTCCCAACAAATGAAGGAAAGTGCATACAGCAGCATACGTGGTTTATGAAGGTCAAAGTTTTCCATCATAAACAAAGCTCCCTGAAGCTATGGGCTATAAATCTGCTTTTCCAATTTCAGAAGCAACAGCTACCTCACCGGATATCTAACATCTTTGTACTATAAACTCATCCTTCAATTGCTCTCAGGAATTTTCTCCCTAGCTTTTGTCTAATTTACATCCTTGTCAAATGGAGAATACACCCATCAACCTGCATGCTCCTTGTAACTAAAGGTTTAGAAGTCAAGTAGCTGTTGGGTCTGCAGTTGCTCTTGGTTGGCATTCCCTCCACTACCAGCCATTTTACAGCATTTTAACAGCAGAGCTCTCTATTTTTACATAATCTACATGATTTCTGGAATTTCTGCAAGCTGTGGGAACAACCACAGGCACTGAAACCTATAGCAGCCTAATAACCAAGCTTATTTTTTTTAGTAACTTGTCTTTATTACTGATTCAATGCCATACAATTTCACTGCTTCCCACCAGCTGCAGCACATTTGCATTCAACAGGTGAGCACACTCCTTCAATTCCAAGTCTGACAGTCAATTGAAGGAAAACTTTCAATAGCTATTGAGTAATCTGAAGAAACCAGAAGCCTCTATTTCACCTCAGCCAGGAAACCTCTGCCAGATTTCTACCAGGTCCCTCAAGCAGACTCCACCTCTGCACTTTTCTGAGCAGAACTGAAATGTTCATGCTGCTCATCAGAAGTACACCTGAACACAGAGCAGCCTGTCACGAGAAACACCCCAAAGCTGATGAGCCCTCACTCAGACTCACTCAGAGCCCTCCCTGTGAGGTAGGGAGGCTTAGTAGCAAAGTTTGGTTCAAGGCTCTTGATTTCACATTGCACTCCTGCAGAAGAAGGCAAAGAGGATGGGCACCAGCAATAAATACCTTCAGTCTTGAGCTGTGCAAGGCAAGCCCAGCCCAGTTCAGCCATCCTTAAAGGTAAATCCAAGAAGAGCAGAGCTCTTTATAAACCTCTTTACCTTGTGCTTCCAAGAAGATGTGAGTTCAAGTGAGTTTTTTGCCCAAGCTGCTGAGATTCCCAGCAGTTACTTCGAACAGCTAAAGAGTAACCCACAGGTGGTGTGTCCTGACTTTATGGCCAAGAGCAATGATATGCAAACAGACACTTCTGCTTCAGAGTTAGCAAAAGGATCTTGGAGTAGACACTTCCTAGCTAGCACTTCAGAATTCCCTCTCTGCCTCCTGGATGAGTTATTTAACATGGCTGAGCTCTTATTCTTCCAGTAGCCTGTAAATAACTCCAGCAATACCTGCTTCCTCCAGTTTAAGAAGTGTTTGGACAACACTCTGGGCACATGGTGTGATTTCTTGGGGTGTTCTGTGCAGGGCCAGGAGATGGACTCAATGATCTTGATGTGTCCCTTCCAACTCAGCCTATTTTGTGATTCTATAATATAGGTGTTGTACAGAAATTACCCTCAGTAACCTTCACATCCAGATGCAATGTTAAACACCTTTGTTTTGTTATCCAATAACCACTCAACAAACCATCTCTTGAATTCTTTGATGAAAACACAGCAAAATTCACCCCATTTGGCGTGGGAGGGATGGGGAAAGGATGGGACTTTGATATGCCATCTTCTTCTGCAGTGGATGACTCAACTTTGCATGACTCACAATATTTAACATACAGTGAAAAGACGGTAATCTAATGCTGCATAAACAATGGCTTTCTGGTAATTCTTAAAAGCAGCAATTACATGTAAAGGAAAAATAGCTAGGATTTTAACATGTAGACAGAGTAGCTTCTGCTCAAACCAAAAAGCACTGTGCAATTATTTCTGCTATCAGCCTTGAATAGTAAATGAAGGATGGAGCCCCCTTTAAAGAGCCTTCTTTAGAAGACTAGATGTTTCTCTGAAAATCTAGCACTGCCAGGGAAAGAAAAATGGAAGCAGAAAGTTGAGGGAACCAGAAGGGGGTGGACAACCTTGTTGAAGAAAGCAGTAAGTAAAGATAGGAGCATGGTAAATCAGAGCAGCCTGAGGCCCCAGTGGGATGGTCACTGCAGAAAGTGGGTGTAGTAAGGTTAAGACACACCCCCAAGTAGCAAAGCAGTAGCTCCTCCCATAGCAAAGTCAGCCAGTTTAACCAGAACTGCTGGTGGAAGTGGTGTAAGGTAATCTGAAACAGTGTCTTCTCCAAGCACAGAACGACTGAGCAGTGGCAGCACCAAACAGGACAGCTCAGTCACTTTTGCAGTGAATATCTGTACACAGCTTCAGGCTGTGAGGATGTAAAGTCCTCACATTTGCCTGAAGAAAACTCATTCTGCATGAGCTGGTAAAGAAACTAATATTTACAAAAATGCATGGACTGGCAGCGGCACCTTCGAAAACCAGAAACAAGTGCAATAAAGTTTTGCAGCTCTGTGGCCATCTTCTATAGTGGCCTTTAGGATCTTTTTCCAGACTGTAGAACAGAAATAAGATATTCAGGTCTGTTTGGAAAAACATCATGTATCTATTGCAAATCTCAGGGCTGGGAGAATTAATTTAAGTGTGGGAAAGAGGAGGCTTACAGAAGAGAGGATTCTCACTAAGGAAAACAGAAAGAACAAAGCAGCAGTCATAAATACACTGAAGAACATCACACTTTTGAGTGATAAATAGGTGAGATAAAGAAGAAGAAAAACATCTAAATAATAAAAGCATACTCAAGACTAATATGTGATTAAGGATAGTCTTCCAAAAGCACCAAGACACTAGGGGAAAAAAAATCACTAGAGAAGACAGGAAGGGCACAGAGCACAGGAGGCATCAGCAGTGCAATTTAAAAATAGCAAAGAATTGAAGAGTGATGGATAGTAAGTGAATTTTTAGCTGTTCTAAATGCAGGCACCAGAAGAAGTAAGTATGAATATGAGAAAAAGCACTTCACTGTCTTCCCTGAGGACAAGAAACCAGATCCTGAAAAGCTGATGTTCTGAAACACAAGTCAAGAGTTAATTCATTCTAATGTGAGGATACCCTGTAGTCACAGTTTTCTTCTAATATCAAAGCCTTAGGCAGCACCTCTGCACAGTTCTGTGCTGCAGTCTAATTCCAAATTGTGAGACCCTGACCCAGCACAACACCACACATGCATGAAAGCTGAAGGTAAGATCCTCTGATGCAAAACAAAAAAAATCACTGCTATTTCACCCCTGCCAACAGAAGATGCTCTTACCTGCATGAGCATGTAATAGATCCCAGCCACTCCATGGGCTGCTCCAACATACTGCTTCCTGTGCCACTGGTACAACAGAGGACAACGGTCTGTTTTCCGCTCCTCCTTTGAAAAGTTTTTCCCCGACTCAATAATAGCATCTATTACCTAAGAAAAAAACCACACCCTGATCATCTGTCTTGCTTACTTTGATTCAGAGGCATGACTAAAACCACAGTAAACAGTAAGCCACAATACAGTGATGGGACAGTATTCAATTCATTTGGATTTGAGTGTTGAGGTAGAAATGGTATTTTTCCTTAATTATGAAATCACTTATACTTTTAAGAGTAGAAATTTAATCTATCAATATTTCTAATTACTTTTTTCCAGCCCTGCCTTCTCTAGTTCTGGTATCTGCAAAACAGTCATGCATGTTCCCCACACTCAATTCCCATTCTTTTCACTTAAATACTTCCTTACTTCTGTCTTAAGGTTTTTTGTAACAATGTCTCAAGTGCTCCCAAACTAGTTACATATTAGACCTATTTCCTTGGCTGGACGCAGACCCACCTACACTGGCCTGTCTCAGCGCCAGCTGGGCAGCAGGGAAAGGGGGAACACACTGGAAGAACAAATGAGATTGGGTTCCCAGCTGCAGGTCCCTCTTCTCTCCAGCATCCCTCTCTTAATTGCTTGAAGTATGCAGGAGAGTGATCCCAGATCTCACTGATGCTGTGGTGCTGGAGAGAGAAAAGTGTCTTACCTCTTTGATAACAGACTGAGGGACAGTGCCTGGACCAATTTCAGTATTCAGGTACAGCAAGGCATACAGGTAACCTGCTCTGCCATAGAGCAGCTCATCTGGAAGCTCGGCATCAGTGCTGATGACTGTCCTTTGGAGCTGCAACAGCCTGCATCAGACAAGGAAGGTGGGGAGAGAGAGTATCTTCTGTAGAGACCATACTGGACTGTGCATTGTACAAGCCACCAACCCAACCAGAAGCAGAACAAGTGGTGAAGCCCCACCACTCCCCTTCAACCACCCCCAGTCCAGTTGGCTGCCAGGTTTACACACAGGAGCTCTGCACGCCTGCCATCCCTGAGACAGGAAACTCTGAGCCAGAGCCAGGTCAGTATCAGCACAACTGTCAGGATTTTATGCAGACAGAAAGAGATGCAGGGTAGGAGCTGGAGAAGCCTGGAGAGCCACTCCAACGAAGGGAGAAACCTCCTGGAGCCTCTGGGAATTTCACCAAAGTGAGGAACACTTAATTGTACATGCTTAAGAGGGGAAAAAAACAAACACACAAAAAAACCCCAATACCACCATTCATCATTCCCTCTCCCAAGAAAACACATTGTCTCAAACATTTAGCACCTCAGTTTTGAAAAGGACACTGCTATAATGCACAAGTGTTTTGCTTGCCTTCAGCAATGAAAAAACAAGAAAACCCTTGTGCTGGCCATCATAACTCATTTTCTCCAGAAAGATCCTCTGCTAATACTCTACCAGTCTGTATTAGCACTGAGGTGGATCAGAGATCTGTTTTCCTGCCACTCCCTCCCTGTCTCTTTCTATCTTTTTGGATTAAATTGATAATTAGATGAAACAAGGGTGATGATCACATTTTAAATTGGGGCAGGGGCAACAACAACCTGGATTAAGACTAAATTCAATTCCCAGATTCCCCCAGCTGTTATTTCTCAGGAGAAACGTTAGCATTAATACCATGTCATAGCAAAATCACTGACCTCAATTGTGTGTTTATGCTGTCCCTGCTTAATACCAGAGAAAAGCTACTCACAAAAAACAGTTTTACATTTCCTTTCTCAGAATTAAGCTTTTGGTTTAGAATTAAAACATTTTCTTCTAAACTGTCCACTATAAAGTTTTATTGTTGAAATCATACAACAAGGTAAAAAGTAAAAAGGACAAGGTAAAAAGTAAGAAGTGAAATCACAGATTACATTTTGACATCTATAAAGCACCACTCAGCTGGTGTCATGAATGTTTGTAAACAAAAGAGTTATAAAATAAACAATCAAACTAAACCCCTTTTCACTACTCCTCCTAGAAATTACTTTCCAAGGAGAGGCACCACTAAAAGATTTACTGGTAATCTCATTTTGCTATAATCATGCTTTTTGCCTTACAGCAACACTGCTTTCCGAGCTGCATTCAAAATGACATGCCCAAGTTTACTGCCAGTTCTAAAAGCAAAAAACCCCAAACCTAACACTCATTTCCAAATGGAAATATTCCTTCAGGAACAGCAGCAGAGATTAATCTCACTAGGATTCTAGACTAGAAGGAGACCAATTACATTTCCAAACATAAACCAGAATGGAGATGAGGACATAAGCCTCGTTGCAAATTCTGCCAGCCTGAGGTATGCTGCTGGACAGCAGGCAGGTGGACTGTGGCTGCTGAATGCAAACCCCACAGGGTTCCAGGGCTTCCACCCCTTGATGGGACACCTATCAACTCAGTACCACCAAAGGCACAGTCAGAGCTCCAATGAAGCTACATCTAAATGCGATGTCTTGAGACATTTGTTACTTTTAGATTACTTCCAAAGGGGCTGGAATTTTTTCAGGTCACCCTTCATATGCTCTGACCTAATTAAATCCCTTGCCTTCACAAATTTGCTCGTGCAAATACTTCCTCTTTGTTTTATTGAACTTTGTTACGTATCAATCCAATGCACCGGGTTTCTGTCTGGCTGTTTCCAGATCCTGCAGTGCACATGTTTTATAGTGAATTTACAATTAAAGACCCACTCTCTACAGAAAGCATCACATACTGCACAAGCACTACACATTGCCAATGACAAGCGTGTGGCTTTTGTTAAATGTCACTTCAATGTGACAAAATCAGAACGTGTATGCACTACAGATACGCCAAGGACATCCTCTCCTAACAGCGATAGAGGACTCAAGATAACCACCTAAATATGAATCAAGTGTAAGCCAGCTTTAATAAAGATAAAGCCCACTTTGTATTCTTCTACTGAAAACTTATCAGGGGAGAAAGTGTCCATTCTTTAATCCTGTCCTCTAAAATTTCACTTGCAAAAGTTACTGAACCAATGCTCTCTACAAATGAAGGGCATGACTTTTTCCACCATCAACCACTTACTTGGCAACACATTCTTTAGATTCACTGTCATTTTTCAGTTTGTGGTAAACCACTGCACCCACTGCCAATGGCCCGGCATCACCACAGAGGAAAGTAACTCTTCTGCCATTCAGATTGCGAAGGATTCTCTTCACATAATCAAGAGATCGCTGCAAATGGCTCTGGTTTTTCGTGACGCGGTACAGCTGCAGATATAGGAGGGCAATACCTGAAACAAACATATGAAAAAGAAAGAGCTTCATTTACTTTTCCTTATAAGTATATCATATTCCCCTCTTTGGTGCCTCTGAACCAGTAACTCAAATGTGAACAGGTATTTTGGCAATAAAAACATGTCAGTCAAGGATCCTACCTTATGCAACGTGAAGGCACTGGTCCACTACTCAGATTACATTTCAATTGGATTGTGACAAAAATAAAAATTATTGGACTGAAGCTCAATGGTAGAGTCTCAATTTCCAAAAAAAGAAGAAAACTCATGACACAGCCCTCAACACTTGGCAAAGTGTATCAGGTTTGCATGGCCAAGCTTTGGTAGCAGGGAGCTACAGGGGTAGCTTCTGTGAGAAGCTGCTGGAAGCTTCCTCCATGTCTGGCAGACCCAATTCCTGGAGGCTCCAATGGCTGATGTGCCACTGGTCAAGGCTGTGCCAATTAGAAATAGCGGTAATGCCTCTGTGGTAACAGATTTAGGAAGAAGAATAAAAAAAGTTATTGTGCAGTTGTAGCTGTGGCCAGAGAAGAGCGGGGTGAGAACATGTGAGAGGAACAACTCTGCAGACACCAAGGTCAGCAGAGAAGGAGGGGGAGGAGTGCTCCAGGCACCGGAGCTGAGATTCCCCTGCAGTCTGTGGTGCAGACCACGGTGAGGCAGCTGTGCCCCTGCAGCCCATGGAGGTCCATAAGGATGCAGAGATCCACCTGCAGCCCATGGAGAAGACTCATGGAGCATGCTGGAGCAGGTAGATGGCTAAGAGGAGGCTGTGACCTCATGGAAGGAGGCTGTAACCCCTGTGGAGAAAGGAGCCCACATTGGAGCAGCCTGTGCTTGAAGGACTGCACTGCATGGAGGAGTGATCCACGCTGAAGCAGTTTGCAGGGAGCTGCTGCTCATGAGATGGACTCACACTGGAGAAGTTCATGGAGAACTGTCCCCTGTGGTAAGGACCCCATGGGAGAGCAGGGGAATGACACTTTCCCCTGAGCAGTGGGTGAAACCATGGGTGATGAACTGACCATAACCACCATTCCCTGTCTCCCTGTCCTGTGGAGGATGTAGATCTGGGAAGGAGGGAGAAGTGAGAGGAAGGTGTTTTGAAGGTCTTATCTTTCTTCTCGTTATCCTGTTATGATCTTGTTAGCAATAAATTCAATTAATATCTTTAATTCCAGCCTGTTCTGCCCAGGATGGTTGTCGGTGAGTGATCTCTCCTGGTCCTTATCTCAACCCATGAAGCCTTCATTATATTTTTCTCTTCCCTGTCCAGCTGTGGAGGGGAGTGAGAGAGAGCCTTTGGTGGGTGCCTTGCATTCAGCCAGCATCAACCCACTACACAATCACTGAAGATTCAAAAATCTGAGCTAATAAGCACATGTGTGACTGAGTACACTAACTGTACAATACCCATCTATTATATGCACAAAGCGACTTATTTCCCATTTGATTTGTAAAAGGATCTTTTGATGAGCTTTTGGATTCAACTTGCCAAGTTGTTCATAACCCCTAAAAGTATTTCACAAGAAGATCACAGGATTGTACAAGTCAAGCTAGTTTGTAAAAGCCAGAAGTCAAACAAGGGCTTGGAGAATGCCAGGAGGTACTATCAAGCTTCACTCCATTAAAGTCGTTACATAGTTTTCCATTAAAACAAAACAAACCAAAACCTTAGAAATAACAATGCAGGCCAAAGGAAGTGAAATAAATCCATCAAATTGGATGTCTATTGGCCAACTGCAAGCATACATGTGCAGAAGTAAATCACTTATCTCCAGACCACACTGTAACTCAAACCCATCTCTCAGCACTCTCCTGAGCCTCAACCAAAGCTGAGTACACACAAGGCCCACTTAGCTCACAGAGAGGCCAGCGCAGCAGTACCAGAACAACAGCACAAGACTGCTGGAACATCCTCAGATGTTCCCTGGCTCTGAGCAAGCCTTTCTAGGTGAATCTAAGAAGAAACCTCCAGAGCTTGGGTAGCGCAGAACAGCATCACGGGAACCTGTGGGTTATCTACAGGGATCTGTAGAACCCTTTTTTATGCTACAACAAATGTGTAAATATCTTGGCTTGATCAAAGGACGATCAGAAATGTAGCCACAAAGCCCAGTTCATCTAAGCCTTCCTAGTGCTTCTCAGTGCAGCACCCTTAAAATGGCTCCTCTAAGAGGTCTGGCACACAAAAAAGTACTTGTACGAGTAAGATGGACTTTTACATGTGTCCTATTACTGCTACGTGCCAACAGTACATGTTCTAAGACTTTAAAGATGTTTCACAAAGTACAAGCCAATGCTTATGACTGCACTGCCAATAAGATTTGTCTAGACTTGGTACATAAAAAGCAGGGCAGTTGTTAACAGCACTACTTTTCCCTTCTGATTTTCACACTAGCAAAATGCAGCAAAGAGCAAGTTTGAGGAGAAAGTATCTGCACTAAGTATTTTAAAAATCAAATCATTTAAATACTTTTATTCAGAACCATATCCACAGGAGCCTTGAAAGAAGTTCACAGTTTGGAATAGATGTAGATGGCAATCCTTCTCCAGGATGGAAAAATCCCACTCTTGTTAGACAACGTCACTTGTTCATCTATATTCCTGTTTCAGCTAATGATGTCTGTGTTACTTTTACCTTATGACTCATTTTCAGCATGCTCTGGTTTATCAGCCATAATTTCAGTTGTCAGTCACTGTTTCAGAACACAGCTTCCCAGGAGCCACTCTGTACTGTCAGCACAAGAAAGCCCACCACTGGAGATCTGCACGCACTCAGCGGCCAGTCACTTTCAGACCCTGAAACATGTCTATCTTTTAAGCCTGAGTTGTCTAAAAGTTCCCCACCCATCCACCCACAGCGCCATCTGTACTGAAACATCAAGAAGAAAGAAAAGAAATTTTACTCTTTAATAGCCAGATTTAAGCCTAAGGATGGGTGAAGGCTGGAGAGCTCTTCCAAAGTACTCCCCCCTCATGAAATAAAGGGAAAAGAACAGATCTCCTCAGGGCACATTTCAAACATGTGGTGCTAAAAGCTTAAGTATGCCTGAAGCTTGAGCTAGAAGAGCAGGAACAGAATATGCCATTCTATCCAGCCTAGTCCCACTTAACAGGCCTAGATGGACATGTCCTGGCAACTTGAAGAACAGTGGCCACATCAGATACGAAAACCGTAGGCTCTGCCTAAAGGATCAGTATCCTGGTTTCCGCTGGGATATAGTTAATTTTCTTCTCTGTAGCTACAGTGCTGTGGTCTGGATTAAGTGTGACAGTAACACTGACAGCACACTGATGGTTTAGGGGTTGCTGAGCAGTGCTTACCCTAAGTCAAGGACATTTCAGTTTCCCATGCTCTGCCAGGGACCAGGTGCACAAGATGCTGGGAGGGACCATGGCCAGGATAACTGACACAAACTGGCCAAAGGGATATCCCCTACCACAGGACATCATGCTGGGTACATAAACTGGGAAGAGCTGGCTGGAAGCCACCAATCACTGCTTAGGCATGGGCTGGACTTCGGTGAGCAGGTGGCGGGCAAAGGCATTCTGCATCACTCATTTCTGTTGCATTTTAGCCCTCTCCCCTTTTCATTACAACTATAATTATTACTGTTGGTTCCATTATTATTATTGTTTTATTTTACTTAATTTCAACTATTAAACTGTTCTTATCTCAGCCCATGGGTTTCACCTTTTTTCTTCTAATCTCCTCCCTAAGCAACTAGGGCATCCACTCCTTTTGCAAGACAATGATCTCCATATACAAAAGTCAATTATCATTCTGTATCAAGCCTGCTGAAGTCAGTGCAAGTTCCAGACAGCAGTGACCAAGGCTCCAGAGTTAAAAGAAAAACCAACTCACAAAACCCTTGTAGCAGAGTATTTCTGCCACTCCTATAAGAATATCAGAATCTCCTGTGAATAAATCCAATTATATCATTTAAAAAATACATTTCATTCAAATTCTAGCTTTCTCACCAGTCCAGCCAGTATAGGCAGAGCAGTCATGTGGATCTGCCGTCTTCAGCCCTTCCTCCATTTGTTGCAGAAGGTCCTTGATTTTTGCCTGGATCCGTTTTGAGAACCGAGCATTGACCTGAAAGCAGGAGACAGAGAATGAGCCAGAAAAGAAAAGAATTCAAGAATGCAAAGTGCCTGCTCCACTTTCTTGTTTGGGAAGAAAACCAAACCAAACCAAACCAAAAATAACTAGGAAATAAGTAATACATACAGCAATCAGCAGCATCAAGGTGGTTCATCTTAAGCGTGTCTCATGTAAATGCATTCTGACTACATTTTAGAGTAGCTTACAAGTATCTACATGAGACAAAAATTACCTGTGGATTCTTTAAAGTCACACAAAGACCAGCTATGGACACTGTGACAGTATGCAATTCTAACCAGGGTCCTGGTACCCAGACTATGTTATGGACAAGCACAAGCCCCATGTTAAAGGTGCTTGCTCTGATTACAAGGTCCCTGCACAACCTTTGTAGCACCACAGAGCAGGAAACAGCCCAAGGAAAAGAAATGTTCATACACAAGACAATCAAGCCAAAGAGGATGAGTAGAAGTAGCTCAGCAGCTTCAGCTCAGGCACGAAGGCAAAGAAACAAGTCTTTGACTTTACACACTGCTTGCTTTTACTTTTGACCAATAAAAGTTTATATAATGAAATATATGAAATATAACAGAGGATACTTTACTCTTGCTATCTCTCTAATTATGCACACTTTATGGGCAGGTAAGTTACTGATTACTCCTTAAAGCCTATGGAACAAGGAAATTAGCACACTAGTAAGGTAAGTTCTTGCTTGACTGCAGCACTTCCCAAAAGTGCAGGGTTTGGATAAATTACAGGTCCTGGATGCCACTGTGCAACTCAAGATGTACCACATTTTGTACACTTGTTCAGAGTGGAACTTCAAATAAAAACCAGCGATTTCAAACATCCATCCAATAGATTCAGAAATCAGAAAGACTGTAAGAATTGCACAAGGCTTCTGACACACAAGAAATCTCCAGGGTCAATGGTTCATATCCATTTAAGGATACCCATGGTAGGACAGGTAGGGAGAAGGAAATTGTACCATTATATCTCACATTGAACACATATTCTAGAAACAAGCTAGAGCCACCTTAACCTTCTCCAGTATCTCTAGAAATAGCAACCAAACACAGTCGGTACCTGAAACCTGCTCCTCTTTAGCCTTAATATGGCATTAAGCACCTTTCTGTTAGGGAACTGTAGTATCCACATCACCACCACCATCCCATTTTTGACTAGTTCAGTGAAGTCTCAACACAAAGCAAAAGCTCCTCCAAGGGCAGTGCTTCTCTCCTTCAAAAGACAGCTATGCCAATGCTAAGGCATATGGTGAAACAGCATGAGGATATTTACACGGATGCATCCGGGCATAGAGCTCAGCTTATCTGACAAGAGTGAATTAGAGCTTCAGACTCCCCATTTACTTACCTACTGCACATCACAAGCATGCTGGTTATCTTTTTGTTCTGACAATACACCTGCTGCTACTAAATCAGGATATTTTATATCAAACACCAGATTAAATTACTTAGAGGTAGGAAGGGAACACTAGGACATCAGGATGCCTGGGTTCTGCATTGAAATCTCAGTCCCATACAAATAATTTAGCTCAGGTTGGCAAACCCTCTCTCTAGAATGTGAATTGTAACTTATTTGTCTTGATTCAGTGCTTGGAAAAGCACAGATGAAAGGATATTTTTATTAATATTTTTATTATTATCTGTAAGCCCAAACAAAGCTACTTCCAAGTTTATGTCAGTGTGAGTAGGTTATAAATGGCAATGAAGTTTTCCCCAGCTATCTACTCCTCCACCACTGCCTCTCTTTTTTCTGGTTGCTCTCAAGCTTTCACAACTGAGCACTGTCACTGATTATTTTATAAGATTCCCCTATAAACTTGTAACAGATGCTTACATGCACTAGAACAAATTAATTACATGAACAAATGAATGCTGAAAGGTGGCTTTAGAAGATTTAAAAACTTCCTTCAAGGAATCTTAGGGCAGGATTACAACTGAGCATAACACGCGCACTTGTGTGGAGTGCAGATTGATTTTCATCAGAAGCACATTCATCTCACGAGGATGTTTCCAGCTGGCATTCAGCCTTTTCTGCGGGTGACTTGTTATTCCTGTAGGGACAAACAAAAGCCAGGAAGCCTGATCTCTGATAACTAGTGGCACATTTACTTCTGGTTCACAACAGACTGGGTGATAGCAGGAGATGAAGGGTACCTTCAATTAGGAAAGGCTCTCTCCAGTAATTCAACTGCTGCATTACTCCTCTGCTGCTGCAGAAAGAAGAACCACTATCACCCCAAGCACTGCTCAAGTTTTATATTTTCAAAACACAAAAAAAGAGAGCTCATTCCTCATTATACCAAATAGAGCCTCGTGCCATATTGGTTATGGTAACTAAAAAGGCTCATTATCAGCACAAAACAAGAGCAATGCAGAAAAAACAAAATACATTGGTTTGGAAATTAATAATTCTGTTTTTTATTTGAAGCAAATCACTTTTTCCATTGTAGTGAGACAGTAAGCAAAGCTCCATCCCAATACAAAGTCTTCCAAAGCCAACAAAAATGTGAAGAACGTACTCATATATAACATCACTCACCTTTGGCACTAATGACAAGGTGTCTAAATTATGCTGTCCTTGTTTCCAATACATGTTTCCCCTATCTGCTTTCTTTCATTTGTAGGGTTTCTAAAGAGAATTTAACTCATCTTCTTTTGTAAATTCAGCACTAGAACTACACACCTACATTAGAGCATGTGCCTCCGCAGCAAGCATGGTGCTGATAACACCAAGGTCATGGGTTTGATCCCCATATGGGCCATTCACTTACGGATCTGACTCAATGGTTATAGATCCATTCCAACACAGAATATTCTGTGATACTGTTATAACAAAAAATACATCACGATGCAAATAAAAATCTCTTAAAAACCCCAAACATTTCACTTGCAGTCAACATTACAATAACATACCAATTCTTACTGACCTACCTCTCCACTGCAGCCATATCCAGCTCTACAGCCATAGCTTTAAAACAAACCAGAACCAAAAGCAGATG
Organism: Monarcha castaneiventris obscurior; assembly: GCA_026261815.1. Taxonomy (NCBI): domain Eukaryota; kingdom Metazoa; phylum Chordata; class Aves; order Passeriformes; family Monarchidae; genus Monarcha; species Monarcha castaneiventris. The sequence goes on along the minus strand of JAMPIT010000230.1, from coordinate 49,577,467 downwards.
AGGCAGTAATTATGTATTTTATACCATGATTTCTGGTAGGTATGAGAAATCCGTAACTTTAAAGTCTTGCATGCACATTTGGACCAAATATCACAGTGCTGATATAAGTCTGACAATGCAACCCTGAGGCCTCATGGCACTCCTTTTGTCATTAAAAGTAACACTCTGGCTTGACAGACACGGGATGAGTAATCTCATTTGCACTGGTCAAAGACATTTAGATACCTATGTATCGTTGAAAAACATCTCTTGGCATTCACTTGCTAATGACCTCTACGATAAGGAACTTGTGCAGTGTCACAGCAGGGCAATGGAGACCTGAGCTCACAGCTTCCTCACAAGTTGCCAATGTACCAATCTTTCTTGCCACCACCAGCTCCCAAAACAACCACCTTGCTCTTAACCCTGTTTTAGTTCATCAGGTTTTGGAGGACTGGTGCTAGGTGCAAAACCAGACTGCAGAAGTAAGCAACTGATTCTGCAGAAGTAGATGACCTATACACACAGTGCTACCTACCAAACAAGCAAAATACACTTCTATTTCATCTCCCTCTGTTGCTGCTGATGCATAGAACAGACACATAACATGGTGCTGTGTTGTCTTTCAGCCATAATGCATTTCAAAGAGAAGAATATACAGCTCAAGTTGGTACTGCAGCAAGAACTTATTCAAAAACCAAACTCACACAGAAGATCACAAAAAGGACACTGGTGAGGAAGAATGGAGTGGGGGAAAACTCACATTTCTACTAAAATGATGAATCCTGGCAGTACTGAAGTCATTGGGAACTTTGCCACTGACTGTAAGGGAGCCAGGTTTCACACCCATGCATTGGAGCATGGATTTATTGAAGCGGGATGAGGTCTCATGCTCACCTCCACAAGCTCCTGCACAAGCAGACCAGAAGGGATGGCAGTAGGATCCCATATGCAGAATCTAGCAAGGTCTGCTAGGAGGTGACCAGCCCTTTTGTACAGAAGAACAAGTTCTACTTTATTTTTACCTAAGTCAAAAGTCTCTTACAGCTCCAAGAGCAGCGCTTTCTTCTCTGAAAATACCAGATACTATGGAAGCTCATCAACCAGCCTTTGAAACACTCAAACACAGTTCTCTGATACTTTTCAGACAAGTCCTCCAGAAACAAATGCCAGTTCTGCAAAAACACATGCTTAATAAACCCTTTGAAACATTGCTGTCTGTAGAACACATTGCACTGTTTTTCAGTGATCTGTCACTTAGTGCCATACATGTGATAATGGGGAAAAAAAGTAAAAAAAAAAAAGAAGAAAAAAGAAGGGGGAGGGGAGGAAGAGATAGAGAAATCAATAGCTATAGACAAATTCCCACACTGCTACAAATGCCATCTTAGGAATAGGCTTTAAACACAGAGGATATAAGGGTATATCTCAGAGGATATAAGGGTATGAAAAACATCATTAAAAGGCAAACATTCAAGTTACAGAAAGAATTACTTAAAGCACATAAGAAATAAGACTGCGTCTCTAATGCATTTGTGTGTGAAAGAAGCTCTATGTCTCATTGGTTATAAGATGGCAAAAACCCAAAGCTTAAAGATTTAGATCACCACAAAGAATCATCAAAAAGCTCCAGATTATTGGTAACAAAAACCCCCACGATTAACAGGTATCCTATGTTTTGGGAAATGGAGACTGATAAAGCAAAAGAGCAATACTGAAAATCGCTGGTCCTCCAGGTAGCCTAACACCAGCATGCTACTTCTTGAAAGCGGAGAAAAAGAAGCCTGTTGTGTGATTTAAAGTCACTCACCACACTGAAGTCTCTGGCCCAGCTGTGACATTTTTAGGTAGTCTTCAAATTGCAAAAAAACCCTAAAACCTGTACCAATTCTGCCTAATTACCTCAATGCACAGAGAGCAGATAAATTCCACATATTGAGCTTGACAGCAGATCAGAGCAGTTAGACCCAAGCAAAATTTATTTTCACTAGGAAGCAAGTACGTGTTACTGCACAGGTAAAAACTCATTAACATGCAGGTCTGCAAGATAAAACTAGAAACTGACGAAGAGTGGATGCATGTGAGACAATTTAATCAGAACTTGGGGTTTGATTTTACAAAGTATTTTCATTCAGTACTGGTTGACTAAAACCACACAGGCCTAACTCTGTGGTTAGTGTTGTGCTGCACAGCGGGAGAGGCTTTCACTATAAAAGCATCAGAAAGGCCTTAAGCAGCACTCACTGCTGATCTGGGCTGCAGAAAGGAAGCAGCAGGTGTTCCTCCTGGGCTGCATACAACTGCCAGGAGAAATACAACAAACTGATTTGCAGGCTCAATTTAAACCAAGACTCTCAAAAAGCAAAACAAACTTTACTTCTGAAGAACCACAGAGAATACTGCAAATCTTGTTTGTTTCAGAGTCCCCTATCAAAATAGCATATGCCTGAGATGAGGAGCCAGGAAACAGCCAAAAAAGTAACAAGCTCAAGAAATGCTGCTACCTCATCCCACATATCTGGGAAAAAAATGGGAAGAGTTATTTACTGGCTCTGGAGGTTGGATTTTGCCTCCAGTGCAATAAATTCTATAATTCTCACCAGTATGTTGTTCCTGAGTCAGTCCCAGAACACAGCGAACTTGCTGCTCCCAGCTGGATAACTAAAATGCCCACTGAGACAACCAAGGGAGAAGAAGAGAGAGGCTATGACAAAACCCCTATATATAGTTACATATATATATTTTAAAATATATTTTACAGAAGGAAGACTGAAAGCCACATAAAGGAATTACCAGAAGTAACAGGAGATTGAGAAAGCATCAGGAAACTATACACTACTAAATCACCCAAATGATAAATCTAAGTAAATATTCTGTATCACCATTAATACGTATTTGCCAATGAGCACCATTATCTTTGAAACAGGTTCCCTGTAAGGAGCCCCCTGCAAAGCCTCATTAGCTAAATTGTATACATTTCTCAGAACATACCAGTTTTTTCTAATATTATTAAGATACCATGGCAAGTCAGGAAAAAACTTTAAAATAATTGGCGTAAAAAAGAATTTAAAGTTTGGGCATTCTAGTGACCAATCCATAAAGTTTGAATCTAATTTTGCTGCTGTCTTGTGATTCCACAACAAATTCAGACAATCCTAAAGCGAGGGCAGGGATTGTGTTAATTTCTTAATGACAAGGATGCTTTTTTTCTGCACAAACACAAAATTCACACCATTGTCTAGGCTTCCACCTTCCCCTGGCTGAGCAGACACCATCAGGCTGCCTTTCTTTCCCAAGTCACTGGCCTGCAGTCAGTGTGAAGGAGGATCCCAAATCACACCTATAAATGTACTATAAATGTAGCCACAGGGCAATGGGCAATCTGAGGATGACATTGGTGGGTCACCCATGGAGACAGGTCCTCACACAAGCCATCACCACTCCTCAGCAGCAAGTTCTCCTCAACCTTTTCCTTCCCAGGAAATCTGTTAGAGCTTTGTAACTCTCTACCACACTAAGGAACTAAGAACTAGGGAGTGTTCTTTGCTATGAATCTATTCATTTCTCTGCCTCTCCAGACCATCTACATTTCCATTTTGAAAACTTTTGGACCACTTTGAGATAATATCTACAAGTACCTTTTCAGGCTAAGGTATCACTATGGGGTCCATGTGAAAAGAAAAAAGGCTACAGGATATATATTTAATTGAAAGATTCATCACTTATTAAACAAAGATTTACATTTAAAATTACGTTTTTTATTAATCTAGAATTAATACTGTCTGATGAATTATTACCTTGGTAAGGTAATAATCGCTTAAACTGCTTCTGCAGCAGACAAGCTACAGAAGCAATTTAAGTTCATGATACTTTAATGGTGAAGAAATCTAGTTATGAAAACAGTGAATTTCAACTACATGCACAGAGCCCACACAGATAGCTGCAGTGTTTACTGTGACTATTTATAAGAAAGCAAATCAACAACCTCAAATTCTGCTTCTCCTACTCCCATACCTTCAAGATTTCTGCACTGTATTTTACCCACACACACTTCCATATGCAGCACTTTGTCCCGATTGTCTCACATTTCAGACATTGCCTTGAAGAGCTTCTTGTCCTTTTATCAGCCAGGTGAATTTTAGATGGCAATCATGACAGGCTAAGAAATCAAATGGAGGGATTAATAATGCATTGCCTTCCATGACAACAGCAGAGCCCTGCACACCTCAGGCTGTCATTACGTGAGTCACTCAGCGCTCCTCGCTCCACTCAGCAGCAGATGGGAGGAAGGAATTATGCAGTGCACTGAGGCCTTCTCAAAGATGCTCTCATTTTTAGGAAACCTGTCTGCTTGTGTACAGAAGTTTACAGAACAGACTTCCTACCCTGTGTAAAGTCCTTTTGTCTTCACTGGGGTTTTAGGCAAGCAAAGACATTTCTCTGATGGAATGGGAGCCTATTAAATGCAAAAATAAAACACTAAAACATAAACTGAAAATCACAAATAACAACAACAAACACATCCCAAAGTACCCATCACAAAATCTCATAAAGCGTAGCGCTAGGAGTGGCAGCATGCAAATACTTTAAAAAATATAAATACACATAAATATACTCACAGCTATATTCTAGCTCAGAAATATGGAAGATGACTCCTCAGATTTTGCAGATGCAAAACCAAAGGAAAATGCACTTGCTTCTGCCTTCTCCTATGAAATGCACAGAATTGCTGTACTTACGTAGTTTTAGGGCAGATTTTTTTTTTTTCCAGAGGCACTTCATCCTTCTGAATGTAACAAAGCCCAGACACCACCTTTTATTAAATACACAGCAACTCAGGTGCTCCAACATATTTTCTGAACACACCTGCACGAACAGCTGCTGACCGCCACTCCATAACAATGAATGTCATCCACCATTGATGCTAGGAAAAAACATTTGCACCCACTGTAAAACAGCATACTCATCCACAGGAGAGCATAACAGGCATTCCTAATATGAACATAGAGCTAGAAATTCTTGACTAACTCATTTCAGCTCTGCCACAGAACAATGTCTCTGTATTTAGATTCATTCAAGAATCAAACCTGAAGTAAATTAGAGTTGAACTATTCTGCAATATAGCTAATATACTCTAAAACATAATTTTTAAGGATGTTCACCACCTTTTGATATCTAACTATTTTTCTGGTTATCTCACTTGAGAAAGCTCTAGTCCACCTAGATCAGCAGTTAACGGAGTATTTTCTCTTTTAAAAAATGGACATGAAGTGTGGGATCTAAAGCAGGTACACAAGAAGGATGACTGGCCTACAAAGGCCTTAGAAGGAAGTTCTTGGTATGTTTTTTACCAATTTACCAACAATATACAGCTACAGCTGTTATGCCATCTCCTCTCTGCCTTTACACCTGCACTTAGCATACTTGGATGATTTTTTATATACTAAGCCAGATAGAGAAGAACAAAGAAATAACAGCTCTCTTCCACAAGGGAAAAAAAATAGTTTTACCAGCACTGAGCATACTACCAGGGACTTGTGTAAAAAACAATGCGTATTTCACTTTCGAACCTATTCTTGCTTTTTAAACCTTCTCAAATGCTCTGCTTTTGACAGCTGCAATTAACTGCAGCAGTAAGACACTGAAGCCCCACAGCATTCTCTTCTGTGCACTCTGCTTAGCCACATGTAACTTCATAAACCTGAGTCAGAACAACTTAGTGAAACCCTTCATTGCCTTGGACTGATGGTGAGCTGATGGTGTCCCACTGGTACTTACGATGGTCAGAGAGAACGTCTCTCTCACTGTTCGGCATCACCATCCTTGTCTCACTCTATCAGTAAGCCAAGGTAATTCCATATTGCCATAAGCAGAAAAATACGGAGCTGATCACGACAGCTTTCCTTTATTCACCCCAGCATACAATCAAGAGAGTTAGGAAGCTAACTTCCCACCCACAACGCATTTGTGCTTGTAGCACTGTCACCACGCAGTGTTTTCCACGCAAAAGATGACGAAGTATTGAAGGATGAGGCTGCACAGGGGCTAAATGACAGAAAGTCCATATTCTGCCATTCCTGCTCCAGCTTAGTCCAGCCTGCGTGGTAACAGACCAGGCTAGAGCAGCCTCTGTATTTAAAACCTAAGACACCCACAGCACCCCCAACAGCAGCGTGCGGCGTCAAGGAGATATGCAGAGCGGGAAGACTGCAAACCTTGTGTGACCAGTCCCACCATGCAGACCTTCTGCGGGCATGAACCAACTGCCAGGTGCCTGAACCTACAAATGTGTGTATGTCAGTAAATAAACACGTGAGAACAGCCTGGCTTCACCTAATGACTGAGTGTGGTTGTTACCTGAGAATAAACTCTCCTTTTCCAGATGGGCGCTCCTCTTTTCCCTTCCCTTATGCACTTTCTCTGGTGAAACTCGGGCAACTTGTGCTAACAACTTCTGAGACACCGAACCACCGTGGTACGAGCAGCTTTAGCTGTTCTGCCATACAGCGTTTTGTCAGCCCCACCTGGGGCACCGTGCACTCGAACAGACAGCCGCTCCTGCCGGCTCCGAGCCGCGTGACCGGGCTGAGCTCCCGCTCCTTCCCGCAGCTCACCCCGCCGCTCCCTCTCCTCGGGTGCCCTGAGGCCGCGGCGCCCGCCCCGAGCTCGGCCGGCGCGCAGGCCTCGAGCAGCCCCACCGCCCCCGCCGCGGGGCCCGCGCCCCGCCGGAGCCGCCCCGGGGCGGAACCCACGGCCACCCGCCCTGTGGGACCGCCGCTGCCGCCGGGAGGGAGCGACCCGCGGGTGAGGCCGGGCCCGGGGGCCGGGACGCGGCGCCTGCCCGCCGCCCGGGACTCACCTTCCCATCGGCGCCGAAGGGGAGGGACTCCTCCTCCGGCGGCGGCTGCAGCGCCCTGTCCCGGTGTGTCTCCGCCGCGCTGGGGGCTGCCACGGCTCCCTGGGGCTGGTAGTCGGGGTAGGGGTTGGCGAAAGCCCGCTCCTCCATCTCCGCTTCACCGCCCAGCTGCAGCTTCAGCCTCTTGGACATGCTCTCTCCCATCTCAGCCGGCCCCCGGCCCGCCTCCCCGCACGGCGAGCCGGCGGGGACACACTCCGCCCCGCAGAGCGGGGCTTTGCAGCAACGCGGGCGCCGCGGCCGCCCCCGGCTACAGCCGCCCCCGGCTACAGCGGCCGTCCCGCGGGCGCTGTGGCTGGGTCAGGAGGGCGGCTGCGGCGACAGTGCCTGCGGCCGCGGGCCCATCGGGGCCGCCTCAGGGCGGAGGCGCCGCCGGCCCCGACCCCGAGCCACCGAAACCCAACTTTGGAAGGCGAAAGGGAAGGCTGCGACGCCGCGGCTCTGCTCGGCGTCCCCGTCAGCCGGGGCGGGGGAGCGGCGAGCGCGGCAGCATCACAGCCTGTCCAGGGGCAGAGCGCGGCCGGGGCCGCGGCCGGGCCCCCCCGCGGGAAGAGGCAGCCCGCCCGCCCGCGCAGGCTGGGTGGCACCGCTGCAAAGCTCGCCCCAGCGCCTCATCCTCCCCCGCCGGGGCGTCAGTGCCTCGGGCCGCTGCTGCCGCCGGCCGCACGCCGGGCGCCGGAGCGGGGCTGCCGCCGGCTCCTCCCGCCCGTCCCCCCGCGGCGGGGGCGAGCCGCCGCCCGGCGCATCTCAGAGCAGCGGCAGCAGCAGCAGGAGGGGCACGGACAGCCCCAGCAGCAGGCAATACGCCACCAGCTCCTTCGCCCGGCTCATCCGCAGCCGCCGCCGGGCCGCGCTCATCCGCCGGCAGCCCCCGCAGCCAGCCCCAGCGGCAGGGAGGGACGGACGCGGTCCTCGGCTGCTGCCCGGCCGGGACGGCGCAGCCTGCGGCGACCGCCCCTCAGCCGGCGAGAGGCGGCAGCTCCCCGGGGCCAAGGGGGGTGGTCTCCTTCCCTCGGCCCGCCCCCGGGCTGCGGTCTGCTGGTGGGAAGCGCGCTCCAACAAGCCAAAACATACTAAAAAACCACCCCCAATCCCCCCCAAAAGACATCAGAAAACCTCACAGCCCTGGAGGGGCTGGCGGCGGTGGGTGGGGAAGGCCCTCCGCGTTCGGCGGTGGCGGCTGGACGTGAGGGTGAGATCGCATCCCACCTGGGGAGGAGCAGTGTCTGGATCCCGTGTGGATCGCGCGTTTGTGTCTCGGAGCCAGACCTGGGAGGGGGAGCTGAATGCCAGGAGGGCACTGTGTCAACATAAGTTTAGTCCGTCGTTTTATGACACCACTTTAAGCTAGGAGAAGAGCTCCAGATGAGAGGGCACTGTACAATCATCGAGGATAAATCTTTTCTATTCACAAATAAATGGTAGATGCCGTCGATATAGTCATAACCTTCAGGAATTGATACTGCGGACTGAAACACCGTTGTGTAGAAAGAGCCAGCAGAAAGCCTGCAGTCCAGCCAAACACTGCACACAGTATTGTGTAAAAATACGGGCACAGGAGACCTCCTTATCCCATGAAATATTTACTCCCAGCTATGCCATTCCTTTTTGCCAGTTACTATAAGTCAGACAGACCATAAAGCATTAATTGAATAACTGGGCACTGTGCAGACTTATTGATCTTTAGTTTTATGCATTGGGTAATTTTATTGCTATCAAAATACATATCCAGTGTATTTTAAGATTAAGTATAGGTGACATCTGTCCTGGCATTGACTTCAGTTTACAGTTGTTCGTAGCAATATACATGTTAATTAATGGGACATGTCCATCACCTTGTCACAGGATATGAAGTTGAATTAATACTTTCTTCATTTTATTTATTTTTGTAAATTGAGCTGATGACAAAGCAGAAATTCCAAACAACATGTCTGACAAGAAGTACCTTGTATTTGCTCTGGAAGTGAATATAACCAGTCACTTAAAAATTAGAGTAATCTATAAAATATCCTCTTTGGTGATAATTAAAAAATCACTTTATGCATTCTGTATTCTTTAATGGGTAAGTCTTTTGTGCTGTATTGCAGTGCCTGAAAAGGTAAATGCAGAACCTTTTTAAAAAATCTCTTGCCTCTGTGTAAATGTTTCAAAGAACGTGTTTTCATCTAGAATGGTTTCCTATCCTTAGTGGAGACCAGCTGCATCAGTGCAAGTAACTGCATCCCCATAACGAAGATCAGAGTTAAGCCTTTAATATGAATGTGCATGGTTCCTGTTTTCTTACACCTTCGACTCTCCTTGAATCAAAACGATGGGAATGTAAAAGCAGGATGATACCAACTGGTACCTACTCGAGGCCTACGGATAAGGAAAGTGCTCCCTGGCACCTTGCAAGAGTAGGTTCTTCCCTTCTCCTGGAGTTGTGTGTTGCTGGGTTGGCATCTCTTCCCTTTTGCATCATTTCACTGTTTGATTATCTGCACGCTGCTGCGTTTTACACCCTCCTTTCTGGAGTACGTCTTTTCATGTTCGCTGTTCTTCGCATTTGTTGTAATGTGGTATGTTTAGTTCCAAGCATACAAGGCCTTCTTTTGTTCTTAGCAGGGTGGGATAGAGTTCAAAAGACTTTCAGGCTTTTTTTCAGGGAGATTTTTTTCCTTTTGCTCTTCTAACCTTGATACATGCAGAGCTCCCACAGCCTGAATGGCAATCATGGATGAAGGAGGAGGAAAAATGTTGGGCTGAGTGAGGTGTCAACCTATAACATAAGTTTTAAGCAATAATAAATTCACATCTCTCATCTCCAGCAGTATGAAGCAGGAGGCTTCGCCTACTGAAATCATGATTTCATTTGTGATTTCATCCAGAAAATGTCTAAATGCTCCTGAAAGCACTGAGCCCCCACCCTTACTTCCCACTCCAGCTAAGCACTCCTGTAACCTGCCTTCTGCAGCATTGGCAAATGTGCAGCCCTGCAGCAAGGTGATCTAGCTGAAAGCTGTCCTTTTCCTTTCTGTGATGTAGGTAAAATCCAACTAATGTCTAAACAAAGCCTGATTCTTACTTAGAAATCAGTTTTTTCATGTGAATCATGAAAGTTTTTGCTTATCCGATAAGTGGGCTATTTATTCTTTACACAAGAGGAAATCACAAACCCTTCTCTTACGGCTTTTCCTTCTCTCCAAGCCTCTTCGCATCCTGCAGCATCTGATACCCTGCTCACGACAAGACTAGTGCCAATCTTTTTATTAGTAAGATAAAATGCCTGTTACATTTTCAGTCAGGACTAAATAATCAGAATCCATACATAAACCATTAATGATGCTGTGCTTTCCTATGTATTTTTCTGCTTGCATTGTAAATAAACCTAACTAAGAAGATGGGAAGGAGCATTGTATATCGCAGAGTCAACCCTCTGGGGACTAGCACACAGCTGCCCTTCCCACTGCACTCCGTGGGAGCTACACCATGATGCAATGTTATGTGGCTTGTGGAACAAGTGTGAGCAACCATCAGGAATCTCCATAGCTTTAGCTGTGACATGTTCAATGGTTCTTTCAGCATCTGTGATCATTCTTCTTACAGCATAATAGTGCTCATTTATTTTCATGCACAATGGCTCCACATATGTGCAAGCAACAGCCCCGTCCATGCTTTGCTCTGTGGAGACAGGATAATGGGTGTATGACTTCAGCACCCATACTAAAGTGCTTTTTAAGTTCTGGGAAACCAGTGTGGCAGCTGGCATTAATCTCATTTCATTTCGGAACATAGAGATCCAGCTGAAATAAACTGAGAGAAGCAAGAGCTTCAGGAACGGACCCTGCTGATGTGATACATAATGAAGAACAAGGCTGTGTGCTGCTTTATTTAGTGTGGAAAAACAAGATACGGCAATTTCTCTGCTAATGTCAAGTAGGACAGCAGATCAGTGGAGTGGGGTAGTTTATACCTGCTGCAAATCAGGGGCCATACTTTCATTGAACATAAATAAAGTCTTTCATACTTTCATACAAATCTTTTGCTTTTTCTCTAGTCATCTCTTCAGGCTGCATTCTGTCTATGCTGCATCCTTTGTGCTCTGAAGCAGACCTTTTACTCCTTGATCACTACCACAGGCCTATAATAGCCTGTAAGAAAGGACTTCCTAATTCCCTCTTCACCTCCCTTTAGCTGCACTTCCTAGTTTCTTTTTTACCTCCACCATTGTATAATAATACATTCTGCAACTGAATTATTTAAAGCTGTTTAATGAATTATGGGGCACTGCTGCTTATAATAAACATGGTATTATGAAATAAAATCTGCAGGATCAGGTTTTGCATTTTAATTGCAAAGGACTTGCAGGGTTTGGACCAAACTGAGTCCTGTGTTCAGAAATGCAACATGAGAACTAACTGGTCTGTGCGAGACGTTATTATCATATTGTTATCAGTAGCAACAAGTTTCTCTGGCTGCTGTAAATAACTGATCTCTAGTATTGTATAATGTTGCTATTTAAGATCTCAGAGATTCCTGTGAATCTGGGAAGACACCTTGCTACTTAACCACAAAATGAAAGTTTCTCTGTTATAGTTGTCTTCTTATTTTCTGTTCTTGTCTTTGGTCTTATAGCAGCAAAAGCAGTTCCATGAAGTCTGTTGCATTTCTGTTCTGATGACGGTCTGCTAATAAATGGTAAGCCCAAGCAGCAGTTCTTGCACTTCAGCTTGTTTTTAAAGAATGGATTTTGTCATAATCAAACGTTTATGTTCCTTATCCCCATATAGCCAGTGGTTTTTGATTTGCACATCCTGAGCAGTACAACTAATATGAAATCATGCAAAGATGCCTGTCAATGTTCTTAGAGGTCTTTACCATCTATGATGAAAATGGAGACAGCTCACTGCTATTAAAATGTACCTTTATAATCATTGGCTTAATGTTGAATTCTAAAAGTTCTTTCCAACCCTGACAAGGTGTGTAAGTCTGGGAAAAGAAAAGTTCAGTTAGTGGAAAACAAATGTAATCCTTCTGAAGCATGAGGAAAAGCTGTGAAAGATGGGTGCTGTTAGAATCGCTGTGGCTGACCAGTATCAATAAAAAGGAGCAACAAAACAAGTGTTGGACAAGAGGATTCCTTTTGCCTAAGGAAGCTGTTGCAAGCTGGACACCTTATTTCTTCTGATATTCTTTGAATGACTCAATATCAGGGACTTAAAAAGCAGCCCTAGTCACAACCTTGAGGTCAGGACAGATGAAATACTCAGGCCTAGGATTCACCAGAAATCATGGGCATGTTGCTGTGATGCACTGAGTGATCTCAGTCCTCTTTCTTCAGGGTTTGATTATGGAGGCTTGCAGTCTTCAGAGTGTGCTCACAAGTCCACAGGTTTGGGTTCTGTCTTCCGTGGCTTTTGCTGAATCAGGACAGAGTGGGAAAAAGCACCTTCAAGCAAAGTAGCTTTGTAATTTTTGCAGGATAGGAACAAAGTACAGCAGTACAAGAAGGGAGAAGAAGAGCAACAAAGGGAAACAAGTGATTGCAAGGAAAACTAGACAAAAAACTGCCAAGGACTGTAGTCCTCCTACCTAGTGAAACATCTCACTGACTTTAAATGAGCCACATAGCTTATCTCTGCCCTGACACTGAAAGTGCAAATACAGAGAGTAGTGCTCAAGATAGTACAACCTTGATAATGATAGTAGTGAAATGGCAAGAGAGTCTCCAACACAGGATGTACCATCCACTGCCTGTCACTGTGGGTAGTCACCAGCCTTTAGAATCAGCACTACAGCACCAAGATGGAGGACAAACAAATTTCTCATCCATCTTCTGGCTGCAAGAGGTCGGGGCTTTTCCTGATGTGTTTGCTTGACCAGGTTTTAAAAACCACCACCAAGAAGGGTTTCCTCCACAAGCAGCCATCTCTGCTGTTGTTCCCTTGATCAAGTTATTTCCTGTGTCAAACTTGAAAGTTCTCTGCTGCAGTGTCAGAGCATGTAGAGAAGTGTTTGCATGGTTCACGCCTCTGTAGCCTTGCTAAGGAATCAAAACTAGCACAGGTACACCTGCCCTCAGCCCAGTGTTGGTATGTGGTGCAAGGTGGGGAAATGGCCTCCATGTCTGAAAAACACTCTTCTCTTTCCCCCTGCTTCCTGCTCTCCCCCTCTCATCCCGCATCTTTTTTACCATGATATTTTGGATCCCTTGGCTGCCATGCATTTGATAGCTATTGGCTTGTCCAGATAACAATGCTGTAACTCCCCTTGTTATGTTAATCTCTATCCCACAGGGGCCCTGGGGATACCTAGATTGCTGCCCCCAGTGAAAAGGCTGACAGGTCATGCATTTAACTAGAAACCTGTATCAGCAAAGCATCTAAGGTGAAAGAAGAGCCAGATCTACTTGTGTATCTCTGTTTATTACCACTGATTGCTCTGAGAGCCCTTGGGATTGCAGCATTTGTAGAAGCATAGAAAGTCTAATTTTCTGCTGTATGTTATGCGTGTGTTCCTGCAAGCTTTTCAGATGACTGTATGATTTTCCGAAGCCTGGATCTGAAACCAGTTTACTAAGATGTTATTGGAGCATGCAGTTCTCAGCAGAATTTTCTTTCTCATGTATACTGCTCATGTACTTTACTAGAAATATAGAATTTCTAGATGGACTTCCATTGGTGGAAACTTTCTGCACATTACCTGTGGAGAGCACCAGGCAGTGGGCTTTTCGTTCTTCGCTGTGGGATCCATGCCCCAGCCTTAGCCGTGGAAGCAGAAACTCTATCATCTTGTGCTTTAGGCACAAGCCTGAACTGAAATGCAGCCTAAGAAGATGTATAGGGGTCAGCAAAACAATAAACCTTTTTCTTCACTTACCTGAGCCAAAGGAGAATCACATTCATGTGGAAAGGTTCCTAACACAGTCCTCCTATAGGAAAAACCTCCATGTGGATACCAGTCTCTTGATTTAGGTATAAGATATCCTTCTTTCATCCTTGTGGAAACAGCATGGGGAGCTGCTGTGTTTTTCCAGAAGAGCAGTGGTGACCAAGGGAGTCACAGCCCCCTTATTACCATTGCCTAATGCAATCTTGCTCATGCATTGTAAGATGGAGTCACAGGTACAAGGTGGTGCAGCATATCCCTCCCAGCTCCTCCCAGTCAGTGCAGGGCTTCATCTGTCTCCACGAGGTGTGCTTTAGCACCATTAGCATTGCTCTTCCCATGATTTCTACATTTTGAGGCTAGGAGGAAGGAGAGACAGAAAAAGGACCAGCTCCACTTTTTCCATTAGTCACTGAAATGGTCTGTGTTAGCCAAAACCCTGTGCCTGGATGATTTTTTCTTTTGAACTCTTCTTGGTCTTCAAGTTCTGATTTGCATCTTTAAAAAATACCTATGTTTTTTTTTCAAAAAGGATGAGGAAAAAAGTCAGATTTCCAGAAATGAAGGCGACTGGGATCTTATAAAAGAAACCAACTACTGCTGTAACAATGGAAAAACCCCTTTAGCTATGTAAGTAACAAAGAGCAAAGAAAAAGGTGTGAGATTTCGTTTTATTTAAGGGAAGGATAAGGTTAAAAAACATTAAGGATACTAAAGGTAACCTAAGTCTAGTGAAAAACAAAATTAGTATTTTGGCTCAGTATTTAGTAGCGGAGAGATTACAGAATGTGGCTGTGAAACGGCAGTGGGAGCAAGTGAAGGAGAACAAATCTCATTCTAGCTTTGGGTGAAAACTAAACTTAGATTATTTATTACTCAATTTAACTGGGATTATAAAAATTTGCAAATGAAACTGCAATTCCCCTAGTGATGTTTATCTGTGCAGTGAGCAAATTAGCCAGTCCTGTGTGGTTGGAGAACAGCACATATAGGACCTGTTTAACCAACAGAGGAATCATGAAACCATCCATTACCAACCATTAGCTGACCTTGGCAGGATGCAAAGATTTAGTACAGAGGTTGAAGAAAAGATTAATAGGGAGGATGAGATAAATGGAAAAAAATATTTTGTGGGTTTGTAATATATCATTCACAGTGGAGAAACTCACTGCTGTTCTTCAGCAAGAAAAGAAATTCTGTAGCTGTCACTCTTTGTAAAGTTGCAATAATATAACTGGTAATTTCCCATGTAGCCCAGTAGCAGGTTAATACAATTATTTTACAGTAAGTGAGGATCTAGAACGAAGGGAGGCAACAATGTGCTATTGTCAAAGGGGATGCATGGGGCTGGAGGAAATATAGTAGGGCTGATGGTGAGGTAATAAAGGAGCAGATTTGGGAGTACTTTTAACAGTCATTTGTATTAACAATGTTTGTACAGAAAATAAGGAAAAAACCCAGTTAATTTTGCAGAGGATGATCAGAATGCTGTAGTATAAGACTTCAGTGATAGAAATGGGCAGTTGTGAATGTAGGGTTGGTAGTTTTAACAGGGATAAGGGTGTATTGACCCCAGTCCAAGGTCATAGCAATCTGCCTGCCAGAGAGCTGGTCAGTTGTACTAAAAAAAAAATCCATTCAAATTGGAGCAGATGCCAAAAATGGGAATGGAGAGTCCGTTTAATGATGAAAGCTAAGAGCATTCTGGCTTGTTTAGCACAATGCAGGCTGGAGTGGTGTATAGTTGTTGTTCATAAATAAGAGAGAGATATAAATATATTTGTGTATCTACACTAGGGAGGTGAAAAATTATTAAGGACCATACTTGCAACAGAAAAAAATTGTTTTATGTTGCCCATGATGAAATTCAAGCTAAAAAAAAAAAAAAAAACCAAAACCCAGTGGTTAACTATCAGAAAAGGAAGATTTTGGAGCAACCTATCAGTGAGGGATTTTGGAAATACTTCAATAAACTTCTTGGGGAAAAAGTGCTATAATGTGGTTCTTGTGAGCCAGTAAAGCAAGATTCTCATATTTCTATGACTTGGGGAAGTACAGTCGTCTCAGGGGACACAAAAGAACTTCTTATTCATCCACAGTGACAGTTTCTAGGAGCCAGTGAATATGCAAACAAAGTTGATTTTTCTTCATAAATTCCTGCTGAGGGAGGTATATTGGCAAATGAGATGGTTGTAACATTCACTAAGCTTCTGTGTGAGATTTCCCACAGCAGGCTTTTAAACACTAATTGTCATTAACAGTTCTGCACATGTTGTGTTTATGTGAGGATGGAGAACAGGCATCTAAACCTGCTTCAAATTATGCCAAGGGAATGACAAGCCAAATTACTGGTCTGACAGATAAGAGAAAGTTAGAAAAGGATGGATCTAGACAGTCTTCCATTTTATGGCTTGAAGGGAGATTTCTGCCTGTAGTGAACTCCCCATTCAGACAATTTCCTGACATGTGTGTTTATTTCCTCAGCTCTCTCCTGGTGTTTAACAGTACAAATCTTTCCGTCATCTATTACTGAGCTTCCAGGTCTAACAATGATGAGAAGACAGCTGAAATATGAAAGTGGGGCCCACCTGGAAGCCATTTAAAATCTATCAGTCTGACATAAAAGAGGCTGTATATAAAGGAGTGCTGTATTTAGATTTTTCCTGACCTGAACACGTAAGAAACTTATGTGGGATGTTCTCCCCCTTTTTCCTCCAATATTCTAGCTTTGAAGAGCATTTTGGGTTGCAGAATAGAGGAATGACTTGGTTGTTGTTTAGTCCCTCCATCACTGTTGTACTGGATGCAGCTCACCATAAGACTGAGTATCCCTCTGCAGTTATGAAGATAATAAGAATTTGCCGAATACAGAAGTTTGTGTGCTTGAACAATGAGAGAGGTGACTGCTAACACCATAGAAAATCTAAATTCTGCTGAGGTAACTGCACTGACTGGTTTAGACTTCCTTAAGTAGTTGAATAAATTAACATTGCTTCTCTGTGTGTGTTGCAACTCAGTTGTCATACCACATCAGAATTAAACAGATAACCTTTGTGTATTTCTGGAGTAATGTTGGCCCTTGTCAAGTAGTACAAACATCGTTGCATCCAGGCTCAAGCAGGTCAGGATTTATTATTTCCTATCTATTTTTTGGACCATAAACTACAGCATCTTTCTAGCCCAGAGGCTCTTTAACACACTGGGCCAACTTCTGTAAAAATTACAGATTCTAGGGACTACAGGGGAGGAAATAATTGCAAAACTATTGATCATAGTTGACTATTTTAAGAAAAGGACAGCATGAGAGAAGCAAAATAGAGATAATGGCTTCAGTAAAGCAGATGTTGATAAAATTTGTGAGAGGATTCTTTTGGAGGGATAATTAAAGGATAAAGAAGTGCAGGAGAGATAGCAATTACGGAAAAAAGCTGTATTTAAGACACAACAGCAAATTATTTTGATGCAAAGGAGAAAGGAATCAGCATAAGAAGGAATAACTGCAGCAGAAGCTCTTTAAAGTCTTGAATGTTAAAAAGGGATTTATTTACAAATTAGGAACATGGACATCTGGCTAAAGCTGGGTAGAAAAAAAATAGACCAAAAGTGTGTGGTTGAGCCCAGATGGATAAACTACACAATGATGTATTACTATTGAGTGTGATAAAAATTAATGTGAAAAGGTTGTATGAACACTGAAAAAGCAAAAAAGGCAAAGTAAAATTCTGGCCCATTCCTTAATAGGCAAGGATTACAAATAATAGGCCATAATGAGAAAGCCAAGATATTTAATGACATTTTTGCTTCAGGCATGACACAAATTGCTAGCAAATGCCTAAAGCATTTAGGTTGTTTACAAGAGCACAGAGAAGGGGAAGAAGAGGTAAGAAAATATTTAATGTGTTACATGGAGTGGCCTGTTAAAACTGACCCTGGAATATCTAAGAAACTGAAGCAATGTCTGAACCAGTAACACCCATTGGTAACAAAAGAAGAGAAGGTTCTCTAGGAGCTAGAAGAAAACCCACAGAACCCATTCTTCCAAAGAGAAAAAGCAAGAGTC
The DNA here is from genome assembly GCA_026261815.1 of Monarcha castaneiventris obscurior. Lineage (NCBI taxonomy): Eukaryota > Metazoa > Chordata > Aves > Passeriformes > Monarchidae > Monarcha > Monarcha castaneiventris. Next base: position 49,559,645 of record JAMPIT010000230.1, on the reverse strand, counting down.
AGGAAGAGAACAAGTCTATATGTGTTATCCTGAAAGATACACAAGAATCAATATATAAAGTATGTAGAGAACCATCAGCTAATAAAAACAGAGTATATTTGTCAAGAATAAATCATCTCTAACTAATGGTTTCCTTCTTTAATGGGGTAATTGTTCTCATGGATAAGGGAGAAGCAGTAGATACGTCTTTACTCTGCTGAGGCTTTTGGCATGGTCCCATCTAACATGGTCTAAAGGAAACAAAAGAAACATATACTTACCCAGGGTCACAGTACGGTGAGCACACACTCTCATGCTTTGAGGTTAAACTGGGAAGGCATTACATGCAGAGCTCTGTAGAAATCACATTTCTACTCAGCATTTTCATCAACAACATGAATCGTTAAACACACAAGTGTACAAACAACATGAGGCCACAAGGGATTACAAGCTCTTTGAGACACAGGATCAAAATTCAGAACCATATTGAGATACAGCACAAAAGGCCCATAATCAACCAGGGAAAAATCAGTATTTGAATACAAACACTTAACCTTGGGAAAGGGAAATTGAAATACAGATTATGAAACAGAGAATGAAGGTGCATGGTTGTTCTTAGGGAGCTGTCTAATGGCGCCATGACAAATGATACTGCCATAATATGATACTGTTACAAAACAAAGCAAACCTCATGCTGCGAGGCACTGACAGAAGTGTTGTGGGTAACATATGCAAGGTAATTATCCTTCCCTGCTTGACCCTGGGATGCTGACACTGGCATGGAACAGTTTTGGACACTACACTTTCTCAAGTGTTGCCAAACTGGGAGGAGTCCAGAAGAGGGAAATGAAAAAGGAGGTAGAGAAAGCATGGCCAGAAAACAAGAGCCAAAGTCGTGACTTTTGAGAAAACATTGAAGGAAATTGCTTTGTTTGGTATAGAAAAGAGAAAATTAGAAATAAAATGTAATAATAATCCTGTATTCAAGGCCTGTTAAAAAGAAAGATGGTGATTTGTTCTCAAAGACCCTTGCAAAACAGATTGTGATGAACTCAATGAATTTGCATTGCAGATATTTTCCGGTGTGGTATTAGGAATTGATCTGTGGTGCAGTGCCTAAATATGCTACACAGGAGAGTGTTTATGGAAGGATTTTAAAATCAGGCTGGAAAAGTTTTTAGACATGGTCTAGGTATAATAGCCCAATCCTTCAGAGAGGAAAAAGGACTTTCAGATCCCAGGATGCCCTTACCAGGCTTGCGTTGCCATTATTCTATTAAATTAAGACCAGGAACACAGCAGGATTTGACTTCATTATCTTTGCAGAAAAGTTTCAGTTCCAAACTTCAAATATACAAGGCTATTTTAAGGCATCTTTTGTTTTATATGGATGTTAGACAACCAAATAAGAAAGGAATGTGATTAAATATTTTTTTTTAAACTGTCTTTAATTTGGGGCCAGTTAAGCAATAATGATATGTGAACAAGATGTAATTAAGGAACTGTGGGAGGCTTGCCTGTAAAGAATTAAATCTGGTGTGTGTAATGAAATCCCAATAAATTCAGCAGGCTGGTTGAGCTGGTAGCCTCGTTGGCAGAAATCAGGCTAATTACACCTACCTTGGAAGTCCATTCTTAGGGTTATCGTGGAAGAGAAAATGGAGCATAAGACAGAACACAACCTCATTGTGAAAAACCAAGTATACAAGAAACGGAAAGGTGAGGGGAGGTGTAGGAAATCCTGAAGATTTTAAGAACCAGAAGCAATAGTAGAGAAATACGTTTAAGCCCAAAATCTTCTCTGTGTTTGTCATAGAATCACAGACTACCCTGAGCTGGAAGGGACCCACAAACATCATCAAGTCCAACTCCTGTCTCTGCACAAGACAACATCAAAAATCACACCACGTGCCTGAGAGCGTTGTCCACATGCTTCTTGAACTGCGTCAGGTTTGGTGCTGTGACCACTTCCCTGGAGAGCCTGTAACCTGGGCAAAGACTGTAACGGTTTCCAAAATTGTCATTTACTTATTTGTGTTCTCCAGTTGTGGTCTAGAATGGTGGTGTCAGAAACTGAAAATAGTTCATGCCTCAAACACTGATAAAAAGTTTTGCTCATTATAAAGAAGCTACAACCGAAGGAGCCTCTCTGAAGACTGGGACTTTGAACTGAAAGTCAAACTGCTGATTAGATAAAGGGAAACCCATTGTTCAGTCATCTCAGGCTGAAGGAAAAGTATGCATCCACAGAAGGATGCCACCAGCTACAACTATCCCTGCTGCGTTTGGGGTGGGGGGAGAGCACAGCTCACAGAAGCCAGGTTTACACAGACTCCCCCCAGCTGAGGAGGGAGGAGGAGGTTTTGGGTGCATGGTGTAACCTCTGGTGAGAGGCAATAAACACCCATCCTCCGATTACACAAACTGGCCCAGCTGTGGAACCCCCAACCCCACAGGCCACATCCATGGAACTTCCACGTGAGAGGCTTTGCCCCACAGGACTGCCCGTGATGCAACAGACCCAGAGGCTGCTGTGAGAGACTGCATCCCCCTCCTCCAGGGGGACATGCCCAGACATGCCTACCTAGCCTGGGCATATATACCCATGGGATTCTATGTTTGCCGGGGGGCCTACACCACCAGGAAGACCTGCTGAAGAGGATCATCAAGGCACCAGTGGGACCCACAGAGTGGTGATACTCTTTTATTCTTTCTCTGTCACCTTTCGTCCCCCCACCTATTTTCTACTTCTTTCTTTCTCTCTCTCTCCCTCTCTTATATTTACCATCAAATAAAACCCTTACTATTGTCACTGGCATATGATCTTGTTTGCACCTTAATTGGGGCAGAGGAATTTCTAAGAACCTTAAAACTAGATCTTAACAGGTGGTCACTGGAGGGCTGTGACCCTAACCCTCTTGGGAAGCTGTCACAGTGTTGCTCCATTTGTAGGATCTCTCCCAAATAAAGGGTCTGTATGTAAAGATTTTGCCAGTGCTGGTTTAATCAGGTCTGCTAAAGCAGCAGCAGCAAAGGGCACTGCTTAGCTTAGTAGCTGCTGCAGATATGGGTTTATCAGAAGAGCTCTGGGGCTTTGAATGCCAGTGGTGGGGCCCCAGACATAAAATGCAATACAGGAGTTATCCATGAACAGCGAAATGTAACGCCCTTCTTCCTTAACTGCTGGATCCATGTACACCACGCAGTGGCTCTGAATGCTGCTGCTGACAGCCTTGGAGGAGGGAGGCTTCACTGATAGCAAACTATTGATGCAAAGCTTTGGCTGGTGTCATCAACACAGCTTCTTCCAGCCAGCCCAAGGGTGCCTTACAGTGCAGTGCAGACAACAAGTGTCTCTGCAAACACAGCGTCCCTCCTGGGTCCTCATCTCCCAGGCACTGCAGCCTCCGCAAGTCAGAACTGATCCTCAGAGATGAGCTGATGGAGCAACAAAAAGGACACAGCTCCTCTCACCCCCCCAGCGACATGGCAGCCAGGAGCCTTATAGTACGGTACCTGGGCTTCCTTCCCCAAACACTTTCCCAGTTGCAACATTTGCATCTGTTTGAACCCCTCTTTTGTGGCAGCACTCCTGGAAGGACAGGAGCCTTGAGATCTCTGCATCTAACACAAGTCCTGGGGCTGAATCTAGGCTACATGCCTCCTTTCATGTGGGGAAGGCAGGTGGACAACCTCAGCAAAAGAAGTGGGTCTGAGATGCAAATGAAGGGGCCCAATGGTCTGGGGCAGAAAGTTTTCCCTTTCCCACTCAGTGACCAACATACGGTACCCACTACACTGTGAATCTTGATGCCTGGCAGCAAGAGATCCATTACAATGAGGTTTCCCCTCTTTAGCAGAAAGCCTGGCATCTGCTATGGTATGCTGTTTAGAAAAGGCACAGAGTAGGAGGGAAGGAAGAAGTTGTTCTGAGGGAAGTATGTTTTCTGAGAAAGCTTCCAAAGCAAAGGGAATTCAGTTTGAATGAGTTCTAGTTTTATTTCATATGAATCTCCTGACTGTTAATCTGGAGTCATTATCCTTAAACACCAGTGAGTGCAAATGCCATTCTTAGCTTTCTGAGCAGAGGCAGGGAAGTACACACGTGTTGACACGCCTCTTTGAGGAGCAGCAATAGATAGTGGGCAATAAGAATTGGGTGAGGAGGTAACAGGCAGGTGGGATTTGTTAAATCTTTGTTCTTAAGCAGACTCCTGCTCTTACTGAGAAAGGAAAAAATCTTGGTATTTCTGCAAGTAGCTGAAGCAAGCAGAATATCTGAAATATCTGATGTATGTCTACTCTGGTTTACAGGGACTCAAGAATCCCATGTGTTGTATGCTTGGGGATGAAATAGAGCTAGGCCCTAAGGCACAGTGACCTGTAAGTATTAAATGTATCCACTTGATTTTTGAAAAGAGACAGAAGCAGCCATAAGGTCAGCATCTTTGCCTTATAAAGCCTGAGGCTTTGAAGTGTTATTCAAGGCAATCATTTATCTTCTACCTATGAGGAGTTAAACAGAAGGGTTTTTTGCTTAGAGGAAATAAGAGCAAAACTTTGCTCCTGTCAAGATAGAAGACATGGTATCTTAATTAGCTAAAAACAGAGTTAGTTAGCCCTTCTGCTAATGATGCCTCAGAAGATCTCACTGACCATCAACAATAAAATAGGGAAAGGCTATATAGGACACATTATTTCTCTACAAAGGGGAGGATTTATGCACAGTGCCTACTTTAAACTTTGGATGTTCTTCTTAATGTATTGCAAACAAATCCTCCCCCATTAATGAGTAAGACTAAAATTTAAGAAAAAGCCTTTTAGTCTGTAATTTCAAGGGCCTCAACAGAAAAAATTTAATATGCAGTGATGTGATCTCTGTTTTCTATATCTGGGATGCTTATTATTGCACCTCCAGACAATAAAGTTGCCTGTGCTACAGCCAGTTAAACTCACATTTTCTTAAAGATAGGTGGAGATTTGGCCAACACCCAGCACCGCATTTACTGGGGAACATGATCTCCTTATCTTCCTCATATCAGGAGCTATTGAAGAAACATCTCCTCTAAGAATGTGCTGTGAAACAATGCAAGCATCTCTACTTATCTAACAATAAATTGAGCATCTTTTGTAACAGGAGTGTTACAGAGAAGGGAGGAAATATTTGTAACAAGAGAACACTGATAATTTACAAACACTGAAAAACTCAATGGGATATGAGAGTATGATTCCCCACCATCCCAGCTTAATCATCATAATCAGTGATTAAAACTTGGTTATAACATGTAGAATCTTTTAGCTGGGATTTAATTAAACAATTCTCTCAATGGAAAGCAAAGCAAGTTAAAATTTGATTTGGGCTTTCCTAAGTGTATGGCATTTTTGTAGCTCACATGACTAAGATTCAAACAACAGTATTTTTATCTTGAAATCACCACAAAAGATTCTTAATAAATGCCTGGATCAGATCAGCTGAAAAATGAAGAAATGCCTTACATAAATGGCTACTTTCCTGATTTCACCAACAGTAAAAGTATTGTGAAAAATAATTGGGAAGACTCAGTTTTAATGTATTTTGATATATAAGAATTTCTTTCGCAGCTTCTTTCTTTGCCTCTAAGTTTACCAATTCATCTCTAGCATTCAGATTTCTATGGTTAATATAGGCTGCTGAGCATCAGTCTTTGTAAGTAATGCAAACCAAAGAGCATCACACAGCAATGTCCGCAGCTAGCAAAGAACTTAACTTTGAATTATAGCATGTTTCAAAAAGACATCTTGGCTTGTTTTTCTCTTTGTTACAAATTCTATTAGATTGCCTCAGTCCTTATCAGTAGGTATTTTGGATTTTATTAGTGCTTCAGCCTACCAACAAAGTATCTTTAATTGAAAAGCATGCATGTGACTCCTCTTCTAAATAAAAGATGCATTAACTTTATGGTAGTTAAGATGTTCATTTTACACATAGCATTGTGGCAATATCAATTAACTCCACACCTGGTAGCAACATGAAGAAAGAGCTAAATGGGCACAAAGAGATCCTTGTGATGGTCCCATCTTATCCAGGGTGAAAGTTGAAGGGTGTTGGTGTAACAAGGAAAGCATCTTGTTTTGCTCTGGTCTGGCCTCTCATTAGACACATTGATTTTTTAAAAAAAAAAGTGTATGCTTGTGACAACTTCAGAATTTGCAGTATTAGGTAAAACATGGAACATTTATTTAGAAAGTGTATTCTCCAATAGATCTGCCTCTAGTGGAAAAGATTGACCATAGTTGCGATTGCTCCCCTATCAAAGACACCACATCGCTTTTGGTGGAACCATTATTAACAACATCAAACCACTATGGATGGTGACTATGAAGAGCTCACTGATTGCGAAAGCTGGTTACAGTCTAGACCATCTCTAGATTTTACTTTGTGTTCAGTGGAAATTAATTCCTGTGCTATTTTGGGTCTACTAACAACATTAGTGACGTGATATTTTCTGCCTGCTGCCTCCTGGTTTGTCAGTGTTGTGGGTTTTTTTATTCTTGATATCTGAGTTGAGTTTGCATTGCTTAAATGACCCCTCTTTGTTCTTTTTTCTCTCCCTTAAAAAATAAATACTTCCCCTTCTTCCAGCTGATCAAGGCTTAGAAACCCACTGCCTCAGGTGTTTTCAGTCTCTTCTGAGTTTAACCTTGTTTGTCAGGATTCTTGCCAAGTGCCTCAGGATGCAAAAGAATCACAGACACATCATCTGGGAAAAGATTTTGTGTTCAAGCCAAATCTGAATTGACTTACTGGTTTTATAGGGTACTAGGGAATGCACATTCACTACATCTGTCTTCAGCCAGGACTTCAATTAAGTTCAGGAGAAGCAAAACTTAAGATATACGTTTTAATAGAATTTTCAGGTATGTTCTGTTTGCCAAATTTTTTAGTTCTTTTTTGTATACTGAGTATTTAAGTGCATGTTTTGATGTTTTCTGATGCCTAATGTTTTCTAACAAATTGAATGGCAGTGTCACTGTTCAAACTAATAAAATGTAATAAAAGTTGTGTGATCACAGCACAATTCGTCATTCAATCTTCTTTAGTTCTATTTTCTAACTTTAAGATGAGGTTAAAGATGCTAAACCTAATCTTTCTAACCTGAAGATTGGATCCAAATCTTGCCAAATTGCAAGTGCATCACTTGGATATCCTCTATAATAGTGTTGATCAAAACCCATGCAATTCCACAGGGTTCCTTTGTCACACAGAAGGAAAATGCCCTTTTAGGTGACATTACTACCAAGAGAACATGTGCTGGACAGGCAACATAAGCTGACATCATGGGTTTTGCAAGATGCCAATACACCCATGTAGTAATTCTCATTTTTCCTAAATTTCATGTGCTCATGTCCCTGCACTGCCATTTGCTGTAGTGTTTGAACTTCCCAGTCATACTAATTTTCTTATAATGAATAACACCAAGCCCTTGCTTTAAAAAAGGTGAAGGTTGGTGTTTGGATACTGTGAGAGAATTAGAGCACAAATGGAGTCATTGGAATATCTGCAGCCAAAGGCAACTAGGGGGAATGGAGTCATTGGAGTATTTGGAGCCAAGGACAACTAGGGGAGCTATTAATATTTTCTTTGGCACTTGGCAGAACTGAGGATGTGAGATTCTTGGACACTAAGTCTCTCACATATAGGAACCAAGGTTTAGGGGAGCTTTAGATCTGCAGGTTGGGAGAGGTTTATTTTGGAGGCTTACAAATACATGAAATAGGGCTCTGCGACAAAATCAGTTCATGCCAGCACTGGTGTACTTACTAGGTCACAAAGCAGGGAAGCTCCTACAGTGTAGCTGCTTCTTCAGGGATGGATGTCCCATCCTGGCAATGTTCAGGCTCAGGCTGGATGGGCCCCTGAGCAACCTGGTCTGGTGAAAATTGTCTCTGCTCATGGCAGGAGGTTTGAAACTAGATAATCTTTAAGGTGCCTTCCAACCCAGACCATTTTATGGTTCTGTGATTCTTCAAGGCATAGTTTGAGGAAATGTCCCTTTTATCCTTCCTTCCTTCTCTGAAGTACTCAGTCTGAAGACCAAGTGCAATCTGGCAATATATTATATAATTATTTAAACCACCTTTAATTCCTCACAGCATTATCCAAATTACAAGCTGTCGATGACTGTCAGGTGTTATATGCTGACCCACATTGGTACTTCCTATATTAAACATCTATGAAATACAGGACTTCTATCATCTCAATCTTCAAGTATTTGAGCATGAACATTATTAGGGCTTTACTTTTGTGGAACAACAAAACCTTAACAAAAATAGTTTTCATCTCACTTACCCTGGATTCAGCCCATCAGAAAGCACCCTGAGGTGCACTTGACTTGTTCGAGGGAGAAGCTTGTGCTCAGAGCCCTCTCAGAAGCAATGTGTGATGGAAGACCTATTTTAGATTTTGCACAGTGATGTTTACAGGGGCCAGCTCCAAATCAGCACCCACCTTGATGAAATGCTGTGAGGATCTCTTTGCCTTGCAAAGGATGGAGATTTCCCAACAGCCCTTCATGTTCTGACAGTGTCTGGCCAGACTTCACAGCCCAATGAGTGTTGCTTCCAGTCTGGTGCAGTGAGTGGTATCTGACGTGCCCAGCCTACTAGCACAGCAGAAGTAGCTGCTCACTCTGAATCAGTTTCTCCTGTGACACCTAAAAGCTCAGTTGCCATTGAAAGCCTGGTTTAGTGCCTAGCTGCTTTGTTTTTCAGCACTGGTAAGAGCATGAGATTATTTTACTCACAACATGCCTTCCATCCTTCTCTTTACCTCTGACAGCAATGTTCCTGTTCCAAACTGCTAAGATATTTTTGCTGAAAATTTCCACAAAAATAAGAAGTTTTGTCAGGCACTGAAAAAAGAATACAGCCAGAAAACAGAAAACCTGTAGTGCACTGAAGACTGTGGGGAATTCTTGCTTAATTTGATCTAAAGCAGCCTCTGTGACTTCCGTTCCAATTACTGTTCCTGTTTGACAAATCAAGGATAACCGATGTAGAATTAAACCACTTGGGAAGAAGAATAAATCACAGTCATCAGGCTGCAGAGTGCTTCATTAAGTAAGTTAATCTATCAGCTTTACATGGAAAAAAAACCATAGGAAAAAATTGCCTTTCAACCAAAGCAGTCCTGAGGGGAGAAGGCAACATCAGTGTATAGTATTCAGTGACTGACAGGATGGAGCTACAGGCTTGGGTTATGAGATCTTCCTCCTCAGCAGGGTGTCTGCTTCTTGTGGCTGTGTCAGATCTGGCCTCCCAAAGTCCATATAGCTCTATCATGGCTGCATCATAACGCAAAAGAGTACAGGACTGAGGTCAGAGACCAAGAAGGGATGAGAAACTGAGGAGTCGAGCAGGTGGTCTGAGGATGTGATGGAAAGGTGGGAAGAGAGTGAAGGATCCCATAAGATGGAAAAGATGATGGCCCAAACAACAAGTAGAATGAAGATGTAAAGGATTAAAAAGAGAAAAAGAAAAAAGCAAACCAACAGCCCAACCTTCTACTACTACTTTGATCAGGAAAAGCTCCTTGATCTTGGCCAAGAGTTCTTTGGTCATGTAACACAAGTAGGCAGTTAGAGTGGAGTGTGAGAAAATTGAAAAACCTGGACGACATTCTCAGAGAGGCACATCTTGCTTAAGAGCTATGATAGTGGAGGCAGAAGGTGTTTTTTAGTGTTATATTAAGCTGTGTGAAATGTGATGTGGCAGGGGAGGTGTCAAGTGGAACAAGACGACCAGACGTTGCTGGTATGAGTGGTACAGACTTAGCATCCCCATCCTAGTGAGGTGGGATGGGGAGGAGAGGTGTGTTCTTCTCACCAGGAGTGTTTCCTTGCACCATTTCAGTTATTGCTGAGCCAAATTATGCTGCAGAATGGGAAAAAGTAGTGAGTGGATTGATGCTTCCAATCCCAGTCTAGATGTGGGCATATTGGGTATGTCTTCTTGATTATTTTTTGATCTTGATGCTCGCAGGAGCTATATTCTGGTAGTTGGAGAGGCTGAAATCTTTCATGTGAAGTACAATCAGACATTTTGAGCTTCTATGGTCCTGAGGTCTCCTAGAGCCCATTCTGAGGATAAACAAGCAGGCCGGTTTTCATGATGATTAGACCCAACATGTTGGTGATGTCACAGTTTTATTTTAATCGTTAAACTGAATCCATCTTCCTACGTCACATACATCATCAGAAGATGACTTAACTCGTGTCAAACACTGATTCTAAGTAGCAGTGTACCACCACTTTAGAAATTCATCCCAGTCCCCTATCTATTCAATTGGTTTTCCAGATTGATGAATATTTCTCTTTCCTTCCATCTCTGGTTTTAAATATAAACAGATGGAGGGCTCAGAAAATCAAAAAGGAAATGCTGTATGGTTTCTAGCTATTGGTAAATACCCAGATAAAGTGTCCTCAATAGATTAAAGAAGTAAGCTCTTAAGAAGCTTATCTAGCCTCATCTCCTACTATTTGACCTTTATTTTTTTTTCAGAATTAGCACTGATTTGATTTTTTCCTGAAATCATTTGCTTCCTGAGTGGTCTGTCTTTACAATGTGTGGCTCTATATGTTTTGGTGTGGGCTGCTGATGAATGGTGGCACCTCTGAGGACAGTGAGTATTCAACTACCACTTCAAATACTGGAAGAAGGGGCAAAACAGGGAACAAATCATAATGTAGATAATGTGACATACTGAAAGCTGATGAGGCAGTTGGAAACACAGATCTTGTGCTAGTATATTTCTGATATCAAAATGCTTAATCACTTAAAAGAAAGAGTGAAGATGGGGCTCTGAACTTTGCTGTACTTTGCTCCTTGTTGCACAGGCAAAAAAATCAACATAAACTTTGGTGTACTACCAAACTGTCTGAAAAAGTAGCTCTGCAATTTTGAAATAGTGGGTCTAAACTTGTGTGAACTCATTCAGGGCCTGAAAGTTTTAAAAAGAGTTCATTTGGAGCAGGAACTCAAATATCCCAAGACACCCAGCCAGTATATATCACCACTGCTAACTTCCAGACTAAGCCTGCAAGTCAGGCAAAACAGAGCCACTGTGGAAAGCAACTGTTACAGGGAAAAGTCCTGGTAGTCCAGGAGCTTCTGTAGTCCCACAGAGCTCTGCATAAGGAAGGAATGGTGTGGGTTTATAAGAGGCGAGGAGATGCTTTTCAGCCATGTGGTGTGAACTCAAGTTCTCTTTGAACTTTCTGGTGCTGAAAGTTTCCCTGAAAGATGAGAAAATCTTTTGTATGATGGAAACAAATGTTAGCTATATGCCTCAAAGAAGTAAAAGATGTGAAGGTTGCCTTGTGTGGAGCTGAGATAAAAACTTCAATGAAAACATTTCAGAAAGTCGATATAATGAGCACTGACATCCCTGTATGCAGGCCTGCTTAAAAGCTTTCACCTGTATCAACAGATGTACTCTTCTTCCCACAGGAAAGTTTAAGAGAAAATTCCCATTAATAGTAGCCCAGTTGGTGCTTTAGAGTGTGTGTCTTGCAATCATTTGTGCAACACAAAACCGAGAACGTCTTACCCCATTTGGACAACTCTGCTTTGCTTCCAACACTGTCAGCAAATCAGTGTTTCTGCTTGAGGAAAAGTTTCTGATATTTCCAGTTACTCGTTAGCAACTTTACAGATCAGATCTAGTTTTTCACTTGCATAATTTCCCTGAACTGACAAACTGTTGAAACTGGTGAAAATTGCAGCTGGACATTTAAATAGCAAATCTTGCTGCTCTTGTTTAATTTTCAGTGATGCCACCTTATAATTATTTTGTCATTCTGTCATGGTGACATGCCCAAAAACTGAAGAATTGGAGTATTCACAGAGTCTAAGACTGGCATGTACTCTATTGTGGCAAGGCCTTTAAAAATTTGCATGTGGAATTAACTATATAATATATAATATGGTCGTCAGCGAAGTTGTATGACTCTAAAGCAGTCACAACAGTATCAGCCAACAAAGTATATGAGAAAGTCATAAATTTCTAGAGATTAATTCAGTGCAGGAAGAAACACTTTCTATGAAGACATTACTCAGTATTGAATGGGAAACTATGACCACTTTTCTAAAACAGCCTAAGAAGGTTTATGAGAAAAGAGTAGAGCGAAGTTTCCGTAAATTAATCAGAACTACATTTTAAAACAGTGGGAGTCAGATGGTAATCCAACTGCTAGGAGACTGTCTAAATGTCTAAGTGTATGTGTGCTTTGAAGAATTGGGTCGTAAGTGATCTGGTTATTCCAAATCTCTTTGTAAAAGAGAGACAGCTACTTAGAAGTCTATTTCTCTGAGCCTTCATCAAGGGATAAACATTATGCCATACAGTATTTTTGATGTCCTTCTAAGAAGAAATAAATACAGAATTGTGTAGTTCAAAAATACAGATTTTACTGCAGTTTTACCTTTTGGATGACAATCATAAGCTAGTGAGTTGAACTCAGCTTTTATATCACGCACAAATGATTGATGCTCTTATTGGCCGCATGGCAGCAAACCCTGCTGTGGTGAGGCTTCTTGGGACACACTCTGGCTTGGGCCTTCAGGTGAGCCACCAGTTTGCCTCCCCAGGATATAAGGATGCCCAGAAGAAAACCAAGTGAGAGTAGTAACCTCAGCAGGGCTGAAGGACCTACGAGTGTGTGGCCACAAGAGAAATGGTCCCAAAGGCTGGTTTATACTCATCATGGCTTTTCTCATGCTAAGGTTGCATGCTTGTATTACCCCAGGAACGACTTCACTGAGCTTCTGTGGGACTATTAAACAGAGCTAATGCTGCATGCAAGTCTTTGCAGACCCACCTAGAGAAGTTCACTCCAACAGAGAGGGTGATGTGCCATTAGTCATGCTTTAAAGACTTAACAGGGACATTGATGGTGTATAACTTTTTACACAGGTTGTATACACACAAATGCATTTCAATAGCATAGTTAGTGCTGTTTGAAGTATTTATAGAAGTGCTTTGCATTCAGTGGTGAGTTTTAAAAAAATCTGTGGTTCAGCTGATATCTCAAAGGGGTATTTTGAAGCTTTACTACCGTTTCCCCTAAGGCCCTTCCCATGAAAGCTGCAATACTGAGACATAGACGGTTAATTAGTGCATGCTTGTAAAGGTCTTTGAAGATGAAAAGCTTGTTTTCTTTCTTTTTTATATATTTTTTTTTTTTTGAGCTAAACATGCTGATGATTGTAAAGGTGGGATTTCTGTCAGCTTCTTTGTTTTGCATGCTGCACTGAAGAGGTTTGCTATGAATTCAGTTTGCTGCCAGATTTTCAGTAATTAGTTTATCTGCTTTACCTGGTGCTGCCTTTTGCCATGCTGCCCTCTTCCCCACGGACCTGTACTGCTGAGGTGCTGGCTGATGCAGGAGGAGGCTCGGCTCAAGTGCTACCCTGCACACCACCAGGAACCCCACTGTGGGCCAAGTGAAAGAAACTCATTCTCTCTAACTCCATCAGGGTTACTCCTTGACTTCAATGAGCAACAGAAACATAACCTTGCAACCCAGGAAATGAATGGAGCTTATTGAACAACATCTGTGGGTCTAGCTCTTCTCATCTACAAAGGCAACCCACACTGGCATTCTGCTTAGTATAATACATCTTAACCATGTAAGATTGAAATGATGACAGCAGCTCTGCCCCTGGCAAGTTTGACAAAACCTCCTTTCTAGGAAATCCAGTACAAAATAACAATATTTAAAAGAGTCAAGTACTAAACAGTCTGCACTAGTGCACCATATTAATTTAAACACAAGAGCTCAGCAGCAACAACAGGCTTTGAGCCTAATTCTCAGAGTTTCCCACTGTTTCAATAAAAAAACTTCCCCTTCTATTCACTGAACTCATTAGTTCATTCTTTATCTACTACCTATGCTTCCTCAGGAACTGAAGCCTGGAACAAGGCAAACAGCAGTCTCCTTCACCACACAACTTAGTATACCTTCATATTCAGTAAAATTAGCTAATGTTATTCTACCAGCAATCTTCATGGGCCTGATTTATTAATTTTTCATTAATCAGACCATTGCAGTATTGGAAAATTTTATACCTATAAAAGTAGGTTTATGAAACAGCTTATATTGCTGAAAATATGGTTTAGGGCATTTACATATTTGAATGTGTTTATAGCTGAGACATGAGGATACCTTGAAAAGACGCAAACAGCAACCATTGGTCTTCATCTTAGCCAGTGCTAGTTACTTGACTGTGTGTTGCTTTGTTTGCTGCATTGCTTCTGCAGAGCATGAACTGCACCTTCCCTATTGAAAAAAAGCATCCAGAGTACTATGACAGAAACCCACTGCTAGAGCAAACCAGTGGTGTTACTGAGTTTGTACTGAATCACAGCAATGTGCAGCCTGAAAATTTTCTAAAATGAAAAAAAGTAAATGTAAAATTTTATTTACAAAATGAAAGAAAAGGCATTTCCTCAGCAAAGAGCCAAGAATCCTCTTTAGCCCAATCTGTATTAAAATATTTATTGTAGAGCAATATGACGTTGGAGGGAAGGCATCTATACAATATAAATAGTTCTCCTTGTTTTTCTTGAAATTATATCATAAATTATCACTATTAGTTTATTGAGCACTAATTTCCCAGCACCTATGGGTAAGCAGTCTCTCTATATTTATGTTTTCAATATAAAGAGTGTCCCCATTAGATATTTCAAGGCAAAAATCATGGTCAATATAGCAGAAGACAAGTCATAAATTCATAAACTGATATGAAGCCCTGCTGGCTCAGTGGTTGTAAACCAGCAGTGTTCCAATCAGACCCCTTTGTATTATACTCACTGGAGAGCTGAAGCAGCTCCATCATCGGGGACTAACTCTTCTGCTTGGTGAACAGGAGTGACCTGCCAAAAATGTTTCAAGAGTGGCTGGAGCCAGGGTTTTCCTCAAATTTCCATCAGTATTATTAAAATTCTGGCTGGGTGTCATCAAACCAAAGGTCCATATAGAAAAATATTTTTCCCAGTGGCTAAAAAGTAAGTGCTTAATGAAAGCGTGTAAAAGAGAAGGCATCCATGGTCTTGGGATAATTCAGTTTATAATGAACCTATTTATTCATTTCCTGATAGCCCCTAGGTAATTTTTTATTATTTCTTGGTGTGAGAAAGCATAAGTTTGAGCAGTGATAATTAACTGAGTTTGAAATAGATATTAATAGAATAGCAGTCTTTCATCCAAGAAAGTTTTCTGAGCAAACATTTTGAATGGTATCTTCAGTACACAGTAACCCAGCATTGAGGACAAAATATCACCTCTGAGCACATTAAAGACTCTTTGAGGTAACACCTTCTCTGTGTAAGCAGCTGATAGGCTTGCAAAATAGGAAACTGCACCCTGCAAGAGGGTATATACCTGGCTTGTTCTACCTGCTGTGCAAATGTTTTTACATGGAAATGAGACCAGAAGACTACACATCCAGCATCTCTCTTCAGAAGGCACACTTGGTACAGGGATATTTTTCTCCACACAAAATCTAAGAGGTCTATTTCAAAGGGGCCTAACTGCACTGAGTACCTACAAAACCTTGCTAAGAAATGTGCAGTGCACAAAACAGGCTGCAGTAGTATGTGGTTCAGCTACAGAGCTAATACTTGTGTAATTGCACTGACCCTTTGATTAAGAAACTGTATAAAAGGCTGCCATCACCTCTGCTAAAGTCATAAGCATGGGCTCAAAAATTGCCTT
Organism: Monarcha castaneiventris obscurior; assembly: GCA_026261815.1. Classification (NCBI taxonomy): domain Eukaryota; kingdom Metazoa; phylum Chordata; class Aves; order Passeriformes; family Monarchidae; genus Monarcha; species Monarcha castaneiventris. The sequence goes on along the minus strand of JAMPIT010000230.1, from coordinate 49,543,911 downwards.
CTGTAGGTACTACCTCCAAACTGTCTCCTGCTACAGCCCACGCTGCTTCTTCTCACTTCCAGGCAGGACCTACAGTCACTTCTCTTCCTGTGGCAGGGCCCCACAGGCCTCTTGCTACGTCATCCTCCACTAAATAATACAAGTCCAAAAGACCATCCAAGGAGCAAATCTACCTAATCCTGTCCAAAACATCTCCAGAGAGCTCAAACCTTCGTCACAAAACAAAATAACAACATGTATAAAGGGATCTAGTTAATAATTTCGGAAATAAAATGCTCTTTGTGTGCATGTGTCTTTGGTCACTCAACCACGACCAAATTCTGGTGCAGATTTATTTTAAAGAAAATACCTGTTCTCCCAAGTCAGTCAGCCAGTCTCTGACAAGTTTCTTCTTAGCTAGGCCCTCTACCATGTTTTCTTCACATCATTAAAAAATATGCAATTCTTCTATCCTGACAGCCCTTTACAGTCCTGCCAACACCTATTTGCTCCCTCCACTTAGGCCATCCCACACTAGGCCAGGTTGTGTTTCTTTATCTCATTCTTTTTAATATAATAAAAAAAAAAGTTATTTTTACTACCTGTGTGTAATAAGCTTTCCTACCTTCCAGCGTCCTTGTAAGACTAAACATGAATCACATGCTGTGAAACAGACAGGGTCACCTCCCTCCAAGGTCTCTCCATGATTTCTTTGGATAGTCTGAATGTCCCACCTACACCCTCTTGTCTCCTTCCTCTGGCTTCCCCCTTGTAAACCAGCCTGGTGGAAATCCTCTGATGGAGCTGGCCCAGCTACCAGCATTTCAATGGGCTAATCTCTGGCTAAATAATTACTTTCAGCTTTCCAGTGAGCACTGTCCCTCTGGGAGAAGTGACCTATTGATTTGCACCAGTTTATATTGAAGGGAAGCAGTAGAAAGCCAATGCAATTAGCACTCCGACAAAGTTGCTTACAAAGATGAATTCGGAATCAGTGTTACCTCTAATAACTATTGCCTAATCACATTTGCTTTATTTACATATAGATCACTGATTCTCCCAGGAATTGCCTGGTGCCTGCCTGCCTATTGTGTTGGTTTCACGTGCCCATTGGAGGCAGCCTGACCATCAAGTAACTATGAAGATGTCCCTTCCTGCTGCCTCCTCTGTGGTGGGGGAAGGCCCTGTTGGTATACAAAGTCTTCCTCATCAGGCTTTGATATGAGACAGGGGAGAAAGCAGCCTAACTTTTGGGAGGAGGGCAACTGTTAAGATCCAGTTTAAACCCAGAAGAGCAAAGAAAATTAAGTCTCTGTGTGTAAAACGGAAAGAAGTTTGAAGGTTCAAAATACACCCAAAAAACGTGATTAAAACCAAACGAGGTTTGATGTTGGTGCCAAAAAATTGATATATTTTATTTAATAGTAAAAGAGGCAAGGAGAAAGAAAGAGAAAAGAAAGAAAGAAATAGAGAAAGAAGGGATGGGTGGGAGGTGGGGGCACAGGGAGAGGGGGACAGGGGTTAGGTGGAAGAACATCACCCATCCAGGAGTCCCAGTGACGTCTCGTTGCTCCCCTCCATCTGGGCTGCTGGTGGGGAGGGTCCCCATCGCCACCTCTGCCACAGCCGAGGAGTTCAGAATCCCATGGGTTAATGCACGCTTTGGGCAGGTGGGAACACCCACGTGTCTCCCCTGCATGGGGCCAGTTTGACTCTGTCCCTTGCAAGACTCTGGATTTGTTGCATCATCTCTGGTGCAGGGTCTGGGGACCCCTTTTTGGGGGGCCTTTGATGGGCCGTGTCACCGCCTCTGTCCTTCACATGGATGTGGCTTTTTCCCGGGTGAAGGGCCCTCAGCTGGGCTCCTCTGCACGGTGGAGGATGGGCGGTCACTGCCTCTCACCAGAGGCTTTTCCAACACCCAAAGCCTCTCTGCTCCCACCCTTTGGTGCAGGGTCTGTGGAGCCTGGCAGCTGATAGCCCTGGGGCTGTGAGCGCCACTGCTGAGGTGTTAAGCCTGTGCTCTGTGAATGTCCCCAGCCCTGAGTTGTTACTTGATCTTATGTTCATCAGCAAGCGGTGTAGGGCCTCTCAGAGCCTCATTCAGGGTGTGGTAGTCTTCTCTGCAGCTTTTGCAATACAGTTTTACTATGAGTCCTTCATGAAAATGTTTAAGTCATAAACTGTAATATTTTAGTCTCTGACAGCAACTGTGTGTGTGCTCTTGTAAATGTTACATATTGGTTACAGACACATGCCTCGGGGGCATGCCCATTGCTCTCTGCTCCTAAAGTTCCCAGGTTTTGGCACGCAGACATTTTGCTACTTTCCACCACTGATACAACTTATGTCTGATGGAAGCTAGATTTGTTAGCTTAGCACTCAAAACCCAGGAATAATTCAAAGTCTCACTTGTTTACAAGTCTGTTCCAACATCATTATTCACAGCAGCAAAACATAAAGTAGCCAGATTTTTTAGGCAGATCCCCACTGGATTCTAAACCAATAAAACAAGTACTAGAAACAATCTTGCATTAGCAAGCCCTACGGGCCAATACTTTTAATTTTTAAAAGTACGTGGAGGCAGTGTTTGCATTAGGCAAAACCATGGCTTTACTAAAACTGCCATTCACTGAAAATAGCCCTTTTTTTTTTGTTTCTGCATTATGTTAAACCCATGCTGGAGCATTCCCATAAGATATAAAAAGGCTGGATGAAGAATTCTACCTACCAGCAGTATAATGATCACAAACCAAACATGAACCTAGATCTCTTTGTTCTGACACAGGCTATTTGCATTCCTTTAAGATTCTTCACAGCATCATCTGCACAATATTGCTTTTCTTGCAAGACATGAAGAAACCCGATAACTGAGAATTAGGGAAATAGAATTATTTACAGTAACATGCACAAGAGCTTCTGAGGGCAGGAGGATGTCACACTTGCTATGATGCCATCACTTGTACACTTGTCACCGAGGGGTATGGTTGTGTCCTTTGCACATAAATTGCCATGTCAGAAGTCAGCTCTGTAGTGCATGCAATTGTCTTGCAAGTCTGCTAAAACTAAGCTGCCAAAGAGAAGGATTATTTTTCCATTGGATCAGTGCAGCAACCCTTTCCAGCAGCATCCCATACGTAGGTTGGATTAAATGTACCATGAACCTGTACTCCAAATGGACTGGAAAATAAATCGCCTACGCAAGCTCATTTTTTCGGCTCCATTTGCTGGGAGACCTATTTTAAAGCTATGTGTGCTCTGGACAAAGTTTCTTCCTTCCAAGAGAGGGCACCATCAGCTTTCCTTCTGCTGCTCTTTGAAGCAGGGGTAATAGGAATAGTCCCACTCAGGCTTTGCAAGCTTGGGCTCCTTTTGGAAATCTCAGATAGCTGCAGATGTGTTCTACGAGTGCCCCATAGGATGTCTGGCCACAGGGGCAAGGGTTGTGCCTGAAGGATCCCACCACTGTGCTGTGCCAGAGCTGCATTCCCATGACATTTATGCCTAGCCCGGCTTGGTTTGATCTAGCATGGACCTAGCTGGTCTCCATGGATGGTGGTAGAGGTTGCACATTGCGGTATTATTTACTCACGACCAGTAAATTCACACAGAGATCCTCAGCTTTTGATGATTTAACAGGCTCCAAGAGCTAGATGGGAATCTGTACAACCAGCTGTGACCCTTACTAGCTGTACTAGGCTTGCTAAATCAGTGCCAGGACAAACACTGCTAAATAAAAGCTGTCTGTGAGATGAGGATATCCATCTCTTGTATCATCATCGCTCCTATCTGAGAGGGATAGTGTCCAGTGAAGTCTAGTGCAATCCGTAAGTCTGTGCCCTTTCAAAAAAGAAAAGGAAAAAAGGTGCAAACATACAATACATACGTACAATACATGATAAAGATGACAAACTCTTACTGCACTATTTCTGAGCTAGTTCAGTTTCACAGGGCTGTAACTCACTGAAGGCAGCAGTCTCTAAGGTTAACACACACATTAAACAACATTCCTTCTGCTCTCTTCAGAAAGAAAACACGTTTTCAAGGAAAAAGATTTCTGCAACAAGAGCTCTGGTGTTGAACTTCACACAGATGGTGCTTATTAGAGAGATTTCAATTCCCAACAAACAATTTAAAGCACCACCTGATCTGCAGTTCCAGCTCCTCTCTCAAATAAACAGCAGCAATAATTCACATTGTGGGATTGGGAGCTTACTTTCTCCATATATATTCACAGATGGGCTCCAAGCAGGCCACCTCATGATGTGGGGAGCAGGATCAGCCACCCCACTGGGCACCCTGAGCAGGACATGTCTCTTTGTGCCTGCCATGCCAGTGGACCCTTCCTGGGGGTCTGCCATGGGTCTGATGCAGGTCTGACATAAGAGCTGAGCCCCTCTCTGACAGCAAACATAATGCCACTTTAAGGAAGCTGAGAACCTTCACGGCTCTTCCCACCACACACCTTTGGCAATTGCAAGGCCCCTCTTTCTTGCCAGACTCATGCCTAGTACAAACACCTCTTATCAAAGGCTGCTGCAGAAGTGTTGCCCCAGTCAGCAGCCTTAGGATAGGAACAAACAAGGCTATTTGTGACCAGTTACTGCTGAAATGTGACTGTCTCAAAGAGTGATGGTGAAGCCCTTCCACGTGCATTGCTGTAGGAGGCACGTGGGTCTGTCCCAGGTGCCATGGTAGGTGGTCCAGTTGTGGTTGTGGGCCTCCTCAGGGCACATTCGCTCTTTTACTGGCTGCCTTGTACACTTCTGATGTGTTCTGATGTAATTATTGGGCATTCAGATAGTTCCCCAAAGGCTGGCTTTGTTGTTCTCCTGGGTCGAGGTCAGGAGTGCCAAAGGGTAAGGCTTGCTTAGTGCTGCTACTGATAATGATGGAGCCTGTGGAAGAGAATTGTATTCCTCTCCTATCTTTTAATAGCAATTTTCTTATCTTCATCTGCCATATCCTGTGCAGGCAGATAGGGAGGTTAAACTGCAGCTGTGTTTCTTTGGCTGTCTTCTATTCTTGCACTCTCTGTCACTTTTCTGTTTATTTGAAGTTGACTGCACTGAACTCTGTGGAATTTCTGAATACTCATCCTTCCCAAACACCCACGCTTTTCTATACTTATATCATTCTTCATTTTAAGTTTCTCTCTTTTGGTGCTTTGAAAGTGGGATTTAGCAAGTCAGTGTCCTCACCTCTCTGGGGTAAGTACAGAGGCATTGCTCTGCCTCTGTCAGATAGAGACAACACCAGTTTCCTGTCTGATAAGGACTTTTAAATCTACAAGTTGCTTTCTGATCTTCACAGAGGAGGTACATCTGTACAATGTATATTTAAATTTCCTTCTTGATACTAATTATTCTTCTTTATAGCAATACTAACTTATCTAGAATCTTCTCAAGCCAGATGATCTCTAAAAGGGGGGGAGAGGAAATCATGTGCCAAAAGAGCAAGTATTTATTTAATTACTTTTATTAAAATAAAAATATCATGCATTAATACGCATTAGACATTTTTGAGAACCAGTAATATGAAGATTAAGACTACATAATTTCTGCATAAAATAGGTTGAGCTGGTAAAACATGCAGCCTACGTACTGGAAGGGACTGGATGGAAAGATGAAAATGAGAAAGGTGCTGTTGTGGCTTTTTTTTTTTCTGTGTACATAGTTCATCTATAAAGACAAAAATTATTTCATTTGCTAATTGTGATACCAGGGACCTATCCAGGCTGAATGCATACTGACAGTTCCAGCTCCTCTCTTCTTTACTGTCTTGCCAATGCAAGTATTTTGCTCTGTTACGTTGAGGACCCTGCAATTCCTTTAATCTTTGTCTGCTACATGTTCCACCAGCTGGACAATTAAACACCAATACTCAGGGTACACTAGGGCTTTATTTGACTGCCTTTGCTAACAGAATTTCTCTTCCTGCCCAGTATAGTACAACAACTTAAGTCACCAGTGTGACTCTGGTTGAGACTTTATTTTGCCTTAGCTATGCACTTTGGAAATGGCCAACACTACGGCTTCATTTGTCACATGGATCAGCTTTTGAGGGATTGCCTTCACTCTGCTTCTGCTCTTGTCATGGAAGTGGAGTGGGAACCTGACATGTAAAAGAGCAGCTTTTTTTAGGGCCCTGATAAGCAGCACCTGGGCTTTCATATTGCACTTCCATTGGTCACAAGTGTTGCCTGTATTATTGCTCACATTATGAAACTCCAGCACTGTGCATGCAGAGAGCCAAAGAGTCTTGAAGAGAGGAAAGACTGCTGTTACTAGCTTCACTAAGCTCTGGATAAATCCCCAAGGTGACAAATTTTACCAGAAAAAAAAATCTAAGTCCATCAATAAAGAACCCTTATTGTGAGTTCTTCTCTGGCTACAAGCTACAAGCTAGCCACTGCTTCTTGTTCCCCCCAAATACAACAGTATATTACAATAAAAGTCCTCCAAAAATTAAAAACAATTGAAAAGAATAATATACACCTCATTTTTTCATCGCTCATATACAAACAATCTTTGATCAACAGTATAAACCATTAAACCATATAAAAGTCAAGAGTTTCTTATTTTACAAATAGTGCTTTCATAGTTGAGTAACTTTACAATGCTGTAAGGGTACCGTCTGTATCTATGGATATATTGCTTGACAGTTTATTAAAACCAAGTCATTATACCTTATACTCGGTTGATTGCATCAATACAAAGCAGCCTAATATGGGCAATGGATCCATAGGATCTCTGATTATTGTGAGGGATTTTCAAAAATCACTCAACATTAGCCTTGTTTTATGCTCTCAGTGTAATCAATTTAAACATCCCATTAATTTCAAGGAGAACACTATTAGGAATGTAGGATTAAAAAAGCAATGTAGGTATGTGAGGCAAGCCTCCTTCCATTGGAGACAACTACTTTGATTATTCCCTTTAATAAAATATGAGGATAACATTGATGGTGGTTGCAAATGCACACTCTCCAGCTAGCTTGTGAGAGGTAAGGAGAAGACTCTGGATAAATAACGTACTGTATTGTCTGTGTAGGAACAACACCTTCTGCCAGTCCAGTTGTTAGTGGCATTCTTGATTTTTGGTTTTCACCTTATTAATCAGAAAAACCCATTACTTCAAAGCGAGAGATACAAAGAGACCATGGGACCTGTGCTGCTGTGCATCCAGACAGCTCCCTCTGCACCATGTTAGAAGATGACAGCAAAGCTGATGAAGCACCGGCCCTAAATCTTGGCCGAAGGCATTTTGCCTGCTGACTTCAGCAGTGCGACAAGTGGTGTGTCTTTTGCCGGGTAGGTCTCCAGTTATCAATTCTTTCCCTTGGGAAACCCATTTTTGGATGCTGCTGAGGGTTTAGCTTGACCACTAGCTGTGGTACAGCCTCCTATGACTGCACTTTTCTCTCCCGGCATAAACAGAAGGGGTTGCACCAACTCGCAGTTCTCAGTCCACATGGCCATGGTAAGAGGCAGTGATCTGCCTAACACCAGACATCAAACACAGGCAGGATGCATGGCAGAAAGCAAAGCATATCATGGAAGCTCTGTGATTTCAACTCCCCTGCATAATTAAAGTAATACATAACCAAGTGTTACTGTTCTAAAGTCTCACTGCCTGCCTACACACTTCCTCACACAAAAAAGTTATTTCATCATGTCTCATCTTCACATCATCGTATTTTTTCCTGATACTGAGCCAAAATATCATGTATTTGCTTCTTTTTTTCTTGGCTGTGTCTCTGTTTAGATATTGCATTAAGTGCAATATGGAGTAGAGGTTGGAGGTTTGGCCCTGAAGTGATACATGGTCCTGATATACAGCTTGGTTTTCTATGGACAGGCTTCACCTTCCTGCCAAGCTCTCTTGGATCAGGGGAGGTCTGAAGGGTGCAGCTCTGTAGCTCTTCCCTTTAAAAAGAAGCTGTGGAAGTGGTGATCCATACCCTATTCCTTTAAAGCAAGAAAACAAGACGTTATATCTTTGGTCCTAATGCAGCCCATTTGACAAGCTACTTGAAGGTGTCATGTTTTTCTTTTGTATAAACTTTTTTTTTCTATTATTTTCTTTATTATTTTAAAAAGGCTCCTTGAAAGTTAAATGTCAGAACAAAGAGGGAACACTTATAAAAAGAAAGATAGAAAATGGCATCCCAGTATAAAAATTTGAACCAGTGGTGATAAAACATTACAAAGCACTCTTGCTAAGTGTTATACACAGAGTTTGACATTTCACAAATACAGAGTTTCCACCAAGAAGGACACAGGTACATTTTCATACTTTGTCCTGATTCAGGTGTTTTCTCATAGAGAAATTCTGTGGGAAACAACGGCCAGGGTACCGTAACTGCTCATTCGAGAGGCAGTGGTCATGCTAACAGATGTTGAACCCTGAATGTGAAAAATGAGTGCTTGTCTGGAAATGCAAAGTTTCTCCTTGGCACCCTGAAGCACCCGCAGACAGACCAAGACCACCACAGACACCTTGTGATGGGACCTCTTTAAGCTGTTTGGGGTCCTGTGACATTGCTGTAACCCTAACTGTGTCCCTCAGGGAAGAGATACCCCTCGTAGTACAAATGTCACGTACCTTGGTTTTGCACAAGCAATCTCTGCAACCCCCTTCACATGAAGCTGGGATCAGGGACAGGAGCATCTGTACCTGCAGGACTCAGTGATGTCCCTGTGCAAACTCAGCAGCTCTCTTGGGTACGGATTGGTCAGCTGCAGCCCTTCCCTGGCATTACTCCCCCTGTACAAGCCCCTTCCTTTCAAACAAACCACAGTACCACATTTTCTAATGGTAAGGCAGGCTTCGAGTCTCAGTGAGGTTGGTGGGATGGGGCATCACCCCGAGGCATTCCAGAAACCAGCATCTACTTCCAACTGCTCCCTCTAAAAAACCTTATTTCAATGTTGACTGTCAGTTGGGAACAAAAGGAAGCCCCTGGCCTCTGGATGAATTTACTCAACAAAATCAATTGCAACATGAAGAAATTTCCCAGGTCAACTTCATTTGCAGCAGAAGAAAACAACCCAAGGCCCAAAATGAAATCAAGTGCACTGACACTCTACACAACCACTGGAAAACATCAAAGTAAGATGAAGACTCTTAACTTACATTTTCATACACTCAGAAGTTATTAAAGGTCCTAAATTATTATTGCAAAAGGAGTTCTGTAATAACTACTGCTTTATGAGAGATGCTAAGGACCAACTTGTGAGTATTTTATTTTGCCTTCCATAAGAAGTACAGTAAAAAGGGAAATTTTATCTTTCTCAAGTGGTAAGACTGTTGGCTTTTATAAGAGGCTGTGGAATGCTACATTTCCCTATTTAACTGTGTTTTTTAAATCAGCCTTTTCTACCCACACCTCCAGTTGACCTTTCAAGTTATTTTTGGATGTTGATTTATGCTGCCTAACCATATTCTCCTGCATGAGCACCTATGATCTGCTGGGGCCTCCTTGCTGCTAAATGTGCAGTGAGCTGCAATGGGAAAACCAGGGCATTTCTGCTGCTTACTGGTTTTTTTGGTTTCTTTTATCCTGGTAGAAATGATTTGGTATATTGCTATTGTCTGTTACCCTGCACAGCACCTGTGCTTCCAGCCACAGCCAGTTGCTGCACAGTCCCATCCATTCCCAGTGCCACTGTATCTGCCCCTGCAGGCACTACCTGGTATTTATTTTTTGCTGGCTTTTGAATCATTACTGAGCTGCCAAATTACAAATCATGGCTTACAGGATGCCTATTTACCAGAAATGCTTCACAATATATAGTTGATCCTGCCAATCTGGAATCTACATTTGTATCAACAGTTTGTGATCCTACGTCTTCTTTCCTACTTTTTTCATCAAAAACATCACATTCAAAGGGAGATGTTCTTTCTAACTTACATTGCTTAATTTTTAGATGAATCTCCTTGTTTCTAGCAATGAATTGCTACTGAATCCCTCCTGAATTGTTTTAAAAGGGCAAGTGTTAACCTCTATTCATGCTACATAATGCTGGTGATACACATTGCTATTTCTCAGTGACTTTCTTGTTTTAGCTAACAGATTAAACAGATTAAAATCAATAAATTCCTTTGTGCAATAGTGTTTGAAAGATTCTGTGGGAGAATATGCACTGTGTGATTTTCTAGTGTTCAGCTTGGAGACATAACAGATTTAGCAAATTGAAAAATTATCTGTGAATTCTGTTAAGATCTTTTTTTAGTTTTATGTACATTTCTGCCAGGGCGGTGGGCGGGGAAAAGCAGCGCTGCCTGTGCGCACATGTTGCACACTTGTGAGAGCTACAGAACAAATCTGCTCCCAGGAATGCAAGGAGAAATCTGCTGCTAATTGGACGTGGGAACCGAATTTTGGTTACTGTTTTAAATACAAGCCACTGATAATCCAAGTCAAACATTGCATCTTCCACACCACTGTGTCTGGGACCCGGTCATGGTGAGGCACATCTACCAAACAGAACAATCTCTGGATTCTGACCCAACATGCCACTTCACCCAGTACTGCAGTGGGACCCATGAGCTGCACACATACAAAGTGCTAACGCATGTTACTAAAAATAGGGCTCATTTCACATGACTGGAGGGCTCCTTTCCTCAGTAAATCTGTAAAGACAGTGCTCTAAGGATTTGCTGCTTGATCCTGCACTTCAGATGCAATACTTAAACTGAAACATATAATGATGTATTCAAAACACAGCAGCGGCATAAATTTGACTGTTTCTTGCTACTTAATATAGACTACAGATCCTCTCCAAGTCAGCTGCTTATGCTACCCTCAAGCAAGTTGCCACCATTCAATTAGTTAAGGGCCTTTGTCCCCAAATGAGAATTTGCTTTCTGATCTAGTGGTTTGATTAAAATAGCACTGCCAAGCTGTTGGTGGGATGCATCTAAAGGACTGACTAAATTCACACTTTAGGCACTTTACTCCTCCTGTATTCATAAGAAATGTTAGTGACGAAATAATTTTATGGGTCACTGGAAAGAGTAGCTGCTTTTCTTGCTGTGACTGACTTATAATATCAAGCTACACTCTTAGCCTTGCCTTGCCTGCCTATACCACACTAATAACCAAAAGATGATGCTGTGTATTTCAAAGAAGCAGCAGGCAACCCTGTGCTTCAGAAGAGGGAGATAATATTTTCCATCACTCCAGATTATTCTTTCTTTCCTTAATACATTCTCACTGCTCCTTCTGCATTGCCAGGATAGTAACCCCAAAGGGACATGTAACCAGCCCCAGCATCTGCCCCAGAGTGGGATAGCAATTGGCAGTATTCTACTTTGAAGTGAGTGTACTACTTAGATACCCCTTTCCTTTGCCAAACGTATAAGGGAAAATGATTTCTGCTCTGAGCCCCTTTAAGAAGGAAGATAAAGCTGCTCGGCTAGAGCTACCTGTGTTTCTTGCCTTAGTCAAGTTTAATTTAGTACAGTTCTTTAGTCTGTCTTGTGAGTGCTCCAATTTGCCACTATTTGCATTTCCTTGACATTTAATTGAAGTCTGTTAAACGTTATCTGACACTTCATTTTTCAGTTACGGCAACATCTTTAACAGTTTGGTTGAAGAAGAAAGGCATTTTGACAACTTGACAGCTGCATAAGGGATCAGAACAAAAAAAAGTCTTGGGTTTGACCATCAGAAAACAGACTAGTGAGCACTTTATAATCATGTATAGGTGACTTGGAGGTGTGTTCCTCTTGTCAGTTTGTAGATGTAGTGGTCAGCAGGTGATGCATTGTGCCAGTTTGCTCCTTGTGCTAGTTTTCCCCAGACCAATCCACTCCATACTGCCCTGGGCAGAATCACCCATACGTCCCTCAGATGCACTTCTCACCTTTGGGCAAAAAGGCAGTATATGGAGCCAATTTGTAAAAATCTGGTAGTTTGGAATAACAGTTTCAGTTCCAGGAGATTTGGAACATAATTTTTTTCCTGCTGGTGATCTGAGCAACACTTAGCAGACAAGCAGTACAAGCATCTGATCTTGTAAAAGATCCAAAAATTCTGTTAGAAACATTTATAAAAATACAGAATGTAGAAAGGAATTTGACTGTACAATGTGTACAGCTCTCAAGTTCATCCCAGAGTGGCTTTTTACCATGCTACCATTTGAAAATGAAAGGAATGCATCCGTATTTCCTCAGTCCAGGAAGATCCTACTCCATCCCAACATGCATCCAAGCGCAGGTTAGGGGCCTCAGTTATTACATGGAAATGGGCAAGGAAAGACCCAAACTACCATCAGACAGGCTTTGCAGTTTAAAAACCCCATGCTGAAAAGGAGAGGTGTGCTTTTTGATGCATTGTGGTTGCCATTTGCTCTGAGCCAGAGTCCGCTCTTGCAGCAGCCAACAGTTCACTTATCCGGCTTGCCTTGCTGCAAGAAGAAATTCTCTATGGTCATGCTGAGGCTTCGATGTATTCACTTTTTGGTGCTGCTACCCTCAAGTACTCTGGGTTTTCTGCTGCGGGAACTTTCAAGAGACCGTTAGGTTTGGTTTCCTTCGGTAAGAAGTCCTGCTGGTAGTCAGGATTGTCCAGATTTATTTGGTGGTTGCCTGCCTGGATCCAGTAGGGAGAAGTCTCAAAGACTGTCTTGGCCAGTGGAGACTGATTGGTGTTGAGATACTCGGGGTTGTCCACAGCTGTGCTGTGTGAATTCTGGTAGCTGGAGTCTGTGGGGACCTTTGAGTTTGCTGTGAGAGAGAAGTTGTTGTAGATTGGATTCTGAACTGCTGAGGCAGATGCTTTCTTGGGCACCAACTGGTTTACATATTCTAGAATAAAAAAGAAAATAAAAATGAGAAGGAATGAAAAGGAAGATATAAAATTAATGCAGCCATTTGTGTCCCTTGACATTTAGTTTCCACCCAGCTGCCACTTGCTCTTCGCACACGGCACGTCTCTGAAGTTCCCAGAGTGGAAAAGAGCCACAGGCAGGAAATGCCACTCTGTGGCACCTAACACGCTGCCCTGAGGTTCACTGTCAAGAATTTTGTTTGCTAACCAGCAGAAAGATGGCTTGGACCACGAGACAGGGAGATAGCTACTGCTGATTTTAGTGGCGTGTGGGTGGCTGTGTCCCAGATAGTGTTCTGAAATGGCAGTTTGGGAGGTTAGCTGCCAGAAGCTGTTTCCCTGGAAAAAATCTTTCGAGATGAGGAAAATGCCTAGAAAATACAGGACTGGCAGTAACAGTGACTCCACATTTCACATCAATGCTATTCCTTGCAGGGCCTTTCACCCTTTTTAGCTATGGCATATTCTTGGAACAGTTGGTTGGGATTTTTTAAGGACACAAAGCATCATCACTGCATTATCCAGCCCGATTTCCCTCAGTGCTTACTGGCTTTCTCTCTACATTGGACCTCCTACACTGTAAGTCCACGTGCAACCATGAACTGCCTTCTGTGGATCAACTTCTGAAAGCAATGAAATGGCCATAAAGCTTTTTATATTGCAGAAATGGTAAAAGGAATGAAACCAAATTTTTAGAGGATGTTTCCTCAAGTAGAAAGCTTTAAACACATAATCACACACACAAACTCCCTGCCTAGGTGGCACACATGGCTAACACAAGGAACTCAGCTCATGAGGGAACTGAAATGAGAAATGGTCAGAAGCAGACAGATAAAGGTTAGGAAAACTGTATGTGCACACTTTTCCACTCCTATTTACTGGGCAAAAAGGGTAGAAAGCATTTGAATTGCTTCCTTTCTACAGAAAAGGAAGGAAAATGATTATATTTGCAACCAAATGGCTTGTGAATGAGTGGCTGTGGGATGGAAACACAGGAGAGGTACTCACCTGGGGCTGGTAGGAAGCTGTCATCTATGCTGTCCTCCAAGAAAGCGCCTGTTGGGTCTGAGCTATACCTCTGGACAAAGCTGTCTTCCCGCACAGGGTGCCCCTGCTAGGATGAAAGTAGAGAAACACAATATTAAAGGGACTGATTTGTAGAAGCTGTTCCACATAGGGCGACTTACTCCTTTATTAAAGGTCATTCTACTTACCCCGTTCCTGTCAATGCAGGTTGTAGCAGAGTTGTTGCTGGTAGCACTCTTAAAAGACAGAGAAAGAAAATAGACACATGATGAGAAAGCAGTTCACTATTAAAATTGCTTGTTATGTTTCCATAGTGGAAAAATTTCATACCAATGAACTCAAGAGAGGAGTGCGAGATGTTGAAGGGCTGTTGAAAAAGCCCTGGTGTGGCACGAGGTACTCATCTGCATCCACTATATCTTCCATGTCCTCCTCCTCCATCAGGGTGCGATAAAACTTGGAGTCCGTAGGGCTGGGCAGGTGCATCCTATCATCTCCCTGTTAAAAAAGTCAGCATGAGACAGGACTTGCACACTCCTTTCAAGCCCTCATTCTCCCCTTCTCTCTGAGACAAAGTAATTTAACAAGAGGCACAAGATGCAAAATCTTGATTCACAGAGTCACAGAATATTCTGAGTTGAAGGGACACACAAGGACCACCAAGTCCAATCCTCAAGTAAAAGTCCCATACAGAGATCTGTGTGTTTGACCAAATTCACCTAGAGTTTAGGGGAACTTGGGCCTGCAATCTCAGTCCATGCTGCTGTAAAATAACTCAATTTTGAAGAGGAACAAGCTCTGTTCTCCTCTTGTGACTACAGTATGGACTGTTCCTGGTCCTAGACTGGGACCAGTGCTAAGAAAATAGTGACCAGTCTTGATATTTTGTTTGTGGTTCTAGCTGAATGTCTTAAAACCTGGAAAGCAACAATAAATCCGGCCTTCAGTTACCAATATTGTATGTTTTCATATGCATTACTAGTTACTTTGGGCCTCAGATGAAATGCCTATCAGACATTTCCCACCACTGCTGTTAGTACCTGTATAACGAGATAGCGTGGAGGGTCACGGGCCATTTTTGAGAATTCAGCTATCAGCTCACGAAACTTAGGACGGCTGTCTGCATCGATCATCCAGCCTGCAGGAAAAGCAATGCACAAACAAAATTGTTCTGGTGATCAAACACAGAGTCTAAAATAAAATAGAACAGCAAAAAGAGCAGTGCCATGAATGGAACAAATAAAGGACCTACTCCTAAGGGACCACCATAAACAGTTCATTCACCAGGCATGGGTATGAATTTAAGCATTTAAAATGCAGATCTTGGCAGTTTTGGGAAGAAGGAAATGTTGGAAAACCTTCAGGCTGAGTCTGTCTCCTCTCCTATCTCCATGGGGGCAGGCAGGTCCCACTTGAGGGATAATCCAAATTAGTTTGCTTTGAAAAAAGCTCTTGAAGGAGAGGAAGCAAACTGACACCAGTGGGTGCCTGCAGAGGTACCATGATTTGACCACTGGACAGTCCTCGGACTGCTTAATGAAGTCCTGGGAAGCCTACAGCAGAAGCCTCCCTCTGAACCAGATGTCTTCTAAAATTCAAAACATCCTCACTGGAGACATTCTGAAAGATTACTGCAACCAAGCTGTATTTAATTAGTAAACAGATTTTAACAAAAGTAAGTCCTCAGAACTTAGTGTGGATCAATGCTAGAAGAGATTTCAAATATAGATACTGGAGGTTTTACATGTGATATTAGTTAGGAAACCCCCCTTTTCTGTAACCAACTAACAGATGAGCTGATCCAGAGACTCTTGTGTTCAAAATTAAAAATAATAAAGGTCAAGCTTAGTGTGTCTAGAGGAACTCAGAAGAAACAGCCTATCTGTAATAATGGAGAAATGCAGTGGTAATATGTCATCTGAAATCTGCATTGGACAAAGGCATCCACATTAGACAAAATCTCAGAATTCCCAGTGACTTTTTACCATGCTAGAAATATGATTCCCTGCTAATTCAAAAAGAAATGCTTCTTGCTTTTAGAAAAAATGGAGCATTTGGGAGCTCACTGTTCTTGCAGGAACAGCATCTATTGTTTCTGACTTTACTTCTGAGTTGTCTATATTTAAATGCTGTTTTTTTAATTAAAAAATTAGTAATTATTGTGCAATAACTTCAAACATTTCAGTTTATACTTTCTGATTATAAAAGTGGTGACTGGGAATCCTGAATTCCTTTAGACAAAATGGCACACCTTTAATAGGGTCTGCACTGTAGCCTGCAAACATGAGGTCACCAGAGCAGCCAAAAATGTGCAACTGAGTCCTGTGCCAGAAGGAAGGCTCAGCCCCCAGCTCCTCACACTCTTGCACTTAAATTCAGTGTAATGGCATGAAAGGGATGGGGACATTCCATTGGCTGTGTTTTAAAATCAACAGGTACCTGATCAGGTGACTGGCAAAATGCCTCCTTTCTACATCTGGACTGACCCTAAGGAAAGCAGGGGCTGAGATGTCAGTAGGGTTCAGAATCTCTGAGGAGGAGTTTCTAGGACATTGCTTTGAGGTCTGGGCACCTCCCAGGCTAGGTGCACACTTCTGGACACAGTTCCTGCTTGTCCTGCTCAGCACAGGATCAGGCTCACCTTGTGTGGTACTTCTTCCACCACAGCAATATGTGGGTGCTCTAGGATTCCCCAAAACTGCTGCACTAAGGAGTGCTCATGGTAGTGTGGCTCCTGTTTCAGGAACAGGTACATGTTGCTCCAGTGAGAAGGTCTTAAATGCCACCTAGTGGGCTGCTTATCACATCCTCACAGCAGCGAGCAGGGATGTGGCAGTCATGGCCTAGAGATGTGCGTGAAGCCAGGTAGTAATCTGACATTTAGTACCTGATACAGATGGAAAGGGGGTTTGAGGTTCAGAAGCCCTTTGGTGTGCCCTAAATGGCCAGAAAGCGCTTCAGAAACCTTCTGCTCTTGAGCTACTTTACTGCAACAGCTGCATGCAAAAAAGGGACCAGCAAAAATGAGGAAGAAATTGGAAAAGGAACTGTGAATCCTTATGTGTATCTGACACTACCATGGTGCCTGCACTCCTGACACTCCTTTAGTAATAACCCACGTGTGATTGCAGTGGGAGGCACATTACTGAACAAAGGGGGAGCTTTGAGGAGAAGGCAGTGTTCATTTTATTTCCTAGACACACAAAACCAGAATATCAGGCAAAGTGGTTGGTGTCATGCTTATTTATACTGCCTGACCATATCAGTTTAAAATAATTGACAGTATCAGTCAGTAGTTTGAATGCTGAAAAAAACATTAGTTGGTTGAATGAGTGACTCATGAAACCACATCCCATGCTCCTAGGCAAAGCTCAAGGTGTCGGAACGCACTCTGGTGTCATCACTCTTTTCACACAACCCTGTCCCATCACCAGGAACACAGCATAAAATACAACTGAGTTACTTATTCAACTCACATGAGCAGCCACAACCCCAAGTGTAAACTCACATTTGACCATGATCATGTACACGTCGATGGTACAGATGGGGGGCTGCGGCAAACGCTCGCCCTTCTCCAGGACAGAGGAGATCTCACTGGCAGGGATCCCTTCATACGGCTTGGACCCAAATGTCATCAGCTCCCAGACTGTCACACCTGCAGGATGGGAAGAGAAGATCATGAGAGACTGCCAGGAGCTGGACTGCTCGGCCTGGGCGCGGAGAGGTGGTGAGCAAAGAGCGGTCCCCTGGAAGCACTGTTTTGCCAGAACCCCAGCAAGAGAAAGCATTTTCTGGCATGGTTTTATAGAGAGATTAATATAACAGATTGAAATCATCCTGCTTCCCTTTAAGGTTTTGCCTTTTTCCTTTTTTTTTTTTTTTTAAATCTCAGCTAATATATTAGTGTTGAACATTCTACAAACGAAATTAAGACCTTCTCACTGGAGCAACTCCAGCCCCACAGAAAGGAAATTCAGGTCTCCCAACTCCAACACAGCAAGTGGTTTTAAAAATGGAAGTTGTCTTTTTGTTTGAAAACAATCTCTCTGGAGATGAGCAAAATCAGTTTTTGAAAGACATGTAAACCAGCTGCCTAAGCGTCATTTGCTGACATACCATGGACTCTTGTGATGTAGCTGTTGTGATTGTCTAGTAGCTTAGGATACAAAACAAGATTTTGGATGCCAAGATACATAAATGGATTAAGAAGACCAGAGGCTGTACTGTTTTGAAAAGGACACAGGATTTGACCATCTGCATTAAATATTTTCCAGGAATATAAGAGCCCATGGGGGGGGTGGAATTTTGCAATAGGTTGCTTTGAAAAGTTTCCTTTCTGCTCCTTTCTTTCTAGATGGCTTTATGAACTAAATCAAATACAAAATAAATTCTCTAAGGATTTTATCACTTTGCTTCCCTTTTAGCACTGTCCTCTCAATAGCAGGACAGCATAAGCATTTTAGGCCTCAGCAGAGTTACACTGATTGACACCGACTGGTAGTGTGGCTGATGATTTAAGCCCTCCTTCTAGTTATGTGGCTCTATTGCCAGCTCCATTATATTTCACGTGAAGCTGATGAAGAAAAACATCAACAGAACTTTAGCAAATGGACCAGAGTCTCCTACCTGTAGCCCCTTTCAGGGGAGGGGTCATTACCCAAAGCATATTCTGTGAAACATCTTACACCTCACTCACATACGCTCTTGTGGGGGTTTTACTTTGTTGAATAGGTGATTTGGGCCCAGTGCTTATATATTTGACCTCTTGTTCCTCTCACAATAGAAAGTAAAAAGGCCAGTGTAGAGTCACCAGCAAATCCTGAAATTTCCCAACCCATCTACAATAACTGTTACTGCTTTTAAACTCACCATAACTCCAGACATCACTTTGGTGAGTGTAAATCCGGTGCAAAATTGACTCCAATGCCATCCATTTAATTGGAACCTAGGAAAATTCACAAAGAATCCTTAAGAAGCTGACCCAAAATTTATCAGGGATATTTACCACCAGGTGGTGTGTAAATCAATAGTTTGGTTGCAGAAGGAAAAAAACAAAAACAGCCAACACAACTATCTGAATGAACAGCCAACTTTTGAGTCCCCCTTATTATTTTCATATATTATGAAGAACCTGGAAATGTGTGGAATACTGGGTATATCAGAAATATCTCTTACAAAACAGTTTTACAGTATTTTTAACGGTCAAGTAACTACTTTTTAGCCTTCTATCAGAACAGGACACAAATCCAATCTTCGGCTACATGACAAAGACTGATCTACACTCATATGGTTTCTATTTGTGGCCTCTGCAATATTTGCAAGCAGCTTCTCTTTAATTTCTCAGCAGGACACATTCCCTCCATCAGCACGTGGTACAACACGAAGGCGTGTTGAACCGAGTCTGACAGGTCTTTCTTCTGCTATAAATATACAACATTCCCTTTCTCTTTATAAACTGCACGGTGTTATTGGTTTTGGCTACACTGATGAATTTTCCCAGACATTCTGGGTGGGAGTTTCAAAAGCTTTTGCTGCTCTGCTACCTCTGCTCCCACTGCAGTCCCACTGGCCTGATGCTGCTTTGGCTGATTCCAGAGGACTTCCACAGGCTTCAAAGGCAGCACGCTGAGATGGCAGCTGAGAGCTTAGAAAAACACACTCCCTTTTTCCTGCCTTCGTGTGAGGCGTATGCACCGGCAAATGCGCAGCAGTTCATTCTGCAGTGCTTTACCTTGCCTCCCTCAGCATGGTATTCCTTCTCGTCTGCACCGAGCAGCTTTGCCAGCCCGAAGTCCGTGATTTTCACGTGTTGAGGAGTCTTAACAAGGACGTTCCTGGCAGCAAGGTCACGGTGCACCAGGCGCCGCTCCTCCAGATAGTTCATTCCCTGCAATACAACATGCTGTGGGTAAGGCCTCATGCACTCAGAGCTCGGAGACACAAGTACGTCAGCAAACCTCAGCTGCTTCGTGGTAACTACACACACCACCATAAGCAGGTGGTAAGCTATCCCACCTGCACTCTCCATTTACATGATGTTTATTGCACGGTGAGGATGAGCGCTTGCACTGTTACTCTTACCCTCCAGGAACCTTCTTGTGGGTCCGGGAACTGGTGGAGTGATGAAGGAAAAAGAGGCAGTAGTGGGTATAGCAGATATTAGCAGGAGATGTGGTTCCTTTGGGATTTACTTCAAGAAATACAAAATCAGGATGGAACTTACAAATAAGGGGACAAAGTCTTCTTTCAGTTCTACTTGTGCAAACCCAGTGACTTCAGGAGAGCACAGTACAGAGTTTAACTATCCCCTGCCATTATGTACACAGACCAACCCTACAGGGAGTATTTAGACAATCATTCAAAGTCGCTCATGATGTGTTTTATTACAGGCAGTGTACTCTGCCTTCTCCTTGTTAACAATGAGGCAGTCCACTGCAAAGGTGAAAATGGGTGTGGTGGCCGATTAACCTGTGGTATAAGAGACAAAGAGTGCTCTTGGTAAGACAGTCTCTGGTGCCAAAGATCTATTGGTTATGATGAAGGAAGGAAGCCTCTCCCAGGATGCCTGCTGGGTGGTGGTGATGTACCCCAGTTCTGATTCCCTGGTTGGCTCCTGGTGTTAGCCACTCCCCTGTACTTAAGATCGACCTGTCACTAGTTTGGGGTCATTTGCCCATGGAAACCTTCATGAGTTGTAGCAATAAACTGCTCTCTTGGAACTCTATGCAAGGGCCCTTCTCAGCTCCTTGCCGTCGGATTCACATTACTGAAGTCACCCCCACATCGGTGTGTTCGTGCATCTGAGCCCACAGAACCAGAAGAGACTCAGTAATAAAGGGGGAAAAACCAAAAAATTCATTTTAAGTCTGAACTCAGAATTGTATCCATTTTCCAGTCCTCTTTGAAAAAAAAGGCAAGTTCTTCTACTTTCACTGCCTCCCATCATTAAGCCTGATTCGCCATAGCATACGTGCTTTCTTTGTACAACTGCCTCTCGAGGAAGAATATAACTAATTGTGCTGGTTTGACTTCTAAAGCATAAATTTAACAGCTGTGTTTCTGACCACAGAGATTACTCCCCTTTCCCTCCATCTCTTGGTGTATGGAATCAAAAAGTTCATGATTTCCAAGTTTCCTGCAGTATCTTTTCCAAAACCCACAATTATTCCCAGTTCATACGTTTCTGCTGGCGGTAGCTTATGCACTTGTATTTTTATGAAGAGAAATAATAAAAAATTACTTTTAACCTACAAAGTTAACACCAAAACGATCATGTTGATGTGATGGCAGAGGACTGGAGGGAATAATTGCCTTCCATGCTCCACCCACTTCCTAAGCCCACTTCTAACCTGGACCACCATCGAATCCTCCCCCCAAGTCCCTCAGCAGAACTTCACCCATGCACTGCTAATGTTGCCAAAACAAACCACCCAAACAAACTGGCGCAGTGCCACTACGAGCGTGCACTGAATCACACAAATAGATCTTTAGCTAGCAGAGCGCTTGAAACAAGAACTCTTGAGCTGCTGACAGAAAACAGACTATCTTAAAAAAAGTAATAATTCTGTAATCTAGCCCTAGTAGGACAAAAATTTTCCTGCTAAACATGACTTGCTACAGAGGCTAATAAGACTCAGAGCTGCTGAAAGGCAGAATACCAGTGTCACACTAAGCTGTTTAAGGCGCTGATGGCTGAAGACTTGTGCACGTGCATAACTGAAGATGCTGAACTGCCCGTTTAGAAAGTTCAGCAGATCTTTAATTGTGGGCAAGCCTGGGGTTTAAGCCATTTTTCATCACTAAGCATGAGACCAATGCGTTCAAAGAGTTCCTTCACAGTGTTTCTGCACATGGAGCATTTATGCTCTGTTATAACATCTTGCCTGAAAGAGAGGACTCCATACCTCAAGGAAAGATAATGTTTGTAAAAGATGCAAAGAAAACTTATTTCAAAGCTGTGAAAACAGAAAGAAAAATAAGCTTCCCAGGGAACTTGCCTCCTGCTGGTTAGTTACCAGACATGTATTTGTTTCAAATTCTTTTTCCACTCATACGTAAATTTTTAAAGAGTCAGAGAATTTTCAAAACTCTGGCATAACTTTATCAGAGTAGTAACACCAGACACATTGGTGGGAAAAAGCCGTACACAAGATTTACGAGTGCTTTGAGGAAAACTTCAGTGTGGAGCAGCACAAAGGAGTATGTTGAAGGTCAGGCATTGCTGGCAAGGGTAGAAGTTGCTATGGGCAAATGTTGAACCTCCGTGAAAAAATCAAACGGAAGCAAACAATTGTGAATAGCAACCTTTTGGGCAAGTGATGCCCCAAGGATCCATTTGGGGACCAATTTTGCTGCCTTAAAAATTAACAAGGAGAAGAAGAAGGAGGGGGGAAGTATGGCCTCCAGCTCATCCTCCAAAGGGACTGAAATCAGGATGAAGCAGTAATTGATTTTAAACAAGAAAGCAAAAGAGTCACAAAAAGTCACCAAAAAAATGCAACTCGTATCCCAGGTGGACACATAAATTAAAATTCACTTGTTGTGGAGCGCAATGTAAAAGAAGTACAAACACTGAGATGAAAAATGTGCTCTGTACACATTTGGTGGATACATTTCTGAGGTCCTCAGCATGTTTCCTGAAAGCAAACCACAGCTGGGATGTATACAAGGCCTCAAGGGAGCGATAAGGTTTTAAGTGTGTGGTTGTCCTGCAAACTGGCATTCCAGAAATAAGCAGCATTAAAGACCATGCTGTGTGGACACTGCCATCTCATGTGACGAATCTCCAACAAATTCAGTTATGTTTTTGCTGGTTTTGCTTTGTTCTTCCATGCTTGCAAATGGCTAACCACCATCCGAACACAGCATATTGCTGCTAAGGACTAGAGGCTGTATTGCAGCTCCTTTGCTGCTCTTTGGCAAACAGTACCAGGTTTGATAATGAGTCTTTTATGGCCATTGCAGTTAGCTTACAGACCCCAGCTCAGCACATATAGGTTACAGAACAGCTCTGGGGTGCCTGAATGCCTTTTGGTCAAAGCCGGCCTGCGCGAGGATGGAGCTGGTATTCAATAGTCATCAGTTTCAATCCCTGGCCTCAGAGATTTCAGCATGAAACTCTCCGAGGCACACAAGAAGGTGTGTTCAACAACATCATTGTCCTGTGACACAGCCTGAAGAAATCCACTGATGGAGGCAGCATTTTGTTATGGGAATTGACAAATTCTATTGCCTTCCCTGCTGCCTGCGCTGCACCACATTTGCATTGCATTATAATTTCAACACTGGGTGTTTGGTTTGGACATAAATGTCGAGGTGATAATATTATGCT
Source organism: Monarcha castaneiventris obscurior (assembly GCA_026261815.1). NCBI lineage: Eukaryota > Metazoa > Chordata > Aves > Passeriformes > Monarchidae > Monarcha > Monarcha castaneiventris. The sequence continues at coordinate 49,520,738 of JAMPIT010000230.1, read as the reverse complement.
GCCTAGAAGCATTTTGAAGAATAGTTAAGGTTTGCTCATCAGCATGAAAATAGTAAATTGTTCCAGAAAAAGTAATGGCTTATTGCCATGTATAAGAGACCTAGGATCCAGGTGGTGAAACAGAAAGATTTGCAGAGACAGGTAATTAAATAAACACATTACATGCTGTCAGATCTCCGAGTTTTAGCTGATCTGGAGTTCTGGTCTGCTTACCTTTGCAATCTGCACACACCAGTTGAGGAGGTACTGGGAGCCGATGTTGTCCTTGTGCTCTCGGATGTAATCCAGGAGGCAGCCGTAAGGCATCAGCTGTGTGATGAGCTGAACAGTTGAAGTGAGGCAGATTCCCAACAAGCGACACACATGAGGATTGTCAACACTTGCCATCACATAAGCTTCCTGAGAAGAAAGGCAAAAAAAGCAATGTGAAACACTCCCTTTGGCATGACATGAATATTTGGAGGCAGTTTAAAATAAGTTGGTCATCCGAGAGGCTGCTAAAATACTATATGCAAACTCTGTGCCTCATATCACATACAAAATATACATATTTCCTACTCTGTGGACCAGATATTTTTCATTTAGTGGAATGTCCAGATTTTGAACACCGAATCATCACTGAGATGCCACGGAAGAGCCAGTCTCTCACTAGTGGTACACCAAGCAAACGCTGGACATAAAATCCTGGTGGATTAAAACTTACAGACCAAGGAGGAATTAATAAATTGAACATCAGCTGGAAGCTGATGGGGTTTCATCATTTGAGCACCTAATTACATGGGCAACACAGTTTTGTGAACATGTGTCATATGGCTTTTTCCCCCACAGACCTTTTCATGAAACTGACCGGAAATCAGTATTTTTGAGACTTCTGCTGCCCTGTCAAGGTTGGTACTAACCCAGAAAGTCAAAGCTGCCTTCTAGAATGTGACTGACAGTCTCATTTTTCAAGAGACCATGTTCTTCTTGACCATGTTGTTTTTCAGTCCATGTCAAACCAAACAGATTAATAATCAGTTCACCACTTTAGAACCTTGAATGCTTGTCTTTAAGTAACAACAGTGAAAATACTGTTCTCAATTGGAAAAGCTGTTTTAGACTCATATAGCAATGTAAATGATACCAGGAAGATACTTGGAATGTGGGAGCCCAAGCATAACAGACCTTTTGGTCAACTGGAATTTTGGGGTTTTGTTTCATATATACGTGAAAAACTCTTTTTTCAAATGTGGGTACACCCTGCGTAGCTTTATGTACCTAGCTAAGATACCCAAGGAACCTCCTCTTTTGTTCTTCTGTGGGAAGGGAAAGTCCCCTTCAGAGGCTGCTTCAAATACATCCTTTAACATGGCCATGGGGTAAAAATCCCTGACCTCATGGTTTTTGTGTGCAAAAACTACTTATGGATTGAAATTTGAGATCTTTATTTATACTCAAATCCACTGCCAAGTGCCAGCTCAAAGAATGGACTCCAACTGCAGAAAAAAATTAGAGCTGCAGTTGTTTGGTTTCTTTAACTAACTTTGTGTCTGATTTACAGCATGACACTTTTAGATATTTCAAAAGTAATTTGATTGAAAAGCAACACAAGGGGAAATGAATGGGAATTTTTCCATCCAGTGAGCAGATCAGCATCTTGATTCAGCATCAGGAGAAACGCCTACTAATCACCCCTTGGCAATTCAGGCTAGCAGTACCCAAAACCTAAAATCATAGTAAGACACAAATGGTGCAAGGGTAAGAGCAAATCTGCTCTTTCTAAGAGCTTAAGGAAATAAATACCATAGCACTTTACTCATCACCTAGCAAGCGTTCCACAGATGTCACATAGCTCCATAGCTGGTGAGAACTATTATTAAACAAAGTTATTAAGGCAATGACGTTCAAAAAATAAGTAACCCCAATTCTTAAGCAATACTTTCTGGCCTCTGTGTTGTTGCTTAATGTGCCAGCCTAAGCAAAACATGATGTAATGCAGCTTCTTTTGAGGTACTAGTTCTGCATTTGGTATCCTTGTATTGGAGCCCTTGGGATGAAAATGGCCTCCAGGCAGACAGGTTAAATACCATCTCCACCAGAACTGGTAAGAGCTCGTCAACCTACTGCATGATGTGGGCTCACCACTGAAACATCCCTCTGCCATGGTAGCACTGATTGTGTGGGCTAGCTCAAGGAAAGATAAAACAGTAACACAATCTGCTATTCAGTTTGTATATATTCATGGCATCATTCTTTAGAGAATCTCGCAAATTTGTTATCCAATACTCAGACATAAGCAGAAACCAGGACGACTTCATTTCCCTATGCTTCCAAACTGAGCCGTCGTAATGATGAAGGATGCCTTGCTTCCTGTTGGGATTCAGATCCATATTGTATTCATTTTGGCAGGGCAGGGTGGGGGGAAAACTGCAGAGTTGGAGCTGTTCTCACTGCCCATCTGCCGTGCAGCCTGTGTGGGGCTGACCCGGGGGCTGAGCACTGGGATGCTGCAGGAGCAGGGTGGGTGTTTGGGCCACACAGCTTTTGGAGAGTGTCCAAGCGTTGACACTGCCTCTTCCATTTGATACCACAAAGGAAAATAGGCCACTGCCTCCTCCTCACAGAGAGCAGAACAGAGCTATTGTGTGGTTGTGGGTCCCTCTAAGTAGCCCAAGACATTAAAGCGGGTCTTTGTTTCAACTGTTTATCTTGGAAATCTCTTCGGGTTTGCTCTGACCTGCTCCAAGTATGCTTGGTATTTAACAACAACCTTCTGAATTAACCCTACCCTAATAAAGTCAGCCAGAGCTTGCCTGGATTATAAGAGCTAAAGCTGCTGTGCTTGTTCCATACCTAGTGTGATTCTGTAAGACAAATCATCTTTAATTAGACATTATTATCTTTGAGGTTCCAGTGACCTTGAAAAATTGGTTGTGTAGCAAAAATCTGTTTTGGGAAGAGCTTTTGGGAGTCAACCCTCTGACTTCTTTCACTAGTTTTGTATTTTTTTAAATTTAGTTTTGAAATAAAGAGTTCCACCAACCAAATTATCTAAAAATAAATAGAGCTGAAAAAGCAAGAGCTTGTTGTTAAGCATCCTAATTCAAAGGAAAAGATAATGTGGGGATTTGCTACAGAAATTTCTTCTAGAAGAGAAAGTAATTTGATACCACTAAAGAGCACACAGTCCCTGCATTTACTGCCCTGTCCAGTGATCTTGATCTGCTGAAGGAAGGTGAAGTACTGTAGGCTTGTTCACTAAATCTTCCTACAGGATACATGCCTTCAGGAATTTAATGCAGCTAAGTCCAAAGCATCCTTTGTGAACACTGTGTTATGCTCCTTATCACTGTGAAGAGCAAAATGTGGGGCAGAGCTCAGGGCAGGCAGGTGAGCAGCATCTCAGCCAGCTCCTCAATGCAGGGAATGCCAGTGAAGGGAGGGATCACAGGCAGGTGAGGGGCAGGAATGAGAGCCACATAGGTAGGGAGCAGGGAAGGGCTGAGACTTGTCTGGAGTCTAACTAAACTAAAACCAGAATGGATATGGCTTCCTGTCTGGATTCGGAGATGGACCACCTATTCTTCTTCACTGCTGCAATACACCTATCAAATCATACAGTGCATACACACAATCTGCTGAAGCAGAGTAATGTATTGGAATAACACGGTTTATTCAGGGTGGCTTGAAAAATCCAGCTTTATTATCATCAGTAGATCAAGTGGTGGTTTGTTCACAGACATTTCTCCTGAGACTTCTCACTACAAGGACAGGCTTTTTGTTAGGATCTTCACCAGCTTCAACCATTGAAGATGAACCTTCCTACCTGAGGTGTCATTTGCTGGCCAAAACTGGATTAAAAAAAAAAAAAATTCCTCCTAAATTCAGTCCCTACCAAAATAAAAAAAAAAATCCAATTTCCTCCATGGCTGAAGGATTTGTGTGCTTGATTAACAACACCATCTGTTCTAGACAAACAGGTCCTTTTGGAACATACTACGGACAGGACAGAAAGACAGACACACTTTTCTTGTTGCTTAGGGCTGAACCACAGTCCTAAGGGAAATCTGAAGTTACACTGAACTTCTGGAGTGCTCCTTTCCTCACTCAGCATTCTCCTTTCGTTGTATAGAAATTTATATATCCTTGGTGCTGCATGTTGCATGGCTTTGGATCTAGTTAAGATTTTCATCAATTTCAGGTTCAGGGAACTTTGCATTTAGGACTCTGGCTCACTCATTGTAAACTCAAACATTTATGAACTCCTAATTCAGTATCCCATAGCCTTTTTTCCTGTTTTCTGAAGGGATGAGCTATATACAAACAATAAAATAAAAATCCCAAGCTTCTTTCAGAAGGTGAGATAATTTCTTGCATTTTATGGCAGAGAAATCAGACAGCTGGGATTTTTAAATTTTATTTTGGACTTAATCCTATTTAACCAAGCGACTAGCTTATGACAATCCACAGGACTCATAAATCATTAGGTCTGTTGTTTTTTGGCTTAGTTGTACCACCATAATGACGAATGCTACAGCTTAAGGCCTGAAACATCAGAATAAAGAAAAAAGAATTAGTTGTAAATGTATGGTCCTGACCACTCCTTAGATGCTACTCCATGAGTATAAAATCTGTATTTGGATTGGGTTCATGGGAGACACAAAAGCACTTCACAAACTGGGCTGCAAAGAGCAGTACTTCTAGATGGAGAATTGAGCTTAGGATGCAAAATATTTCTTCCCACACAAAATCCTGAAACCTCTCTAGTTATTAGAGAAGAAAATCCACAGACCACTGACAACTTGAGAAAACAAACATGAAAACTCACATCAAGTATTTCCTTGTTGGCTTTTGGTGACGTAGCCTCTCTCAACTCTTTAATAGCAACAGGAATTTTAACCTTCTCTCCTTCTGGGATCCAAAGTCCCTACCAAAAAGAAGTACAAAGAGTCAGTCAGTCTCATACCTAACAGGTTAATTCTCATCAGTTACAAATATATTTTACATCTGAGGAGACTTAAATATTCTGAGCAATGGAAAGACATGGCAGACAACAAAAATATGCAAAAAACGTGTCTTGTGGGTATTACCAAATTTCTGTTAATGGGCTGGTACTTCTCTTTCAGTCACCTCTATCATACTTTTTTTGAAAAAACATGTTCATTACCGTCCCTGTGTAAATAGCCCAAGAGATGCATAAAGAGCAACTTTTGTGGTTGGAAGTCTAATTAGAGCATCCCAGCAACTGCATGTGCAAAACTTTGCCACTTCCAATTTATAAATCATGGGATGAAAATAAATTAGCATTTTCTCATTAAAACAAGATGGCATCTATACTGCAAAAATAATCCAGTCCTAAACATGTGCAGTGGCAGGGAAGTCTATGTCCAACTGGTGCAGTGCTCTACATCTGTAGTGTCAGGAGGCCATTTAGGTGGCAGGTCAGCAGTGTGGCACTGTGAGGACATGCTGCTGAAATCCCCAGCAGTGTAGGTGCACATCTTTCTGTGCCCCTGAAGTTCCTAATCATAGCTGGAAGCCCGATTCAGAATACAGAGCTTTATAAAGAGATGTAGGAACCTACAGTTACTGGCAAAGCCTGAAACACATATCCTGAATAAAAGGAGGAACACAGAAAAGTGGAACTTGATGAAGAAGAAGCACAGATGATAAACAAACACCAAGAGAAAAAGTACCTTGCGAACCTACACAAGTAAAGGTGTGCAGACACTTTCACACATCTGAATCAGTTCTAATGAAAGAATGATTGAAAGTTCCAATGAAAGAATGATTGAAAGTTCCAATGAAAGAATGATTGAAAAAGAAGATCCCAGATGACACAGAAAAATGGCTTTGCACTGAGCTAACCACAGTGCATTTCTTTTTCTCCTTAATATTCACAACAGGGTGTATTTGACTGTGGTAGTTTTTAAGTCACTGTCTTTGTTCTCCAGGTTCAGCAGTAAGGCTTTGGCAATGTTTTATGTAAACCTCGTTTTACCCAATTCCTAACAAAACTAATGATGATTGAGTAATCTCTCCACCCTTCAATAGATAGATACATGCTCTAAAATCTAGTTTAAAAAAAAAAAAAATCTACACAATGAACGAAGTTCCTAGTTCTTGCTTTGTTTGGGCGGCTTCTGCAGAAGGGAGAGAGATGAAAAGGGGAATAGAAACATGGTGATCTTACCTTATAAACAGTGCCAAAAGCTCCAGAGCCTAAAACTTTGACCTTTTTAAATTCTGTTTCCTTTAAAATTCTCAGATGAGCCTGGTTTGGTGCCTCCCCGCTGGGTGTCAGTGGTTCAACAAGCTGGTGCAGAGAGAAGATGATGTTAGAAGGTTACACAGTCTGGAAGGTTGAACATTTTGTGGAAGCAAATAAATCCTTCCTTTAAATTAATGAACATCTGACTCCATGTGAAGTTTTCGGGAGGATAGCTCTGCTCTGACTTGCAGGAATAAATACCTGCTCCAAAAATCAAGCATGGAGGGGCAACTGCCATTTTGGAGGAGAATGAAGGAATACCTCTTCTCAAATGGAGGCTTTGACTTCAAAGCCTTCAAACACATGGCATGAAAAATAATGTAATTACCACAGATGCTAAAGGAGATTATTCTTGTTTTGAACTTGTGAATAAATTATTAAAATGTTTAAAATAATGGGCAAGAATCACTTGCAACCTTTCATGTCTGCTCTTGTTTAACTGGATAAAATTCCCATGGTACCAGTGGTTCCCCCAGACAATGCAGTGTACAAGAAGCAATTGAAACTCTGACAGTGATTCTTTCCTCAAAAAAAAGGATGTTGAATTGGCTATTGATTTTTTCAAAATTTTATCTAAGTCTTATTGCAAACAGTGGTAATGCCCTCCAAAGACATTTAACACTTTTATGATGCATAAGTCAGCTTTTTCCTTAGTGTTTTTCCTTCTGCTTTTCCTTTGAATAAAACCATATTTAGCTAGATTCAATCTGATTTTAGAGGGTCAGCAGCCTCTCTGTTGTGATGAAATATCCTAATTTTGAGGAGTCCAGAGAGTATGATATGAGCTGAGCACAAATTGAACTCTACTATCTCAACTGCAGAATACAGCGGTACATAAAATATTGTTTTGTAGTGCAATGAAGAACAGGCCAGCTTGGTTTTTTGTCCTTTTTTTAAAGAATATTAGCAGCCGACTCTGCAAAGCTGGCAAGTACAGAAAGAAGCTGCAACTGGGATTTTAGCAGAATGTTAAAAACAATTGGCTTATTTACTGGACTAGAAAGAGAAGGGGGCTAACCACAAAAGAGCAGCTTCCATCCAGGATTAGGAGTTTTGCTATTAATGAGGTATCCAGAGGGTGATGCTGTAATGCACATAAAGCCATGCAAAAAACAAAAAGCAGTGTAGAAACCTTATTCATGCCCAATAGGGTGAAACATTCACTTTGATGGCTTTGTGGGCTTTTTGTGCTAAAAACAAAGCAAAGACAAGACATAAACACTTCCTCAATTCCTTTCCCTCCTCTCCTTTTTTTCCACAGGATCAGGCACACGCCTGATCAAGGGGGTAAAATTTTCAAAAGCACCCCAAGCTGCCACAGGAGCCTCAAGGCTTGTCTGGAGGGACACAAAATTAAAGGCTGGAGGTCTACACAGCAAGGTAGTATGGATCAGCAAACACATTGCACCTCACCCTGCAGGTGTAGCTTTTTCTGAGTAGACAATCTCAATGACTTTCCTTGGGATTGAGACATCCAAATCCCTCAAATCTTTTGAAAATTATATGCAGAAGGATCAGATTTGAGATTAAGTGAGAAGATGTTAGGTGCACACCGCCCCTTTCCTGAGTAGCATGGCAGCCACAGCATTTCCCATTCCAAGAGACTGCTGAGTTACAAGGCAGGTGCTGGGCGCTTTAATCCTCTGGTACGAGGAGAAGGGCACCCACTGCCCCGGATCAAGCAGGGTGCTGGCAGCACTCACCTCCCTCTCCTGAAGCAGCCGGCGCAGGGTCCGCTTCCTGACGATGTGGCGTCTCCGCAGGTACAGGCCGATGCCCAGGCCCACCACCACCAGGCACAGGAGACCTCCGACAACACCGGCTGCGATTGAGGGGATCTTGGAGCTGCAGCACAGGAGGGGATGCAGAAAGAGAAAGGCGTAAGATTATAGAGAAGCCCTACAGAGGTTGCAGGAAGCCTTAGGTTTTGATCAAACACACACTCTGGACACCCACATAAGCCTATTTGACATTACAGATTTCTTGGACACCTGTATTTTTAAGTGCCTCATTCAGTAATCTGTTCCAAGTGGTGCTTAATTTCCATCTGGAAATAAACCACAAGTCTTCATTCTTCCCTCAAACTTACAACTGGAACTGTTCCTCATAGCTTAAGCAAGGGGATTTCTCTTCCTTCCAACAAACCCACCAAGCACACAAGCATCAACTCTGTGATGCCCTTGAGTGCCAGATGTGGGCAGCCCACATGTGATCAGAGACAAGAAGCATGTGCAGAGAAGGCTTGTCAGGAAAGCATACACAGTTGTGATACCAGCAACGCAGCTGACATCCCCTCATTATTTGGGGGGGCATGTTGTAAGGGTCACAGTGAACGTCAGATCATCTGTCTTCCTTACAAGTACAAATGTCTGAAGCCAGGTACTGTGTGTACTATCCCCGCTGTACATACAGATTGCTGCCTCTTTGTTAGAGCCTGGGTAATTGCAAATTTAAGTTGAAAAGAAAAACCTGTTTTCCAAGGTTGTTTTTTGGTCTGTACTTAAGAGATTCTTCCCAGCAGTTTTTTAAGTTGCCCCAGGGATTTTTATTAAATGCAGTAACTTTTTAAGAGTACTTCTAGGCTGATTTGTCTTGCCATAGCATGACTTTGTGGCCAGAAATTAAATCCCTCGCTCTCAGTCAGAGAAGACTGTTTGCTTGTTGCATGACCTTGAGCACATCATGAAGCCAAACAGTGTGATATAAGATCTAGTGTGAGTGTGACCAATGAGCATCCATCTGGGTGCACAGTGTTTGGAGATGGACAGATCACAGGGCTGGAAAAGACCCTCTGCATCTCTGAGTCTCCTGTAACACAGGTAACTGTATCAGTCCTAAACATATCTCTCTCTACCCTTAATCCTTTCTTTTTCCATCCCCTCCTTTTATTCTTCAGTAACAGATCCCTGGTCTCACCTTGACAAATATTGTAGGTAGAACAAGACTTTGAGGTCTTGTGCCAGTAGCAATATTTCTCAGTTCTTTAAACCATTTTTATAGGTCTGAGCCTGCTCTAATCTGTCACTTCCCTGTAAAGAGCTGAAGACTTTAGTCCCAGCCTTGCAGTGTCCAGTGAGGAAATGTAAACACACACACATTCTTTCCAGCTCTGCCATTAATTGTAGCAGATGAAATACTCACCCATTTGGACAGCCTTCAAGACCTGGCCCTTTGCACCTGTAAAAACAAATGAACGTTACAAATATAGTAGCTCTGGCCTACATACTTCTGTAATTCCAACTAAAAAGAGTGCTACTGATTGAAAAGTTTGTTTCAGAGCAGTCCAAGTGTTAACATAGGAATTTATAATAGTCGTACACTCCATTAAATATCAGTCAACAACAATCTTGCTCCAAAATCTTTTATCTAGAGGAATAGCTATGGTGCATGCTTAGTTTAAAGAATGTTTTAAAACAACTTTTTACTATGTGGTAGAAGTGGGGGAGGACATAGATACACAAAATTCATGGATTCCCTGGCCCTGTGCAGAGCCCAGGGCTGACTGTGAAGGACAGAAGTAGCCTCCCCCCTTGTACAAGAACAGAAATACATGTGGAAACATGTCATTGCAGACTCTCCTGCCTACTCCTTGTTTCCTGAGAAGGTTTCAATTTCCAGACTTTCTATTGCAATAGAAAATTTGGGTAGCAGATACACAGACTCCCATCAAAAAATGGGATTTGACAGCACTCTCTCTGGCTGTAGTTTGTTGGCATGTGCCCATGATATTTTTCCTTTAGAATCCAAAGTCTTACATTACTGGTAATGTAAACAGGTACAACAATTATCCAGAGAGCCAGGAACTGTACTAGCAAGTAATTCACCCTCCATTTGAGTTTAAAATGCTCAGAATTTTGGCAGTGCAGTGCAATAAACCAACATGGATGAAAACACAGTGACTGAGTTCACTTGATGGTCTAATGAGCGTGAGAGGCACAGTGCATTCCCCAAGTGCTGCTGGGCTACGAGATGTACGCTCTTCATGGGAATTGTGGTCTTTGTGGTGTCTACTGAGGAAGGACAGTATTTCAGAGAGGGTGACATCACCTCTGGAAAACAGAGCACAGGAAGGAGTAAAGTCCAGTTTGTGGTATCCGCTCCCTGCGCTGACTTAAAGAAAATGGATCATCCCAAAACAATTCCAGAGGAGGTCAAGCAGGGGGTAAGGAGTGAGCCCATGCCAGGAAAACTGCTCTGGAATCCCTCTCACTGAGAGGAGGAACTAGAAGAATTTCAAAATGTCAGGTAGAGTTGCAGATCTTCTCTCGTAACTTGGTCTGGGGAAGGAAGAGGTGAAGCAACTACTCATTTTATTGGGATTTTGTTTGTTTGTTTATTTTCATTACTCGAATCTTCCCTTGTGTCGTGTTTGCCTTGTTTCTGGGCCAACACAGTGCTCCAAGACCCAGCATCTGGAAGGTCGTGTAAGTTCACTGGGCTCCCGTGCAAGAATGCGCATCCTGGTGTCCTGGACATGCTGGAAGTGCTGTAACCCTGGATTCTGGGTCCTCAGCCTTGTTAGCTTTCCTATCTGCATACAGCTTTGTTTTGCTCAGTTGTAAAACTAAGCACAGGGAGGCTGCACGTGCAGAGCAGATTCTTAAGCAGACCATTGCTTGTGGTCATAGGAGGCAGATCTTGCCTTGGGCTTCTCTCTTCGGGTGCTCATAGGAAAACTGATGTAGGACTCCAGATCAGTCATGCTCTACCACCTGGATATAAATTTCTAATGCAACAAAGCATGTGCAGCTGCTCTTGATAAGAATGTGAAATTAGAAGACCTCACCTAATTTCAGAATATGATTACTGTCCCTCAAAGTATCTCTTTCTCAAAATTCTGGTTTGCCATGCTATTTTACAATGGCAAATTCTCAATGTGCTTCCCAACAGCAAACAAAACTGGCTGAGGGGATTGCATCTACAGTCTGAGGAAGGACCGACCAGTTCTTCTCTTACACACCAAAGCAGAGGCAGGAGAAGTGTAGATTTTTATCAGTCCCCTTCCCTTTCCCACACAAATCCATCAATATCGAGTCTGGTAGGATAAAGTAAAAGGTGTTTGGGAAGAAACAGAGAGCTCAGCTTGTGCTTTTCAAATCCCACTTGGTTTTTTGATTAATTTCACAAGTCAGGGAAGAAACAAAGCCCATAAGAATTATCCCTCCAGGACTATATATAACTATCTTTCTTAATGTGGAATTTTATGATGACACCCAACATACGTAACCCAGATTTTATGGAATCTAAACAATCACGTTTTCCATTCCCGAGTAATTTTTCTTCTGCTTACAGAAACCAAAATGACAAATGTGACCTTATGTTATGAAGTACATCAAGATCTTATGGATATGTTAGATTAATATAAGAGCAGTGGTAGTCTTTGATATATTTCTCTACTTACTGGAAAATTAGTTCTGTGTACAGTTCCTGAAAACTACTTCATTTTGAACTCAGCATTTTACCTGTCTATGTAAATATTACTTGTCGCAGTGCAGACACAGCTATTTATTTCCTAAATCCATCAAGATTTTAACAACTTTCTCCTCGACCCATAGTTCCCAATTTGATGTAATACAGTCAATTGTTATGATTAATGACCGTTCAGAGGGGTCTCACACTGTAACAGCCTAAGTTACTTCACAATCATAAAAGAAATGGAAAATAATTTTTAAACCTTTTTAAACTTTACAATGATTTTACTTTGTCCTTTCTTTCTAATTAACCTTCCAAGCGTGACAAAGCCACAGAATTTGCGCCTGCAAGCTTCTGTGCTTCTGCAGCCTTCCCTCTCAGATCCCCGTCCACTTTCTCATCTTCCCCAAAAATCCCTTAGCATTTAAAATGAAGACTGGTGAGACACGGAGTGTTGATAGCAACTGTGGATGGAGGCAGGATGTGTCAGCCAGTGGTACTGGCTACATGGTGGCTTCTCTCCTCCTTGCTTATCCACCCCAGTGGCTGAGTTTAATTCCTGTACTCTGTGAGACTGGCAAGGGAAAATCAAATCCTTCAACACTGACCAGATTAATTGAGATGGTGAGTGTCATTAATTGATGAACATATAAATGGGGTAATTACAGGGCTTTTGAGATGTTGCTTTCTTTATCGTAGCATATATTCTCAGTTGTACTAGAGGCAGGGCAAAAGGAAGATTGTGTACAAAATCCCTACGAGAATACAGGAGAACTGGGAGAGAAGGGGTATTTTGGGCTAAGCAGGAGAAACCATTCTTCACTCTATTTACTAATGAAGGCTGAAATATGGACTCAGCAAAGAAAATGAGACTCGAAGGGATTCTTCATGGCATTACAAAAGAAGCAATGAATGACCAGTATGCACACCTAAAGGGAAAAAATGAAGTGCATAACAAAACTCAGCTGGGAAGAGAAGTCTTTCACTTGAAGCTTCTTCAAATAAGGAAAACAGAGAGAGATCCTGGGAACCCTTACTTGCATGACTACTCAACTCAGCACACTTAATCATGCTGATAAGATTTTGTGGGCTCTAGCCGTGAAATCGGACAGGGACAGAAATGAAGTTGTTTCTTGTCATGCAGGAATTGCTGAGACTGTGGTTTCTAAGGATGCAAAAGCTTTGTGAGACAGATGTTTTCCACCCACTGCTGAACAGATCCATTCCCACAGCAAAACGAGGCAAAGGCGTGAAGAGAAATGGCATTGCTGATGGATTGCCTCCAGAGGGACAATGCTGTGCCAGACTGCATGTTCCCATATTATAACCCTGACACTGCCTCCCTACTCATCCATAGCCACAGATGTCCCATCTGTATAGCAAAAATAGCAACATTACCTCCTTCTAGCTCTCTTGAGCCCTTCAGGGATACAGCCTATTTCATCTGCCACATTTGGGCAGCAACTCGAATCGGGCTATTGAGCATGTTCACAATGTAACTGATGCAAACTCAGCCCAGTCCCATCATGTGAAAGATTAAATTGATACTACTTTTTATGTTCTGCCTTAACACAGGGCCAAATACACTGAGGCATATGTTGGGTAGCCCTCACTTGAAAAAGTTCTCCTTACCTTAACCTCGTCTCCTGCCTGACTCTTGTGGTTCCCCCATCCACTGCTAAAGCCAGGCAGGAACTGACTACTCTGATCAGTTCTGCTTGGGGAACTTGCTTGGGCATTAAGAGCCACTGTGTAGCTTGTTTTATATCCCTATCTGGCAAATTATGTTCTCCAAGTCCGCGTTCAAGTCTAGTGTTTGATCTCACTACCGAGGCCGCAGAGTGAAAAAAAAGCCTTGTCTAGATGTCACTTATTACACTATTCTGCTAATCAGCTACATTTCCATGTGGCCAGTTAGAAGGGGGATATTGGATCACTGTGGCCGGTTCATATTAGTAGAAACTACTGAGGTCATTAATAAAGAGCAAACTTATTAAGATCCCTTTTCAGCCGAGAAAATTCATTCTTAGGCCTGCAGTGGGAAGCCCTGATAAACCTTGTCTGTGACTATAGCAAAACCAGGGGGCATCGCTGTAAATTGTGGCAAATCCACCAGGCTGGTATAACTACCATCTGAAAACCATTGCACTGCATTCCACTACGAGCACTAGAAAGGGCTGTTACTTGCTGATTCCACCCTTCATCTCCTTTTTTCCATGAAGGTGGGGAACTGGCAGCTGGATTAGCTAATGTACGATGTGATGGTTGGTCTGAGTATGTTACAACTCCTCTCTTGCAACACTTATTACAGGCATATTATAGAAGGATTTTGGATCAGACAGACCTGCAGGGCAAAAAGCAGAGGGCTGTGAAGGAAAATACACCAAACATGGGCTGGCTTTTTGCTCTGAAAGCATCACAGTCCAATGACCAACTCTAAAACCCTAAAACCTTTTCCTGTGCATCCCATGTCCTTTGTAGGTTGGAAATCAGGACAGGAGACAATTATTACTTGTGATGTAGGTTAAACAGATCACTTCACAGCTCGCTACAGGTTGCAGTTTAAGTGTGTCCCCAAATGAGGACAAAAATGGCTCATATAGATTGGGTTTACTGTGATGCCTGTTAATAAAACCACACTCACAAGGCTTTAAACTCAGACCAAGTGCTAGTATATGGAAAGAAGGAAAAAAGAAAATCTCTGTGTTACCCCACTGGGATTTCCCTCCTGAAAGTTGAAAGGTACAGAGAAAAATGGGCCCTGGGAACCCTGCATCCACCAGATGTCACTGATGTTCCTCTCAAACCCAGAGGACAAAACAAGCCAGGTGGGAAAAAAAAGGTGCATTACTGGTGTGTGAGTCCTGTAAAATTCTGTTTTCAAGTTATCAAACAAGCCTGTTTCCAACCCCTTAAAATATTTTTTTCTTTCCTTCTGCATAAAGACAAAGTACCACTGACCTTCTCCTACTTACAAAGTCTGCCACACTCTCCAGTGTGTCCTCCTGACCTCTCTTGCTCCCTGCTAGTTCTTCTCAGTGGTTTGACATGGGACCATCAGGAAGAGAAAGAGCTCGAGACAAGCTGTTTCTCCATTTCTTTTCTCCCCTGTCTCCATTCAGTCCCAGGTTTTACTCACCCCCGGGTGCAGTTTGGATGGCAGAGCTGGCAAACATTATTCCCATCGGCGTATTTCCAGACAAGGGTGTCATTCTCACCCAGAACCCCTGCTGGGCAGGATTTCACACAATGTGGTCCATCTATAAAATGGGCACACTTCATGCAATTGTCAGGACCCTGCAAAGAGAAACAAGTTATTTATAATGCCCTTACATCAGCCTATTCAGAAGGAAATTCAGAAGATAAATCTAAATGCCTTCCACTGCTGGAAGTTTTCAGCATTGTCTGGTTTTATTACCTTGCTACCTGATACTCTTGCAAGTAATTGCTCTTGTAGGATGGACCACACAAA
The DNA here is from genome assembly GCA_026261815.1 of Monarcha castaneiventris obscurior. Taxonomy (NCBI): domain Eukaryota; kingdom Metazoa; phylum Chordata; class Aves; order Passeriformes; family Monarchidae; genus Monarcha; species Monarcha castaneiventris. Next base: position 49,505,604 of record JAMPIT010000230.1, on the reverse strand, counting down.
GGCAGTTCCTGCTGATTAAAGGCTAATATTTTCTTGCATTACAGTGTTGCTTCTTTTTTCCCTCTGCCTTCTGTCCGGTTGGAAAACTTGCATTTTGCATTTTTAATGGAGAATAATTTAATGACACCTTGATAAGGGGTTAGCTGAAAAGCAGACAGCTTGGCTGCTACCTGGTGCAATCTACTATCACACAGTTTAAAACAGTGGACCTGGACCTGCTGACACCTTTCTGAAATACTGGCATCAAATAATTATTTTTGTGGTTTCTCAGCACAGGTTCTCTCCTCTATTAGGGAGAAGCATAGGATGATGGAGGCAACTCAAGGAGTCCATGCATTTTTTGTTTTCCACTTTGAAAAGCACTTAGTTTGTATTTAAAAGCATTGCCTTTGGCCATTTTTGGCAGAACTATTTTTATTAAGACTGTAACAGCACCATGAATGACCTAAATATTTTAAAGCAGGGGAACCAGCAATTGTGGGTCAAATTCTACTATGGAGAAAAACCAGACCAGATGCACAGTGCTGGTTGCAGTGGGACTACAGTAAGACACTCTGTAGGAAGATTATTTTAATCACTGTAATGTCTAAGGGCCACTATAATAGACTGATTACTAGATGCAAATATGGAACAGGGGGTCACTGCCTGAAGGAGTTTATAATGTAAATAACATCCTTGAGGCCATGGTGCTAGGAGGGAGGATGGAAATGCTTCACAGTACCAAGCAGTGACTCTTCAAACTGATGATGGGTGTCCTTGTTCTTGCCAGGACAGGGTTAATTTTTGCAGTAGCCAGAAGGGGCAGGCCTAGGACATGGGGGTTATTCTACACCGTCTCATGTCATTGCCAAGGGCAGGGGAAAGGAGTTTCTTCGGGGGAGAAGGGGGTCCTTCTGGTTGAGCAAGCATGGTAGAGGGACCAGTGGGGTAATGCTGGTTCCAAGCAATCACGTGTGAGTCCTTCACCTTTCTTGTACACTGTTACTAATGTTGTTGCTGTTACTATTCCTTTTCTTATCTCATTGCTGTTTCCAGTAAATTGTTCTTATCTCAACCCATGATTTAAACCTCTTATGCCTCCAATTCTCCTCTCCAGCCTGCCACAGGGGAAAGAGGGGAGGGAGTGAGTGAGCGGCTTGTTGTTTGGAGAGTCTCAGTGGGAGTACCGAACTGGGGAGTACCATTCCTAAACTGCAACAGTGGGCAAGGGTCAAACACTCAGAGGCTGCAGGGGGTGGCAAGAGGTGTTTAAAGAGTTGGGTTAAATAGCACAGAGGTGCACCTATGATGGAAGCAGGAGATTTGATCTCCAAAAAAAGAAAAAAAAGAATTGGATTTTTGCAATTAAGATATGAGTCTGAGCTAACATGTTCACACCAACTTGGAAGCTGAGTAGCAGCTACACGTTACTTAAATGTTTGCCATGTTTGCCAAAGTAAGTATTTTTTTTTCTGTAAAAATACAAAAAATATTAAAGACTCTAGAATGTCTGTGACTGTGGATTACATGTCACAAAACAAAACTAACACCCTGAGGTTTCCCTTGCCCCAAGATCTTGACTTCTAACCACCCCCATCTCTGCTCCACCTCAAACAGGGTTAAAATGAGACCTCAGGATTATCTGAACATGGGAAATACATATTAATAAATGATCTAAGGCTCAGGTTTGCTAAGATGAATCTGCTCTTACAGGTCCAATGCAGGTTGCATTGTACATGGTGGAGTTTTGCACCAGGCACTCAGGGTGGCAGGGGAGGCACTTGGAGTCCTTTTCAAACTCTCTTGGCTCCCTGGAAAACAACAACAACAAAAAAGAGAAATAATTAAACCTCAGGCTGAATAGCAAGTGATAAATTGTGGTCTTCTCTCATTTTCCGGACTTTTCCATTTTAGATTGAGATGATGATGGTACTGAGACAGGAGGAGGGACCCTCTTGGCTACACCAGTAGCACTTGCTCAGTGCAACCAGGAGGACATAAGAGTACGGGAAATTTGGTTGGCAGTGAAACACATGGCACTCCAGATTGCACACTACAAATTAGTTTACTTTCCCTTTTAAGCTAATGTCACAGAATACTCACAACCATTTCTAGAGGCTTTTAAATGGTAGTGATGCAAAGAGATCAGCAAAAACAGTTCAAGTGATTCCAAAGCTACAAATAATAATTAGGAAAGTTAAACAGCAAGGCACTGATAATTAAATTCATGTCCTCTCTACAACACACAATGAATCATTAAAATATGAAAGTTGGGAACAGATGGTTTCAATAGCAATAAAGCTGTTCCACTTCAAGTAATGGTGTTATTAATTAAACTAAATCTACCCATCATTTGACACAAAAAAATGCTCCGATCTGCCCTTCAGGTTATAATAGCTGCTAGAGGGAATTCACTTTAAAAAAAAGACAGCTGTTAAACTGCAAGCCACTAGAGAAATACAAACATCAGAGGCATTAGCACCCTGACAAGTACTTGCTTAATACTCAGGAGCTTTAAAAGTCAAACTTTGAAAGATGTACTGAAAAATTCCTGTAATTTTGCTGCTAGACATGCCTTTTCCACCTAGATCACCTGTTGAATTGACACACAAGGCAACAATGTTTTTCCCATGTCCTGAGTGAGGCTGAAGCAATAATTTTGCCTGAAATTGCTGCTATCAGTGATTTTTGGATGAAAGTTCCTTCTGCCTTGACTGCAGCTTCACAAACTGCATGGGTGAGCTGCTCATCTGAGCAAATGTAAGAATCCCTTTGCAGTAAGGATGTCTACCAAGCAGTGAAGCCCTGGCTCTGGGGATGACTGAGCTCCCAGAGACTCTAAATGGCTCTGGCTCTCACCCAGTGTACTTGACATGACAGCCACAGCTTGGGCTTTAAGCTCCTTTCTTATGGGAAGGAAGCCCAAGGCTTAGCCTCCTTGGGCCTCCAGATAGTCTCCTTGTGGGCTTAAGGGGATGTTTTCTTAGCAGTCACCATGTCAGGAGCAAACTCCTAAGCAATTCTGAATGGGGAAGGAGAGGTACCTCAGCTAGGTACTGTGTTCACACAGCATCTCTGCAAAGCTGGGGAAATCCCATGCCACCAGAGACCCAGTTTCTTGCTTTCTTTCTATGTACAACACATTTTAAAAACTGAAACCCCCATACCATCACCAAAACCTAAAGCACCCCTGAGACACGTTACCCTTGCAGGATGTTGCACTGTTTCACACATTCCTTCTGGCGATCAAAAAACCTGCAGGAGAAGCAGTGGAAGGGCCCTGGGCCCCAGCAGCCCACGTCTGAGCACAGGGGGTCACAAACGTGTTTGGCAGCAGCTGAGAGAGAAAGAGAGACAAGAAAAGACATGAATGTCAAGGCAAGAGAGAGGTCGGACTCTCCATCCTCACTCTATCTGACCAACCAGCTTCCCCAACCTGTTCCAGAATGGATGTGAATGGGGCTGGTAGTGTGGAGAGGCGTAATCATGCTTCTCTAAATCCCAAAGCCTGAAATCGAGTGACTTCTAGCCATTCAAAAAACGAATGAGCTCCTCTGTGACAGCTTAATTGATGTATAATAAAGTTAAGTCAGGCTGAGAGAGCTGGGTTTTTCCACCCTGGGGAAGAGACAGCTCTGAAGAAACCTTATTGGGGCTTTTTTGTACTTAAAGAGCACTTACGACAACTTTTTAAGGCCCGTAGTAACAGGACAAGGGGAAATGCTTTTAAACTGAAAAAGTAGATTTATGGATATAATGAAGTTATGATGGGGGGTGAGACACTGGCAGGAGTTGCATAGGGAATTGGTGGATGCTTAATCCCTGTAAATTCAAGGTCAGATTGGATGGGGCCCTGTGCAACCTGGTCTAGTGAAAGACATCACTGCCCACAGCAGGGGGGTTGGCCTACATGACCTTTAAAGGCCCCTTCTCACCCAAACTATTCTGTATTTCTATGATAACTTTCTAAAATACAAAAAATTCATATTCTGCAAAAAGAAATAATTAGATTTTGGCCCAGGGACCACTGCAATCAATAGCAGTATGGCTGAACAACAGCTTTGACCTTGTCAAAAAAGGCCAATGTTAGGAGTTAGCTTTTGTGACCTTCAACTGACGTGGATTCACTATGCTCATAGTAGTGAAGAAGCTCCTCATCTGCTGGACACCACAAAGTCCACATTTTGGTGGGAAGAAAAGAAAATCCCACTCTTCCCTTACCACCTTCATTAAAGCAGTGTCACTGATGAATTCTGAAGCCAGAGGAACAGGGAGAAAAATGCCTTGCTTGAATTATGAAAATGCAAGCTTACTCTTGCATTTCAGCATGAGTTTTGGTGGGGAGCAGGAATGCAGCGTTGACTTACCACACTCATTTTTATCTCTATTCTGTAAAATCTTCGTTTTCTGGCTCTCAGTTGCAAACAGGCTGTGCCAGTCCATGGTGTCAGCATAGCAGAGGTTCTTGTTCCTCATAATGGCAACATCTCCATCGCTTATTTCCTTGAGGGAGCGCAGCCCTAAGGACTGTATTTTCAAGTTAACAACGGCGAGGGAATACTGGCCACTAAAATGGAGATGGACAAATAGAAAAAACATGCAAGAAAGGTAATTAGTAAGAAGGGTTTACTCAGCATGTTTTTCTTTTAGTTGTCAAATGTGTGTTGCTGTGAACTGCATTTTCTTCAAGCAAGATTCTGCTCAGCCCTCTAAACTTAATGCCTCATACATGACATGCCTATTATGTAACAACTGCAATATTCACATCTGGTTTTGCAAGGGTTTTTTAAGCTAAAACTGGCAGGACACATGTTCTGACAAGTAAATTATGTGGAACAATGGTTGCAGGTAAAGCAGCAATTATTTTGTGCTTGTCCACCAAGTCACTCTTCCTCTTGGGGCAAGCCTAGGAGGGCATTGGAAACATTGCTGCTGCCTGCACTGCTTGTCAGCCTCCACCCATGACTGCCCAGCTACCTCAACTCCCACAGTGCTTCTGATCACACTGTAACTTACCCCAGACTGTAAAAAGCACTTCCTCTCCTGCTTGTGCTTCCAGGATGATGGGGGAGACTCTTGTCCTGAAAGCAGGCTCAGGGCAGCCCTCCACACATGGCACAGAGCTGAGGGTCTTTACTCCCAGGGCACATTATCTACACTACAGAGATGGCGCTCTATTCCTTGCAGGGTTTGCCCCATTACACATCAGTTTTTGGACACCTGAGTCTCACACTGCTTGCAACGCTGGTGTGCTCAGACTAGAGCAGCTCCAAACATGGTTTCTCTTAGAGTCACTGTGGCACATGATTTACTTACTGTTGCTTTGTTCTGCCTCGTATAATCTCCAGATTTTCGAAAGCATAGAGATCAGTAGCATTCTCAGGCCAGGCTTGAATCAACAAAAATCCTGAAAGAGGAAAAGAAGATTAAAAAATAATCATAATGGAAATAAACTCACCGTTAGTACTGGCAGCAGAACCTTCTCCTGTAGCAAATCCTGCACCAAGAGAAGGCACTTGTGCTTTCCCTGTGCTTATCTGAAGGATCTCAAAGTCTACCATGACATTTTAGGGAGCAAGGAGATATTTTTAAACCTCGTTTTATAAACAGTTTACTTCTTAGCCCACCATGAGGGCTCAGGAGTGTAACAGAGCGTGTCAGTGAGCTGCACATCCTGCCATACGGAGTCACCAGCAACGACAGCTCTTGCCAGTAGATACCCTGGCTAAGGGGCTGCAGGCTCTGGACCTGTGGGAGAAAGGCAGCACTCCATCCCATTTTTCAGCTGACCTCAGGGAAGAGGAAACTGAAAAGCAGGAACAGAGCAGAACAGCTACTTGTAGTGGTTTTGCTGAGGCAAGCAGAATTCCCCACTCAGCTGAGGTGTTTGGGAGGAAGGGGAAAATTTGGAAAATTGCAGGCTGCTGTATGAAGCTCTGCAGTTAGTCATTGTTACCCTGAAGGGAACCACAAAGGTGAGAAAGAAAGAAAAGGAGAACTGGAGTCATGTCTGCAGACCCAGCCCCGACGTTACACTCATTTCATAATGGGCTGAGCACAATTACTTTTAATTGATACTTGGTGCAAGACAGTGGCTGAGTGCTCTGCTGGCTGCTTTGTGCTCATGGAGACACATTCACCCCAAGGAAGAGCTCTTCAGGCTGGAGAGGGTGTCTCTGTAAGGATGACGCAAGCCACTGAGCACGCTTCCCTAAGGAGCTGCTGAAAGGTTTTCCACAAATAGAAACACACTTGGCTTTTTTTTAGCTGGAGTGGCACGCCTCTGCATCACCACAGGCTTCTTGGGTGGCTGAGGATCTCCACTGCTTTTACTCTTCTCTAGGACTGACAGTTCAGCAGAAGGGATGTTCTGGCCAAACCACACACCTTGGATGGAAGACCAGTATGGGCTGTGTGGGCGTAATGCTGGCAAGGCGCTGCTGACCACCTTGGTTAAGAGTGACCCTTGGTAGCTCAGAGACAAGAAACACTTTGCATGCACTTCTCTTCATGTGCTTAAAAAATTTCCCTCCTCCTTTGTGTTTTTGGCAGTATCAGTCAAAAAATATCTCAGCTTAAAACCCACTGCTAACCTGATATTTCTTTGACTGTTTTGAAGACTTCCAACTTCTTGGGGTCCAAAGGCAGGGTCTTCGTGAAGGCATCACTGAAACAAACAGAATGAGAAATTGGGAAAAGAACAGATTAGCCTGGATTTTCTCTAGCCCTTGTCTTTCAGCGCTTAATGGCCAGCAGGTAACTCACCCTAGAAATGCAACTGGGAGAATGCTGACGTCCCCGTTGATCTTGGTACAGTTTTTGAAGGAGTCGATATTTGTGGCATTTATGGAGAGGATCCCTTTAAGGTCACCTATTCCAATGCCATTGCATACTGTTGAAGTAAAGGTACAAAAGTTAGGGGGGACAAAAGTGAAGCCCAGTCACGTGGAAGGGTAGAAACATGGAGGTGCTGTGAGTTCAGAAAGCACTCCCATATGGTCAAACCTACCACTCTAAGGTGAGTTTCATAGAAGCCTTTTTTTTGCTTTTCAGAAAGTGCCACAGGATAACTGCTCCCTGCTTGCCCAGCTGTGCAGCTCTGGTCTGCACGTGTCTGCACACAGACTCTGGCACATTCCCTTCTCTCCCTGTCCCATTTCCATTCCCATTGATGAGACACTGGGAAGGACAAATGGAGGAGAAGGCTGACGTGCAAGATATACATGCACACAACACACAGTTTATCTACTGTGCTTGTGCTGCATCCCATCTGGAGAGCATGCTCCACAGTCATGTTTCCTGATCAAACCACTTGTCAGATCTCCAAAATATCACTTGATCTGATTTATATTGAATTTGCCCTTAACTAAGATCAGAACTCCCTGTACTTTTTCTAGTAAGTTCTCAATCATCTCAAAGCCTTACTGGTTTATTCTGTGCTTTTTATACCTTTGCTGCACAGCCCATCACACTTTTTACACTTCCGAACACCGTTTTCTTCCACTTCGTAGGTATCAGCATTGCATGAGCGAACGCAGGAGCCGTGATCTGTCACCACGTAGTTGTCTGGAAAAAAAAAAGGATGCAAAGGTGACTGAAATACAAGAGGGATGCTTTGGGGGCCAGACACGCACTTCAAAAACTTGTAAGAAAAAGGGGGTTCGAGCTTTTGGCACACTCAGGAAAGTACAGGCATTAACTACGAGTAGTCACAAACATCATTTGAAGGTAGATGAACATACAGTGCTATGACCATTTTACAAAGAGGGGAGTGGTCATAGAAGGATAACACAACATTTAAGTCTTGACGGATTACAAAAATACAGAAATGGAACAGCAAGAAAGGAAAAGCAAGGGTCTTTAGAGAAAACAATGATTACAGGCCTTGAGAGGGAGTGTTAAAACCAATTACTTTTTAACAGTCCTAATTAAGAATCAGTTAAGAATTGGTAATGCTTTGGTAATCCATAGGATTGATCCCATATAGCCATTGTATTATTGGTTTTTAGAAGAAGCTTTTCTCTCCACCAAGAGAAAAATTTTCAGAAGTCAAAATGCAAAGATTAAAGTCAGGCAAGGTGATGGATGCAGACTGAAGAGGCTCACTTTGTCACTTGTTCTCAGTTCCCACAGAAGCTGAAGAGAACAAATGCTCTTTCAGCTGGCCACAACACAGAGGGATGACACAGGACCCTTCCCACTTTTCTCCAACCCCCCACCTCCTCTGGGGATGCAACCTGAAATGAACTTACGTGGACATTCCTTCACACAAGTGGCCCCGAAGCTGTATTTTCCTTCAGGGTTCACATCCATCTGGTAAGTGGTGGGGTTATACAGGACCAAGGGGGGACATGTATCCTTGCACGTGGCATCATCCCGAAACTTGCGGCATGCCTGTCATTGAACAACAGCACCCATTAGCTGCCTTCTCCTTAAAAAGTGAGAGTGACTTTACATTAGGTCTTTAAAACACTACAATGGCTTCATCTGCTTCCTGCTTAGCTCTAATGGAAACCCCAAGTGGCTACAGGGATGGTCTTTCAGGCTTTGAAGGCGAAAAGTTGCTTCAGGTGGGGCAATGGAGTTTAATATTTTTTTTTAAAGGACACCATGAGCTTTTATTTTTCTGAACAAGAAACCTTGGCACTCTGGTGGAGAGCTGCTGGGATTCACGTGGGAACAGGAGCAAATCTGCATGCCTTAGACAGAAAAATTTTCCCTACAAGCAGCAACCAGATCAAGACAAACTGTACTTTTCTTGGCCACTTTTTAATAACCTAAATCAAATCAAGTCCTTTCCTGCCAATTACTGACTTTTCTGGCTAAATATTAAACTGAAGCCATTATATTTGGCTGCAGGTAATGAACAATTTAGCAGGCGTTTATGAAGGGCAAGTTGGCTCTTCCAATCTAAATCTGCATTAAATTAATAATGACTCTCTTCTTCCCTTTCTTCTCCCCTGGCTTTCCAGATGACAGAGAGTAACTGTCTTCTCTGTGATCCAGTAAGGGCATCACAGCCATCTTAAAAAGAAACCAGGAATAGAGGTAACAACAATAAAATCCAGGTTGGATGATTTCTATGGTGATTCAGATGTCACTTAATTCAGAATGAAGTGTAGAGCACACATGGGGAAGAGTTAAAACCACAGAATGCACCAAACCCCTGAAACTCTCGTGGAAAAGCAATGGGACTTTTATTCCCTAAAGAAACTCCATTTGTTTCTTCTCTCTTCACTGCCCCAGGGCTCCCCAAACACAGTGCTTTTGTGGCAAGTCACAAGCAGACAGGGAAACCTGTATTTCATGCCTGAAGTGCAATGAAATGCAAAAAAATGAAGATTCATCACATCTTATTCCCATTACAAGTTCTTGCTTTAGTAAACCAAGATCATTACTGACCAGTGCTAAGGAGCACAAGGCAAAGCTGTGCTGACCTGGAAAACTGCTGCACTGTGGGGGCAGCCATGGGCTCATGGACCTGCTCATGTGGGCAAGTTGCCTACAGCAAGCACTTAGATGCTCTGCAACAACACTGAACTCACTGGGCAATCAAAGGCACTAACACTGGCTTGGAGCACACTAGGAGAGTCCATGGGCAGAGTTAGCAAAGACCAGCTAAGGGTGCTGTGAAGTTCATGTCATCTTCCCTCCTACCAACCACCCATGCAGGGAAGCCCTGGAGCACCCTCCAGGCCAGCATCTCTCAGGAGGCCTCCTGGGGCTGAAGAAGGCTAGAGGACATGCAGCTGAAAGCCCTGCTCGCCATGTCAGGGGTTGAAGCCATTATGTTGGTGGTGTAGCATCATTACCAGGCAGTCACTCTCCCGAGGCCCCGTGCACCCTGCAGCACACTGGTTGTGGCAGCAGTCGCTGGGCACCTTTCCCCTGCACCGGCCAGAGCACTGCTGAGCACAGATGACTTTTGTTACTGGAAGAGACAAGAAAAAATGAAAAACATCAGCTTTACTTGCTGCAATGAGATCAGGAAATATGGAGATAGGGTCTGGTGCAGGTTCTGTGCTAGATTTTTCTCATGGGATATTCTGTCCTCATTTAAGGCCAAAGTTTGGGAGGGGTGAGAGCGAGTGTGCGTGGTGGTAGGAAGTGGTGATGTTCAGCCTGTAATTATCTTGGTTCTTATGAGGTGCTAAGAACTCTGATCCCAGCCAGGAAATAAGACCTGCTTAGAAAGAATGACCCTGTTGCATCAATGCCTAGACCAAGCAAAACTGTAGAGTCATCGCATCTTACAGCTGGGCAACAGGGTAGAATCTGTCTCCATTTCATTGAGAAAATTTACTATTATTGGTGCTAAATTTGGGAAAAACAATGTGACAGAACTGCCGGGACTCTGTACTATAACTGGAAATTGTACATTGTTGATGTGGTGCTGTAAAATGTCCCTTTAATGCACTAAAGTATTTCTGAAATTTGCAGAGAGAAGGGAGACTCACTCAACAAGCAGATTTCATATGCACATTGAATTATATTTCTTTCTTTAACGTTTAAATCCTCGGCCAAATTTTATCTTCATTAAACAACTCCCTCAGGGTTTGCACCAGTGCAATAACCCTAAGGAAGAACTGGGCCTGGTCCAGCTTTTTGCAGGGAAGCAAAAACTGCCTGCAACATTTTGTTGAGAATTGGGAAATCTTCTCCATTTGAACATCAAAGCAGAGAAAAGGATAATCACAACAATTAAAAAAAACCCCAGAAATGAATGGCTAGCATGTTTTTGTACCAGAAACCCAAAATGGGATTGTTTGTTCTCTAAAAAAATAATTACTGATCCACGGAGCCTGGCATGAGGTGCCAGAAGAACCTGATGGCTACTCTGGTTCATTACAGCACCCTAAGCATTTCAGCTGTGCACTGTGCTTACTGTTATCAACTTCACATTGGCACAAATGAGTTACAATATTATCAGGAATTCCTGTAAGTCTGAAAACCATGGTTGGTAATTAACAGAAAATTATTTCAACAAATAGCCTGCTACAGGGTATGTAACAGTGATTTTTAAAAATCATATATCCTTTTTCCACTACACAATTCTGTATCCAAACTGTATTATTTTCTTTTTATTGCATAAGCCTGTAAGCAAGGTAGTATAATTTCAAGGAAACAGATTATTTCCACAGTACATATTAGCTTCTCTGATAGCAACTTCTCCATTCAACTAGAAACACGGGAATAAAAGGCACATTGTTCTACATGAATAGCATTTTGATACGACTTTTTTCATAAGAATTACCAGGGGAATAAAGCACCTCATCACTTTGATAACTATTGACTAGAGTTTCCTGCTAGTAACATATATTACATCAAACATTTTTACTTCATATACAATATCCCATGTTCATTTTCAGGAGAAAGAGATGTATCCCCCAAACTTTCCCACGTATGAAAATGTGGGATACATTTTCAGTTGGCCAGATTCTCAAATGCCTGGAGAAGCAAGCAAGACCCCACAAAAGATTTTGTTTTATGCACTCGTCAACCTCCTGATTCCAGTGAGGGTTTGTAAATGCTGGAAGCTTGCAGGGCTGAGACCTGAGGTTTCCCAAGGTCCTGGGACAGCTGTGCAGCCTCAGCTGCAGGAACCAACCCAGGAAAGGCTTTGTATGCAGGGACACTGTCCACCCTGAGAGCCAAACTGCAGAGCTAACTGACCAAAACTGAAGCTTACACTAAATGAAGACAGAAAAGGTATATGCTCCTCTTTCCTCAAGCTCTATGTCATACAAATTTGGCTTGATATTTGCAGGCAAAAAGCTTAGGTTCAGGTGAAAATTTGCAATGGAAAACTGAATGTGGGATGTTGCTTCCATTTGCATTATGTCTAGATCAGCAGTTTTTCCACTGAACTTCTCACGAAACAAAAACTGGTGTACTTCCCCACATTTTAGAGAAAAACTAAATGATGAAGCAGTGAAACAAAATGACATGGTGTTCCTCCTCAACCTTTACTTTAAGAAAAATAAACCCTTGCAAAATCTCAAGCACTTGTAAGTGGATGTTTCTGCCACTCTTAGTATCAGGCGAGCATCCTACCTGCATAATTACGGTTAGTTTTTCAGTAGACAGAAACGTAGTATGTATGTTAGAGCACACAAGCTATTTCTTAACTAATCTGCAGGCTTACATTTCTGGCAGTTTTGTTCACCAGGACCCCAGCAGTGGTCTTCTGTGCAGTTCTGATGGCATTTGGGACCTAAAACACAAGAGAGAGTATAATATTCTGTGAACAGAGAAAACAACAATGTACCATGAACAACAGAAAACAATGACTTGCGATTTCCTTCTTGATAAACCAGGGTAGGAAGCACCTATGTAACAGTGCTCAAAAAATTTGAGAGCTTAATTCCTTATCCTTTGTTCACCTCTGCTTTCCTACGTGCAGTTCTCCACCTCCACACCTTTGAGCAAGCAAGCACAATACCCAGCCAGTCTAGCTTACGAAAGAGGCATATTTTTCCCAGGAACAGGAATCTCAGCTACTGCCCGGCTGGCCCTTCTGCTGGGGTTTTCATGCAATGGCAAGTCACCACTGGCTTGCACTCAGGCATGTGCCAGCTGCTCACTACAGGCCACATGTAAATCAGTGTTTCTGAGCAACGCCGTTCTAAAAAGAAAACAAATCCAACTGGATTCACAGGCAACTGCCAGCTACTCTGACCACAAAATAATTTGACTTGTCTGCTTCGTACCCTCCTTCCATCCTCTGCCAAAAATACTCCTTGGTGTAGGACTGTGCTGCAGATGGACAATCGATGGAGAGGTGGGCAGGATGGATAGACACCTTGCCTGACCTCGAGGGTTCAGTGCTGGTTCTTTCCCATCCCTCCCTCCTTACTCTCTTCTTTCTTTCTCTTCTTTCTCTTAATGACAAGCAAAGTCCCAGATAAACAACTGATTTTAGAGTATGGGATCATTATTAAAGCCATAAAAGGCTGTCTTAGCAGATTAATGTGGAATTCACTACATTTAAAAGGCATTTCCTACTAGAGGGCTTCTTCCCACTAACAACATGTGATTCTCCTTCCCCCGTCAGCCATCTAATAGCCGAACAAATGCCAATACTTGTCCAACAGTTGATTGATTTGGTGTGGGACCAAAGAACTTTTCTTTTTTAAAGTTGAAAAGTTAAAGGTTAACATTTCTGTGGTGTTCAGAGCCAAACCTCCTGTGCTGACATGCATAGTTTGCAACTCCTTGATTACGCCAGGGCTCCGTAGAAAAATAAGTCAACATAGAAGTTGGCTATTAGCTCTCAGACAATTATGCAACTGGAAGAAGATAAAGAAAATATGTTTTCCTGCCAATTTACAGTGCCAGAAATGAAATGCTCAGAAATGAAAATAAACCCTCCCTTCTCTGAAATGACTGGAGATTTTATGAGGAACCCATAATGCTGAAGGATTAGCTTAAGCCCACTCCAGGCATATGCTATACAAACTTTTAAATATCCCCTCATCTCCCTGTTGATCTGAAGCATCAGATTTATCTACCTGTTTATTATTACTTTTGCCAGAGTAATCTGTGCAGCCCAAAACAGGAGAATTTTATGGCACTCAGCTTGGGCCTTAGCTCTAAAAAGGTTTCAAGTAACTCCATGAAGGTACCCACATGGGTTTTCTAGGTCAGAGCCTTACATTGTAAACAGAAGACTGCTGGAAAGCAAATGAATGCACGTTTTTCTGATCTGTCTTTGAAGAGCACATATGCAGGGTACTGTCTTAAACCAACACAAACACTCCCAAGAACTTCGCTGAGCTATGAATTAAGGACCTAACCATCATGAAAAATTCTATCTTAGGCCAGTGGTGCAGAAATGAAAGCATTTCTCTTGGAACCCACTGCAGATGAAAGATGGGATGTTCATTTTACTCTCTGCAATGGAAGGGGACACACAGCACTTTTGGTAGGTTAATACTCACAAGAAGACAGGTTGCTTGCAAATTCAAGCACGGTGGGAGGCTTCTTGCTTGTGTCAATGATGTCATTCCAAAGAACAGTGTCCATGTTGCACAGTTTGGGGTTGTTGCTGATTTTAACACCTCCATTGAGAATTTCTGTTACAGAAACAAAAAAAATTGGTAAGTGAAGCAAATCCCTAATTTGCTTCAGAGACATCCCCAAAATGTCTCCGATCTAAAGAAAGAGAAATAAGTCATATCTTTCCCCACCTCAGTCACATGACACTGACAGAAAAGAACAACCTGCATGGCATCAGCACTCCTGTTGGTGTAACTAACATCAGGATCAGACTGATGGGTTCAGGAGAGTCAGCTGCTCTCGGATACCACAAAGATGCCACTATGTGTAGCCTTGTGCCTGGTGCCACCTCTAGGGCCCACGGCGCTCAGCAGGAGATGGCACTGCTGGTGTGCATAGCCACAGACTGTGTGAGACACCAACGCACATATTACCAGTTCCCACAGGGCTCTAACAGAAAATATTGATACGTATGCACTGGAATCAAATGATACAACATAACAAACGGTTGCTTCTTTGCCAGTTTCGGGAACAAAAATGAATCTTGATGAATTTTCTTTGTCTTTTGCAGAAGACTGGCTAGCAGGAAAGCAATTAGGAAGCAACATTCAGATCCTTGCTTTTAAAGCAGGGTTTGATAGCATATGACTTTGAGAGGCAATCTCCAATCAGATCTTGACAGCAGCATTGGAGTTGCTTTAGAGGTGCCTCCACCACTTGCCCGTGTCTCACCTGAAAGCCGCTTCATTGGCAGCTGCCGGAGTCCCTGGGTTTTATTCATGTGGTAGTTGGATAAAACCGCCAGGGCGTAAGAGTTGTCATACAGCACATTGCCTCGGATGATCTGGAGGTTTTCCAGGGGAATGACATCCACCATGTTAAGTGCAATGAGCACGTAGCCTGCAACCTCCTGTATCGACTGAGAGAACAACAGAAGAAACAAGGTGCTTAATCCATGGTACTCTTCAATGACCACTTTCCTCCTCCCATTCCTCCAATCCACCATCTTTGAATTTTAAGGAATGACAGACCACTTAATCTCATTAAAAATAACTAAATCTAAGGACAAAAAGGGACTATGTGAAAAACTTTGCTGGTTAAGCATGTATAAACTCACCCTTTGAGCAGCTACAAGGGGTTCATTCCAAAGGTCCAGCACACCCCTGTTCTGTCCTCAAGCAAGGGTAAGTGAGGCTGACTAGGGGATGCAGGAGAAAAGGGCAAGCATGCATGCAATGGTAACTAAGTGTGATGCTTTCCACAAATACTTGCCTAACCTTCAACAACTGGCAGGACAGACACACCATCTGATTAAGGCTTTTACATTCTCTCTTCTGCCCCTTCGCTTGCTCATCAGAGAGGAAGATTAGGCAACCTTCTCCTTTTTAAATAATATATATCTTTACAGGGAAAAAAGACAAGTGAAGTACTGTTCCTGCATGTGGGTTAATTCCTGTCTTGCACTGTGAAATGTATGCATTTCTATCCCCTACAAAAATCACTGCAAGTGAAAAACCTTCAGGCTACTGCTTAGGATATTTTCCTTTTCTATGAAGACTACCAGTGAATTTTCAAGAGGCTTGCTACATTCCTTGGAACCCTGAGCTTCATGGCCAAGTTGTCTATGGGAAAGAAGAAGGGCCATACCATCATATTTGTAGCCCATATGTTCAAACCATAGATTTTTTGATCTTGCTTGTTACTTGCTGGTGGAGAACCTGGAGGTCCCCATGTCAGCCATGGCTCCTCCCTAGGCTGCAGCTGTATTTTAACATCGGTCCTCTGTCCATTCTCTCCTCAGCTTGCTGTAACTGCTCACGCACTTGTGCACAAAAAAAATGTTGAGATGGGAGTAGCCCATGTGTCAAACACAGGGAATTATCTTGACGATCACGTCAAGAATCCATGTGGGAAGTTATTGCACAGGACTTGCCTGCCTGCTGAGGGTGTGAGCACTTCAGGCTGGAGAGGCACTCGCCACCATGGCAGGGGAAGGCATCACAGATTGGAGGGCAGGGAAAAGGCCTCCGCACTTCAAAATCTGCACTTTGTGCTTTGCTTTGTCCAACAGCACCACAAAGCCTTTTGCTCTCTGGGAAGTGAGGTAACAGGTAAGGATGTAATTCTAATTATAAATTAGAAGAAACCCATCTTCATGGCACCCAGCACAGGCTGGCAAGTGCTTGATAAGCTATTTCTCAAAGTACCTGATTTGTATAGTAGGGTTGAGCATATCCTGCAGCCTACAGGTATGCTTAGACTGTGAGCTATGATTCCTCTGACATTAGCTAGCTATGTTTTTGGATCACCACAGAATTTTACCAGTAGCTGATCCTTTCCACTTAAAAAATGGAGTAGGATTTGTTGTAGCAGAGAAAGCCCCATTGGCCACAAACACTAACCTTCAGGAAAGAGAGGTCACGATTGTGCTCCACGTATGTAATCTCCAGGTTGCTGAGTACCACCTCACAATTGTTGTACATCCTCTGCAGGCTGGTGAAATGGTCTTCCACATGTCCCAGCTGGGTCAGCTTGTTATTTGTCCCTTGACAAACTGTGGAGGAAAGGAGAAAGCTCCATGAAGGAAAGGACTTGTGCATTTATCTTTAAAGGCACCACAGTAAGTTAAGCATCAGCTTCATAAGAAACAAGAACATTATTTGTCATGACTCTAATGGCAATAGCGTAGCAAGCATGCAGTGTTTCCCCCGGGCAGAGGTGTACCAGAATTTAGAGCTGGAATAACCCTCCATCACTTTCTGTTATAGAAAAACTTCAATATGAGGCTTTTGTACATAGGTAGCACTAAGTTTTCTGTATCACAAACATAATTCAGTTCTTGAGGAAAGGACATTGATATGGTTCCACTCAACACTACTGAAACTGGTATGCTGCCAGGTACCACCGAAGCTGATTTCCCTGAGGACCTATTTTACATTACTTTCAGGGACATTGGGTCTCCTTGTAAGCTCAGAAGGAGGAAGGGGGGCTTCCTGAAGGACTCCTTAAGCTACAAATCTGGGTTTTAAGGTCTAACTGAACCTCCAGGGCTTACACATCTCTTGCCACTCTGACATTTTGGGAGTATGACAGATTCAGGAGATTTTCTGGTGCATTCATCTTTGGCACTCAAATCCACTTTTGCCTGGTGGGGAAGGAAGAGGTGTCACACAGAGCACCACTGAGATTCCAAACATATATAACAGCACAATGGAAAAATTAGTCCCAACCTGAAATTATATTACTCTGCTTTATTAAATCTAGAGGAACTGGAAAAAGTTATCACCATTGTATTTGACTGCAATGAATGAGCAAAATGCAACATTGCTCTGAAGAAAAAACACCACACACAACC
Organism: Monarcha castaneiventris obscurior; assembly: GCA_026261815.1. NCBI lineage: Eukaryota > Metazoa > Chordata > Aves > Passeriformes > Monarchidae > Monarcha > Monarcha castaneiventris. The sequence goes on along the minus strand of JAMPIT010000230.1, from coordinate 49,488,272 downwards.
CTCAAAAATTCTGTACACATACAGTCATCCCCCGGGCTATCCCTACAGAGCTCAAATGAACACATCTCTCAGTTATGCTAATACAGAGGAAAGGAGAATGATATAGAAGACAATGTGGTAAAGAACTTCACAACCCCTTCCAGGGGCTCCTTCAGCTCAGCTTTGCTCTTCAGTGGGAGCTGTTAGGAGGATGTTATCTCATTGTATAATGCAACCCCAGCCTGACTGCACAGCTCTCCATAACAGAACAAAGCTTTCCATAACCGAAAGAATTGCATCCTTTTAACTTGGAGAAATGAATACATGAAATGATACTTCTGTAGAGCTGTAATTTGTAGAAGCACCAATCACAAAGTGGGGTGCTGCAAAGCAAATAACAAAGACTCTTGACAAAGCTGGAAATATGCTTCAGTTCTAGTAACAAAAGACACCACCTGTTGAAGATTTACCGAACAACTGATGCTTTATTAGTAGGAAAAATAACTTCATAGCAGTGATAAAAACACACCAATCATCAAAACTATTCACTGAACATGTGGTACTTCTCAGTACAATCACCAGCATTAGGAGTTATAGTGATAACAGATTAAATACTGTGGACCATGTTTAAAGCAAGGTTATCCACTCACATTCCTCAGTTATTTCTCATTATACATTATATAAACATTAGAGTGTTTGGAATCAGAGTGGCAACTGCTGGTAAATGGGAACACTGTAACAGGGGCTGTGAGTACATCATCTAAGCTGCTTGACCCTTTTTATTGACTTTGAATTTCTGAATTTCTTAACATTTGTGTTAGAAACTCTAAGTGGGAATTTCTGTTCCAGTTTCTGTTCCAGTTTCAAACTTAACTGTTGCATTGTGTTCATACTTGAAATCTGTATTTGCTGTCTGCTTCAAGTACAAGGATCACAAATTATCAGCCAGAGTCACGGGCTGGTTTTTATTCCTCAGAGTGGTCACATTTTGAAAATTAGAAGTACTGTCATATGGCTAGTCTGCCCTGGAAAATGTGTTGTTTTTGGGGATGGGGGTAAAGAGGCTTTGAACTGACTGGAAAAGTAAAGGAGTTGTCCCAGAGGTCATCTTGAATTTTAAGCAATGTTATCCTACAACCAAGCTAAAACCAGTATTAACAGATTCTCAGACTGTTCAAAACCTCAACCTGGATGCTCAGTTTAGGCATCTCATATCTGATCTTCAGAACAGTGTGATTTTGGAAAGCACTCCAACACAATGCAGAAGCAGGTGCAGTTTAGACTTCTCTCAGAAATAAAAACATGTAAGTCATCCTGCTATGATATTCAGGGTCCACAAATGACCTGATGCACTTGTTGCATCTCTGAGGTTACCAGCAAAGACCTGCCCTGATACTCAAGACAGGCCCAATGCAAAAGCTGCAGTGTTTATGCTACACCTGAACCAAAGGACAGGTGGAAGGAGGAGTTTTCTCTCCTGGCCACCTGTGCCCTTGATCGACCCTATGTGGCTTGGCACCAGTCAGACCATACAACAAAACAGCCCAGTTCACTGAAACAACCCCTAAAACAAACTGCACTGATTTGAATGTGCTTCTCTTGGGATCAGACAAGTGTTGGAGCTCTGAACTTGGGCCAGCTTGAGAAACACAGATTTTTTCATAGCTTACTAGGTCAAGGCTGATGCAGCAGTCAGAGGGCATGGTTACTCCTGCACTTCTGCCTCTCCCTCTCCCATGAGACCTCTCAGGAAACCATGCCAAAGAGTTGATCCAAGCTACAATAACATAAGACAATAAGTAAATAATTGGACAGAGAGTATTTTTAGCTCAGGAAAGTTTGCTGTTTTGGTTCACTATGGTGCCTCATGCATTGGAGGCAGCTCGGAGGATAGCAAGGAGGCAGAAGCAAATAGTCAAGAGAAGGAGCCTCCCTGCTTGTGAAGCTGCAGAGGGAAACCCAGACATAACAAGATCCAAAAACGCTTCAGCTTGGTTCTCCAGGAGCTACTTTTTTCCCCTGTATTGCAAGTAGAGAGCACTTTGATGGCTCTCTGCCAAAGACATCTTAAGCAAAACCACTGCTCCCCTCATCACATCCTCCATCCAGTAAACAGTAGCAGTAGATGAGATGTTAAGATCTGGAGAGAGGAAGAAAAAGGGCTGCCTCTGTTAAGAAATCAACAGTATGTGGCTGTCAGAGTATCAGTCAGAACACCTCAGTGGAGCTTTCTCCCTCATGCACAAATTTTTGTTTGTGCAAAGAGATATAAGGGATCTAAGTCCATCCACAAAGTGAACTTCATCGCACCAGTATTTAGCAAATGAGAACCTGGGTCATAAGCAGTATATGCTGAGCAAATAAAACCTAAATCAAACAAAACGAACCAAATCCCTGCAGCAGTATTACTGAACTCAGGCAAAGGCGCAGAATAATTTTCCAACTAGAATATTGAAAAGAAAAGAAAATGGTCTGCTTGTATCTGATGAATAATATAATTCCTGCAATTTCTCTGCTTATGGAAACTGTGTTCTGAAAAGATACATGTTATAATTATCTGTATATAATATCACATTGTGCATGCCACTCTGGCCAGAGGCTAAAGCACAGACAATGAGGTGCTCGCCTTGCTCCGCAGAGTTTTAAGTGGGATGTGCATGCTTGAGGGGATGGAATTTACTATGATTTAACCTCTATTGAACTCGACCTATTTGCCCTCTAAAGGACAGATTCTGATGCCAAATACAATACATTCATTACATACTTTTGTTTCAATGTGTAGCAAAGCCAACACTATCCAGGTTTAGGAGTCAGTGGTGGGCACGGACACTTGCATGGTACTGCAGGAGGCTGTGGTAGTATATACCACATAATGTATGTTCTAAAAAGGAGAGTAAAACATTCAGGGTGAGAATGTCCCCGACCAGCAGAGAAACCAAGACCCAGAACTGAACTTCAGGGCATGGCCTGATCCCTGAAAGATGAAAGCTTTGCTTTTATCTGTGATGTTAACATAATAAAAACACAACCGGTCTGGAAAGTTTTGACACAGAGGGCACATCCCAAGAGGCTGCTGTCTGTGGCAGTGCTGAGAGCAGGGCTGCATGCTGGGAGTGCAGGGTTCTCCCACCCCAGCCAGGGTGATGTCCTGGACCCTTGGTGCCCCAGCCACCACTCCGGTGACATGGGGGCAACCCAGAATTCTGAGGGACAGCGTCATGGGATTACCACCATGAAGTATTAAAATTCTATGTGATACAGATTTTAGCACATATGCTGCAATTCCTAAATGCCAAAGTGATGTTGATCTTGAATCAGTTGCAGCATTACCTCAACAGACAGTCTAACAAAAATTTAGATATTGCTGAAATGACCTGAATGTCAGGTGCTGTATCAGGCAGGAGCAATCAAAGGGCTCAGGAAAGAGCCACACTACATTGATAAATGCAAACTCGTTGAATTTAGTGCTTTTGAAAAGTGCAGGGTTGGCTGTCCTGGCTAGTAAAATCTGTATGTCCACAGACATGCTTGTTCCTCCCCTTCACTGCCTCAAACTTGGACTTTCAGGACTATTTCTAGGTGATGCAAACTGGTTCACTGTCTGCAACCCTTTGCTCCTTGGTCACTTTTTCTCTTGTGCAGCTCAAAGCAGTAGCATGAAACCAAAGCATTTCCTAAATGGCATTTTCCCCAAGTGATGGTAGGGAGACAGAGGGCATCCATACAGCTGTAATGCTAAGTGACTGTATTTTCCCAAATCCATACAAGCTCAGATTAAACAAAGTGGTCCCTGCAGCAATTGCATTGATACAAGTAAAATCTGTTTTCATTTTTCCCCAGAAAATCTCTGATTACTGAAGTCTCAATCCTGTCACGCATATTTGCCCCAGACTTGAGAAAAACCCCAGAGAATGCTTTGAAAACAAATTATCACCAATCCCCAAATCATCCTCTGTTTCTATCCATGCTTAGCCTATGTTAGTCTCCCTGCAGCTGTGATAGACACATCAAAATAATAACTCACAAAGGCAATTTCAGAGATATGCAAGTACATTTCCATGCTTCATATGTCACTTATAACTGTATATGCCCTGGCATAATAAATTTATATCCTTTACCACATTTTCTAGCCATTGCTGACAATAACGCAAAACTTGTAGATAAGGGGTATTTGTTTAATCTGACAGGGCATTTAGAAATGCTCCTCTCTCCTCACTTGTTAGCAGTAATTTCACTTTTGATTGTTTTTAGGTACTTTATGGAAGAGCAGTACTTGGGTGCTTGGTTGGGATACAAAGCTGCCACTGAATGCCCAGTGAGATAATGCTACTTGGTGTGTGACATCAGTGCTGCCCACACCCAACACACCTTTATCAGAGTGTGGGGGACAAAAACCTTCCAAGTGAACTGGAATAACTTTGCAGGAAATACTGTTCAATTTGGGTCTGTATGGGCAATCACACCATCCCAACCCATATCCCCTGTGTCACTCCTGCACAACACAGAGGGGATCCTGGCCATGCCCTGCACCTCCATGATCTCCCCTGTAAGGAAAACTGTTTCCCCTTTATGAAGTCTGCCACTGACCTTCGCCTAATAGGGCCTCAGAAATTAAAGGAAGATGCTTGTCATTCAAGCATAAATATGCACATTAGCTGTAAGGGCAGGTCCTCTATATGAGGTATATTTTTAACCAGCTTCAAAGCATACCCTTACAGCTATCAAATGGATCCACATAACCTGCAGTGGAAACCAGCAAAGTGCAGCTTACTAGCTGTCAAATGATCAAAATAATGATATTTAAGCTTATAATGAAGCATTAGAACAGACAGGACATTTGTCATCATGATTAAGCTATCAGAAAGAGAAAAGAACCATGCAATGCTTTCCCTAAAGAAAACAGGGTATGAAATATCAGAGGTTGGAATAATAAAGTGATGTTATGTTTTATTTAATCAATCTCTTAAATAGAAATATTTCTTATAGTGACAAGTTCCTCAACTCTAGGGGGAGAAGGGATGGAGAAATTTCAGTATTGTTTATTTGAAGGTGCTTAACAAACACACTGAGTAAGAATTTCAAGAGGGAGGAAAGATCATGTGACACAGAAAGAAAACCAAATCTGCTGCAATGTGCCATGGGAAGTTATAAAAAGGAAAGCTAGGAAACAGGTGAGGAGTACAAAGAGTGCTCAGATGCTGGCACATATTTTCCCTTGAGAACAGTGTTTGCAAACCCATACAATGCCTAAAAAGTCCAGTTTCAGCCCAATGACAGCAACATTTGGGCACTGGAAATTCTTCTGCAGAAGATAATTATTTTTGCACATATCCAAATACTTTAATTTAAAACATTGTGAAAAACAACCTCATGTGGCTGTACTAAGTTCTTGCTCAAACACTGCGGTTTAGAGTAATGCAGTTGCTGAGATTAATTCCAACTTTTAGACACACTGGGACCAAAACAATGACAGAGCTCTTAAAAATACTTAGATGGAAACTGTAATCACAAAAATTACCAAAACTGACACCCTAGTGGAGAAAAAGAATATGCCTTGAGGGAAAGCTTTCCCAGATGGTTTCTTATTCCTATTTACTTGACAAAAACAACTTTTCCAGATAAAGGTATTTTTATGTTTCCCTTCCTAACTCCAGTTAGGAGTGGAGACCTGCCCTTCAATGTCAAAAGTCACATCCTGGATTGCAAGGGATGAAGGCACCATGACAGTTGGATGGTCTGATTGCTGGTGAGTGCCTTTGCCCGAAAGAACAAATAATCACATACAAATCAACTTAGTCCTGAATGAAAACCTTACCAAAGTCACAGTATTTCTGACAACAAGGGATTCAGCCTTATTAATTCCCTAGGGTGCTTTTTTTTCCCTCCCCAATATCATTTACTAACATTTCTATTTTTCTTCTTTGTTGCCATTATTTAATTCTGCATGTATGTTTATTAATCCTCCAGAGATTAAGGCCAGACCAGGATGTGCTGAAATCAGGCTTTCCACTGGCTTCACTGTGAACTGGATGGGGGATTAAATTCCTCTCTTGCTGATGCCGGTGCAAATTTGGAGCACGTACATGGACAGGATGGACTAGCCCAGACTTTAAGCTTTGCCCTCTGAATGTCTTAGGATAAAACTGTGGGGTTGATACAGATATTCTCTGTAAACACCAGCAGAATTTCAAAGAAACAGGAACTGTCACAGTGCAACTTTCTACGGTTTGAGGAAAAGTTGATTTCTAAAGGTGCATAATAGATGGGAATTTTGAGATACGGTATTTCCAGTGAGGTACTGAAAGATAACCTGAGTTTAGGTCAGTTTTCTTCACATGGTTTTGTCAGTGATCTCTAGGAAGACTTCAAGTCACAGCTGAGGATTTCTGCAGATGACACAAACATTGCAGGAGTTCTAAATAACAAAGAGGGACAGATGACCTGCACAGGCCGGTTTGTATAATTTAGGAAAATAAGCCCTCTGAACAACATTACATGAACTATAGCCAAAGGCAAGGTGTTACATCAAAGACTGCAGAACACAGAGTAGACAGAAAATAGGGTGCTGGCATACAATTGCTCTGGAAAGGACTCGGGGATAATATGAGGTGATCAGTGCATTGCTTGACGAAAGAGAAACCAGCATCCACTGGGTCCATCAGTGGGAAAATGCAAAAGGAGGGGAGGCAGGTGTTGGCACTTATCCCTTGCAGTGTCCCGGCATGCCCCAAGGGCACTGGCCTCTGCACTAGAGGGCTCTCCTCTCCCTGCAAAGCAGGTGCCCCCTGGGGCAGCTCCCACTCCCAGTGCTACCAGGATGCTCCCCTCAGGCTTCAGTCCATGTCCCTGACACATGGCCAGTGACTAGTGCACCAGGATTTTGCCTTGAGTTTTGCAGGCTATTTATTAAGAATGATGGCTGGAAAGTCAAGCTCCCCAAGATGTCCTCACCAGCAGCTGGGGTGCTGCTGTTGGGTTGTTCATCCCACTGGCACCCTCTGGAGATGCTGCTACAAAGGTAACTAAGAGCTTGCATGGGGCTTTTCTCCTTTGAGCTATTGCTCAAGGTTAAAAGGTCAGGTCTATTGAAAGTGCAATCACCAGTGAACTTAAAGAATGAATTGCTTCTATGATCTATTAGTGAGGAAGAACCAAGAATAAGGAAACCTCCTATCTTTCAACCACTATGCAAACATCCCCACACATATATATACCAACAATAATGAACAGTTTATAAATATTAGACGCAACACTTAAAAATTTTTATGCAGAAAACTACAGAGGCACCTTCCCCCCCTTTTTAACCATCTTCATAGAAATTCAAGCCATACAGACTGTGCTATTTGAAATCAGCATGGACTTTGAGGTCCCCCCATGAAGTTTTTCCATGTGAGCCCAACGGAGCAGGGTGATGGGCTTGACTCTACAAATATCTTAAGAGCAGGATGGGCAAAGTGGTGAGTTCATGCCCTAGCTTGCCATTTTTAGTCTCACTGTTTCCTACATACAACAGAGCAACAGAAGCTGGATGCTATAGAGTGCAAAATGTGGCTCTTCAAGACAAAATGCCAACTGCAGCTTAGACATCCAAGTGGTGTACAGCACAGGGAAACACCAGTGAGTGCTGTGGAAAGGAACAAGACTGTGGGAACCACTGAGGAGGAAATTAAGGAGTGGGGGAAAGGCAGAGTTCGTGGTATATTGGTTACGCTGGATGGAAGTTCTGCCATCCCATTTATTCTGGGTCCTCCAAGAGAAAGCATTGTCCATGCCTTTGTTTTAGAACAGTGATCTTCCTGCTTTGTGAAACCCACATACTGACCAAAGTAAGTTTGCCTTGCACTGTACTGTGTGTACCCAAACAAGACCATGCACGGGGCAAGAGACTCCGGTGTCAGTCCCCGCAGGCTCTGTGTGCTCCAGTGGTTTGTTTTCCCCAAGAATGGGTTTATCAGGTAGCACAGGCCCTGGCTAAAAGTCCATGGCCGCAGTCCTCCTGCCCTCCACTTTCATGCACCAGCATAGCTACCATATTAATCTCAAAAAAGCTGTGTGCCTCCGCTGGGCAGAGCCCTGGAGTGTGAGGACTGTCACACAGCTCCATTCATGTGAGGCTCGGGCCCTGGGAAATGGCTCACAGAAACGAACTGGTTCTCCTGGCATCTATGGTGAAGTTTGTATTACTGTGCTGCTGCAAGTGGTGTAAAAAGTCTGCACAGAACACAGCAGAAACCAGGCAAGAGACCTCCAACAATGGGCATGGCTCATCAAGCCTTGAATCTGGTGACACATATCTGGCAGGGCTGTGCCATCTCAAGATCTACACCAAGTTACTTGGGAAAACAAGTAGATGACAATGGATACATAAGCCTGTGTTCCGTGGTCTAAAAAGCCTACATTCTTCATTGTTGTTTGTTCTGGCAACATCTATGAAGCAGCAGGATTTTATAGCACAATAAAAAGAAACTGAAGATGTGTGGCCGTGAAAATATGGGATCAGTTGCTAGTTACATCAGCACTGAATTGTTTAAAATTGTTTCAAAATGAGTTAACTTGAGAAACGAGAGCTAAAGGCATTAAACTATGCTGTGAACATTTTAGCATGTGGGATTTCTTGAGACACTGCAATTGCTTATTTCAATTTGTGCCTTCCAATGAAAAAAGTCATATGTTTTTCTTTACTTATATTAAATCAAGTCTCATGTTGAAGTAAGCTGTGGTGCTCATGCACGTATTTCTGAATCCCCTGAGGTGTAAGTTCTATGTGAGCACTCACACACTGGCTCAAAAAGGACAAGAGAAACCACTTACAGATGATTCCAAATAGAACACTAAAAGCTTGCTATTACAAATACAACACATCCTCATTTTTTTCCCCCAATAAATATATGATTACACATACACATATATACATATATGTAGCTCTCCCAGATAAGCCGGCTGACATCTCTAGAGGCTGCAATGTATGTGAAGAACTGCTGAAACACAACAGCAACCACACAAGCTTCATTTGTTGCCTTGAACTACACATGCCCACCTCCATGATAACCCCATCTACTTCTGTGTGTGGTTCTGCCCACTGAGGACATGGGAAGTGCTGCCAGCAACCACGGTGAATGCTCCACCAAGCCTCTGGGCCTGCATCAGTCCTGACGCTTCCTCCCAAGCCGGTCTACAGCAAGTTCCAGCCTCCTGTGGAGTCAAACTGGAAAGCTACAGAAAGATCTATGCCCTATGGGACATCTTGTCCCTTAAGAATGAGGCCACCTTCTCAAACGAGACTAAAACAAGACAAAAACTGCAGACAGGACTAAGATAAACAGTATTTACTGCTTCAAACAACAAAAGGTACTGTTAAGTTAATAATGTAGCAAATGTCCTGTCAACTGACTACAAAGAACAAATGCAAGCTGATAAAAAGCTTTAAAAGTTTGTTTTCAACAACTGTGCATTCATGGGAATAAATGCTAACACTTACTCTAGGGCTTCCAGACTAAATTTGGATATTTGTGCATGTTGACAAGCAAGCAAGTTAATACACGCTGCTGGGTTTGAAGAGCCTCCAGTAATATTTAACTTTAAAAGGAATAGCAGAAGAGCATATTAGATGTAAATGAGGATCATCTTCTGATCTTCATTTAAACCTTGACTAAAACTCAGTGGAAAGACTGCTATTGAAACGAATGGGATCTGAATCAAGCTCTTATTTCACTTAATTTAACTGTGTGAAATTTAATAAATGAGGTAAATAGACTTTCTACCACCCTTTATTCTGGAAGGAGAAGAACTACAATTACATTTTGAAAGTGCAGCTAAAAAGCCACAAAATGATTTAACAGCACCTGGGTAAGTTTTGAAGATGAAGAACAATTTATCTTCAAAAGTCTGGGCAGAAAAAACATTGAATTTAGTCGTTGTTACTATAAATGTTGCATGTTATAGCAAGTGGACTGCTTTTAGAGCTGGTCTTATCTAGCAATAGGGAATCTCAGTCACATTTAATGCCAGGGTTTCAGTTCTGTGAAGACACGCAAACTAGTTTGAACACTATAAAAGGTATTTGAAATGCATGATTACAGTACGTTTCATGCTGTTCAAACTCTGAAGAAGTTCCCTCTCCATCTCATGATTTGCACGGTTCCTTCCTCATGTCCTTTCACCCTTTTCAGCGAAGGAAATGCTCCATGGCTTAGTATGGAGTCCAGCAAACCTGCATTCTGAACTCCAGAAAATAATGTAACAATGGATAAGGCTCTGCTAACACTTTTAGGCTTCTATGATCATTATGTCCATTCATGCAGGTCACAGAGAAAAAACGTCTGAGGTTTTTTCATTTGTTTGTGTGTTTTTTTATTTTTATTGCCTTTGAAAATACTAATAAAAGAAATATTGAAAATGGGTAAGTGAAACTTTCTTCCTTGAAAAGAACAAAACCCCACATTTATCAAACGGCTGTGCTTTGTATTGACCTGTGTGTCTTTTTAGGTCAAATTATTATTTCATATATACTCAGAATTAGTGGCTGTTTAATTGTGAACAGCTTAAAATCATAATAAAGATGACTGCAGCTGCTAAATTTGATTCTGCAACTCCTTTGTCCCCAATGTTTGAGAGATGGTCTTCCTCAAGGACCTGTTCTAAGCAACGAGGCATGAAAAACAATGCACATCTTTATCAAACACAACACCCCCCCACATGCAAATATGAAAATCCAGAAGATGACATGCAGATAAGGATTAAACGAAAATCCGCCCTTACATAAACGACACAAACCTGCTTTAACACATTCCACACCCTGCAGAAAAAGTTGCCAGAAAAAAACTGCCTCACCAGTTCAGTGAATGAGAGGAATAAATGGTCCCTTGTATACAAAAAGCTGGTAAATCAGCTACAACCTAAGCTCCAGCACAGAACGAAAATGTTATCAGTAGCAGACAGTTGGACTGTGCTTATCTTTGCCAAAAGTGTCTTGAGGGGGGAAAAAATACCAGAAACTTTTTACTACTGGAGTGAAATGCATGAAAGCCGGAGAAGCCTGACGGTAGAACTGATCTCACTCGCTCCTGTTCCCATCTGCTCCTCTGTTCCTGCAATGTTTCTTCTGCAAAAGATTGCACTCAAGTGTTTTGATGAACGGAGGAATTTTTGTAATCCACTGGGTTTGGGGTTCTTTTCCTTATTTTTTTTTCCACTCTGACTAAAAATAATCAGCTTTTACTTTTTATTCTATTACAATTTAGAAACTCGCTGCTGTACACAGGTCCCTGACTTTTTTTGTTTCCTAGAAGAAAATGGAGGGAAACAGAGCTGGGAACATCCCAGTTCAAGCTCCAGCATCAGCATCACTGCTGTGGGGCATCTCATCAGTGTTGCAGGAGGATTGGCCCTGCTCATCTGCCAAGTACATACACCATGTACACATTTGTTACTTCAGTGCTGCTAGGTGCCTTACACCTTCCAAAATACAACTGTACCTGCCTAAGAAACCCACTGCTTCACTTCCTTGACTTCAACGTTTTGTGGGAAGAAGTTTCTTGAACAGAAAGACAGTTGAAATCACATTCTAATATATTTCTGGTACATTGCTTGGAGATGCCATATTTTTTTCTAGCCCATATCCTTTGTGGAAATTCAAAGAAAGGAAGGATTGGTGGAGTAGCAACCTCAGAAGATACTAGAGGCAAGCACTGTCAGGATTTGAGATCCATCACTCCAAGAATTTGCATGCTTGAATCTTCCAAGGACTTTTACAGACTACTAAAACTATGAGGGAAAAAAATTATGTGAGGCAGGCGTTTATGTACCTCAGCTAGAAAAAAAAATCACACTTTGTTTTCCAGAGAATGACATTAACTTCGGGAAGATCTGGCCTTGGCTACTGCATCCCAGAAAGTTTCCAAACTGGTAAAACAGTTGCCTTCTGAGCAAACAGGCACATCACACAGCCAACTCTCCCACTCCACTGCGAAGCTGCTCCCTGCCTTGTGAAGTATCTTCTGATAAGCCTTACTAAAACCAGAGCCACCTTATCTGGGAAAAATGACACCTACCAAGTCTTTAAAGCCGTGGGTCTGTCTGGCTGCCTTTGATGCATTCGCCAGTCTTCAATCACTATCTATCATTTCATGGTGGAGCTGCAGCAGCTCTTGTGAGCCCAGTAAAATCGCTTGCCTCGCTTCGAGTGATGAAATGCTACCAGCCCCAGAGAACAGAGCAGCTTTGTGTGTTAGCAGCTTCGTGTTTTAGCAGCTCTGTGTTGCCTTCGTCTTCACCTCCCAAAGCTTGGAAACAAATACTCATCATGAACAAATGAAATTATTTCTTCCATGGGCTAGGAAATGAACTTTGTGGTGTTGAATGTCAGACTGTGTAGTACTACACTGGATTGTATGGCCAGTCTTAGAAAAATAAAGCAGAACAATCCTGTTCTCAATACTACATCTAAAGGTCTGCATTACAAAACTTCAAAAGATGTAGATGGATTTTCCAAAGTAGGAATAGGAGTTTGGCATGTAAATCATACAGCAGGCCAGTGGGAGGTGGTCATCAGCACGGGCTACTGAAAGTCCTCTCTTTAAGATCAATCAGCTCTGCTCAAAGAAAGATGGAAGTTTTGCCACTAAGAAGTAAAGTTTTCAAGACTTACTATGCCTCCACGAAGGAACGTTCTGAAGGAACATTCTGAAGGAATAAGAGCCCCCACTTTGCCCCAAATGCAACATTACTGTGTTGGTATCAGTGCAGCAGGAGGGCATTTTTAGAGCTCGTCTCACTCCAAAATGACTTCATTTAGTTGCACTGGGCTGCAGTACCTTGGAGCAGTAACATCATTTTTAAGCAGAATGCAAAACGGCATTACAAATAATAGCATTACAAGGAAAAAAAAAAAAAAAGATGTGCTTAGAAGGGACAGAAAACGGCTGCTGGTAGATGCATTACAGCCTCATTCAGCTTACAAGCTCCCCAAAGGTTCTAGTACAGGAGTTAAGCAAACCCATGGGAAAATTGAACTTCTGATCTGACTGTGTTACACAGCTACAGGATGTCTCTGCTGTCACCAGGTTTGCTTTTACGAGACAGCACCCGATAGAAGGCGTTTGTGTTTTTTAGCTCTTCGATCTCATAAATAAAATTACTGAGTTCTTTCAGAGCTTTGCCAAAATAAGTTTCCATTAAAAGTCTCAAAACTGTCTATGGAAAGTTTCTGCTATGCTTTACTGAACTCTCCCAATAAATGGCAAAGCGGTTTATCCTTGTGGGAAAAAGCTCTGTCAGTGTGCATCTACTCCAGACAATGTGCTACCAACACAACTCAGGAAAGAAAATGTGGGTCTCAGAGTAACTCAAATGTGGTGGTTAGGGTGCTGCTTTTCCCTCCGCATGTTGAAGCCCACTGTGTCAAGGAGTCCCACAACCCTCGCCACTGCACTTTGCAGAATGTGACTGATATGCTTTGCAGGACCCTGGGACACAGCAAAATACTGGCCTTCTGAAATCTCCTGATTAAAGTTGCACTTTTGGGAGGAATTAATCCTACCCAAAAACGTGGGCGTGCTCATAAACACCAAACATATTCTTACCTGTTCTTAATAACGTATATCTTCAAGCATGCAAAACTGTCTGTCCTTCTTTTTCCATTTAAGCGCATTTATTTAAAAACTCGGCTTTCCATCAGGAAGGGAAAATAAGTTTTACGCTTCAAGAATATAAAACTCATCAAGTAGAAAGTCTGCATTGGCCTAGATCAGTGACCATGTAAAGATGAAGCTGCTGAAGCTCTGATGGTGATACTGCTGCTTTTGAAAATTCTGCCTTAAAGCCTTATCCCATTCTTTTTGGTTTTAAGCAATTTTTTAGATTCAAACTTGACCATAAGTAATCAAACAGTATACCACGGAACTGGAAGGTCGTCTCTTGGAAGGCATTTCACTGTGGCCATTATGTGAAAGCCTATGGAGAGGCAACAGGATTTCAGAAACAGTGACTAAGTATACACATCTCTCAGACAGAGCACTGGAAACTTATTTTTTGCCTGCTTTTAGTAAAAAGATGCTATTAGATCTCTGTGGTTATTACTGCAGAAGTGGATTATCTCATTCATTCTAAGGCATCACTTAAAGTGCTTCCTCGACCAGAGATTTCAATTTGTGCTCTACACCACCCTGGGAGACCCTGGACTATTTTAATGCCCATGAAAGCTAAATAATGAAAAGCAGAGAGATTTGTAGCCCACCTCCCTCAGAATGACTGTAGGTGCTTGCATATTGAGCAATGCTGGAAACCACTGGTATGCATAAACTGTGAACTCCTTCAAAGCAACTCCTACCACTGCCTTACCCCCGCACCCCCAGCAGTGTATTCACACACACACACATATGTTTATTACATGGCCTCTCGATGCCACCGTAAGTCTACCTGAAGTACTTAAGGTGAGACTGAACTGGGGGAGATGGGTGGTACAGCATTACACACCGATTTCCAATCTCTCCCTGAGCATGAACAGCGCCTACCGCTGTCTCCCATACAATCTCCTGTGCTAATGTACAGACCCCTTAACAAGAAAACACTCCCAATCCGTGCAAATGCTTACAGGAGTCTCCCTATGGAGCTGCTGCCATTTCTTCCTCACTTATTTTCAAGGAATATATGTCACCAGCTTCAATTTATAGAGAGCAAATAAGTTTTTCGATCAGATGAAAAAATACCCCTCTAATTGTGTAATGAATATCCCAAAGCTGAAGACACAGTGAGCTAGGAAGTGCTCTGGAGCACTTCAGAAGAACAGAGACTCACTACATTTCATAGATATGTGTGATGCTAACACATAGTTGACTGTGAGTGAAAAACAATCCTGTCTCAATTTCCACAGGAGTTTATCATCACATAGCCCAGATACTGTAACTGTTTCCTTGCTATGATGCGAAAAGCTTCTTTCTTTGTTCACCAATTGGCTGGAAGAAAAGACTGGGGGGGAGGCAGGGGCAAGGAGAATTATGTGGGGGTGTGGAGCATTATGTTCCGCTATGAGAACTGCCCAAGTTAGTGCATTAATTATTTCTTAGCACTATCATGTAACAGTGTGTTCCTAAAATAAAGTAGTCAGCGTGTTTATCAGTGACTTACAAATGTACTTTATCCTCTGTGGCACAATATCATGACTCAAAACAAAGCTTGAATTCTTCAGCCAGAGTTTTTTTCATCTAGGGTCATGCTCCTGTCTAGATTAAGAAAATAGAAAAGTTTTTGGTTGGTTGTCTGGGGGTTTTTTTGTTTGGTTGTTGGTATTTGTTCGGGTTTTTTTCTTTTTTTTTGAGGAAAGCACAGTATTTTCTTTAGTTCTGTTATGAGATAAGATATTTACTACTGAACACGTGTTACAAATATATGACAGAGCAATAAAGACAATTTAATAGCCTGGGAATCTCTTGCTCAAGAAGGCTAAGAGGTCAAAAGTTACGTCTTTGACATATAACATATGCTTTCTGAGTGCCTTCTAATTGCAGGAAATGTTTTGATTTCGCAATCTTACAAATATTCCTGAAAACTCTGAGGTATTTCTCAAAGTGATTCAGTCATGTGGGATTTAAAAAATGGACACTTCCTCTGACCACCTTACCTTAGCACCAAGCGCCTTAATGAATGTACTTCAAGAGGTCATGGATAGCTCCTGAGGTATTTCCCCTCCTGGAAGGGGACTGTAACAATCACATTACATGCAGAGCCCTGCTGATGGGGGGAGATCAGCACGGTTACACCGGCCACTGGACAAACAAACACAAGTCCAGCTGTGCTGCACATACACACAGGCCCTGCCAGCTCCCTGCCAGAAGGGCTCAAGCCCTGCCTCTGCAAGGGCAGAAAACCCATGTCACGCCATTCCTAACAACTGGGGGCTGCTGAGTCACTCAGTCACTCATGCCCAGGAAGACACAGCTGCTTCCAAAGGAGCCACTGGTGCGAGCTGTCGCTTGACCCTCTGGAGTCAGCGGGCACAGATAAGCACACCAATAGAACTATTCATCCTCTCTGCATAGGATGCCATGTCCCTTTTTTGTCAGGCAGCTTGAGATTTCAATAGAGACACAGCATAAATCAAATTTCTCTACAAACATCTGGGTTACAACAAGACCTAACTTGCCCGTGATTTATTAATTTACAAACAATTAGGAGATTAATAGGAATGAATGACGCCAGTGATAGCTATAAGCAGATTTCTTACCCATTAGAGCCCATAGGGTCATGTGATGGTTCTACAGGTTCCCTGCTCAATGCTCACGTGCACTATGCCACAGCCTGCTGGAGACATATGGAGCCCCAGGGAGGCAGTGGGGCCCTTTGTGCCTCTTGGAAGTTGCTCCAGACCTTCATCCCTCTGATATTTATGAAATTTGCTTCTAAATGTTCAGTCTAAACTCAGGCTTTACCATTCAGACTATTTGTATAAGTTGTGCTAGCATTGTTCTTTCCATTAAGGTACCTTCTTCCCAGTCTGATACTGTCTTTTCCAATGCATGTACCATGCCCCCATCATTCAGCTCTCTTAGCCCTGTCTCATAAACCAGCATATTTCCCTGATTTTCCTTTTATTATATGCATCCAGTTAATACCCATATTCCATTGAACTGGGGACCAGAACTATACACAGTGTTCCTGCCAAGGACTTAGCAGTGTATTGCAAAATATATTAATGCTTTATCACTACTGGGACTTTCTGCACAGTGTATCCTTATTTTCTGGATATACATTCTTCCAGATAAAAACAGAGGAAGGATGTACTTTTGGGTCCTGCACAATTTTAACTTTTATTCCATTTCTTAGCATCCTCCAATTCTACTTAAATGCCATCCAAACCTTCCTCTTACTTCTCGCTGTCTCTCAGCTCTCCATTGTGAAACATCACTGTGAGAAACACCTACGCAAAGATCCTTAATGAAAATATTTAATTAGACATGTCCCAAGAACAATTCGTAAGGATACCCAGTAGATACCTGTCTCTAGAGCTTTTCTGATACAATCTTTTGTGTCCTCTTTAATCAGCTCTTCATCCAAGTTTAAACTCTGCTACTAAACTTCACCTCCTTCAAGTGATGTAGTAACTTCCACCACTTCATTACTTGGGTTACTGAAGTTCAGGCTAGTAATTATCTCCACAAAATGAAACAAAAACAAAAACCCAACCATCTCACCACAAAAGATAACCTGGTAGGACTGATCTTTGCTAACACAACTAAAGCTTTAGCCTATTTTCCATTTACTTTATTTACCTTAATTTTCCTTTCCTTCAAAGCACTTTCTGAAGCTGAGCATGGTCTCAAAGGCAGAATAAAGGTTCTATAGCCACGTGGCTTTCTCTATTCCTTGAAAACATGGGGATCTCATTTTATTGCACAGATATGCAGAATCGAGATTGCTTGATGACAGATTAAATTGCTTACTTTTAAAATAAAGTATTTATCACTTTCTAAACTATACCTAGTAGTAGCTTGACTTGGGTATGCTGTGACTGGAGAGTGATTGGAAAAGTGGAGAGGATACATTTCTCTCAGAGAAGATTTAGGATTGAGAAATTCCATTAAGAATTACTTTTCTGCAGATCTCTCCTGTCCCTGTACCTTTTATTGTACATGTAAACACCCTGTCTGTCTTCAGTACCATATAAAAATTTTCATGGTGGCAAAATTCAACCTGACTCAGCTTGGAGTTAACTTCTGATTAATTTTCTTCTTAATTAATGTAAGTTTCTGATATTCACACCCTTTGCAGAGAAATAAGGAAGGTTGGTCTTTTAAATCCAAGTTACTTTTTAAGGGAAATATAATTGAAAAAACCCCAAACCCAGACAGTCGTATCTGTGTCACTGAAGCTGTGTGAGCTGTACCTGATAAATCACCTGTCTGTGATGCCACAGAAAACATTCTGTGCTACTTCCTGTACACCTTGTTTGTAAAGCTCTGTTTACTTACCTGTTACTGTTTGGCTAACTATTAACCACAATTAACCCGATGGACTTTTTTTCCAAACAGAACTAATATTTATCAGAAAAGCAAAACTTACTCAGTAAGCCAAATGCAAATGTTGTCTCAGGCAAGGTCAGAGAGGTCATGGGGAGCGATATGGCTCTATTTCCACATGCGGTAGTTTGTTCATTATTGATGATTGCAAATTAGAAGGAGACAACCAGAAGATCAGAACTGTAATTTTCTGTTTATTATGGATTTTTAAAAAGGTATTATTTACAGAGTGGTTTGGAATCTAGTTCCAGATTGGACGGAGAAAAAAAGCTGTTTTCTAGGCTTGCTGACAAAAACATTTTAAAATTCACTGCAATGCTACTGAAAAATTTAGGGTTTTTTCTTTCCTACTGTCTATTTCTGAGCAGCAAGCAACAAAATATTTCAGGAGAGCAATGGATGTTGCATCCTACCAACTACTTCTGCATCCTTTGCTAACAGCTCACTGGCACCTTCTGTTGCTCTAACATCCGGGGTGATGGCTTCTGTCCCCTTCACTGTGTCCCTGTGGGACAGACCCACAGGGTATACACCTGTAACACAGTCTTACTGCTTTGAGACACCACTCTCACATGCAGTTAAGCCTTGTCTCCCCGAGTTTAAAAAAACCACTAGAAATTAAAGGAGGTAAACCCGACTTTCGTATTAATGGTGCCAAAATCAGCCCAGGCTATGGCTGAAATAAAAAATGCAAAACAGACTGTCAGATGATACCATAAATGTTGGCAGATCAGTCTAACTCCCATCTTTCTCAGTGGGGGGAAGAGGTGTTTCAGCAGATACTGCAGACATCTAAAGCTGAGAGCTCGAATCGTAACAAAACATTTCACTTTTCCCAGACGGTGTTCTCCTATTCAAGGATGTTTGTGAAACCATGCTGCCAAATCTGTGATTTCACAAACTTTTCCACAGTGATAACATAAACAGTAAGTAGTGATTTATCTGAGGGATCAAGCTGCACTAGAAGGGGAATGTGAAAAAATGTGCATTTGAAGGCATTCTCTCCCCTCATGTATATGAGGAAGGATGAAAGCTCATATACATGTATAAAATGAACCACACACCCCAGACCTGACAGAATGCAAGCTTTTTTTGGTCTGCTTTCTGACAATCCATGTCAAATTCAATGAACTGAAAAAAAAAGCAAAATAAAAAGCTTTTTTTAAAAACTGAATTAACTCTGTTTTACTTCTTAATAAAGCAATTTTGTGAGATTTGCACAGCAGAGCATTAAGAATATTCTCCATAACTCATTGAGCTTTCGCTCTTCCTTTTAAACTAGTAGATGATGGCTTTCTCAGGGAAGATCAGATTTTGCTCGCAGTTACATCTACATCAAAACAGAAGTAATGACACTGACTGGGGCAAAATTATTCCAGATTTACATTTCTCTCACGGACAGCACCAAGAAAGAACAGTTTAAAGACAATCCAGTTAATTAAATCTAAATTCATCACACTTTTTAAAGTTGTGAGCAAGAAGAAAACCTAGACTTAGCATGTTATTATTGCTTATTGCCAAGAAGCACTCACTATAAAAACCACTTGAATTCAAAATTGCATGTGAGCATATATTGTAGCAGGGAAGTTATGGCAGAAAGGAGAATAACTTTCCAAACTTTGATAATTGCTTGATCTGGAGTTTTGATTAAATGGTCCTTCCAGTATGAAATTATCCTCTAAGAGGGCCACAGTCTTGAATTCCCCCTCATATTTCCTTAATGATTTTCACATTTTATTTTCTCTACTGCAGTCAAAACAACTTCTTTGGCAGTCAAACCTTCCTGCAGTACACAGCCTGTGTGACCACTCTTATTCCCACAGAAGGCATCTGGGACTACATTCTCTCCTGGATGAAAGTGAGAGCATCTGTCTTCACCATTGAAGTTAAATATTTCTCATTTTTGCAGAGCTCTTAGGGCTTTAGTTTAAGTGTTGGGGGAAAGGGAGGATATCACACAGGGCTGCTTATGCAATTATCAGGTCATGTATCCATGGTACACATGGGAGTCAGAGGAGGGAGAGATGCATGGCCAGTTACCTGTCCCAGCACCCACACCTTGTCCTGCTGCCTCTCCCTCCATGCTCCAAAAAAACCCCCCATAGGTTTACAGCAGCTAATGCTGTTAAAAAGAACCACATAATCTGAAAGTGCTTTTTAAGCTTTGTTTTTCTCCTCAAAAGAGATGCTCAAGTGAGTTAAAAAATTGTGATAAATCTTCCTAGAATATAACCTATCCTGTAGCTTATAATTTACTTACTTGAGTACCACTCACAGTTGGGCAGAATCATGCAGGGAAGCAAATGCACCAGAAAGGATAAACTGTCTCAAAACACTACTCTGAAGGTCAAATGAGAATCAACAACTCAAACGCAAGAGGAAGAAACGATGATCTTGCAAACATTGGTTCATTTTTTTGGTTGCACCATCACCACCAGCCCCTGTCTAAATGAAGACACAGTACTGAAGAGCCAGAAGCCTGGAAAGACAAATATTCCCGTCATCAATAGGAGGGCTGTACTCCTTGTGATCAGTCACTGTCTGTTGCTAACACATCCAAGGTTTTCTCTGCCTGTTTCTTCAACCTGGGCTCCTTGTGGTTTTATCTTTTTATTTGGCACTTTCCCATTGAGATTCAACTTTTTCTCTGAAGATCTACCCTCTGCAATCTGCCTTCTTCCAAACAAGCAGCCAGAACGCAGTGAACCAGAAGGCCGCTCTCCCCCAGTCTCTCTCAACATAGCAAAGAGAAAAAGGCAAAGAGGAGAAAGGTCTTGTCTTAGGAACGCAAAGCCCAGGAGTGAAGAAGGCATGAGCTTACTGTGCGGTGAGGAGTGCACCTGTGAGCTGCAGCTTGGGTGGGTTGGCGTGGGCCAGGGGACATCGCTCCCACATCCTTGTGCCCATCCTAGAGCCAACACTGTTTCCTTTCCCACAGCCTGATGTCATCACCCAGAAACTCCCAAAAGCAAAATCCTTTTGCCTTCTTATCCACATCATCCAAAACCATCTGCGAGCTGAAAATGAGGGCTGTGATGCACTCAGAGTTAATTTATCCAGAGTAAATTTAATAACTAACAGCAGCTATTGTTTGTTAATGTGTGGAGCCTTATGTCCTATCGCTTTATTAAAATGTCTACATGTATTTATTCACATTCAGGAGATGTTTAATCTTCTCTGTGACCACTAATAAAAAATCCCTGCCAATATTTAATATTAAAGTACTAGGCCTTAGTGAAGTGCCAATTTCCAGGAGCCATGAATAAAAACTCCCTTGTGAACACACACAAAAAATTTAAAAAACTAGATTATCTGAGTCAAATGAAAAAAAACCAAACCCCACCACAAACAACATGGGAAAAAATATGCAAAAATCCAGACAGCCACAATTTAAGGATGTGTTTTACTTTTAGTGGTTGAAGGTTCTGTTAATGGCAGCTAAAGGGAAAAGAATTACTGGGGTCATCTGTGATGGCAAGGAGTAAGAAGTAGCACCCCAGCCTCCCAACACAGACACTAAGTGAATGGCAGAGGGGAGAGCTGACACTGTCTGTGCCTCCGGTAGCGCTGCTGGGGCTGCTCCCAGCTCAGCTCCTGGTGCTCGCTGGGCACCAGTAAGGGCATTCCCCAGTGAGGGCGGGATCACTGCGTTCTGAAGAATACACCAGTCATACTGAGTGGGTATTGTTAAAAAAAGAAAGAAAGTACTTTTCCAATTACTAAAACATGTGGGTCTTATCCTTCATTACACCCTTGGTTTTCCTTTAATAACTCACAATTATCTGGGGCCACTGAAGACCCTTTGCAGTAAGCCAAGTGAACCCAGCTCACTCTACACCACCGGATTTCTATTTCCGGCCCTGAAGAGCCAGGCTGAGAGGTTTCTCAGCCACCACAGGGTGCTGAGAGCCATCCTGCCCAATGTCTGGTAGTTCATGGTGTAGTCAGGCTCCTGAGGGGCAGGGCTGGTCCATGACGAAAGGCCAGGTAAGCATCACAGAGCAAGACAAAACTTGCCCAAGCATGACAGCTGGCTGAAGTAAAGGTGACTGTGGCTGCAGGAGCTCTTGCCCTGCCGTCCCAAGCCACAGCTGAGCAGAGAAGTCAGCCTTCTGCTGCAATACAGCACGTCCCCCAGCTGAAATAATAATAAAAAATGGAATTCATATACTGAGTTAACATACATGGGATTTGGGAAGAGGAAATGGGAGGGGGCAATGAACAGACAGAGTAGTTGCAGTCAGCTGCTCACCACTAACTCAGGCCAGGGTTTGCACGGCCACTGAGTCAGCTTCTGGGCTGTGAACAGAAAAATCCAAACACCAACCAGCAAAACACTACACACAGGAGCAACATCCAGGTGCTCACTTGGGGCATGGACTCTTCACTGGATCTGTCACCCACTCAAGTCTGCTTTTCACATTTTAGCGGAGGAGAGGAAAGCTGGGTACAAAATCACTGAGACACAGGATGGTGTCAGCTCTCCCACCCACAGGTACACTCCTCCTCCACTTCCCGGCTGCTACCCAGCAAGGCACTAGGAATTTGATAGGACAAACCCGTCCTCAATAAATTCCTCGCATCTCATTTAGGAATAGAATTATGCCCAGCAAGGGACAAGGGAGTTACATATCAGGTATTACCCAAGATTTTATTGCTGCTGGTACCATTTACATACGACTCATGGGTAAATGATGCGAGGCCAAATGGCAATTACTCACAGTATTTGGTGTGACACAACGTTTTACTATGAAGAAACAAAGGTCTCTTTGGTCCACTTGATGCCAGAGGCTGAGAAGTCTGAAGTCAGTGCAAGTTATTGCTTCTTCAGGCCTCTTTGAAATACATGCTAGGGCCATTTAGGTGCCCCTGGGGACACCAACATCTCTGCCACTTCCATCTCTACCACCCTCCAGGGCAATGTCTGCCAGGATGCGGAGGCACCGAGCAGGGCAAGAAGAGAATAATGGCAAAGAAATCTTACAGCATTCTTGCACAAAATCACCACCCATCTCGGTTCTCCCTCAGAAACAAAGCAAATTATAGCATTAGGGGATATCTGCATAGCTGATCAAGGCTGCTAATTGTCAAAGAGGCTCCAATGAACACACATGTATCTGACTACACAGAGTAGACTATGAATTTTCCTGTGGACTATGATACAGTTCCCTTCTTAACTTCCAGAGCTACAACAACAAAATTTGAAATAGTCTGTATAAAATAATTTCATTAAAATGCTCTCTGACTGACAGCATAAGGCGGGTACCACAGGCCACATGCCCAGGATTATTAAACCAAATTCTGCCCTCACTTAACACTATCTTCTTACTTGCACAGATAAACACATGGGGGAGAACGCAGTCCACAGCACACAGCAAGTAACAGGAACAATAAATGCAGTTACCTGTGCCCTGAAGCAAATACATGTCCCTGAACTGCTGCCATGGGAAAATACCCTGTAGAAACTACCAGTGATTCAGCCCAGAATTTCACATCATGTTTGTGCCCGCAGTACTGGCAAGAACACTGGAGGGGTTTTCCCTGTGGATGCTCAAGTGTTCCTGGTGACAGGGTCTCTGGCCATAGCCTAAAACATGCAAGGAAGTGCTTGTCCACATCCATGTTTTATGGCCCAGTTCCAGGACTGCCTTAAATAATTAGGCAACATTAGCTTTTTTTTTTTTTTTGCAATGCAAAAACTGCAGCCGGGAACACGAGGAAGGGCAGTGTGAAGCGGGTTTCAAAGTATGGTTAATCCACATGTGAATTTGAGAGTAATTCTTTAAATCTCCACTCTTTTTTTTTTTGAACATCTGCATAAATGACAAAGTTAACATCCCCAGGAAGACTGACTCATCTGGGAAAAATCAAGAGCTCCCAATTATTTCTCTTGTACCTGTCCCTTCTTGCTTTGCAGCTTATTATTTGTAAAGAGAACAACTGTTAACCAATAGACAACATGTTTATACTTCCCCAACTTCCTTTTTAAAGCTACCAGAGATCACACCCTATTCTTCCCCTCAAAGATACACAGCTGAGCCTGTCTCTGCACACAGAAGGGGCTTTGCATGACCAGTGGCAAGATTGATCTTCTTTTTCCCTTCTCTCTATTAGCATAACGCTGTCTGTTTCCCCATCCTTTCTGCTCTCGAAATCTATTTTACGGATGAAAAATTATTGAACCCAAAATCTGAGAAGCCTGTTCTTGGAATTGGAGAGAGGGAACAGGAGAGATGCAACCGCTCCTAAAGATTTACAATTTTTTTGCAATCTTTATTTTCTTTTTAGCAAATTATCAGAGCTCACTGTCGGTACCAGCACACAAATACATCTGCAATGACATGTGTCACATTATTGAAAATACCTTTAAAAATGCAAATTATTCATGCCCCATTAACTGTGAAGGGCACACCTATGTGCACCTCTCTGCATCAGGGATTGCCCCTGACTGACCTGGCAGAGCCTGGCCTTTCAGCTTAAATCCAGCACAGCTGCCCACAGGGACACAGGACAGGAATTTGGTGGCACTCAAAACTGTGGCAGCGACTTAGTGAGAGCATTTTAATTCCTATGGGAAGGTTTTGCAGGGAAGGGGATAGCAAGATCTCTCTACCTCTCCTTTTTTTTTTTTTCCTATTACAGGCAGATACCTCATTTTCAGTCTTTTGTGGCGAGAACAGAAAGTCAGTATCTAGTTACCAGGAGGGGTTTATGTACTGTTGCTCTGTATATTTACATAGTCTTTAAATATTTTTATTAGCTCCTAAACAGTTCGTCCTGCCTGCCTATGACTTGCTTCAGGGCCTCACAGATGTGTCTGGTGGGAATAAGGGTGAAAAAAGGTGACTTAATTTTGTACCTTTTTACTAACAAACTCACTCATGTTAGGTCTCCTCAAATAAAAGCTGAATTTCACTAGGGAAGGTCTGAGTAGAAAGGGTGGTTATTCCCATTCTGCTCTCTGCCTTGTGTTTACCAGGAGTGGCAGAGTTACACAGAAACTAAGCAGTTTACACAACCACCTGAAATAACAGGATTTGTACTGTTTTAGCTCCATAGGAGTTGGTGACTCACCAGCAATGATATTACACTTCAAATAAAGATATTCGGCTCCATCTTTTCAGTTTAGCAATTGAGCCTAGCAGGAGAGGGGAGGGGGGGGTCCAAGCTGTCATTCCTCTATTAATATTCCTTCAATAATTAGTTGCTTCTCACAGTTTTCCCTTTTATTTCATGCCAGAAAGCTAGCCTTTCCATGAAAAACATACGAAAAGAGAGTGCTACTCTTTTAAAGTGTCAGCCTTCGCAATATGAACCTCTCTGTGTAAACAATGAGATCTTCTCTTGCCTTGAGTGAACCAGATGTTTCAGAAAAAAAACCCCAAACCTTCCCACACAGAAGATAGTTACAGCAGAGAAGAGATTCTTCCACCACATTGACTGGTAAACCTTTATATCACTGGTGGAACAGGTCTGCTTTTCACCTTTTTATTTCTTCTGGCTAATCTGCACTTTTCAGGCAAAGAGACATAAATCAGTTTTTCACAGACACATCTTAACAGCCAAACCTTTATATGCAAGGCTGTATCTTCTACTGTGCCTGTCCCCTCTCTCCTACAGAAACTGTTCTTGCCTTATTAAGATGCTGGATATGATTGATTGTAGTTTCTTGGTTTTTTCTAACTCCCAGCCAAGGTTCAAGGACACTGCTGGGTAGAGCATTCAACAATATTGTCTTCTCAAGTGGCAAACAGAGAGAGAAAAGAACCAGATTATGAAGATGCTTCTGTTTCTCCTGACAACGCCTGCTCACATCCCACCTCTGAGTGTGGGTTAAAGTGAGCAAGGTTTTGGCTGTGGCTTGCTCCGAAGGGCTAACAGAGCAGGGATCAGCCCAATAGGACCTCTTTAATTAGTATTTGCAATACTAATCTCCAATGACAACATGCTGGACTTAGAGATAACTGAGAGACCATCATACAGTGTTTCATTCACCTCATTAGAGAGAAATCAGCATTCAACGTGTTACTGAAAGATTGCATTTAATTAGTTAACAGAAAAATAAACAACACAGCCCTGTATGATGTCCAAAGAAGCAAATACCTACAAAATTTTCTTCCTCTTTCTATCATTAATCAAAGTTCAATTTTCTGCTAAGGTTATACAAAACTCTTTTCCTGAGGTAAACAGTCCTGTCCTTTCCCCCTGGCTCCTTTTATTGTTGAAAAAAACCCTCAGAATTACACTAGTGAGAAATGAACTTGCCCACTCTTCTGTCTTAATAAGAAAAATTGGCTGTGGGTAATTGCGTTGTCTATCTTTGTAAAAGCCAGTGTAGATGTAAAATGTTCATGGTCGAGCTCAAATTATCTTTCACATGATGAATGTGAACATGGGAATTGGGTTTCAATACTGAAGTCAAGCAACTGATTTTATTCTCTGCCTAGAAAAACACAGAGCTGAATACTGGCTACTGCTAAAGAAATTAAAATCACGATGAAATGAATTGACTGTAGCTGGGTACTGGAAAAGCATGGAGGCTTTGCACTGTAGGCTCTATACCTTCTTGTAAACCATCAGTCAAGAAAAGTTATTTTTGATCCTGTTTTCTAACAGGTTCACTCAAGGACCCCCAAGGAATCCCATTTTCAGACATGTTTATACTTACATCTTTTCATCCTGGTGTCCTCAGAAAAGCACAAATTAAAACCAGAACCCCTATAACAAGGTACCTAAGCAAAAAATACAAACACGGTCTGTATCAAAAGAACCTGGGCTATAGGATCTCAAATTTCTTTAAAATACAGCTGCTGGAGCTACCATCCACACAGCTATCTGCTAAAATCTGTTAAATTGCTCAATCAGAAAGGATAATGCCTGGTTTAGTTTAAAAGAAGAGCATCATAAAATTAGAAAATTAGGAACGAGCTGAATTACTCGAAACCCTTCACCAGCTATGACACTCAAGTCTCTTCATAGCATCTGCTCTGCTACTAGGCAGGCTCAAACCAAAGCCTGAAAGTCAACAGGCTCCAGTGTCTGCTAGACCAGGAAGAGAAACCCTTTCTGGACTTGCCAGCTGAGCACTCTCTCCCATGTTCTGACCTGGGCTGTCTGAACCAGGGCTCTGGAGGATCTCTGCTTCTGGAAGGGGGCACAGCAGCTAAATGGCCATATCTGCCTAGTGTCCAACTGAGATGATCAAACCATAACTTCCTGCAAAATCTGCTTGGAATTCCAGATTTTGGGCAGAGGAGCAACTTTGTGGAAATGTGTGTTCCCAGACACAGCATTTCTAAGAGGGTTGCAATGATTACCTTCAAAACCAGAAACACACACTTTGCCTCACTCATATTGCTACACAAGAAAGTACATTTCTGGCACTATTAAAAATGTATATTTGAAAAGAATTTCCCATCCTGTTATTATGCAAAAATTTCTTGTAGGCAGTAGACTACATAGCCTATTAAAAAGCTTCCAAACAACCCTAGAATTGATGAACAGGCAATCATTTCATTTTCCAAAACATTTCCAAGTTGGTAAACATAACCTTTCATTTGCAAGGAAAAACAGAAGTTGCCTCTACCACTCTCTTGGCTTTCAATTCACTGTGCAGCACACCCAGAGAATCTTAACAGCTTTTTTCTCATCCTGTATATTAGAAATTCAGCTGAAATCTTTCCTGCTCAAACTTAATAAAAATTACAGAGCGACAAAAATCCTTCCTATCTTTTTTACCACCACTCACTATCAAATAACTTTTTGGAAGGCTCTGAAAGTGGTAATGCATAGACCAGGCTCTCTAATATGTTCAGTTTCCTAGACTGGATAAATGTTTTACGTTAATACTCTTTGTATGAAACACAGATCGGATGGATTTAATATAAATAAAAGAAACAAGAAAAAGTGCATAGCATTAGGGATAGCAAAAAGGTAAGATGCTGTAGTATGGGGGCAAAATGTTCCTCACTGTGCTCTCCAACTACACTTAGTGGTTTGGGACCACAGAATTGAAAAAGAATCTAGAGCACACTTCCAGATGCTGCATGTTTTTATTATTAGAGATTGTTAAAGACACCTGAAGATTCTATTAAAATCCTAAATCAGTGAGACTGCTGATACCAACACAATTATCCTAAACATCGAAATCTGTTCAGACATACACTTTTTTTTAGATCCCAGACAGACTAGTGACAATTTGGGGGTTGAAGATCTGCTTATATTTCAGTTGTAGGCAGTTTCCCTCAGAAAACCTCTACGCCAAAAAAATTATGATAACCTTATTACTTCATAAACAATATAATCACAAAAGAGAGAGAAAAGAGTATAATATTAAAATATTTTGAAAATGTTCATGCACAAAATAATCTTCAAAGGTAATTGCCATCCTTTTTCAAAGTTTGAGTTATAGATACGTCATCAGGAAACGGCCTCCTATGCTACAAAAGCCATTTTGCCCATTTGAGAACACTACAATTCTAATACAACTATTACAAATAAATACGACTAGTTATTCTTCTATCAAAGAATAAAGTTACTTCTGGCCCTGGTAGTGTTATTTTCAGACTACACTGGATTGACAGTATAGGCTACATGCTTGTTTAAATTTGTCACAACATAGCACCCTGCAAAAGAAAACAGTAAATGTGAGCTCCTGTAAGGGTTGGGCTCTGAGATAGTGGCATGTCATCTTGACTCCTTTACTGGATGTTTGAATTGTGATACTGAGCACAGCCAGTTCCCTCATGCCAAATAACAAGGGCAGAATTAACTTCTAACAGTCTCATCAGAAACATATTTAAATACACACACAACAGCTTCATAGCTGCACTTAATCTGATATGCAGCTAAGATCCCAATGACTTCAGAAGAGCAGAATTAGGCACTTAATATTTGCTCAGCAACAGTTACACCATATAACAAAGGCAAAGTGTCTCTCCTGAGCTTCAAATACTATTAATCTGGGAAAATACATTCATAGAGTCCAATAATTCTGCTTACAAAATAGCTGGTTGTAAGAAGGACATCTAGTATGTACCTCTGCCACGAGTTTCAGCTTCAAATTGTTTTCCTAAGTTACCTTCCTCATAATGGCTTAGCACGAAACTCACTTACTTACGCATATGTTCTGAAAGCAGTTATGCTAAAAACAAATATAAAGTAAATTTAAAACAGAAATTTTAAAGAATATCCATGAAATCTGCACACGCAGCTGATTTTTCCCCCTAATTTTCTACTTAAATATGTCTATTACTGCAGCAAACCCCTTACACTCTTCCAAGATACTTCATACTTCACTCAGAAGTACTGATAAGCTTTAGAGTAACAAAATGTTAACTATAAACAAAAATGTCCTGTTCTTCTTCGCCCCTTCACCAGAAGAGCCAAAAAGCCTAATTCTATGACACAGGTGCTATCCTTTTTTTTCCCAATGCGAGGAACTGGATCAAAGTTCAGAGACTGAAAATGCTGAAGAAAAACAGACTGGAGCTCAGTCAGCTGCTGTTAACCCAATTCATTTTCTCCCTCATACTGGTCTGGAGAAAATAACAAACAATTGGTTTAGGACCAACATTCCTTTCATGCATCAAATCAGCTCTTCTTTTATCTTGCTGGGAAGGAAAAAAACAAAAAACAACCCAACACCCAGATAGACAAATTATAACAAATGTTCTTACAAGATATCTCTGATGTAACAGTATGCTGAAAACATCTGTACAACCAGACATAGTTCCTGTGTGCAAAACCCAGCTGAGATTGCACAGTCTCATGACCGTCATGTCATGATCCAAAAAAGGAAATCTACATCTATACAAAGCCCTTGAAGTTATCAAAATTCAATTTAAAACTAAAGGAGACAGAAAGGAAAAATTTTCTGGCCAGATCCATCTCCAGAATTTATTGGACAAGAAGGCTTCTTTGCTGCTTGGGACCTTCAGCTTGGGAGAACTTCTGCTTAACTGCACACGTAGATACCATATCACAGGGGTCTCCAAGGAAACCACCACCAGCACTGTAAAATGTGAGGTCTGACACTTCCCAAAAAATGGAGAAGGTCAGTACACACAGTGCTTAACCAGGTGGGATTGAATTGGGAAAGTGCTCTATTCAGGCACTAGGCTTCAATAACAGCAATGATAATGTGCCTGTTCCTTAAAGAAAGGGCTGAAGTGCCCGCAGTGCTTTAAGCATAAGGAGCAGTATCCTGTGGACTGCATGGTAATATTACTGGAAAAAGTGAGACCTAACACTTAAGTCAGTGTAGATCTCAGTATGGAAGCCTCTGGACCAGCCCCTCCTTATTTTAACGTCATGCCATTAAACCTAACGTGTACAGTGGCTTTTCATAAAGCCTGACCTTTAACAACAAGCCAGTGGTATTACACAACAAACACCAACAAAATACCCATTGCTACGGAGGGATAAAAGAGAAAATCCTCTTCCCAAGGGGAAGTCAGGCTTCAGGACTGGAAGGCAGTGCCACCTGCCTCAGCCTACGTCATGGGTCACCAGCATGGCCGCAGTCAACCCAAGAGGGTTTATAAAATTTCTTTTTTAATAGAAAAGCCACAGACCACATTCTGTGGCCTTGGGAGTCACCAAGACATCCACAAATCTCTGCAGCAGCCAGGGTGTCCCTCTGAAGAGCATGTCCATGTTAGTGCCTCAGGTCAGGCAAGGAACTGGTAAGAGAAGAAATCTACGCTTCACGGACACCTGGACACCCTCCCCAGTGCTCATTTGGGCTTTTTAAGTGCACTTCGAGTGATTGATTCTGGCACTGACTCCACTGGGTGCACACTGCCTCAAGCAGAAGCCCCAGTCTCGTTGTACTTCCTGCCATCCAGAAGAAATTAGGCAAATACCAACACCTTCGTAATTTTTCACCTTGGTACCATGTTGGAACAAGGGGAGACCATGCTCTAAGACTTCCCTCCATAACAGTTCTGGGACAAAAATGGTTCCAGGCTTTCCCTGTTGCAGCAGCCCGTAATGCAGCTGCTGAACACCCACTGCATCAGCAACGTGAGGACAATCCAACTCAAGCGCCTGGTCAATTCAAGTGGCAGGGGTTGAGCCTGCGTGTGGTAGGAGAGGCCAAAGAAAAAGGCAACACAAACAAAACCTAACCCCACGCCCCCTGATTTCCTCCTTCTAAACAGTACCAGAACAAGCCAGATGTGCGTGTTACTGCCTTTCTCCGGAAAAACTCTTATATTGCAGATTTTTTCCTTCTTCCTTGTCACACAAGTCCAAAAAAAAAAAAAGTGGCAAAGAGAAACACTATGAGTAGTTCCCTCAAGAGGGAATGAGAGAACCTAGAAATAGAATACATACCGACTACAGAGACTGCTGGATTCCAGGAAAAAAAAAATATATCTCCAGCAAACCAAAGAAACATCACCTCTGATGGCTCAGTCTCCACTGATCAGCTTCCAGATGGGGAGGAATTCATTTTTCTTGCTGTTACTCTACAACTATGAGAAAAGACAGATAGGGCTCTGACTGCAAAAATGTGAGATAATATAATTAGCCAAATATTTGCATAGGGAAATGATGGAAGCTTTGTAGGAGGCATATTGGTTGGGAAGGAATAACAAAGAGGCTGGCAAAAGGACTCCAGGGTAGCTTCTCCTCATCACCCAGAGGGAAGAGGATCATTTAAGGGAAAGAACACACACGCGACCTACCCTAAAATCTAACTGAACTCTTTCTCCTACTGTGTTTGTAGGATAAGCTACAAACCAGTCGTGTACAAGGCATGCTAGCAGCCTTATCCGAGGGTTTCAAAGTATGAAAGTGAGAGAAAGCACCTGCCGTGCTCTAAAAGAGAAAGTGCCCACTGTGCTCTAATAACTTGGTTTAGCCATAGCTCATGACTGTGGTCCTCAGGACCATGTCGGAGAGACGGGGCAATGGCAACGTTGGAGGGCTCATTGAGAAAGGCTGTTGGTGATACTCTTCCTTCTTGCCATCTCTCAGGGGCCAGCTGAGCCCTCTTCCTTCTCTCCATCTCTCTGGGGTTTTGAATCCATTGCAAAACTCCTCTTTGAGAGCGGGTGTATTCATTAACCTTTAGGGAAATGTCTCACCAGACGAATTAAGTCAGGTGACATTTTATAGGCAGTGAGTGATTTTCCAGGAATGTTTCTGTACTCAGCAGCAACATATTTGGATAAAATTTCAGTGTTGTTCCTAAGGCTTAGAGCTGGAAGGAGAAATGAGGACACTTACGTGATGAGAAATGGGAAACAAGTGGCCCCAGTCTTCACCTCTGTGGTATGTTTCCTCTGAAGGACCACAGATGAGAAGTGCTGGCATATGTTAGGAAATACATATGTTTTGCTTTTCTAACAGTCCTAAACTATTGCTCCCTGAAAGTTCGAGACTAAACCTTTTAAATCATTAAGTTTTCATTCAGAATTCCAGCATAAGGAGACCAAGCAGTGTAAACTATTTCAATTTTTCTCCTTCCCCAGGGCATTTTCTGTCTATACCACTGGCTTCCCTCCTGAAAACAGGCATCCCCAACTCTCCAGTCTCTCCACATCAGCCTCTTTTGGGAAGCTACTGATTTTAACCCGGCAGCAACACCGCCCCTTGACTAACCTGCACATGGGCAAAAGCTTGCACAACTTACTCCCCTCACTATACGCCCAATCCAGATAGAAGCCATAGCTGGCAAAGAAACTCTGGTCTTAATTTTATTTATACGCAATTTACTTTAAATGGAGGCATGTTTTGGCTGGCAGATTTAAAATCTCAAATATTTCAGTGGAAGGATGTAGCTGTGCCTCTGCGCCACCTCTGAGGACATTCACCATTTTGTATGGTAGTGCTGAAACATAACAGGAACAGAGAGAACCTGGTGCCCAAGAGCACATGGATGTCTCCAAAACCATTCACAAGGAGAATGGAAACTGATAGCGGACTGGATCTGAGCAGTGAAAGATTTCAAAGCCAGGTTGGATGGGGCCCTGAGCAACTTGACCTAGTGGGTGGAGGCCCTTTCCATGACAGGGGAGTTGGAACTAGATGATCTTTAAGGTCTCTTCCAACTCAAACCATTCCATGTCATCTGGATGGTCCTTGTCTGTGAGGCGAGGTGAGATATGACCTCTGTTAACAGCATCTAGTAGCCCTGCAGAGTTTTATTAAGAACAAAACATCTCCCCACACAACCCATGCCAAACCTAAGGTTTACACTTATCAAGAAGGTAATAAATAGGGCAGAGAAGAAGGTGTGGCCACAAGAATGCTTGTTTACTCTCATGAGGAAATGAGATATTATTCTGGGTATCACGATTTTCTTCTCTACTGCAGATACAGAAAAACTTTCAAAAATATCACAGGAGCATTTCAATGACATATTTACAAATAGGTGCCTATCAATCGGGGTGGTCCAGAACGGTTTTTTAATAATAGGATCATATTTCCTTCTTCCAAATGCAGAGCTATTTAGAAGCTGAGCAGTACACCACAAATAGAAATATTAACCAGAGTGGTCTGTACTAAAAAGCCACAGATTTATTTTTCCAATGTATGGACCATAAATATTGTTAGAGAAGAGAAACACTAAACATGCACCATCTGGCACACATCTTTAACTTACAAACCAAAGTTGTTAGCAGCCTTATTCCAGCCACGGATCTATTCTACTGAGGACATTCCAGCTTCTAATGCAGTATTATATTGTTTCAATACACAGCTGAAAAGCTTCCACTATAAATATTTTTTCTGCTTTTTTAGAGCCCTGTTTGGCTTTCTAATGTTCTACAAAGGTCTAGAAACTCAGCTGGTTGAAATCAAAGCAGCTTCAGAGCATGAGACTTTTCAGATAGCAACAAGTTCTCCAGCAGATCGTACTGTACTGACTGCTGGTGATAACAGGAAGGGGCTGGAAGAGATTGTGGTGGTAGCAAGGGAGCTGTTAAAGCTTGGTTGAAGAGCCTCTGCTACTTAACCAGAGAAGCTCCACTAATATTTCCCAAACCCCCTTTTTCAAAGGGCATGCATAGTAAATGACAATACCAAATCTGCCACCTTTTCTGCTCGCGTGACTGCACAGAGCATAACCCATACAAAAGAGAGGGGGAGCCTTTTAGGTGAAGAATTTAAACATTAGGATGCTAATTAGGTGCCCAGTCCTTGCAAAGCAGAGCAGTTTATAAACAATGAATCCTCTCTGACGAGTGCAAGTACTGGGGTTTAAGCTTAATTGCAAACCTCTGATCCCTTCCCTGTGTTTCTGCAATTGCAAACTCTCCACATGCAGTATGCACACAACTCTTACACTCAGAGCTCTTGCTATGTTTAGGGGTTTTATTACAGATTCCTGCAGAAAACTAATGAGCAATAAACCCATAGACGTCAGTAATGACCATGACAAGGGTATTCTTACTAAGTTTCTCTGAATCACCCAGTTATTTATCAGTTAACTAGAATAAATATTGACTTGTTCTTTGCACTGTCCTCTACAAATACAAACCCACCAGAGGGCTCAAAAGGCTAAAAAAAAAAAAAAATATCAAAGTTGCTAGATAAATATGAAAAAGAGCTGGTTATTTGCCCTGGGATTTTCTTGGTGTTTCAGATTTCCAGTTTATCAGATGTTGGCATTTAGAGAATAATCTTAAAGAAAGAAGACCTGATATTAATATAAAAACCTGAGTAGCTGAAGTTTTTGTTGGTTGGTTTGCTTGTAAAGAAACCATCCAGAAGAAAAAACAAAACCAAGAGACCACTTTTTCGTCTGTGGCTAAGTTTTCTTTCCAGGAACAGATAAACACACATACTCTGATTTGCATGGGTTTGAAAAAGTCAATGACAATTAAACTTGGAGCAATTTCCTAAATATTTAGCTACAAGTTTTCTGCTTCTCTTTCTCCTCTATGGCACAAATTTTTATCTGAGTGGTTTCATTTTTGGCACCTCCATTAAGGCATCTTTCTATTTTCCAACAAAATCAAAATATCAGCAAAAATACACAGTCTGAAGGATGCAAAAGAGCACCTGAAAGCAGAAGCCCTCAGCATCTCCATCTGAGCGCTCAGTCAATAAGACACTCAAAACCACAGAGAACTTGACAATGTGATGCTTTTGTTTACATGCCTCTATCTCACCCATAAGAAGTAAAAAAGTAGCAAACACAATGCAGAAATCAGTCTCCACTCAAAGTCACTCATGCAGATCAAACACGAGTGCAGGCCTGGCTGCATGTGACCTCATATATAACTTCTTCTGTTACGGTAATAACAAAACATATAAAAGATATGGGCTCTAAAAAAAGCACAGCTTCACACGACAATCTTTCAGTCCTCCCCCAGGCCCCTTAACTAGCAAACAAAGGCTCTAGGGCACCAGAACAGAACAAAATTCCATTGACCTTGGCGCTGTTTGGGTTAAAACTTTAACCTCTCTCTTCCTGGGCACCAGCATAAAGTTGGCTCTTCTATTCCTCCACCACTGGGCAAGTTGAACAAAGCAATTCCTACCCAGCTGTGAGGTCATGGAAGGGTAGGCCAGAAGTGGTGGAAAAGGACGTCATGAGAACTGAAAAAGGAGGGCAACTGGGGTTACCATGATGAGGCACCATACCCAGGAGACACAGCAAATATCAACAGAGAAGAAGCTCCTTTAACTTTACCACTCACAGAGTGCTCAAAAGTAACACTGAGAAGGGAAAAATGAAGCCTGAGAAGTAACATTATCAGGAGTAACTGGCTATGGTTAAATGGTCTATATTATTCTGGATGCTAAGAGACACTTGTAGCCTGAAAGAGTCTATGATGTATGTATCAATGTTCTGCTGCTGGTTTACAGGTAAAAATCCCAAACCACACAGACAACAAATTCCCCTAAAACATTCTTATAAGAAAGTAGTATAGCAGCAGAAATACTTGTTCAAGGCAGTGAAAAGGAAAACTTCTTCAATTTTTATGAAAAGAAAAACCTAAGCACTCTATTTGGATGGCTCTCAGACTAACTTTCTGTCTCTGTTAGTTCCCCTACAGCTGTGCATCTGATGAGCCTTACCTAAAAGGGTATCATTCTAGAAAGTGAAAGTGCTCTTTCCCTGATGCTTTTCTTTCTGCATGAACATGGAAATGGAAATTCTGGAGGCAAATGAATTCAGCTCCTCAAATGAAAAGCATGTATTTAATGCCAAGATACTGAACACACTAATTTAATTGTTTTTAATAAAACATGGGCTTGAACAAAGTGTTTTTAATAAAGATCAGACACCAAAAGATTCTTTAATGTTTTCAAAACCAGTTTTAATCTCACACTTAATGAGATGTATTTCACTTTTCTAGAATTCCAGCCCTCTTACAGATAGACTAAATTAAAAGAAAAGAAACTCAACTGGCTTCAAAGTCACTCCAGCTGCATGGCCCAGCTGGAGGGAGACAGAAGGCGTTATTCCCTGTTGACTCCTTCAGGGGCTGGAAGGGCCCAGTGTTGTCCTTGACAGTTTGATACTTTAGGCCAGTGCCGGGAGGGGGAGAAGAGACACGGAGTTAAGAGCTGTCAGACTGTCAGATGCCTGGGTGGGAATTCTCCCTCAGTTACCCTTGAATTTGAGTGCTGAGATGTACCTTTTCCACCGGATGCTCTCCTGCTGCTGCCTCTGCTGACAGGCTCCATCAGTCCCTGGGGCATTAGGCAGGAGCCCATCCGTTCACTTCAGTAGCACTTCAGTACCAGATCCCCAAGTAAGTAGGTGGAATTTTAATTAAAAAAAGAGAAAAAATGTTAATCTCATTAATAACTGTGAAGGGGAAACCCCACTAAGATGAAAGCCTTGTTTTGCAGGAGCGCATGAGAAGAATATCTCTATGACTGGCATGTGCAGTACATTTTGCTGGTCTGTCCATCCATCCTTCTCTTCAGGAACTTTTGATCAGTGGGGGGTTTATTGTGTGAGAGGGGATAACATCATGCTCTTGTCACTACTCTCGTACCAGGTACCAGCAAAGCCAAGGGAAGAATGTGTTGAATAGTAAATAACACATTAAATCTGTAAAATCATCCACAAAGCAGCATTCTAGTGATGGTCTCTGCAGTGTTGCACTTGCAGTGGGATTTTTATAAAGAAGTATTTTTGTGAGGCACATGGCACAGTTCATTACACTTTGTAATGTAATAAGGCATGTGATAGTAAATACTTTAAAAAAAGAAATGCAACTATGCAAGTGATGACAATCGAGTGAATCAAAGAGCACCACTAGTATTTAAAAATATTACTCTTCAGGTAAATGCATAATCATAAGGGTTACAATTTGTGTTATGCTGGCTGTTTACACATATAATCAAAGTAGACTCAGAGCCAATAACAATGACTGATCACAGGTTGTATTTAAAAATGTCTGTTCTTTTGTTAAAGAAGTGAAGAAAAATCCCTCGACATCCAAACAATTTGGTGAAACTTGTAATTGGCTGATGGATGAGAAAGAGACACAGGCTACAGAAAGAAAAGGCAATTTTGTTGAACAAATTTTCAGGGACTATTTTAGCAATTTATGTTCTACTCTGCAGCTGTGAAAGCTCTTATTCACTTGACTTGGAAGTTTAAATAGTCCCCTGCCCATAAGTAAGTAAATGAAATGGAGTATAGATGATAATGTTTGTAAGCTCTGGCCTCAGAGCTCCCTTTGAAATAGAAGAAAGTAAAGAGTGTTTACCACCTAAGAAACTTTTAAGTGTCCAGTTATGCACTTACTTTGCAGGTTTATCTCCTGTTGACTTAAACCAAGGACAAGATTAGACTCAACAATGAAATTCCCATCAATTTGTTTAAGCACAGGACCATTTTCTGCTCTGTATTTCACAAGTCTTGGATTCTTGGGCTGTGGCTTAGATGCAATTGCTGTAAAAAGAGATTCCAGTGACCATGAAATGAAAATAAAACACTTGTCTGGCAAGTGGAATGACACTCAGCTCATCAGAAAGGGTTCTCTGCTGGCGAATGTCATCCAAGCCACCCTGTCAATAAAGTGGGTTTATTTGTATTAGGCAAACAATAGATAATCTAGACTTTCTATCTGATGAGTTAAATCCACATAACATATCCATTAAAATTCCAGTTTTAGGGGATTTTTAAATGCTCTGAGCAGATAAAATAAGTATTTTTTCAATGCTCTTATAACTTTATTGGCTATGAAACAAATGCACAGGACAAGCAGTCAAAGAGCAGCAGCACATATTTTATCTAACACACCTTGTCAATATTGTGCTGGATGTCTTTCTTCAGCAGTTTGATACAGTGTACAGCACTGAACTGGTTATGTCACAGGGTTTTTACCTGGCAACAGAACTTCTTGCACGCAGCTCAGTGCTACTTAAATTGGAAACCTTTATTAATTTCAAAAATTTAATTATGTTCTCTAAACAATGAGCTGAGAATTCATGCTTGGGAGATGGCTGCTGTTAATATAACCTGACCACAATGAAAAGAACATGTGAATTTTATATAATTTCATCATTGCATCTGGTTCAGCAAAATTAATCCAAACTTTCCCTGAAGTCTAAAGCCTGCCATTTCCAGGAGACATCTGAAACTTAACAATATTCTTGTGTAATACATGGGATAAGTTATGTCCTAAGTGGGTGTGCAGTTTGATACCGTACCAATATATTTTTTCCATCAATGGCAACTGCCATCTGCACAGAAACAGAAGTTCCAGGGAATGAATGTTATCACCAGACATTATCCCCTGGGACTCAACCTCAGGAATTATGTTTTTCTCTTGCAGTGTGGAAAGCATTTCAGTGTGCCGCATCCCTGGGAGCACTGTGGACAGCATGTTCTCTCATTAACTTGAGAAACATACTTCATAAATGACAGGGTTTGCATTTGATTGCTAAAATATGCCTCTCACCTTATTCTCCTTGGGTACACCTAGAAGGCACCGATTAAGAGTCCCTAAGGCATGACTTGTGAGCACAAGAGTATTCACTACAGCAACTGCACACACTTAAGAAAAGCCAAGACCAGCTCTAAGAGTAACATACTGGCAATTGTGATTGTAGTGGTT
Source organism: Monarcha castaneiventris obscurior (assembly GCA_026261815.1). Classification (NCBI taxonomy): domain Eukaryota; kingdom Metazoa; phylum Chordata; class Aves; order Passeriformes; family Monarchidae; genus Monarcha; species Monarcha castaneiventris. The sequence continues at coordinate 49,449,244 of JAMPIT010000230.1, read as the reverse complement.
CTATTACTGGTGCTTCAGATGGTTTTGGAGCTATAAAGGAGAAAGAAGAGGTTCAAGGACCCTGAACATCCAGCAAATCCAAGCAGGCTTTTTCTGCATGCCCTCACATTCATCCTAGCCTACAAAACACTTAGACTAAGAGTTTAATTAACAGATGGCTTATACATCTCTTTTTAGACCATTAAAACTGTTTGAAGATGGATGAAGTCTCCTCTCAGCAACTCGCTTGGGTTTTGTGTACAGCAACTCAGTGAGGGGACAGGCAGGCCACCCTGGGAGTGATGTTGCCCAGCCTCTCTCCTCCTTCATGCCCACAGCTCAGAAGATCCCCATAAGATGCAGCACAAGCTTCTTCCTGTCCATAAGCACACTCCACACTCACTTGCAACACACAATCACCCCTTGCTTGTCTGTTTCCCATAAAGCCCCTTCAAAACATTTTAAGGAAATACTAATCTAATTAATGTTGAACTACAGCAGCAGTCAATAGCTTTATTTGGGTATTCTAGCTTAAAAAAACAAAACACAAGAAATAAATGCTATTTGTCTAGCAGAGTTTTGCAGACTTGGACGGCTGGCACAGGAGGACATGTGTACACCAAGAGCTGGTGCTTGTGTGCACTCATGCAATTGCAAAGGCTTCACAGGCCAAAATGTCCAGCTGCTCACCCTGCACCCAGTTTTGAAGAGCACAAACCTGTGGTACAATATCAATGTAAATCTGGGGTTCAAAGATCATATAATTATTTTCTCCCTCCCATTTGCCCTAACATGGATGAGTTACAGTCTTTCTCTCCTGTTTTACAATAATCAGCATAAAGTTTCTGACAAAAACTAAATCCTGTGATTTGTGTCATGCACAACAGTTTTCCTAGTGGCTCACCTACAGGTTTGCTGGGTTACTTACTTCATACCTGAATGCCAACCAGAGCCACAGGTTATCCTAAAGAGATGCTAAGGATTCACATCTCCCCAATCACTGTGCTTCATAATCTTTGGAAGATCTGCTTCAGAATTCTCAGCATGTTATTGGTAATAGCTTTCATGCTCTCCCATTAGAACATTAAAGACTACTGCAACTGCATCCACAGAAGGGGATAATTAGGTTAAACTGGCAAACTTCTGAAGCAGCTTCTCTATAAATAAATCATATCATATAATATAAATAATAACCCATTGATATATACTAAATAGTAGATTAAGGAGAGGAGGAGCTTTTCCATCTTCCCTTGAACTGACTACAACATCCCCTCCTCAAGCCCCCACTTTGCTGCTGGAATGGAACAGGACCTAGGGGCTCCCAGCTGCAGCCCTGGGAGCAAGAGCAGTGCAAACCCCATGGGGATGGCTGGACCAAGAACTGAGGGCAGCTGCTGGTGGTGGCTTGGGGGTCAGGGATGAGAGCTGCAGGTCCCACCTGTAATTAAATGGGCAGAGTGCAGGTGGAGCAATCACATAAAATGCCATTTTTGCTTGCAGCTATCGATTGCAGATGCACAAGTTCACAAAGGGCCTTGAGATCCCTAGGGAGCTGTGTGCTTGGAGTGCAGAATATGCATTATCAACAGAGTCGGCATCAAATACATACATTTGCCTTTACAGAGGATATGCATTCATGCTCCAAACCCAGCCAGGGGAAACAGGGAACAGTACCTGCACACCAGGCCAGCCAGTGTCACTGGGATGAGGCTAAACCTAGCACACACCAGTGGAAGCCAGTAAGTGTGCACAAGCAGGCTGGTGGCTGGCAGCACAGCTGGCCATCACTAGGACAGCCTTCAGCAGCCTTGCACCAGCACTGCCCTTTGCTGGGAGCATGTCCACCATGAGACTTCCACCAGCCTGCATGTTTGGACACAGCAGTCCCCCTTTGGTGTCAGGAGTAACCCAGGAGAAAAAATCCTTGGTGAAACTTAGCAGCTGATTATCTTGACCCTAACAATAGTCAACATGAACATGGGGAGGAACAAACATATAAAGGATAAACCTGTGCATATTGGAATTTTTTAGTACACAACTAGTTCTTTGGCTTGAGTAACATCGCGGGGTGATTACTACTTGCATTAGAAACACTGAAAAACAAATGCTACAAACCCATGCCTTTTTTTCTTTTTTTTTTTTTGAGAGCTCAGAGATGCAATTTAAACTTCCAAACAGCTCAGTGACTCTACAGAAAGAGAAAGAAAAGAATATTTTACTTGCTAAATAGTCTTTTCACAGGATAAACCAAATACAGCAATAAACTTCAGCACTTCTGAAGAAGAATTGAAACTGCAGCTCTGCAAAGACTCAGCATAAAGGAGTGGACTGGATCTCTTCTTTCACATATGTCACATAAGGGAACATTTCTTTCAAGTGCCAAATGATGTGGTAATAACAGGGGTAACTCACGCTATAATGCACTTACTTCACTTTACTGTAAATGTCACATGCTTATAGGTGTCCCACAGTACTGTAATTTGCTCTATAATGTAGCATTACCTTAGCAAAATAACACCCTTGGATTTTATTTTTAAAGTTAGAAAGACCTTGCAATTCACTTAGAAATTGCACTGAAATTTTCTGCATTTGATGTGATTAACTATACATATGTTTTAGAAGCTCACTGCCGGAAAATGAGGGAATAACTTTGGTCTGAGAGCTGCCCACTGGCAGCTGAGCATCACCTGCCAGCCAAGGCCCAAATCCTCAGTGTGTTAAGATTTTGAAAAGATGATGATGATGAAAAGATCAAAATCAGATTAGGGATGTCAGATTCTAGGTCCCACTCCTGATAAAGAAACCTAGAGAACCACAGAATATTCTGAGTTGGAAGGGGCCCACAAGGATCAAGTCCAACTCCTAAGTGAACAGCCCGTACAGGGGTTGAACCCTGACCTTGGCATTATTAGCACCATGCCTCAACCAACTGAGGGTCTTCTCAGTGTTGTACATGACACTGTATAAAATATCCTTGGAAAAAGGAAGGGTGGGGGATAACAAGATTGGAATTACTTCTGACCTGCTCTTTGCTGTCCCAGATCCACACACCCCATCACTTCAGTAAGCAGAGTCAGAAGAGAAGTTGACAAAATAATTGATTGTTTGCTTTTTCCTCTCACTGCAGTGTCACTGCATACACTACTTTATGGCACAGTTCACACCAGTTATTTTCCCAATGTATTATTCCTTCTGAGCATTGGAAACATTTGAATGACAACTTCTAAGCAAATACACCAACTAAAACACCCTTTGGGGTTTATCATCCACTGCCTAATCTAAATTTATCACAATATTTCCAGCATGCTTCAAAGCAGAGGAAAGGAAGGAAAAGATAAGGGGTTTTGCAATGATTAATAAAGGAATGCTCTTATCTGATTCTCCTGTTCATGAAATATACAAAAGGACAATAAGCATTTAATATCTATAACTTCTGGGCAGCCCTGACAGTGAAGGCTTCTTTTTCAATCAGTGTTGTACCAACTGATCAGTGCTGCTGGATTAAAGCAGGCATGTAATGCTTCAGGGATCTCATGAAGGTAAGTCCCCAAAGCACTGACGAGAAGATAAACAGGATGCTTTATTGCCATAGGTTTTTTTCCTCCCCCGTTGTTATTGTTGACTGCAGAGGAAAAAAAAGTTTCCAGATGAAAATATGCGTGAGTGTAATGGAAATGACATGCAGGCAACAGCTTCCCTCCCCCATCTGGCTGTCAAATTGAGCTCAGTCTAGAGCAGCTCAGCAAACTGCATGGGGGGGGGAGGAGCTGGGGGGGTGAGGGGGAGGGCTCAAGTGGGCAGGGGAAGCAGTGAAAGCCTAAATAAACTTTGACTATTAGATAACTGGGCTATTATTGCTCTGTAACACTTCCTGAATGGCCTAGAAAAAACACAGAGACAGTTCTTGTTCCTGCCTGAAGGAAACAAAATGCAAGGATGAGTGCTCAGTATGTCAACTGAAAACTCTGGTTGTTTCCTTCCTCCCTGCTTTCTCTCTCTTTTCATCAGTTTTAATTCGGGTTTGTTTCTTTTTTTTCCCTTGTCCTTCTTAGAAACCATGCTGTATACTTAGCCAAAGCCAGGAAGACCCTCTTTCCATGCAAAAAAACCCCTATTTAAGTTTCTATTGCGGGACATAAGCCGCACATGTTTCACGCAGGCACTGGGCACAGGCTGCAGCCACTGGGGCTGCAAAGCGAGGCATCCCACGGCCCTGCCAGCAGCACCCCGGCAGCTGCAGCTCCCCGACAGCACATCTGCACAGAGACATTTCACTCCTTCACAACTTGGAAAAGATTTTTCCTGCTGAAGTCACTTAAGTCATGGATATTGCCTGTTGTTACTTTCTTGCTTGCATATATGATACTGTTGGCGTGCTAAAGCTGTTAGACTCATTAGGGAAGCACCTACACCAGTCATGTATAATTACAGCTCCTCAGACTCAAACCAGATGCTCCAGACTGTCACAAAAACAGTAACTTATATGTGCTGTTTATATTCACTGTTCTCTTTGAAGGTGAAAGCAGTGAGAAATAGATTGCTCAACACCACACTTGGAAGACAGCGTGACCTGGAGTTACAGCCGATCTTCCTCTCCAAAACTGTTACAAACTTCTCCATTCCTCTCCACCACCTCCTGGTCCACCAGGCACTCCTCCCATCTGCTGTGAGCTCCTGCTCTGGCTGCTCATCTTGCTGCACCTACAGAAACATTGCTATAAAATGTGGCAACTAGACCATCTCAGGGCACTGCCTCCCAGGGATGGCACACACCTCCCCTAACACTCTCACCGACTTCTGTACCAAACAGCAACTTTCTATCAGGACGCTTTGCTAATGCCCTGAGACAACACCTGAATCTTCCACTTATTTACACATTCTTTGTTGTGTTCCTGCTCTTGTCTAAACCACTCCATCTATATAGCAGTTTTCACTTCTTCCTCAGCTCCCTACTGCTCTGTACTTTCTTCACAGGCATTTCCCATTCCTTCCCCACTAAACCACTTTAAAGCCTTTCTTTTTGCACCATTCAATATGAAGTCTCCATGGGCAACCATCTCCGTGGTGGAGGAAGGGTGGATCTGTGCAGGACTCTTCACACCCTCACACCTGCTCCTGTTTCGAGCAGCACCAGGTTGGCCACTGGGATGACTGGCAACAGCCACTGAATATGAATGTCAAACTGGAAAGTAGTGGTCTGAAACTGGAGATAACAGGACAACCTGACTGGACAGAGACCTCCAACCCCTGTGCACTCAGAACTGAACAGAAAGTATGTCACTGACACAGACACAGACAGTGAAAAAAAAAAAAAAAAAAAAAAAAGAGTCCAAACAAAAGAAAAGGCCAAACCCTCAAAGGCCAAACCCAGTTTTGGTCTAGTAGCCTTAATATGTCGCTTCTCACCCAAGCAGGGAATATATTTAAAAACCAGAACCACAGAGGAGGTGAAAGAAGCTCCAGATCCAGATCACAAGAAGGCACTGGGAAGGACAAAGAGAGGTGAGGAGGGGAAGGACAGGTTTCTGAAGTGTAAAGTTGCGCTAGTGGCAAATAGGTGATAAAAAAAGCTTAAATGGATTTCTGGTGCAAATAATTGCAATATAATTTTTCTAACTCCTTTTTGATATTCTCCCAAATTGCTCCTTGTAATAACTGCCCCTGGAAAATGGAAATACTGAGACGAGGGAAAAAAATAAGTAAATTCAAGTGCAAGCAAATTCTACATTTGTATTTTAGTAAGCCGCCAACATAAAGCATTCACCAGCTGTGAGCTCATCCAAAATGTTAAGGGGTAGAAAAGCCATTTTGCAGGACTGGAAAAAGTGATGTATTAAGTGACTTAAAGAAAAGTCCCAGTTTTTTTCCTCCAGTTTCAGGAGGAAACCTGAGCATCCTAGGAACATTGAAGAATCATTTCAGGAGCCCTTGTAACCATAAACAATTTTTTTCTGGTTAGTGGCTATTTAATTTTTTTGTTCCCAGAAAGGCTGTCATTAAACAAACAACAGGGATCACGTATGAAAAGAGAGACATCTTTGAAGCCTGAACAAAGAGAAAGCCATTCCAAAAACTCCTAAAATGAGCAACCGAACAAGAGAGAAGGACAGCATGGGATATGACTCAAGGTCTGACACACTCCTCCAAGCCCTAATGACTGACCTCAATGGGGTGTTCCACTGGGGAAATAAAACCTCTCCAGAGCAAACAAAGCCGTTAACACACAAAATAGGTAAGGAAAGAAAGGAAGCCCTGACTTGATGTTGAGCAGCTCTGTCATTGCATCCTGTAGGCTTGAATCAAGCCTCAGTGTGGGCTGCTGTTTGGAAAGACCTTGTAGATATCGGTGATGAAGCGGTTGGCTTACACGTCACAGACGTGTGGTGGGGGTAAAAGAGAGGAGCCAGAAGTACTTGTGTGAACTGCAGGACACCAATTAGCATCCCGGGCTTGGCTAGCAGGCGTTGGGGTGTTAAACTGTTACAGCAGTGGGCTCCTCTTGTTCTACCTCAGTGGTACAGGCGGTACCAGACCCTGCAAACACATTCATGGGGTTCCCAGGAGGGTGTGAGACCCATCCCTGTGAGGGTGGATAGCCTCATGCCAATAGAGCACATTGGCTTTGGTCTTTGTCCTGCGATGAGGTTTCCCCCCTGAAGAGCTGGCAGGTGAAGTCCTGTCAAAAACAAGATTGTTCTACCAACTCCTGTGTGCGCCTGACACTGGCAAGGCCTCACCCAGGGACTCCAGCAGCATATTGAAAAGCAATAACCTGTGCTGATATTGAACCCTTCAGGGAGACTCAGAGCTTTTCAGGGCTGCTCTGAGAAAAGAGACTGCCCTAAAAATGATGGGTCCAGGCCAGTAAACACACTAGAAATCAGTTGCCACTATCTTGGCTGAGAAATTGCAACTAAATAGCAGATCTGTGTAAATGCTATCTTTTACTTTTCCCTGTGCCATTATCATGTTCTTGTCTTCTCTGAAGTTGGACCTGTTGGAAATTATCCATAAAAGTGAAATCACTTTTCATGGCTGAGTGCAGTGGAAGGGCTGGTGTCTGTTGTCACATGATTAAGTGATTATCAGAAAAGGTTACCTTGATTGTGCAGTTCATTTATTCAAGCCTGGAAGGAACATTCCCACCGTGACTGAAGTAGGGGTTTTGAATTCAAAGTCTCACCACAAAGAGAAGGCTTAAGCAAATTTGGAAAAAATGGCCTCAAAAAGAGACATTCTTTGCCAAAATAAAATTTCTTACATCCTTGATGCAAGCATTTCAATGCAAGACAAATAAAAGAAAACAGAGACTTCCCATGTACTATTTTTATTACACCTCCCCAAGCAAGGGACACTCACTCCAGTCTTAAGGGAGCAGCTCACCAGTAAGGTGGGAAGGTTTTGTGCAGCTTTGCATTCATATGAATGAAATTTAAGTGCACAAAGAGGAGTACTCTTGACAATACACCACTGAAGTAACTTTGAAAGGGAGAAAAGTACAAAACCAGGTTGCTTAACTGGCTAACAATAAAATTTTTCTGGTTGAATGCATTTACCTCTACTCTCATTTAAATGAAAAGAATGTACTCCATTGAGTCCTATTAGTCTGGGTAACTGAGGAACTTGACCAAAAATGAATGAATGAAAGAACGAAGTTTCACTCTAGTTTCTTGTATAAAGCTATCTGATCAGCACATTTCCTTTCCTTTTCCTCAGCCCCCAGAAGTGGCCCTCAGCCCTTGCAGTGGTGAGGTATCCAATTTCACAGGGATTGTCATTGCTTTACCTGGATAATTCTACTAAATGAAGCTGAATCCCAATCCCAGTTTTTTACCAAGTGATACTTTTACCAGAATGATGAAAATGAAAATCTAAGAAACAGGATGGAAATGTAAAATGTGAAATGAGTTTCTGAATGTGAAACCAGAAGGGGAAGGGCTGCAGAAGGTCACCACAGTCCTTTCAGTCACTCTGTACTAAGGCTTCCTGTGATTGCAGAGTAATGCCTATAAATTGGAAGAACAAGTCTAAAATGTTTCTGCCTCTTAGCATCGAGCTGAGATGACTGCTAAGAAAGGCTTTAACAATTGTGCCTTGCATATCTACCTCTAGGAAACAACATTTAAAAAATCCAAACAAACAAAACTCCAACAAAGCAACAAGAAAAGCAGATGCAGTCAGTTATCAACAAATAAAGTACACTAATATATCTGAAAGTTTCAGTGAGAGGCATAAGTGCCCAGAACCCCCTGGGAAACAGTTCATACCTTGTAAAGCTGAATAAACCACATTTTCCAGATTATTGAGGGCAAAAGATAAGGACGCCTGATGAAATAGCAAGGTAGGAACAATTTGCAGGACTGCCTTTCTTTTGATGTCTGCCCATGTCAAAAACCCCTTATAGTTTCCATTACTGTCAGTACCATGGGAAACCTCTGCCTGCCTCTTCTCCACAAGAAGAAGGCAGGTCTGGGGCACAGTGGGCTCCCAACACTCTCAAACATTTTAGGGAGCTTTCTTGGTACAAAACTCCTCTGTCTGTTCTTTCCAAAGCAGAAGATGTCTTTCAGAAACCATACTGAATGTAGGAGTTTTTCAGCTATAACAACATGAGACCAACAGCCTGGGCAAAGACACAGTTTATACATCTACAAACTGCTTGTTCATTCCGATGGCAATGTGGCACTTTGAATGGCTCCTGTCTTGAAGGCCTGATCTGTTGTTCATCAGGTATCAGTTCTCATGCTCTTCCACTGTTTTATCACCACTAGCCCATGAGGACTCTGGTCTTGCTAGTCAAAGATTATGGGGTTTACTTATTTCCCCACTGTAAATGCTCTCCCACTGAAGCCACTTGGTGTCAACCAGAATGTTAAACAAGACACTTGAAGTCTGAAATGCGGAAAAGCCATAGCCTCATCCAGCATTTCCAATTCTGCAATGGAAGAATGTTGCACAACATAAAAAGCAGGATTCTATTTTTCATTTACCTTGCTAGCACATGGTTACCCCCAGCCATTTGAGGACCCTTGTCCTTTCTGCTTCTTTCTCCAAGCCTGTGCCTATCTCTAGCCCAACTCAAAGCATTGCTTTTTTTTCATGCCCAACACTTTAATCTCATCAAACACCACTTTCATCCTGCGCCAATGTTCTTACTGCTCTCACTGTTCTCACAGCTAAGAAACACCTCTTTCTAAGTAACCCTAGGAGAAAAGTAGCTAAAATGTTACAGTTAATTATCTAGATGAGGAAACATTACCTCTGTGCACCGGACTGGGCCCCATCACACACCTCCTGCACGGTGCTGGGTAAGTAATTTGCTTTCCCTCAATCTTTGCAGAGCCAGGCACTGAAGAGTTGAATCAAAATTGGATTTGCTAATATTTGCAAAGCACTCATTGATCATAGCTGGGAAGTGTTATTACTACTTTATTACAGAGATGACCAGCTTTGCTGCAGACATAGCTCTCTCCTCCACAGCTGAGTGTTTGTGAAATAACCGGCTGACCTAAAAACCTCATCAACCTCCTGTGAGACCTGCTGTAGCACAGGGAGGGGACTGTGGGGCAGAAATCTCATTTCATCTTGTTAAACAGGCTCAGCTACAGAAAGTTAACAAATTGCTAGAGAACCGTGCAAACCCTGTCAGTGCAGTGGCAGTGCATGACTGCAACAGAGCACACAGACTGTGAGCCATGTGAAAGACTGGTGAGATCACGAAGCAAAAAAAACAAACTAGGGACTAGTAAATTAGGAAGAGCTTGTGTGGGCAAGTCTGCCTCATTCCCTCCAGTTTTTGTAGTAGGAAAGGTGCCATTATGAAGTGGCTGGAGCAAGTTAAACACCTTTCAAGTGTGTTCTAACAATTAGTGGTATTATGAAAAAAAACCCCTTGGCATTTGTTTAAAAAGAAAAGTTGTCTTATTTAACTACAACTCCAGTGTTTAAAGTATTAATAGCTGCCTATGCCACTCGTTCCTACATGCTTACATGCTTTTCAAATTGCATTTGGTAAAGCTCAGTCCATCTGTTTTCCCACACTCCATCGACACATGCAACAAAGTGAGCAGAGGCTACCTACAGTAGGGTTGTGTTTTGTTCAGAACTTTCTGCTTGCATACCAGAAATTCAATGCTAATTCAACATGCTTTGGGCCCATTCAAGCTACAAAAGGAGGGGGCTCAGGAAGGGGAGGGGAGAAAGGTTTTCAGTCTTCACCATACAGGCACTTCCAGACGAAACAGTGCACGGGAAGGATTTGTGCATCGTGGAAGGCTGGTTGCATACCAGTGCCTCTCGACCTGTTGCAACACGACAATATTATGCAGCAGAAACTGGACAAGCAGCTGCTAATTCACTGCACTAACTTCAAAACCCATAAATTTTCTTTTCAAACCCATCCAACAGGACAAAGAGAAGTCTGTTTGAGATTCATCACAAGTTCCAGGCTGGTGGCTAATTTGTATGAAAATAGGTATGGTGGTTCCTGTAAATAGCTCTCCTCAGATACTCTGTAGGTAAGTGGCCTGGGGAGCATTGGAAAAGAGATTACCCCCTAATATCAGCCTGCATCAAGCCTAGAAAGAGACAAATGCCTGGATGTGCAGCCCAGAAGGGGTGGTGAGATAAGTGGTCTTCATAAAGAGATCCAAGGAGGAGAAGGAGCAGAGGCAGAAAATGAAATGAAAATGTGCTAAGGCTGTTCGTGGCTTTTCAGGTGGATTCTTCACCAGCCATACATCCTGGTCCTCTGCTGCTGCTCCTCCATCCCTGCCTGTCCCTGCCATGCCGTCTGTCTGTCTGCCACCTCCTCCATTGCGCTAGCACAACTGTTTCAGCAGCCGCATTCTGTGAACCGGATTAACAGGTCCAGCTCCAAAAGAAGGAAAAAAACCCAACCCAACCTAAATAATTTTAATTGCCAGGCTATTTTTAAATTCTCCAATGTTGCACAACATGGCAGGTACAAGTGAGGGGGTGGCATTTATCAGCACAAGATAAGGGCAAGTGGAGAATGAGGATGCTCTTAGTGGGTAACACCAGGAAAGATTTTGTCAAATGAAATGTACATGGTAACTTTCTCCTCCATTATAGCTCCCAGTGGCTGCTTTGCCTGTCATTTCTTTCAAGATGGTCTGATTCAGGGCTCATATTAGCCTGTGTGCTAGCATAGACATTTAAAATCACTTCTAATGTCTTCAAGCTTCTACATTTTGACTTTTGACAATATTTAAATAAATCTACCTGCTCTTAGAAAAAAGCCAACCACACAAAAATTTTTCAGGATTTATTTTTTTAAGAATTTTTTGGCAGGGATCGATCAGGGTGCCCAACCTACATCAAATGCTAGTTCAGCACGGCATGGCCATCACTTATGTTATGAAATTGTCTGAAAATACCTGGGGAAAGACACTGTATTGGACAAACCACAATCAGAATAAAGACTTACACAAATGAATTGGCAATACCATCCCTGGAAGACGTAAGAAGCTTTGGAGGCTTTTTTGGAAGCAGAAACAATTTTCAAAATCCAGGAAAGAAAAAATTTGGAGTTAACTCACTATGGGTTTTTTACTAATATAACTTTTCATGTTTGCTACGCATCATGACAGATGAACTGCTGAGCATTTACTGCTAGAGATCAAAATGGATATTTAAAATCCCCCCTCTATTACATATGGATTTTGGGTGATGCAGGTGGGATGCCACATACATTTATGATTAAACACACTGGCAGCAACCACCTGCATGGGCTCTGGATGCCATTTGAATATCAGCCAGCAACCCTGAAATGGTGGTCATAGAAAAAATTCCTCCCATCAATAGGGAGCTTTTGACCTTAAGGTCGAAAGCTGTCCTCATGCAAAGCTTAGATTATAGATATTTTTCCCATTTAAAGCTTTTGTGCTGTAACACACTTAGAGCACAAATTTCTAGTTTGAGCTTCAGGACTAAAGGTTATTATTTTAAAATATGGATCCCTACTTGATTCATATCTCCCAACCATATATTCAATGTGACCATAAAGCCTTCCTCTAGTTTATGGCAATGTAAAACCTAGAATAAGAAAACCAGTTCCCATTCAGCTTTTACTCTTCGTGGGAAAGTCCTCGTGGAAGCATTTATTCTTTGACTAAAGATTTTGATATTTGGTTCAAAGAATGATATTCCACTCCTACTCAACTGTAAAATGTGGTGAGACAAAAATTTAAGCCCAGATTTAGGCTTCTTAGCCTGCCTGCTATGTTTGAAGTACGACTGGTCTCCCAAACCTATGTCATGTTGACTTAAGTAGGGAGCCACACTGCTTGGCCAATGAGTTCTGTTTTCCTCAGCCTCCCTTATCTGGAACTCTTCCTGTGGCATCAGTGGTGCTCACAGCTCCATAAACTTTGACTCCCTCCCCCCCACAAACAATCCCTGCACCTTGTGGGATTTCCCAACCACGCAGTGAGGCTGAACTTAAGGGCCAGCAAATTTCTACTTCCACTGTGTTTACGCCTAGTGGCACGGAAACTTGATGTCAATTAAAAGAGTTTATTTGGTGTCACCGTGATTTTTTTTCCCCACCCACAGCTAATTTATATATATACAAAGGGGAAGGAGGGAGCTCTGCAAATACAGGAGACAGTTACGAGTTCTTTCTTCAGCTGTTCTGCTGCTTCTTGCAGTCAACTTGCAGGGATGGGGCAAAGTGAAAACATGTTACACTATGACTCACAATTACACAGAGGTCTTCTCCAAACAGCCTGGAAGTGAATAATGATAGGAAGTCCATAAATGTAAATGGCAACAGAAGTTTGGGAGCAGAATTATTTCATGGTGCAAAATGACCCAGTTCAAAAAAAATCCATAAAGATGGGCTATTGATCAAAGCTGGAGTGACTAAACTATCTCTCTCCCCTGTGCTTGGTTCACTTTTGCTTATGAATAGTGCAGAATTTAATAGCAATCTGGACCTTCCAGCCTGCTCCTAACATCTATGTAGCAGGCCCCGGATGCTTGCAGAGGCTCACAGCACTTTCAGCTCCAAACAACCCTTGGTTCTGTTAAGATGATAGCAGAGAACAGCCAGACTTTCATTCATTGCTTTCACAACATCAGCCAGGTTGTAATTTGCTGGGAACAGGATGAGGCTATCAAAGCAACCCTGGGGAATTTTGTTCACTGCTATTTTTCTTCCTAAGCCCAGTGTTTGCTTGAAAATGTATCACTTTATCTAGGAGAGATTTTCATTCACAAGCAATTTGTCAAGTGACTTCAAACTTCTGGGACTGTATTGATTCCAGAACTGCAATTGCAGTTGTCAGCAACATGGGCTCCTGCAATCTGTTAAACACATTCCTCGAAGGTGGTTAGTATCCTCCCTTCTCTTTTCCTGTGGGAAAGACAGCCACAATGGGCTCTCACTCACCATCCTCTGAAAGCCTTCTCTGGGATAGTTTATTATACTAAACCCTGCTGGTCTTTGCCCTTCCTCCCTGTGAGCCTGCCTTGCAGCAGAGCCAGCTGGGCTGGCTGATGCCTGGCTGTAGCCTGCTGACGGATGGCTACGAAGTAATGGATCAGGACAGCCATAGGGGCTAGAAACCCAATGCTCACCACCTCTGCCACCCCAAGACAGGGACAGAAAAGCCCCAGGGGCAGCCAGGGCACCATAGGCAGAGGGTAACCTCAGCTTAATGCAGAGAAGAGTAAAAATCATCCCCTCAGTGCATCTAAACCCAGGGTAAGTAGAGGGATTTTTATTAACTTTTTTTTCCCCCTTTTTAATACATCTAACAGGATTAAAACAAATCAGCACCAAAATGCTTGATCCCCCACATATGGTCAAAGAGCCAAAAGCTTGGTAGTTCAGTTGCTGTTCCTTGCTGCTGCCTTACTTAATTCCAACTGTGGCAATGCCTCTCCTTAAGAAAAGGCCCTGAGTCACACAGAGCATTGAACAGGCTCAGTCTTAGGTTCCCTTTTCTTCCATGTGTCTTTCCTTTGCAAATTAAACCCTTTTTCAGACACAAGAGCAAGGTGAAATGAGGTATAAGAAATCACTTGGGCTGCCTGGCCAGCCCTCCAGCTCACGGAGCCTGGCAGAGGGCCACCGAGAAGCAACGGTGCTGTGCTGATTTGCGCCAGCTAAGGCTCTGCCAATAACCCTTTTAAGGATTTGGAAAGAGTCCCTGTGAACTAACAGGCTGAGAGATTTTAATCCAAGTAAAGGGGAAGGGCGATTCTGCCTGACCTTCGCCTCCTCTGAAGGAGGGGGAAGGAAGGCAGGAACAGTCGAGCAGAAATTATCTGAAATAAAAGCAGGTGTCGGCACACACAAGGTACTGCCTGGAAAACAGAAAGCTGCTGCAGCCTAAACCAACATTCCTTCATACCAGAGAGATGAATAATGTCAAATAATACATGCAAGAAAAATACACACCATTCTCATCAATTCTCTGGTTCCTTCCCCCTTGCACTTCTCAACTATGACCAAGATCAAACACAAAGCTATTCCGGTGTGTAGCAGAGGCATTTCTTTGATTTGTGTTAAATAAAAATGCAACAAATTTGCCAAAAATAACATTCAAAGTATTTGCACCAGAAAATTCCACCAGGGGTGAAATGTGGGCAAGTGGCACCAGGGCTAAACTCACGACAGTCAAAGCCCAAGAGGGATTACTTGGCTTTGTTGTAAGAAACTTCTCTCTAAGCACTTTCTCTTTCAACACTGCTGAAATTGTTGCTAGCAACGAAGCAAAGCAAAAACAGAACAAAATTTGGATCTAACATGCTTTCAGCAAGAGCAGGCATTAGCTGGCAGGCTGCATGGCCAAGCAGACCTGCAGAGTTTCTGCCAAGCTATGCCAGAAACACAATGTATGCAGCCAGCCCTTCTGAAAACTCTGCAGTTTGCCTTTAATTAATTTTAATGTCATATCATCCAGCCATATTCAATGTTCTTTAGAGGAACTGCTATGGATATCACAGTTATCATGAAATTATCAAGGGCAAATGGCATGTTTTAAGAGCAGCCACTTGAACTGCAGCTCTTTCTACCAAACTAACTCAATTAGAGGCCAGCTTTCTCCATAGGCATCATACACTTAACATCAAAGGCTGCTGGCTGTGTTTCTGAAAAGGTATATAAATGCATAAATGGTCCTGTATCTCCTTAAAATGTAGAAGACATTGGATAAATGCTAAGTGTTGTTGAGAGAGCAGGACATACTAAAGGCATTCATGCAAACACCAGTGTACAGACAAGACTGATGTATATATGACTCCTATTATATAAATTACATTGTATTACTCATCATGTTCTTCTAGATATTATAATCCCTTTCTCTAATGAACTGCAACCATAAGCTACTCCAATTCTCTAAGTAGGTCACAGGATCCCGGGACATGAAAATCCTTCCATCCATAGGCAGCAGCTACAGCAAGAAGTGCAAAATAAAAACCATTTGTATTTCATCTGATTGACCTTGTTAGCTGGTATGCTCGGCTTGATACTCTTTGCATGTGGAGAGGAAGAGGCAGCACAGCCTATAAGTCTATGTTTGTCTGTATCAGGAGAATAGGGAAGCAAGAAGCAAAGAGAAAAGTGTCACGCTGAGCTCCCAGGGGAGCAAAACCATTTGGCTACTATTAGAAAGCCTTTCCCAGTTTCCAGCCGATACCTGACCACCTCATTGTTGCGTTCTGCAGGGAGTCCGAGGTTTTCCGTTTGTGCTTATTTTGGGGGTAGTTAATGGGATTTAATATCCCAAGAGTTACCCATTACATGACAGGATTTTCCACGTTGGTTTTAGTTCTGTAATGGTTTTCCCCAGCAGGTACCAAAAATGCACTGGGCTATCCTCTAGCCTCTCTTGAAAGTCCCCAACCTCCCACACCCTAATCTTATTCTTGTTTTAAACACAAATTAACTACTCTGACCAAAGGACCAGAGACCTGATTTCCAGTACAGCCCTAAGTACAAACAGTTGTACACGCACACGGTGGAGGTGGGAAACTACAGCAGGTGACTATGAAACAGGGGGCAAAGCAAATATTCCCTAAGCCAGCTTTGTGGACGAGGAAAAGTCTTGGAAACAGTTTCCTAAATGCAAGTGTGCAATAAATTATATTGGTATTTCATTCCCTGCCTGTACTTTCTACTCCACTGCCTATATCAACTTCTCATTCACTGTACTTACAAATGTTTTAAATAAAGTAATGGAGGTTATTTAACTAAGGCTCTGTTCCACATAAAACCTTCTCCCCTGGGTGCTTCTGATTCATTTTCGTTAAAGCTTAATAAAGTAATACACACTGATAGGCCTTTTTACATTTCTCAGTGGAGATTCCCCTCTCCTCCTGCCAGCCCAGGCTACAGAAACCCCTCAATTTAAAAAAAAAATCAGTTGAGATTCATTTAAAGAACTCTTCCTCCTCTTTAACTTTTGCAATTCATTAGACCTCCATAATTAAACCAATGGGAAATCTTCCAGTTCCCCAGTGGGTTTTTGTTAGTCAGAAAAAAAAAAGTTTTCCTGCATGTGCCTTTCAGCTTACACTGAGAATCCCAGGCTTTTCGTGTGAGCAGCTGCAGCAGGGTTACCCAGGGTCGGCCTGGGTAGGAAGCAAAGGTTTCCTCCAGTCAGATAGGAGGAACATAGCCATGGTTGGCAAAAAGGGAAAAGAGAAAACTTCCATTCAATTCAAAGTGCTTTTAAAAAGAAAAGCAACAAGAAACATTTCAGGAAGGGACTTTGCTAATGGAGAATGATGGAGAGAAAAAACCAGAAAAATCTAGATGAAGTGCTAAATATTCAGCAGAAAATGCTAACAGAATCCAAATAAACCACTGACACTAACTTTTTATTTTATATCTATGCAGACAGCCAGGGTACTTTAATGTTGCAAATCTGCTTAATATCTTTCTTCCAATCCTCAGTTTCAGCTGAAGCAGCTTGGACTCACATGGTCCCTCCATCTTTCACTAAGCAACCCATATCCCTAAGAGCTTAGCATCCCAGGCTTCCCAGGTGCATGGTTAAGCACGGCAGCATGAGCCAGCACACGTGGCCTCGGCGCTTTAATCGTACTGGGTTCGCTTCGGAGCAGGGCTGAAGGAACATCCCCCTGTCCCTCAAAACAAAGGGGACAAGGGGCAAAACCTGTCTTGAGAGCCTCTCCACTGCACTGCCTACCAGCAGCCACCTCACATGGGCTCAAGTAAATCCCAAGGCAGCACGGGAAGATGCCCAGGCCAGAATGCAGGTGTGCTCTGCAGGCTTTGCTGCATCCAAGGCCCCACCCCTCAGAGGACTTGAAAGTCAATACTAAACAAAACCATCCTCCTCCTCCAAAATCCTCCCAAAACCCTAAAAATGCACTATGACTTGCAAGGTTCTTGGACTTTCAATTTCCATCCTGTTTATGAGAAAATGCTGTTCTTACTCATAAAGGAAAATCAAAGCTGATCCTTTTTAACATTACGAACCCCAAGAGCAGCTCTTTATATTCATCAAAGCCTCCCCCCCACTTGTATATATCCTTTTTCTCTGTGTTCAACATGTGCCACTCATTAAAATCTCTGGAAGACAAGTTTGCAGGAACACCTGATGAAAATACCTGCAGAATTATTTTCAATACTGCCAGTATTCATATCTCCTCCTCATTGCATAGGAAAAAAAAGAAAGGATAAACGAGGCTTGAAAATATTTGCTTAAATTAAAAGGAATATATGAGCAAGCTGGATTTCTCTTTAGAAGAAAAAGAAAGAAAAAAACCCATGCAGCACATGGCAGATTACAATAGCTGCAGAAACTGAAATTCAGTTTATCTCCACAAAACTGAAAGGAAGGGATGTAGCAGACGCTACTCCAGCTAGCTACCCTGGGCAGTGCCTTCAGCACTGAAGTTGCCTTCAGCAACGAGAAACACTCCTCTGCCTCAGCACAGAGGCTGCACTGAGCAGTGCCAGCTGCACTCCACAGAGGCACAACAGCCAACAGGGATGTGACACAGGGATGAACTGGTGGTCTCGATATTTAACAAGACAGACAAAAATGAGCGTGTTTCTTTCCCTCCCCCTCCCACTATGTATCAGTGTTATTGCAACCAAATAACTTGGTGCTGTTTTACATATTCTCACTATTTTCCTCCCAAAGCACCAGCATACATTAAGTATGTGACATACATAAATAGATGTTCAAATAATCTCCAAACCCAATATTGACAGGTCATAGATCTTGTTTACCACGTTTTGATCCTACAAGCTGAACATCTCACTGGGAAACCACATACCTATAGAAAAAAAAAAAACAAAACCAAACAACTCTTATTATTTGGTTCGTGACAAGATTAAAGACTTGAAATGCAGACATTAGTTTCTTGCTTCAGACTACACCAATCCTGTAACAGCAGATCCCTGTTGTGAAATGAAAAAGAGTACAACTCAATATGCTATTCATGAATAATCCAATGTAGATACAGAGTTATTCAGCTACAATGCAATTAAGAATGAAAAAGAGAGGGTAACAGTGGTAAACACCCAGGGATATTTTGAATTTAATTGGGATTAGCATGTAATACTCTTACAGCCTTTTGAAGAGAGGCTACACGGTGGCATACTGAGAACATAGGCATTTGAAAGCCCCAAGCACCTCATTTAATGATCTTTTCAGCTGGCATAAGTTGCTTTCAACAGTGGGTGCATTTGCAGGGAGTTTAACCCAGCACTGCTGCTTGAAGCTGAACTCTGCTGGGGGGAGCAGACTCCAAAGCTGAAGTACATTTTGCAGTTTCAGGGCAGGGGAGCTGAAGCACTTGAGGGTATTTCTGAAAGCCCACGACCCAATCACTTCTCTCACACGCAGCTCCTCACACACAGAGGTACTACATGTAATACCAGGGAGTGCTCACCTGAAGGAAAATGGCAGAAAAAGACACATTTGGAGTGTTGCCAACATGATGGGGGAGGCGTGTGCAATGCACCTACACAGATTCTACTTGGAGAGCTGGTGTCATCTATATGCACAGTTCTTCTAGGGGACATATAAATAGGGGGGAAATAATCAATGACTATTTTCTACCTATGTTTTGGGAAGATGTATAGGAAGAAATCAAGCCCTTGATGGTTTATCCTCTGCTCACAGATGTATTTACCAATAACTACCAATGTTCTGGTACTGCCCAAGCTGTTAAAAAGGCAATGGTGCAAATATCTGCAGCCTGTTTGCAAGAGCAGAGCACCCATTGGCATCTCAGACAGTTGTGCTGCTCTTGCCCTGAAGAATGCCTCAGAGAAGGGAAAGGGCTGGTTCAGAGTCCGTATCACTGTTACAGGCCCCCAAAACATAACCAGCAGCTATCAAGCTCACAGAGGGCATCGTTGAAGCTCTCACAGGCCTAAGCAGAAGGGAAAAACTGAAGTACTACGAATTTTACCTTGCAAATTTCCACAGCCTGCCCATTTTTTGGTGAACGAGTCTACAGGAGGATAGTAGGGAAACCTGGGCACACAGGGTAATGAAAAGTAAGGGATGTCTTTGAAATTTTTCTCCTTTCAACCTGCTTCAGATCTCTCCTTCAGATCGCAAGTGTCAGAATAGTTTTATGAAAGCCAAAGTTTGCAGGAGGGCTCTCACTGCAAAGGCGCTACTGTCCTTGTGCAGTCTTTGAAGATTTTCTTCCAAGCTGCTCCCACCGTGCGTCTCCTCAGTTACCAAACCCAGTGGGAATCAGTTGCACATGTTGCCTCAAGTATTTCTACAACTGCACAGCTTTGTTTGTATGTGGCGGTAGTGGGGGAAATGGCTTTATTCTAAATATATCTCCCTCTTACATCTGGGTGAAGAAACAGGGATGAGGTTATCCTTTTAAGTGCTGGTAACCTGGTGTATTTGTTATTGCTGCACCTCTGAGAAAACCGAATCAGGGACTGTTGTACTAAGTGTTGTTTTTCTCATGTAAGGACAATCTCTGCTCTGGTGAGCTTATTCAAATCCACCTTCTGCCAACAACTTAGCAAAACATGGAGCACATATTCCGCTGACTTATGTCTGCAGTAGTCCCACTGAAATCAGTGAGGTTGACCTACTTGTAAATGGAGCAGAATTTGATTCCTGTGTTTATTTGTAAATGGCTATGGAAGAGGCTGACCAAGTCTGCATGGAAAAAAGACAACCCAGAACATCAGAGGTAGCTTCTGCTTGGACTAAACTTCAGAGGGTTTGAGGACAGAACATGGGAACGGATGGATGAATCCTTACAAAAACAGCAACCGGACTTCGCAGCTTTGCTTTGTTAACCTGAAAAATGCTCAGGAACTCCCATGCTGGGAGAATTCATGTGATCTCACTATTACTTACTTCCCACTTTATCATTTTTCATTCGTGCATTTCACTTGAATAAAAGGAAACCAGTTGCAGATAAATGACATACACCAACACCACAGTAGTGGCAAATTGAAAGCAAAAGGAAAGGAAAAACCCAGTAAAAGCTTTTTAGCTACACCATGCAACCAGCAAGGCAGCACAGCCTGAGATGCTTCATCAGCCAGCCATTTGCAGCTGGCCTGAGCATCAAAAGCAACACAGCAACACAGACCCAAGCACCTGCCCTGTACTGTAACAGGAGAGCATCAGTATTGGCCAAGCAACTTCTGGTTGCCACGCACTTAACAGGGATAGGAAAAGTGAAGGGACATAGCTCAGAGTCAAAGTAATTAAAGGTTTGGGCTGATGACTAGGATTAAGATACCAACACTGCTGTTTATCTGTAAGCACCCAGGAATCCCGGGAGCAGCTGCAACAGCTGCTGAGTTGCTACCCTAGGTTCAGCAAGGACCTTCCCTGACAGACTGCAAATACTGCTCCACAGGGACAGGAAGGGAAAACACCTAGATGAAGCCCCAGCTTCCTCTGGAGAATACTTCTGAAGCTTGCATCTCAGCTGCAAAAAGGGGTTTTTGGTGACTACAGGTTTTTAAAAGGCTAGAAAGTATAAGCACATAAGAATTGGAAAGACCCAGGATCTGCATTTGAAAACAGCTGGGAATAAAGCATCTCTTCAGCATCCTGCAGAAAGCAAGCCAGCCTGCTGTCAGAGCTGACGGAAGCTGTAGTTCTCACTCACTGACTAGCCAGTGTGGTGGGTTGAGAGACAGATAACATCATGTCTGCACCCTCATTCCAGAGGCAAAAATCTGGGCAGGAAAAAGTATACTACCATTAAGTGAGCAAATACAGAAATTATTTCAAAGCTCACTGGGAACAGAGGGGGAAAAGTCTGAGCACGGGCAAAGTAAAACATCTTAAAAATGAGCCTTCACACAGGGCTCTCCATCATTTCCAGGATGCTCTAAACCAAGCTGGCATGCTGCGCTACGAAGCCAGTTTTCACTGGCACACAGTAGCTCCTGGCTTTCAGTGATTTCCAAACTCGGCAAAAGCTAGGAGCCAGGAACCACTACCTCTCACAGACACTGTACCAGCATGCTTAATTTGGGAAAGGAAAATACAGTCTGGCACATTAGCCCTGAACAGCTGCCAAGCCCTGCTCTCATTTATGCAGTGCTGCAGCCAGCCAAAAAATAGGGGGAAAAAAGTCCAACACCAGGTTGGATTCCCTCAGTAACAATCCCCCTTCCCAGCCACCTCAGTTTCAGCGTGCTTACCTCCTTCTGAGCGTTACAGGGAATCAGAGCTTATATTCAGAGCTGACAGGAACACCAAACCACAAGCAACCTGGGAGAAATCAGGAGCCTGGTAAGGCAGCACAAAAGCGAGTCTACGGAGGTGCTTGCATGCCCTATAATGTTGAAATAACCAGTTCTGGAGATTGTGCTAGGGCTTGGTTCACCATCCTGCTCGATACCACCACCAAGCATGACAAAAATCTTGCCTTCAAGGCTACTCCACAGTGCACACTCCTGTGCTTAATCCAACTATAATTAAATAAATCTAATTTCAAATGGGAAAATTTCAAACCTATTAAGAAGAAACCTGCAGCTATTATATGGATTAAGAAGCATTTTGGAATTATTAATACATATGTTATTAACAGATGTTAGGCCTAATCAGAAGAAAACCCCTACGTGTTTGAACAGTTTACTACAATCACCTGGATCTTTCAGAAATCTCAAAGTAAACAGGTCTCCAGAAAGGAGTTTTATAAAAATAAATGTATGATAACAAATGCGGAGAGAGCTGTATTTATTTACATTTTAAACTCTAGGAAGCATTGATGTCGTATTTCATAACATTCTCTACAAGCAGGAAGACTAAACCCAGCATTTTGGGTGGGCTTGTTTGGATTTGTGAGGGCATTTTTTAAAGAAATAATTTTGTAATTTAATCACTTGTTTCCAGGATACTGAGCTTTGAAGAAAATGTCAATTGTCATCAACTGACCCTGCTGAAAATGGAATAAAACATGTACTTGTTTGCAAGTACATACAGGATCTTCTATCTGGCTTTGACCAGTACTAAACCAGTGTTTACCCTCAAAAAACATGCTCCAGAAAACAGACTTTAGTACACATGCAAATGTCTTTGCTTGCTGTCTTTTGTTGCAAGTACTGGTAATAAAAGCTTGAAAGTTTTCTGCATCCACTGAAGGAAGTGCAAGAAGAAAGGACTCTGGTAACACTGTAATGCAGGACAACAATATGGTGTGGAGACCACAGAGCGTAATTTCAAGTTATTCTATACATCCACAGTCTCATGAATTGCTTTCAGCAGCAACTACAATTCCTATACCCTGTCCCTGGCAGAGTTCAAGGCCAGGCTGGATGGGACTTTATCCAAGTGGAAGGTGTCCCTGCCCATATCAGGGCAGCTGGAACTGGATTATCTTTAAGATCCCTTCTGACCCCAAATAGTTTATGATTTTATGAAGAACACAAGTAACGATGGAGCACATTTGTTTCCATCACCCTCCAGTGTTCCCACTCAGTCATACCAGGCCATGGAGCAGCTGATGGGTATCTCTGTCCACTACACCTATACTGGCTGCCCCAGTGAGTCAATCAGCTCCACACCTCTCACTTTCCTCCCAAACCTGAGTCACCCCGGAGTTTTCAATCCCAGGAAGGAGCCCATCCTCGCTGCAATTTCAATGGGCAGTGGTGGAACCAGCAGCTGGGACCAGCTTAGAGGGTCTTCTCATGGAGATGAGCTCGGGTGTGCTGTCCCCTCAACCAATTCATTCCTCAGACCAGGAAACAGCAGACAAAGTAAGGTGTCCTCCCTGGTCAAGTATTAAATAAATTTATTTTGAAATGTTCCTACCATTTATACTACTCAAGACACCATTAATCTCAGAAAAACTAACCAAAGCTCACAACAGTTCAAAAGATGTTGTCTTAGATTAAAAAAATAAAGGCCTATCTTGCATAGATAAACTATTGAGAAAGGTCTTAGAAAAAAAAAAAGCTAAGTTTTTCCAATGGACCATGTAGGTAAGGGAAGTGCCTCATTTTTGAAGCTGTATTGCTTTCTGATGCTTTCTTGCTTCCTCTTATGTACAATTAGCTAAAAATTAACTGTTCAGAAGTGGAGGATTAATATAAAAAGATGAAGCCTCCCATTCATGGGAGGCAAACCTGATTGGAAAGCAGCAGCAAACACTCTGCTGATTCACTGCCCAAAAGAACTTTGTTTTAAGTGTGTGAAAGAGTACAAAAACTACGTAAATAAGGCCCTGTTATTACAAAACCTTAATATTCTGGATTTATGCTGCTAACTTTGTGACTTGAGGGAATTGAGCAGCTGGTCTGTCACACAAGAATGACCCAGCCTCTTGGACATAGCATAGACTAAACAGTGATAGCCCATTTTCAGAACCTGGCAGAAGTGTCCCAGCCTCACCCCATCCTTCTTTAACCACAGGCTCCCTCCTTGATCTCTGTATTTAACATTCGCCACCTGCTTACTGCTCACTGCCTAAAAACTGCCTTAGTCTCTGGAGTTGCAAGAATGCTGTCTCTCTCACAACCCAAAACCCTCAGTTTTCTCAGAGAACAATGGGACCATCTTTTGTTCTTTCTCATAATTTGTTTGAACAAAAAATTTTCAAGAAGAAACAAAAGACACTCATATAACCAAACAAACAAATAAAGACAAATTCCATTTGAACTGACCATCCCTAAGCGGACAAGTGTCCTCTCTTATAGTGCTAGCACTGCCCACATGAAGGGGCTGAGGAGGTTTGTGAAATAATTGTGATGTCCACACGATACCCACCTTGCTCCTCCTCTGTCTTCTCTTAGGAGAAATTGTGAGTTTGTATTTAATTACTTAATATTTTAAAGCAGTAATACTGCTTTACGTATCTTTCCCCTTGGAATTTAGCTAGGGTCAGGTATTGATAGTATCTAATGAAAACTTCAAGAGGAGTTCATGATCAGCTGTCATTTTCAAACATGTTTTGGTAAAGAACAGAGATGCACACAAACACAGCAAGGAAAATAAGCAGAAGAATATGTTAAAAGTCCCTGTTTTTCAGGAGTATCATCAGAAGTTAAAGTAACAGGAGGAGGACATCTCCTTCTGCCCCGTAGCTTTTCCATATTGATCCTCTCTCTCCTCCTTGCTGGATGGTATAGAGAGAACCCATGCTCCTGTTTATGATGTGCTTCCACTCCAGCCCACTGGAGCTCAGGTATTTTATAGGCAGCCACCAAACAGTAATGTAAAGCACGGCAGACCCTTCTGGGTCACTTCAAACCAAGTTCATCTGAACAGTCTGTGATGGGCCAGAGGAAAAAGAGTGGAGAGGGGAATACAGTTCCAACATTCACCCTGGGAAGTTGACTCTGAAATTAAACACAGCTCTTTCACTTGCTCTAGGAACTACGAGCCATGCTGGAATAAAGCACGTCTCATCCCTGCTTTCCTTACAGGCATTTCCATGGGTTGTTCTAGAACAGGATCTTCAGGGCTGTACTTCATTATTAGCCTAAGCATCACCTTTCCTAAGGGGACCTTGGTCATGCCTGGGACCACTGGTAACCCATCCCAGGAATGAGCATAGCAGGGGCTCACCTCTGGACTGCCTCACTTGCAGATAGTGGAGACCCAGTTTTACACAGGCAGAATTTCATGCATCAAATCCTTGTTTCAGCTGCACCAATTCACCATCCCCAACAATGTCATGGGGAGGCATGCTTTCCCACTTCAGCACATGTACATTCTCTAGCTGCAGGGGACACTAAGCTTCCATAAAGACTATTTTAAGAAGTCTGCTCATCTCTTTTTTTTTTTTTTTAATTCCTATAGTCTACTATGAAAGTCAACAAAACAAGACAATTTGTCATTAATCTGTCAATTCAGATAGACCCACTGAGCTATGATAATGGCATATATTGAGTGGCACAAGACATAAAAATTTTGCTGAGCTGAGAATGCACTAAGCTGCCATGAGAAATCTGTGGTGTCTCAGCATGGTATCGCTTTGTAATTTCCATTCAAGGGAGACCCTGTCAATCAAACTGTATTAGAAATGAGCTAAGGTTTCTGGTGTTGCACAAAAAGCTCTCAAAGCACCAAATTTAAGCCAACGCTTCAGTTCTAGTATTCCATATAATAGAGCCTATGTCAGTGGTTGGGATGCTCAGTGCTATCACAGCATGAACAAGTCAGCACATAAACAAAAGTAAATGAAAAGATGCCCCAAAATTGAAATGCAAATATTAGAGCATGTTGGAAAACAAGCAGCAAGTCAACATGGAGTAAAGTGTTCTCGTCATACATGGCAAACCACAGGAAAGTGACAAACAAGCCTCAACTCCAAAGCAAAGCAAAACAAACGTGTATTTTTCCTTATGCAAGTGTTAGAGGACTTGTAAATAAAGGTTTCGTCTAAAAAAACCTGACAGAGTAAGTACCTATCTGCTCTTCTAAATGCAATCTCCAGCTGTAGCTAATGGCAACAATGGGCACCAAATCCTCCTTCCTCCTTGGCCAGGCCTGCTGTTCATGTGCAGCACGCAGAGGTCTCCCAAATCTTCCAGCATCACCCGCCCCCTCACATCGCTCCCTCTCAAGTTTTTTGGCTCAAGGCTCACCTGCCCCATGTTACTCCTATGACATGTTTGATCTGTGTACCCAAGTTGCCATGGAGTAGGACAAAACTTTGTAAATCTCCACCGTTCAAACAGATTCTCTCAAGATGTGTCATTTTAACGCATTTTCTCAGCCTCCCTTTACATACCATCTCTCCACCCTCCTTCCCCTTCAGCCTGATCTCTCTCCCTAGTACCTTCAAGAATAGTATATGCAGTAAGAACTGAAATGCAGCAGCTGCTCACTTGTTAAAATATTTATATTTTTCATTTCTGCTTTACAGATCGAGCTAGTTATGCTCTCTGACTCAATATTAAAAAAGATACAGAGCTGCATGTTTTATTTAATCTAAATAAACATGCAAAGAGTGCATGGCATTTGGGAGAGACAAACACAAGTGACAGGTTGGAAGATGGGACAAAAAGAATGTGCTGGCTATTTCTTTTTATAATATAATCCTGCTTTCCAATCCTTTCTTGGGAATGTTTATTTTTGTGTTAACACCACAAATTGTTTTAGCTGCACTGTAAATATTTCTATTAAATTTCCTAGTTTAGTTTAAATTTCATTAGTATCCTAAATAAGAAAAAAGGGAAATTTTAAACAAACAACAATATGCAGAGAAGTTTTTCTGGAATGCTGGAAAAGCTCCTGCTTGGTACTGACTCCACTCCACTTCAACAGCCCAGTAATTGTTTCAGTAACTTGCTCTTAAGCACAGTTAAAGAAATTCCCCCCAAAACACTATAAAGCTGGAGTAAAATGTAACTAATGTGCATGCAAAGAGGTGCATTTTCTGCAGTGGTAAGTACAGGAATTAAGACCTGCTTGGGTTTCAGCTGCATTAACACTACTTGAGCACAAGAAGTCAGTCCATATGGAAATAATCAGTTAAATGAACACTGAAGGCTTGGTCCTAACTTTCCTTCAGTAAAGCAGAAAAATATATTACTTTTCAACTGTACGAATGACCTTAGCTCTTTTTTTGTCTTTTCCAGTAGAAAACTCCCACTGTTCATTAAAGCACCTCACATACAACAGAGGCCTTAAAAGGAGAAGTGGCTCTTGCCTACGAGCAGGATGGATATCTACCCTGCCCCTACCCCTAAAGCCTTCTCAGCTCATGACCTGGGGAAAAGAAATTATTACTGCAGGTCTCCTCTTTCTCCTCTTCATCTCTTTAATTTTCCTCTCTGTTTATCTTTGCTTTTCACAGCATTAGGCTGAGCTGAGGCTGGATAATATGTCAAGTGAGAGCTGAAGTTAATACCTACCCATGGGTTTTAACTTACTTTCTTTTCTAATTAGCAATTCTCTAAGAAATGGAGGGAAACAGGTCTTCAGGTGGACAGTTGCTGTTTCAGACTTTCACTGCTCTGGGGCAGAGACCCACAGACGTAGCCTTATCTAGCAAACAGCCGAGGCAACTGAGCCTCCTCCCATTTCCTCCCCAGGCTTGTCCTGATGTATTAGAAATTAGCTCTCCTAGCAGGGGCTGATGGAACCAAACACTGAGACTCTTGGCTTACACTTCCTTCCTATCCTGAGCATGCCACCCAGCAGCTGCAGTATCCATAGCTTATTTACTGAGCCAGAATTAAATGTACCATACAAGGGAAGCAGACTATCACATGGGCATAAGGAGCTCCACATTACCCTGTTAGTTTTGCTCATTTCTGATGATCCATCTTGCTTTTTCTTCTTCTCCAATTCACAGATGAAGATAGCAAGTCTGTATTCATCATTCCTATTGCAGAGACAGTTTTCTACCCCTGTTTTGAAGTCCAAGTTAGTGCAGATAAAATACTGGACGGAGCAAGGAAGAGGGCTGACCTGAGCTGACAGCTCTATGACCATGCACACTGGTGCTGGAGGAAATACACAGCCCCAGCCAATGCAGCACAGGCACATTTACAGCAGGGAACGATGGCTGGAGGAAACCTTGCCAGGGCAGGAGGCAAGGACACCAGCAGGAAGCAGAGGGGCAAACAACTCCTCTTTTCCCCCTTCTTGTTGGCACTGATTACGTTTACTTCACCAGATCCAGATACTTCACAAAAGGGTGTAACAACCTCTGAAACAAACTCTAACTCAGGTTATTTTCTTTATTTATTCAAACAGTGCCAGTCCTGAATTTATTTTCCACAGAAAGACTCAAGACTGTCAAGAACTGGCTGGTTCTTACATCAAAGAACCAAAAATCTCTTTGGTCCTTCACAGACAACTCAGATTACTTCTAAAGGCAGAGGCGAACCCCACCCAGGTCTTGCTATTTAGTGAAGACTCAAGAACTGACTTGCCACAGAATTTCACTGGCTAGCAGCTCAGGAACCAGGCAGAGTCTTCCAGCAGCTTCTTTCTTCTTCCAGAGCCACAGCATACCTATCCTTGATGCATTAAAAAAGAAGAGATGCCAAAGCCTGACATTTGACAAGGAAAAATAAGCTCTTTGTAATGCTGTCCCTTGAGACATTGCTGCTGGAGCCATGGTGGGTCGTGCTGTACCCTCCCACCTCCCTCTTTGGTTTGAACAACAGGACTGGAAAACCGTGGCTCCTCAGTCACCCATGACAGGAGTCCCACAGGAGGACATGAGGGGTTCAGGTCAGCCACAGGCACATGACAGCACTTCTGTTGGGTTACCTGGGGCAGGTGATGTGACATTTATTTTGACTCAGTGCCTTCACACCACATTCATGACAGCTGCAGAACAGCTAGTATCTGATCAGGCACCATGCCAACTGGTACAGAATTACATAATTCAGCTTTTCTTATGTTTTTTTTGGTTGGTTTTTAAAAATTTTTAAATAAAAGTCTTGAGACTGGATGGGCAAGGGACAAGAAGTGGGGTTTACTCTGTGAAACCATCACAAGCCAAAACCAGTAAGCTGGGGAGAGGCGTTCACACAGTATAGAGCGAACTGTCCGTCAGACTTGGCCACTGTTTAATACTGCACCTCACCCTTGTCCTTCCAGTCATGCCTCACAAAAGCCTCCCACAAGAAACGACTTCCCCAGTCTGCCAGAAGGCTTAAGAGGAGCACAAAGCTCCTCCCTGAAGAGAGCCTGAGGCTGAGGGCTTGTATGCAGCCAAAGGAAGATGCCCTGACCAAAGTCCTCCCTGTCATTGCCAGGACATGCCACCTACCACACCTCTTCTGGAGCTGGGTGTGTATTAGTCACAGGACATTTTGCAGGTGCCAGGACCCCTTCACCTTCCCTGTCCCTAATGCATTTTCAGTGTTTTCAGACCTCTAACTCCACTATTCCAATGTGGTTCCTGGTCTAAAGGGTTCGAAAAGAATTAATCAGCATGAAAAATATCTTTCTAAGGAAGAGATACTCTCCTGTGGGCACTCAAGAGCCTCCTGTTTCAGTTGTTGCAGTAAGGTAATCCACATCTTCCCCTTCAGTTAAACTCTAAAACAATTCTATTTAACTAATAAAGCCATACTTAATAATCTACCTACTGCTGGGTTCCAAAGCTAAGGCGTAACACAAACATCAAGTCAATCTTTTTTCCCCTTTTCTCAAACATTCTCAGGCATTTCTTTGAGGGATCTTCAAAGGAGGATATTTAGACTCAAGGAAGTGAAAGTACATGTTTTTAAAAAGTAGATTAGTGCAGATACACAGAAGAACAGAGAAGAGTTTGCAGACTTGGTTTGAAAAAAACCCCTCCATCCCCCGAAACCCAGTGGTCTTGAAAATGCAAGTGCACACTCACTGCTGAATAATGTGTGAAGCAGCAAGTGGACAAGAACTAGAGCTAAGCCTTTCACCTCCTACAACCATAATTTTAGGTAGCTGAATCTGTGATGAGCCTAAACTGCAGAGCTATATTCAGGTTTTTAATCTAGGTCTGTCTTCACTGGAAAATGAAAATGCACTTATATGCTCGTGCATGTAAAAGTTTGGGGACACCTATTTTATGAAAGGATCTGCTGTTATTACACCAGATGTCTCTCAGTTTACAAGAAACTATAATAAAAATTCCACTTATTTTTTCCTTCTATTTCTAAAATGTATGCCTAAAGAGTTTCCTCATTTTACCTCAGACCACCAAATGAAGTTCCTTTGGTGGCACTATATTTAAAAAATCTGGTGGCCTTCCTCACCTGCAAACCATCACTGCAAAGACATTTGAGATAACAGAAAAACTACTTTCCTCATTTGGAATTTTAGGCTTAAAAAGTCAGAGATTATCTGAAAATATTTAAGCCTCAATTAAATTTAGTAGTAAAATCTTCAAGCTATTCAGTGAGCTTTAGTATGAACTTCAGATATTTTCAGGCACTATGAGGTTCTCCTTGAGCAGAAAATGCTAAAAGAAATATGGAATTAATCCTACACTGGTTGGTTTATCCCCATTTTCCAACACAAGTATGTCTGCTGGCAGATGCTGGCAGGAAGCAAACTATAGACCAGAGGTTAAAACCATTACAAGGAGAGGGCATTGCGATAGAAAAAAAACATGAAGATAGTAACTAAAAGAAAGAGTTTTCCAACCCATGATTTCTCCCTGCTCTTTTATATATGTATAAAAGAGTTTATGTATGTATAAAAGTTTATGTATCAGTTTGGGGTTTTTTTACCCCTATTTCTTTTCTGGAAATCCAGCTGACAGTGCTGATTATGATGTTCAGGTTCCCAGAGGTAGCAGTGACAGCTGATGACCCAGCTTCAGCAACTGTTTCAGAATGGAAGTGAATCCCAGGAATTTTTTGTATAATAGCCCTCCCTCCTCCTGCAGACTGCCTCCCTCATCTTTTAAGAGGACTGCCCAAAATGCCCTGTCTACCCATCTGCGAGGGGAAGCGGCATGGGCTATGCAGGCAGCCTCACCTAGAGTGACTCAAAAGTTAGGAACTTTAACAGAGAGGGCATGGATGGGAGAAATAAAGCCCCAAACCCAAGCACATTTGACATCACAGGGGAATAATTATGAAGGGAAAAGAATCAGAAATGAGCAAAAGGCAATATAAGCACAGTGGTTATTTCCTGTTCACTTACTTCTTAAGTTTTTTTTCTTCATGGGTAAATTGACCCCATCTGTTTTTTTCATTCACCTCTGAAGGGAGAATATGGGCCACAGTTTAATAACAAAGTTCCCACAAGACTTGGCAATCCAGCATTATCTCAATACATGGTTCCAAAATGGAGAAGGAGGAACTACTCAAAAGACCATAAGAGTACCACATGACAAGCAATCACCATTTGCAGAGACCTGTAGGATAAGAGTGAACTGACAGCAGAACAAAGAATAAAACAAATATAATCCAAGATTAAACACGGAAGAAAGAGAGTACATTGTGAAAACCAGTTCTATCATGGCTGCAAGCTGCAAGAGGACTCTCCCACTGCTACTCGTGACATGAATTTTGATGGTAACCACAGAGCACTAGCAACACTGTGAGAAAGTCACAGAGCAAGGATACTGTATTTCAGAAACAGTTTCTCTAGATAATTCTGTTGAAATCTCTTCAGATTAACCATTACGGAAAATGAAAACTGTAACAGCCTTTCAGGAACTCTGCAACATAATGTTCTAAATGCTACCAGGTCTCCTCTAAGGAGTGCTACCGAAGCCACTTGAGTCCCTGCTTGACTGAGGTGGCCATACTCATTCTTCTAACAAAGCAAGTATTTCTTCACAGGAATCCATCTTAAAATCTACTTTCGCACCAGTCAGCTTTGGGTACAAGCTTTCAGAGTTAAAGACTGACAATAACATTACTTAACAGCTATGTGCATATTGACTGAAACCTTCTGTGTGGACACAATAATCCTTCCGTGTTATTTGCATTTTAGTGCTTTTAATACAGATTTTGAAGGTCGTGGCCTTGCTTTAGATGCAAGTGTTATTCACAACTTCTTGCTTAAAATAAAAAAAGTTGTCATTCATATTTCTCCTACACACCTTGGGTCTAAGCTAACCAGCCCTCCACATTACCTTGGTGCTCTAATTTGGGGTTACAATCATAAAGCACAGTGATTTATTGCCTTAGGATACTCTCTGAGAGGTACCCAGCTCTGAAAACGGGCTCAAAAAAAAAAAAAAAAAAAAAAAAAAAGGGACCTTTTATCTCCAGGTTCATAATAGAAACATTTGAAAGAAAAGGAGGAAAAAAATAGAAAACACATGCACAACACAGATGTTGTAGGAAAAATTCGTTTGTTGCTAACGCACTGGTGCAATTGGTCAAGATCATCACATCTGTTCTGAAGCACAGTTCTCACAAACATGGCCACAAGCAAAGGCAAGGATCAGGCAGACAGGAGGAAAGGTGCAAGGCCTTCATCCCTTTATCCATGCTGGCCACCGTGGAATACACCCTCATACTTCATGAAGGGCTGAGGTGCAAACACACACCCCCCTAGAGATTTGTGACCCTTCTTGTCTGAGCGTGAGACATGGGGATGTGCTCAAAACAAGTCGGCACCAGCTCCTTGGGAAAGCTGTTCCTATCTTACTGCATCCATCTGTTTCAGGACACAAACATAAATCCCACTGCAAATTTTTTTCTGAGAAAACAAGAGACCTCATAAAAAAATAGGACAGGAAAAATCCCCACAAATCAGATGCCTTTTCAGTAGATTCCAAAACCCCCCAGATATTAGAAAAACTTTAGTGAACATAGATGGAAACTATATTTTTGGAAACACAAAATTCAAGCATGTGTAAATTGAGAACAGGCAAGCACTGTCCACCCTGCAGAAAAATGCCTCCAGAGCATTCCCTCTCAGCCCTGCAGTTAGAAACAAATCATTTTGCTATACAGGCAATCAAGTTCTAAGTAGAAATTCTTGCTTTTCAATTTTCATAGCAAAGTCAATGGCAAGTTCTACAAAACAAAAAAAACCATAGTAGCTTGGTCCAGTGAGACTTGTATGTGACCATAAAATTTAGAGATTAAATTATAATAATCTGGGGGCACTTTCTGGGAGCAATTGTTGGGTGCAGCTAGTTACAAAATAAAGATAGAAAAATCAAGCCTGAGAAAGCTTTTGGTATGTTGTATTTTCCAGGGAAATGCATGTAATAATGTGGTACACTAAAATGGAAGAGTGGGAAAAATCCGCAATTGCCAAGGAGGAAGCAGCATGAACAAATAACTCACTTGCCTCTAAACTTCACTTATGAAAGAAGGTGCTCTATGAATCCTCAGAGGTAAAAGCCACTACATAACAACTCAAAAAAAGAAAGGCAATGTTATATAGATCACATCTCTATTATGATTAATTACAAAACACTGGGAAACAATAAACTTTCCTTTGCCATGCTCAGTTGCCATTTTCTTTTAAAACCTCATGACCTTCTCACTGTGCCCTTGAATTGTACCATTAGTTATACACAATATATTGTGAACTAAAATGAACCATGATCATCCATGCCCAAACTTTACACATAGATTTAAAAAAACATTGGCAAATGGGCTATTAGAAGTGGATGCACCGTATTGATTCCCCCTTAAAGCAATTTACAGTTAGACAGCACTACTCACTCAGTAGCTTTAGAACAAAAATTGCTTGTATTTATCTTGTTGGCAAGGAGAAAACACATCAATGCATTAGAGCTGGGATTTGTATCTTGTTAAAACAGTGCTAAAAGACAGTCCATTGTATCTAGCACAGACCTGCACGTGCTAATGTGACAATACTTTAAAACATGAAGATTATTATCAAAAGAAAGAAATATTTTGCCATATGACTGCATTTCCGAGTATTTCCCTATACTCTTCATTCCTTAGTGAGCCTTCAAGAGAAGTAATTACAGAAACCACTTTCACTGCAAGATGTCTGGAGGTTTAATAGTGCATTTAATCAAGACAAAAATATCTTTATATATGGTACTGTAGCTGATGGTCCCAAGAGAAAAAAGCACATATTGGAAGGAAAAACAACTACAGAGGCCAGGAGAGGATGGACTAGGTACCTTGATGGACCAAACAGTGCATAAATCAAAAAAGGAAGTCAATGTGACTAGTTCCTTACAGTACTGTGGTTCAGGATAAGTTCCCTAACATGCCTTCTTCCCTCGCAGGCTTCCTCTTAGACATCTTTTTCCAGGTCCACTGTTGGAATTATTATAAAAATGCAAGAGTATTGCATTTTGCCTAAGTCAGTGTTTTATACACAAAGGTTCTCATCGGCACATCTAATCAAGTCACACTTCATGGCTTCAAAATCTGCCCACCCTCACGTGGCATGACTTTGGGCACACACCTTTCCACTTTTACAAACAGCCTTCCTTAAAAGCCCTGAGACTAGCTTAGCTGGTTAGAGCATGGTGCTCTAACACCAAGAATGTGGATTTGATCCCCGTATGGGCCATCCGCTGAAGAGTTGAACTTGATGATCCCTATGGCTGCTCCCAGCCCAGAATTTTCTGTGATTCTGTGGAAAACATGCTTCCCAGAAAGTCAAATAGTGATCAAAATAAGTCATCACGTACAAAAGAGAGACTGAGGGAAAGGCTTACTTCTGCTGCTTTGCAATAAGATTAAACATGATAATCACTATCGCTACTGACTGCTAATGTCCTTTAACTCAGCTAAGGTCTGAACCACAAGGTTAAAAACAAGAAGGGATGCCACTGATGACATCATAACATTATGTAAGATGACTTGAGACTGTTCCTTCTCTATCACCAACCACTGCTCCATGCCCAAGCACCTAACATTAAGAGTCAAGCTATATTTGTTCCACCACAACACGATGTCACAACACGATGACACCCTGATCTTGACCTGGTTTGGAAACCTCTTATTTGTGAGTGAATGCCATCTTTCTCTCATACTTATTACCATCAGGACAGTATTTCCAACTCAGGTAAACAATTTTCTCATTCTGATAAATTCTGAGGTGGATGCATGCAACAGATGTACTGATTCAGGGATACAACTGTGAAAAACCAACCTCATGTCTGTCTGCAAGGAAGGAGAGCTTTGAGACTAGAGGATACCAATGCCTTCACATATTCCTGCAGGAATAAATTAGTCCTTATTCACTTAAGGCTAATTATTTTGTTCTTGATGAACTTAGCAGACACCATCAGTGTTGAAACATCTAGAACAAGTTCAAGAGTTGGTGTCCTTGTAATTAACTGATCAGCCACAGCATGAACTGAAAGCTCTTGATAACCACAGACCACCGTCGTTTTTTGACAGTTTATGGGAATGCATTCTAGAGAAACAAGGACTTATCTCCAAAGAGTGTAGGGAGACAAGGGAAATCACAGAAATCCTACAGCCCCAAAACACAGGCAAAAATAGTGAGGCCTTCTCCAAGGGGTGTTTATCTGACATTTGCCATTTTGGAGGACACTAGGAGGCATGTCAGGCAGACCGCCTGTGCCGAAGCAAGGGAAAGTCCGTGACCTCTGAGAAGAGTAATTTTTGTCACATGGAGATCATGTACATACAGGAACACTTCCAGTGACCAAA
Organism: Monarcha castaneiventris obscurior; assembly: GCA_026261815.1. Taxonomy (NCBI): domain Eukaryota; kingdom Metazoa; phylum Chordata; class Aves; order Passeriformes; family Monarchidae; genus Monarcha; species Monarcha castaneiventris. The sequence goes on along the minus strand of JAMPIT010000230.1, from coordinate 49,413,774 downwards.
CGTAACTGGCATGTACTGGAGATTGGAATCAGGACACAGAACAATAACAAAAACCCTGCAGCTGTCTCGACGTCATGTGTTTGGATTGCACAAGTCATCGATAGCATTCTTCTACTGGCTTCTGCAAAACGTCTACAAAACAGCCTTTTCTGTCATTGATGGCTGAATGTGATTGCCTCCCAACTCTTATCAAGGGGCATCATGCCTCCAGACACACCCGAGCCTGCGTGCTCCATGCAATCCTTGTTCTGGCTTTTGGGTGCCCATAAGTACCCATGTTAACGTGCGAAACACACCACTGCACTACTATGTTAATCACACAAACATCTGATCAGTTACATATAAATGCCATGACTATAGGATGGGCAAGACATTTGTGTGCTTTGACTGCTTAAAGGAAAAAAAGGAAGCTTTTGGAACAGGCACCAAGCAGAGATGTACAAAAACTATGTAACATTCATCTGAAAAACAAAACAGAGCTTCAAATCTCACTTCAGGCTTTTTACTGGCTTCTGGAGCCATATTAGTTAAATCTTTATCAAACATTCCAAGAAAAAGTTGCTACAGAGATAAAGAGTATGTCACGGATGTCTTTTTTCCTTAAAGTAAATACTCATTAATATACTGGAGATGGATGATTTACAAAGGCCTGATCCCAAAAGTCACACCCATGCACTGACTTGCTTTCTTCAAATCAGTGTGAGATGAAGTTATTCAAAGCCTCTCCAGGAAAGCCTTAAGAAACAGCTGTATTTTGCACTTTTAACTGTTCTTTAAGAATTTACAGGCAGGACAGTGTTAGTAAATAACCAGACAGTACTTCCATGACATGCTCCATTTCTATCTTTTTTGAAAGGGAAGCTAATTTTATGACTAAAGCTTTCAGTGAATACAGCTTTAGCACAGATGCTTTGGTGCTGCTAAAATCCACAGTAACTGCATCCTTAGCTATTATCGCCATTAACTGAATGGATCTGTGGTTTTCCAAATCTGTACAGGCAAAACGCAGGGTCTCCTTCCAATTCAGATAAGTTCCTAGATGTCAAACAGGACATTCTCTCTGAATCAGCACTTCTGGTTCTTCAAGACATCTACTGAATTCAGCAAACCAGACAGAAGCAATTTGCTCAGCTCCTCTGAGCAATTAATGCTCATTCAAAAACGAGCAGAGACATGTGAAGTGAACAAGAGGTGTAAGAGCCCTCCTGGAGGTATTTTTTTTAGTGGGTGGAAGGTGGAGATTTTCATGCAAGAGGCTTTGGCTTAAAGATGCACCATGATCATCTTAAAATGGTTTCCTGGAGCTCCAACCAGTGCATGCTAAAAGGCAAAAAGCACAGAAACAACAGCAGTGTCTTCTGCCCATCTGAATACGACTGCCAAGAGGAAAACTGAAACTGGTTCCTGGGAGTATCAATAACTTGAAGGAGCTGCTTTACAAAACCATTTATGGCAGCTATGAGAAGCATCGAGGGGTCAGAAGACTGCACTAGCCAGCACCAGCAAATCAGCAGGAATCACATTCAACCAGCTGAAGAACTGCAGATTAATAGCCTCTAGGCCACTCAGCAGCGTCCTGGTTTACTGTAAAACATCTTAAAATGGACAAATTGTTTCAAAGGCTCCAGAGACCAGCAGAATGAGAAAAGCACAACCCTATAAACCATATAGATACTGGTGGTGGACAACTTCGCAAGAGAATTCACATGTTTGGACACAGCTTCCATTTTAAAATCCAAAATCTTGCTCCAAATGTTAAGGATTGTTGTACTGGACAATGGTCTGGGATGGACAATTAGCCCAAGTTCTTTCCTTGGAAACTGCTAGAGGATGAAAGGAAATCATCTGAAATTTGCCATCAAGTCCTACCATCCTCAAAATCTTTGCTTTGACCATCCATTTCCTGCTGTCAAATCACCCTGTTGTGTACTAGTCTGATGTCCACTATATCACTTAAGAGAAGGAAACTGCCTGTGTTTGAATAAACTACCATGCTAAAACTGGGTTGGCAACTACTCAGTGACAAGAACAGGCCAGGCCAATTTTTTTCAGTACTGGCTTCATGTCCAAGGATCCATCTGTTGCTTTTCTCCTCCAAAGCCTAAACAATTTAAATCCCAATTTTAACCTGTGCAGAATTCAAGTAAATCAAGTTCAGCGTGTCTCAGGACTGTAAAAGCCTTCTGGCCATTTGAACCATAAGTCTCTCCACCTTGTCCCTGCTCCAGTAGTTTCAGCAGCAAAGGAAAGCAGCCAGGACAGTAGGGAAGAACTAAAAATACCTTTCAAAATATTTTTTATCATTCCATCAACATGCCACTAAGATAAATTCTGAAACAAGGGGATGCAGTTGTTTTTAAGGGCACTTGATAGGTATTTCATCTACAATTTTCCCCTGCTTGCTGTCTGAACCCATGTAAACACTGTGGTAAGGAGTTCAAAGGTTTTAAAAAATTCTAAGTAAAATTTGACACAGCTGTCAAACGGGACAGAGGATACAAAGTACTGTTCCAGTACGTGGTATGTATGTGGTATTTACGAAAAAGCAAACATAGGAAAGCTAAAGGCATTGGTGGATGCTTTGAAAAGGGAATGCATGGGCCCATCTCTCGACCCCTTTGGCAGGAAGAAACTCATTAGTGACAAAGGGCCATGCCTCGAGTGGTTAAATGTCCTGCAAACATTCAGGCTCCAGCTCACTTGCAGTGGCATTCCTTGCATGCTCAAAGCAAAGGCGGTGTGTAAACGTTTGAAGAATGCCCCTTTGCTAACTGTAAGAGCACCGGGTATTTGTTATTGCCTTGGACAACCTGGGAACTCTCAAAGAGATGTTACATTCCTATTCACAGAGGTATTCAGCAGAACTTGGATGCCACGGCAAGGTAGACAGTTCCAAAGGGAGAAGATCAAGGGAACAGACCTGTTAATGAAACGCTAGAATTCACATCTTTTGCTCTTCCACTTCAGAGCCTGTCACCCGAGCCTCTTTCAGCCTCAAAAGCCTCTGACAATACATAGTTCTGTTTCGGAAACTCAGAACACTGGAAAAGTATACAGTTTCCAAATACTGTCTTTAAAAATATTCGGCAGTTTTTTTTCCTCTAATCATAATGACAGAGCAAAGAAGAAAAGAAATTTAAAAACGACTGTTTGGGGCTTTTCTAACTACATTCCCTTGTTTAGGATTAGAAGATAATGACTTTTGCTTTGCTGCAGAGCAATTAAAGAAATACTTCTATATACCTAGTATCTTTTATCCTGAGAGATCCAAAAGGTATTTATGAACCATATGCCAGAATTTTTAGCTAAGGAATGTGTGTAACTGCAAACAAACACTTTCTGGGCTTGCTCAATTCAAACATTTGCACGTAAGAGCATCCAGCTACGTGTTCCATTTCATCTCCTTTTGAACAAACAAACAAGAAAACATCCTATTTGCAAAACTGATTTGTAGAAATAAAATTCATGAGTATTTGGGAAAATACTGAAAAAGTTACACTATGAAAAAGCACACTCTGGTAAAATTAAAAATTCAAGTGTTGACCTGTTTCAGATTCCATAATAACTATATTTAATTACACCTGTGCATACCAATTTACTTTCACTTTCTCTGAAATAGTTTTATTGCCACAGTACAAGAGTATCTCCCAGGCAACTCACCTGGGGGAGTGGTGACAACCGCTGTTTAATCAGTACAGCAATTAACTTAAGTTCTGCTTAATGGCTGAACATTCAACCCATGGCATGGGCTGGAGTGATGTTTAACTCCAGGGATGCAGCAAAGGCAAAAGTTTAAATCACAATCCTGTTTCAGGAATAAGTCTGATGAAGGTTAAATAAAATCAAAATATTAAATAAAAGAAGTATCAGATACCAACAAAATTTCAGTAAAGCTCGTTTTCAGGATTTTTTTTTTTTTAATAAGTCTGGTCCTCTTGGCCAAATACAGTAACACAATTCCCAAGGTGAATTTCCTAAGGGAGGGCCCAGGGTGGGAGGGAAAAGGAATCTTCCTCCCACTGCAAAACTGTTTTACATCCGATGGCTGAAAGAGCTTTCTGCAGCCACACTGCTCCAGAGAGCTTGGGGCACAACCAGGAAAAACCTTCCAAATGCTTCCAGATGCACTGTGAATAACTAAAGTGAAAAACCCACCAAGCCTTCTACCCGATTCCTGAGCAACTGAGTCTCCCGGAGAGGTCAAGAACTGGCTGTGGGCTGGGGAATGCAGCTCTCCAACCCTTCTGGGAAGTATCGGGGCTTCTTATCCAAGCTGTGAATCACTATATAACTGTAGCTGATGAGGTGGGGAAGGGCAATACAGCTCTGAAAGCCTTATGGCCCCTGTTAAACTCTGCAAAAGAAAGGCAGAGAGCCAACCAGGCATTTAACATCCGGCAGTGGCCACGGGTTTGATTGAAATTCTGATTTGGGGCTTGATAGGTTTGCAGGGACCCAAATCGGGCCTTTTGAGTGTGATGAGAATCCAAGCTGTACTTTGTCATTCTTATATTTTCTTGAATAACGCTTGAATAATTGCTGTCCTACAGTTAGAAGTGAAATCAGACCCTCTTTCTTAACACAGAGTACGTTGTTATTAATATTATCATTTGCATGAAAAATACCTAGATAAAGGATGCTATTCATTCTAATAAAAGCTAGGGAGCTTGTAGTAGTCACAACATAGTATTGGAGTTGAACTCTCAAGTGAACTGTTTTTATCTATTCTGTGATATCTGGTGTAATCTGATTTTTTGAATATTAATCACTGCAACAAAGTAATGCTAAACCTCTGGTATTCAGAGGACAGGGCAGAAGATACAATTCAATTTACTTTAAGTGGACGTGATTCACTAATTTTTAGAAGCATATGAATAGCTCTCCGTGTTATGTCTGTGCCATATATAAAGTTCATTACCACCTTTCTTTTGTGTAAGTGATTTTTCAAGCCTTCCTCCTGAATGAAAAGTGAGGATCAAACCAATTTGTATCCTCTGAAAACAAATGCACTCAAGTCCAAAACAGATGTAAAAAGCATGCAAGGCACGAGTATATTAGGGGGGGAAAAAGTTGGTGCATCAGTAATGGGCCTGTATCATTTCTTCTCTTTTCTTTCCAGTCTAAAATACCTTGTGAAAACACTGTGCTGCTAAAAACATATGATTATGTGGTATCAGCTGTCTTAGGCCACGTTCAAAATAACAGAAGCAGTCTTCCCAAGTGCCACGGAATAAACACAAGAGTATATAGGTTTTAATCAGTGGGGCTGCTTTAATGCAAAGCTTCACACACAGACACACACTGCTCTTCTACTACACCACCACCCACATATTGTGCTCTTCAGAAGTACGTGCTCACCATTAAACAGACAGCTTTCTGCTTTCCTAATCTGCTTTGACTTTTCAGAGCGATCTGGCCACACATGAAGTCACTCTGACCCTTCAGTTTACATTCAGCCCTTTGCTTACACCTCTTCCATCAAGGACAGCGCTTGCAGGATGCAACCACATGTAATATAAATACAGGGGCAGGAGAGCCCAGGGGCTCCTTCTGGAGAGAGACTCTTCTCCATGGAGGCTGTGGACATTGCCCTTTACCACTTTGTCCCTATGCCACCAGATCATTCAAAGGGAACGCTGAGTCCCACCTCTGCTGTTCCTACAGGCAATCCCAGAGCTGAAACTTTGGTGGCAAGGGCTGCTGCTGCAGAAAACTGTCTCAACTTGAAGCTCTTCAGAGAGGGCAGGGAGTAGTTACACCAATCAAGAAGTTCAAGGCAGAGAAGGGGGAACATGTTCCAGCTTTCAGTATAAACACAAGGAGCTCTGCTCAGCCAAGCTGAAGTTTTTTTGTCTCCTTTGCAAAGCTCACAGAGGTGTTCCACATGGCGGAACAGAACAACAGGGTTGTTTAGCACCCCAGGCAAAGAGCAAATGTTTATTAACTGAGAGAAAATATTCCTGCTCAGACATGGCCTGGCACGCACAGCTCTGATGAAAAGTCTCTCCAGCCATCTACATTAATCAGACAGAGCTCTTCCTCAAGACTAAAAGAAGCATCTGCTCTACACCATCATCATAGCTTTTACTCTTTTTTCCTTTTTTAAAAAAAAATGATATACAAGTCTTTCCATTTTAGTTCTAATTAATCCATCAGTTCTAGCTGTAGTCATTTGCTGGGTACATAATGGATTCAATATCAAAAGGGTCTGTTCAAAAGTCTCCTTAAAATTTCATACTTAAATTTGAGTCCCTTCTTCCATCTCTTAAGAGACTTGAAAATACACTAATTTATTTTAAATGGTTCAAGAAAACATGTATGTGAAACAAATCTGAGATGAGTTTAATATCCCAAAGCTTAAGCAATGTGCAGGTAAAGTAGAATGGGTGTTTGGTGGCTCTGCGCAAAAGGAGCAGAGATTTCAGGAGCAGAATGTGTTGCAGAAACATTTCATTTTAAAGCTAAGTACAGAAACTGTTAAAAAGTTCTCCTAAAGTGAACAGTCAAAGTTGCATTCTCCATTGGTATCAGGGCCACAGCACACACACAGTTTCACAGCGAAAATAATCTAAATTTCTTTCCCAAGCAATATCCCTTATCTGTACTTCCTCTCTACAGTACGGGACTGCAATGTCCCTCCCACATGGGCTAAGTGCAACCACTGAATTTGGATGAGTAATGACCAGCTGGGCTGAAATGTCTCCAGTAAAATGTTCCTACACCACAAAGTATGAAACCTTTTTTGTTTTCTGGCTTTTCGTTCAGACTACAAAGTCTATGAACTCAAGAAAGCACCCTGTGTCTAAGCCAAAGGTTTGATCTATGGAAAGTTCATGCTTGCTTGGTAATGCAAACAGAGCACACTATCACCTGGAAGGGACTAAATCACAGAAACAGGGTGACATGAACGAACAACACACCTTAAAAAAAACCCCAGCTGAAATACAAACCACGATAAATTATCTGTACAAAACAGGAATCAGCATTTCTCTCAGTAACACTCTAGGTCCTAATTGCATATAATGATCTTGTCAGGTAGCAAGTTACCCATCAGATCTGCCACCTCAGCACAAGAGGACCTTCTACCACAACATGCAGGTTTTCCTGAGAAAAGTAGGAAAAGCCAGTAACTATCCCAGGCAACAAAGTCTCTGCCCTGACTTCATCGTCTCCCATTCATGAAAGATAGGTTACAGCAATTTTCTTCACAAGCAGTCTTAGAGGGAGACTGTGACCCCAGGGCAGACATTCTGAAAAACCTAAAGATAACTCCTGAATAAAGAAGCAGTGCTACTATGAGCTATGTCTAACAGAACCCATACTCCACACCAACTGCCCATGGGACAGCATTTTAAAATCCAAACACCAAAAAGACCCTCCTCTCCAAAACATCTTGCTCTCCCAAATAATGAGGGATGAGACAACACAAGCAAAACACATATCCGTCCTCCCTCAGCCAGGGTCTAAGCAATGCACCTCTGAATGTCTTCCACAGAATGGATTCCACGGACTGCAGTGTTGGCCGTGTGTGTTTAACTGTATGCAGGCAAGCACCAATCTGAAATGTGGGAAGGGACCCAGAAATCTCTCTCCAAAGACAAATGCATGGAATTCAACCATGTTATCTATAAGAACTTGGAGACTTCCCAATAACAGGTTAGGACAGCCTTGACATATCTGATGCTTCAGCAAGAGCCCTGTGGGAATGACTCAGACCAGCCTGTGCAGCTGGCAAGCATCCAGCTGCTACACAGAAGATCAGGAGAGTCCCAAGAATTTAGAGGGACGGAAAGGAATGATTATCAACTTCAAAATCAGAGCAATTCTCCCTTTTACAAGGGTGGGAGAGAAGACCTATAAAGGCCAAGCAGCCAAAACACATTTGGAACTGCCCTGTAGCTCTCAAGGGCAGTTATGCCTCTTATGCCTCTCTCCCGGAAAAAGTGAAAAACCTTAAATCCTATACTTACAGGATGCATGGAATCCTACATGCTTTCCAAACTGCTAGCACACACAGTCCCATGCATCAGTGAGATTAGCAAATGACTTTTCTACCAAATGAAGACTGCAAACATGAATCCACTGCAAACATGAGTCATATGATGACAGGATCCAGAAGCTCCTCCATGCTGCCGCTCCCCAGAAATTTATATAAAAGTGGGCTCTCTACAACATCATCCGCCCAATCTCAGTTCAGCTCTAAATGTTCTACTACCTATAGAATAATTTCTGGTATTAGACTGCTGGGGCAGGGGGGTGTTTTTTTATCACGGCATGTTTGTATCACTGCAAGTTTGAAAGCTGATTAATCAACCTTCTCAGACTGGCCTCAGGGAAACAATTGTTCTCTCTCATTATTTACTGACTTTTAAAAATCTTTCTTTTCAATTTCATTACAGCCAAGACCTAGATTTTGAACCCAGTCCCTAACCAAAATAACATACCTTCTCTTTTGGAAGGTGAAAGTAAAGATGCCTTTCAGCTGAAAAGGAGTAAGATCTACCTTCATATTAGTGACTCCTCCCTCACTTTGCCACTCTCCGTTTGCACAGCAGGATCAAATCAGGCTAACAGGCTGCACTAGGGTCACTACCAACCTTATCTTCTCTTAGTAATCCCACCTGTCTTTAAGAGGCAGGAACAACTTCAGAGCGTGTAATTGTGAGCAGCCCATGAACTTAAGTGAGTGAGCTGTGGCATGGGCCTTTCAATTCATTGCACTTCCACTTGTGAGGTACAGAGAAACACCTCTTTTTCTCAACTCCATGGAGTCCTAAGTGAATTTCAACAAAGATAAAACTGCACAGGAAGCATCTGCTTTCCCCTCAGTGAGTGGTAGGGCTGCAAATAAAACATCTTATATGTTGCTCCTACTTATTTAACCTAGCAGTTCTCATTATGTTCTCAAGAAAAAATAATATGACTGGATTAAAAAAAAAAAGTAAAGGCTGTGATTTTTTTTTCCCCTCACACAAATATGTATGAAGTCCTTGGATGTTCCCATAATTTTCTGGCCTTGTCTTTAAAGACATTAATATGCTTAAATACCTGGGAATTAGGTTTCAATTACCAGAATCCCCCAGAGGTGTTTTTACTTTTTCTTCTTCATTATGCAAAGAACATGAAGAAAGATCAGTTTTTTTATGAGCCCACCCACAAAGGCATCAAATATGCTGACTCTTAATAACAGTTTTGGAAAGGAGAATCTCGTTTTGGTGAATGTATTTTAATGTTTAAAAAAAATTAAAAAGAAAACCATGAAAGAGGTCATTTCACTCTGACAGAACAATCACAGGACAGGAATGAAAATAAGGTGACTTCCCAGTATCCCCAAAACACCACTACATTTAATTTCATCACCTACAATGGTGCAGGGCAGGTCTAACTATTGCTGCTGCCCTCTTTCTTAAAAAAAATTTGTGTAAAAAAGAAATTTGGCAGCTTCACTTTCATCCTGTTCTCCAGGCAGAAACAGCACCAGCCATCACTTACTACACCTCCTTGGTGCTGAAAACACTGAGCTGATTACCAGAACAATTCTGCAAAAATCAACAGGTGTAGACCCATAAGAGGCACTTAATGCTATTATTAATAAATATAGCCATTTAGTGAAACCATCCACTTACTTTTTTTATGCTCTAGAAATTTTAGGCCTCCTCAGAAATTATCTTTCATCCTCTGGGAATGGAGTCTTATGGTTGGCTTCAAAGATGCTGGCACAAAGCGCAGACCTTTTGTTTGATTGACCTCTTTTGAAGCGGAATATTAAGTCAGGTTAGACTGAATATAAAAGAGAGAGGCCATACTGGAACTGATGAGAATGAAGGACAGTGGTAAAAACCACATCTACCCCCTTCTCCTCAGCTCTATAGTATCAAGGGAAGCATAATTTCCCATCCAGACTCTGCAAGTGCTTCAGCAAGAAAGGGAAAAAAAAGAAAACGAATGTTTTGAATGGAAAAAGCACTATCCTTCCCTGAGTAAATTTTATTTTATTTTATTTTTTAAGATACAACAATATCAACAGACTGTGTATCTAAAGCTGTCACAGGTACTGGTGCTGGAATAGCTCCACTTGTCAGGAAATATCTGATACCAAGTTAGACTAAGGCTGCCTGATAAAAGCCCATTGGTAATGTTTTTAAAGAATCAGGGTTTCTACACAGCAGATGTGTGAAAATAAGAATAGACATATATTTCCATGGATACATGTAAGTAAATACATACAGAAATGCACTACCAACCACACCTCTGTGGACACTAAGGGTTGGTTTGCCCCCAGGACTTAGGACGTTTCCAGCATGTTACAATTTAGTATTTGCATTTGTCAAAAAGAAACTGCCAAAGTGAATAGCTTGAACTGTTTTCGTTTGCTGATACAAATTATTAGGCAAACAAAAGAACAACTACTCAGAACCTACGGACATGCAGTGAAGTGCTTTACTCTTGACAAAGAAAACTTTACATGGGGAAGAAAAATGGTCTCCTCCTTTTTCTGTAGCAGAAAAATTTTCTACTCTTTTTAGTGACATTCAGGGCATTGCTTACTCAAAGCTTCCAAAATTTAAATTAAACCACTGCACTGGCTTTGTCCAGTTAACTTAGCGATCATAGATGCTACAAGCAATACACTTCTAGAGTGCAAGGATGCTTAGTCATCCTTGTTGAGTGTCCTGAAACTCCCCTTTAAAGACATTGGTGCTGGATTTTTATTTAGTGTTTAGTATTCTCTTTAGTATTTAGAATATTGAAGTAATTCCTTTCCTTTCCCTTGTAAAGTCCTCACGTCAAGTTAGTTATAGCAGGCTGGGATCTGGTGAGGCAAGGGGGCAAAATCCTGTCCTTTACTTTTGGCCCCAGCAAGCGCATGTCATTCCCATGCAGGAGATAAACTGTGGTCCTGAAACGGATGTGCAGCCTGGATTTAGACAGTTGATAATGAGTCATTACATGTAACACACAGCGAAGCACAGAGGCCATGGGGATCCAAACCTCTGTGTGCATGTAAGACAAATGCTTTCTTGGGCAAATACAGAACTGCACGCTCTTCCCTGCCATGGCAGACAGGGAATTCTCCAGGCAGGCGCAGATCTATACCATACTGTAAATTATGGCCTGCTATAAATGAAAAATGCTGATTTGGGGATTGTTCACTTTGTTATAATTTTCCAAGAGTAATATCCTGCAGGGAACAGCCAAGTTAATACAATGTTTCCACTCAAAAATTGGCAGTGCGAGCACAGCCGATGGGGTGTATTTAATGAGAGTTTGCCTGCTGATAAAATGTTATTGCAGAACGTGCAGGCTAAGGAGAGCCTCATATTTTCCATCCCAGATGAAATGTTAGCCTAGCAAAACCCAGTAACTAGCAACAGTTCTCTGGACTTGTAATACAACATATAGTTTTACTCTGGTTTAGATGTGTTCTGTAATTCATAAGAGCTTTCAGCCATCAGAAGTGTACAGATGCCCTTTTGTCTGGTTTATTCTCAAAGGGAGAGGCTTGGGATCTGCCACGGATACGACTCATACCCATTATTTTCACACTTGGCTCTGATGTGCCGCACAAGGTTCATCTGCTCCATCTGAACTTATGGAGCTAATCACCTCCAACACAAGTATTTGCTCATCATTCCTGAACCTACTCAGTATTTTCTCCAAACTTCCTATTTTTGGCACAGGGAGCGAATAATTTGCTGTGAAATGTGAAACTACAGTAATGTACAAAACAAAATCTGGGATTGAGCAACTGAACTGAAAAAAATCCAAAGTGTCAAAAAGCCCCCGCTGCTCTGTTGTGAGCATGGCACGGAGGTAACAGATGTGTGCAGCCCTGAAACCATCCTCTCTGCTCCTCTCCCTACCCTATGCCTACAGCGCTCAGCACTCCTTTTGCATCCATCAGCTTGCATAAAGCTCACAAGCTGCTGAAGTCTGAAACTCATGGAAACATAACACGGGAAAAACTCCATTTCACGCTACATCTCTGTGATCAGCATCATGCACAGATGAAGTTTCAACTTCTGCATCCGTCGCCAGATGACAGATCAGTGCGTGAACACCGAGGGCTCGAAGGAAGAAGCCAAGTACCACAAGAGCCCCTTGGGCTGGGCACGGGAGGTTGCACAAACATACACCAGCAAATGTTACAGGTCTCCCCCAGGGAACTTGGGGGACAGCTGAACATGATGCAAATTGTATCGAGTAACAGTTTTGCCCTAATTTGTACAATATCATTTTGCAGCATAACTGTTTTATATCCAGCACTGTGCAGAGGAGGAAAGAAACCCCCAAACGCTGCCTTGAGATCACAGGCCAAGTGCTTGCTAGAAGCTACTAACAAACATGTGCGTGTGTGTCAGCATGTGCGTGTAACTCCACAGCTCTTTTCCCCACCCCCGTGTACAGCGCAGGGAATCTGCTAATGCTTAAATGATGGGGAAGGTCAAAGATTTATTGTGGGAAAGCCAACAGTAATTTTGCTGCCTCTCTAGAATACTGCAAACAGCCAAATTGCACAGCTTAAGCAGAAAAATAAAAGTTACGCTTTAGTTTCAGACTTTAAAGAAACTGTAGGTTTACTGGTCATAGAGTCCACCACCCGAGGGTACAGACCCACTGTATATTTCCATAAACTGAGAGCAGCAAGTTATTCCTTCATAAGCAGAGCCCCTTCTACATAATGTGTCAACAAACTTTCCAAAGGTAGAACTGGAATATCAGAAACCTCCTTGCTTACAGGCCTGCCAAAAGCCCCAAATCCCTGCCTTTCACAAGGATTTCTCCAACTTTCCCTGTGCTCCTCCACAAGAAGAGGCATGCAAGCACTTTGGCAAGAGGCAGAAAGATCTCCTGGAAACACTGTGGAAAGCACTGTGCTCAATCTGGAAGCAGGATTTCCTTTAACACCATGAGGGATGAAGAAAGAGAGGTTTGCTCTCTCCCCAAGAGCCCCTTTGCTTCTGGTTACACACACTCAGCTTTGGGGAACACCATGTGCAGCAACCGTGAAGTGTCCTGAAGAGCAGACATAACCAAAGGCTTCAATCTCTGGGCTGCAGGGTGGCATTTCGAAAGATGTCATCTGACCCCCCAGGTGGGTCCCAGGCTCAGTCTTCACTTTTGGGAATACATTTTTCCATGGAAGAAAGCTGCTAGTGGGAAAGACCCTCTGTGCTCATAAGTGGCTGCATATTGCAACACCCTCATTTGGCAGAGAAGGCTGCAGCGTCCCTGCAGCTGTCCTGGGTAGCAGCCAGGGGCTCTCGCTGAAGGTGCTTCATCCCGTGTCCAAGTCTTTTATGAGTCCCAGGCTTGCACAAGAGGACTGATGCCAAGTTCAGTATGTTCTTGGTCTTACCAGCTGCCTTTTAAAATTAAATTAATCCAAATCATAATGGGATGAGAAACTATGAATAACAAGGTGCAAAAGCTTTACTTGATTTTGTTCAGGTTCCTCAATGTTTAGCTGGGGATGTTCACTCCACAGCCCAAGGCTTCAGTCAGTGCCAGTGGGTGATGCAGACTTTTCTCTGGTAGGAGAAGGAGGCTAAAAGCATTAAAGTGCCAATCCCATGTAACAAGCAGGGAGCATCTAGCCTGTCCTATGTTAACCTAATGCTAAGTGACATAAAAAGTGAGCATCCCTATGTACTTCATCCCAAAGCTTCCAGCAATTTGTTCCATTACCATACCTCAAACCATTTAGTTTTTCAATCAGTTTCATTTTAGACCTCTGTACACTACTTTTTCATTCATTGCAGATACTCAGAAACCAGGTACTTCGCGATTTTTGCTCTCTCCACCCTTAAGCACACTATGGAAAAATATGGGGCAACACTCAGTGTCAGGGCCTCCCCAACTTTACTTCTCAGACCTCACCACAAGTAGAACCCCTGGTGACTTGGACTCACCAATGAAAATTTTCTTTGCTTTGTAGGGCCCCAGGCCTGAGGGATCTTCTCTTGCATCACATAAATTTCTCATCCAACTGGCAACTTCTTGCCGTGGTGATCACAAAAGCAGATTAACAAGCATTCACCCAATTTGAGAAGAAATCCTGAGGATGCTACATAAACCAGTGAGGTTTGGATGGCACATGCCCTGTCCAAACAGGTCGATCTTAACCAATGTGGGTAATGGAGTGAATAAATCAGGCCAGTAGTTGAAACATTTCCTAAAAATCACTGAAAAGAAAAAAAAAAATTAAATTGCTGGCCTCACACAGTACCATCAATACATGACAGAAAGCAAGCACTGGTTTCAAAGGGGTCATTAAGCCTTAAACTATCCACTTAACACGAGCGCCAGTAGCAATACTGGTCAAGTCAATGTTTGTGCATGATTACACTTCAAATTTAAATGTGAAGCTGTTGTACATAACAGGATCTGTGGAGACTTGTTTCTCTTTCTAATGGATTTAAATTGCCAATAAAATGGGGCCCAGGACAAGATGCGAAACAAGCTTGAAGAACAAACACGCATTTTCAAAACACCATGAAGTTATCAAGGGCATTTTGTGTTGCCTGTCCAATGCACATAATTTAAAAGAAAATATTCAATTAAAAATAAATAAAAATTAGGGGGAAGGAGCACCTTTTGAATCAGACCATAGAATGGACAGCCATCACACAGTGCTCTTCTCCACTCTTCCCACCTATAAGATGCTCTCCTTCCTATGAAGCTTTGTCCAGAGGTGTGTTATCAGCCCTGAGAGTGCTCAGCCAACTGAAAACTTCAGGTGAGGGCAACAGGCGAGTGGCTGGGCAAAGGAATAAACCTATCCCTGCTCCAGACAAAATAAAGCAAACACAGCATGACCAAGACTGGCATCAGGTTCCTTGGCCAAGAAGTGTCCACCCCTGTTCTTCACGGCTCAGTCTGGCCAGTTGCAAGTATCCTTGTCATACAGTAAGTCAAGTGCAGAAGTTGTGCAGCACCTTTTGCAGGCTTCCCAGATATTGCAGGGCTAGTTTTAGCTTATAAAGGCCTTTTGTCTTCAGAAATCATGTAAAATCTGCAAAGCAGCTACTGCCCTGAGATTTTGCCAACGGACCAAACCCTCTTTCAATGGAAATAGGTTATGCACTCTTTAGGCCTCTACGGTATCAAATGCCTTAAAAAACAAAAGTAAGAATGGAGATGTAAATATCCCACTCGTTATCCTGGCATGCTTCAGAAAGAAGTGTCACCAAAAAAACACCCAAAACCCAGCCAAGAAAAAGCAAACACCCAAACCAGAATTCACTGTGCCATGTAGGTGCCTCATAAATATCCTCTTTAAGTCTTTACCCGCAGTTGAATTTGGATTGCAGCAAAAAATCTCATTTGTATTCAGCCAAAGGATTGCTGCTAATGCTGCAGAAAAACATGCTGCAAATTAATTCTCAATATTAATGAAAGCAGAATATCCTAAAGCTGTGAACTAATAAATATGCAGTCATGATCAATGACAGTTTGCAGACAACATATAGTTCAAAGCTTTAAAAGTTTTTCTTTGTTTTCTTTTTCCCTGTTTTGTTTTCTATTGGTCCACAACTTAAAAATCCTGACAGACTTTGCAAGAAAACGCCATGGACAGATAAATTAATGGGACCTTAAGGAAGCAGTTACACAGTCCTCACAGAGAGAAGTTTTAACAGGGTGAATCATGCCTAACCCAAACACAACCTCCCAGCTTATCAAGGAGGCTCAAACCCCTGCAGATGCCAGGCTGGGGCCAAAGAGCAAAGGCGCAGAGCTGGGCCAGCGTGCCAAGGCTGTGAGTGGTGCCAGGAGCCATGGGGCAGGCAGAGCCTCCCTCCCAGCATGCCTGGACAGCAGCTCCCACATGGGCATCACCCACCCGGTGGCAGCCCCAGCACAGCGCTTGGCACTCGCTGGTGCCCACACACTCTTTGGAAAGTCAGAGGCAATTAATAATGGGTACATTTCCCCAAACCAGGGGATTTTATGGCAGTTTCCAAAGGTGTGCACACAAACCATTTTTAAGACCCCAGCACTTACACATTGCTTTGGCTTCACACAACCTTTGTTTTACAGCTAAGAAAATGAAGTTTAGTACATGCACCTTGTATTGCTGCACATAATTCTCGGTAACGCACAATTACCTGGGGTTGAGGGGGTGGGGCTTAGACCATATCAAATCTATACAACAGTGCAGACAATTACAATACACAGACCCTGATTCTATAATCCTCTTTTGACTATCTCATGGGAAATCCATTATTCTGATCCCTATACAGTCAAGTCAAACCCACCCAAACGAAACCAGAACCAAGGCTTTCCCCAAAATCCAGAGCTTGCTAAGGATTTGATACTTGAATTCAGGTAATATTATCTGCTCCTTGGTGTATCTTTTTCTTGGGCATACTTCTTCCAGTACTTATTCTGAGACACTAAGTCAAAATCCCCTGCTTTACCTGCAACAGATTATGATTTCCATGCAAAATTCCTTATTGCAGTCACAGTGGCCTGAAATAAATACCCAAAACAACAGAAAGTAATTGGAAGACTATGGCATAGAACGTCTCTACAATGAATCATAAAGCACAAACTTTTTTTTTTTCAACAGCAAGTCCTTTACACATGACAGCCTAGACTGGGAGCAAACCTGAAAGACTTGCATCCCTGCTTTTGAACATTGCTTTTCCTGGCTGTAGACCCAGGTCTGCTTTCAGACCTGAGCACAGTACCTCAGCATTTCAGCAGGGCTGCAGAAGATTTACCTAAGGGTAGAATGTGACCTTAGGTTTTCATATCACAGTGCTGCAGATACCTACACTGTCCCCTTTTCATACCTGTGCATGTGAAAGTACTGTTGGCTTTAGATAACAGCTGCCCATGCAGCCACCTGCAGCACAGGTAAATGTTTGCTATTCCTTCCTATAAATGAAAATATGCTAACAAACTTGCCTGGCTTTCAGAAGCCTCTGGTGTTTAACTTAGTCCATAGCTAAAGCAAGCTCTCTCTCTTCAGCATGTCATGTTTCATGCAATCAGGAAACATAGGAAGGGAACACATGCATTTTGAACTAGGAGTACTAAGCATTATAAATAAATCTGGTGCAATGAAATATGGAGTCCATGACATAACTTTCTAAACCTTGGGAAGCTTTTTCTCCCTGACATCAGTCACTTACTTTGTGCCCAGGCTGAGTTATGGATAAAACACTGTTTTCAGGTATGAACCCCACCTACCACCACATTCTTTAGGCAAGGCCCTGAACTTCATGTACTGAAATAATGCCACTGCCTTTAATTTTAAAATTCAAAATAGACTGTCCCCTCAATGTCTCTGTGAGCAGACGAACAAATAAATTCCCTACCAAGTTAAACCACTATGAATGGAGAGCCCAGTTCCTCTGCCCCTGGGAGATCCTTTCAGATAAACAGTCATCAGACTTCTAAGCTTTTCTGCCTCTACATCTCCAAAAGCATTTTTAATATACATCTCAAGCAGCTTGTTAAGAACCTGCTAGTGCTGGAAAGCGTTCCCAACGTAACATCGAGTTTATCATCAGAAGTGAGTGATTAATTAGACATCAGGCAGACAGGCTGGATTTTTGAAGGTGGATGTGTATTTCTGAGATAAATCACTGCCTGCATTCAATTTTTGCTGTTGTACATTTAAAGCACTACATACAAATCACAAAATATATCATTAAAAACCCTGCTTTTGACTACAAACTGACTTCTTTTTGTTGTCTGAGGCAAATTATCATACATGTTACATGTCTGAACACCTTCACTACACACCTATTCATTTAATACAGTAATGGGAACATGCATGAAATATCTTCTATGCACTGGACTCCCCTGGCATATTTGTACCAGAACTAAAGTGAGTTTCTGAACAAACTTCTTGAGGACCCTCTCAATCAGTTTTTCTTATCCTTTGGGCAGCATCACAGAGATGCTGTTTCCACTCCCAGGATACAGTCACTATTGCTGCCTTTAACTCAGTGAACTTCCAAGTCCTTCTGGCATTTGTTCAAACAAAACATATTGAGACTGTAGGATGGTTATCAAGTATAAACTTGCTCCACCATCCTAAAGTAAGAGCAACAGTAAAGAGAGATACCAAAAGAGAGAATCCATGAGGAAGATCAGAACAGGGATTACAGAGAATGAATATCATCTTAAGTGCTGTGGGATATACCACAGTGAAGGTGTGAAAGGTTCAGAAATCATCCAAAACTGATCTTTCAGTGTTTGCGCCTACCTGACCCACACTAGGAAGGGAAAGCTGCCGTACAACCCAGCATGGCTTTTGTGCAAGGGCTTGGGTTCAGCTCTGAACATTCAGCTGCGTAAGAAGCAGAGTCTTCTTACACCTCAGTGTCTTAAAAGAAAAACTAAAATAGGTTTACACTATTAGTTCAGACTAGCTTAAAACCTTTCCTAGTCTTTCCTAGGTCTCTTGCCTCCCCTAAAACAATTACATTTTATAGTACAGAAACTTTTATAATGTACCACTCTAACGTTTTATAGACAACAAAATATCTTTACATGCACACCCCTCAACACAGATTCCTTGCTATATCAAATACAGGTGATCCACAAATGTAATATGAAACCTTGTCCAAAATTCAAAACTATCCATAAATCAAAACTTCTGATACTTTGAGTTACTCATGACTTCCCTTTCAGTCATTTTCAGTGGCTCATTGTAGAGAAATGCCAAGTATCTGCCCTCACCAGTCACGCCCTACAAAAGTGTCACCATTGGAGCCTCTCAAAACCATCACTCCCTTTTACAATGTAACTTTTGTCACCTGTAAAACAAGACTCTTGAACCTGTACAAACTCTAACCCTATACAGAACTCAGCTGATTTCAAAGGGATTGCACATAGACTTGAAATAATGCATCTGTCAAAGAGCTTGCTGAATTAGATCTATTGCTATTTATTTCCATTAAGAACTTTTCTCAACTTCTGAACAAATTCATGCTCTCCTTCCACTGCAGCATTCACCAAGTGTGAAGTTCCTACTCTCACTTTAGCTACATGCACTTTAAAAATCTGTCTAATGTACTTCTACAAGCGCTTCATAGATGGGAGCTGCCTCAGCACCAGGTGGCATAGCAGTTGCTGTGGTAACACCATTTTTTCTTAAATGATAAATCAGGAGTGCCAGAGGCTTCTGTGTACTAAGAATTACGTATTAACAGATCATCTCAGGCCTATAGTAAATATTTCTCAGGAAGAGAGAGAGAGGTGTATGCTACACACACACACGGCTGCTTTGCAAGAGCTCCCATGCAAAAACTTTGGCTTCAACACATCCAGTGTGTGTGCGAAATGCCACTCAACTCCATCAAGTTCATTCCAGCAAGTTCAGAGATATCTCATTTTTGCGAAACCATGAGACCACTGCTTTGGCTGGCAGAAAACAATGCCTGAAGCCATAGTACTTTACAGAGCCTAAAGAATTCACCCATATTAATCACATCCAAAAATGTATCTAGAAACAATCTTTTAGGAAAAGAAAGTGGAAGGACAATTACCAGAATATGTAGTTATTAGACTTACCTGCCTTACCCAGGCAAAAGTCTCATTTCAAGTTACAACACTGATACCATAAAATTTTGGGATGTGATTATCATCTTACCTTCTGTTTGGGAGAATTACTTTTTGGCATAGTGTTCATATAACACAGTGTGGTATTCCATATCAGATTTTCCCTTTAAACTAGATGAGAAGAGTTTTCTTAGGCAAATAAAGTAATAAAAAAACCTGAACTTGCAGTGGCAGGCAAAATATCCACAGACTTCAAAGGGATATGATGCCTACGGTTTGCTGGATTGAGCCTAAAGAGAAAATGCATGTCCCTGCTGCAGTGTTACTGTAACTGAGAAGAAAGAGCTCCAGATTTTCTTCTCTCTCCTCCAGCTCTCCATAATTTCACCTTTTCCATAGGCTTCCATGCATGTAGCTGCAATGCTTTTTATCAAAGTTGCATGTTCTGAAGCTGGGGAGCCAAATCATTTTGAGGCCCTACTTAATTCCACTTTACCACCCACTGTCAAATACATCAGGAAGGTGGAGATGGAGCAAGCAATTTTATCGATGGGCCATTCAAGACCATTAACTTAAGAATTATATTTTTCTGGAGTAAAGAATTCCTGAAGCTGGGTAGGTGGAGACTGGAGAATATATTTCCTCAAGATACCTTCCTACCTCTACCATCACCCCCTAAAGAAAATAAAGCAAATAAATATGGGCAAGCAGTAACTCATGGAGGACAGACTTTGTGTCTATTTAGCACATTTCTGTTCCCCTCCTTCCCAGAGTATAAAAATGAAACTCCACCTACAGGCAGGTAAACCAGCTCCTCCTTTCTATCCCATGTTGCACAGGTGGAAAGTCCATGTTCAACTCTTCATTAAGTTTTGCATTATCAATGCATCTGCACTGGATATGTTGAATATCACCAACGAAACACAGAGCTGGAGCAATTCACTGCTTGACTAAACTAATGACATATTTTCCTGCTCTCCTCACTGCATTATCAGTGCAGTATTAACAGCTGTGTTGCTTAATGCACTGTTAAATACCCTGTGCTATTTATTTTCTTGCAAAAGAACTTCCTTCTCTTCCCACTTTGGATTAAAGCCCATTTTGCATCACACTGTGGCCAATAATTTATCTAACCAATCATGTGGAAGGGATGAGAGGAATAAAAAGGAGATAGGAAGGTAGTAGCTGTGAAAACAATTTGAAAGGGACCATACATTGACACAGCTTGTAAGTTATAGACAAAATTTAACTGCTTCTGCACCTCTTTTTTAAAATGGAGTACCCATGCTTATGAAAGTAATTAAGCCTTTTTAATGTTCATGTTCTAATAATTGTAATGCCAAAAATCCCACAGTGAAAGCTAACAACAGAGTAGAAATACAGTAAACTTAAACTGTCTTTAATAGTTTTAATTTTCATAAAACCCCTGCACTGATATTGCCTATTTCTGCTGACCTAGTGAGCATCCAGCAGAGGTAATGAAAAAGTGTCTGCCCTCTACACACAGGAACCACAGATGTAAACCCACCTC
Source organism: Monarcha castaneiventris obscurior (assembly GCA_026261815.1). Classification (NCBI taxonomy): domain Eukaryota; kingdom Metazoa; phylum Chordata; class Aves; order Passeriformes; family Monarchidae; genus Monarcha; species Monarcha castaneiventris. Next base: position 49,392,722 of record JAMPIT010000230.1, on the reverse strand, counting down.
AGGGCAGCCAAGTAAGGGATTACCAAGCCAGGTAAGGGATTTCAGGGCAGCTACAGCAATTGTGGACCTGAGTCATTAATTTTTAGCTGACAGTATTTTTTATTATTATTAGAGTTATTACATCTTCAGAGTGAAAGTCTTATTTCATGAAATTACATAAACACAATTGATGGTAGCAATTTATTGCAGGACCTGAAGACATCCACTGGCAATCTAACAATGGATGGAATCATTGTTGACAATTTCACAAAAGCTTTTATCAGAGTTTATGGGCCATTAAGCCCAACAATGCGATTACCAGTATGGTATCATCCCTCTCGGTAGTACAGTGTTGGCCCACAACAATCCGTTTTCCAATCCTCTCCATTATAATCAGTCTGTTTACTCAGAAGTCATATGTTTGCTATTTCTGAAATGATCCAAATCTTTGAAACTGTGTTTTACTCCACAGATAGGATCCAATAGGTATCATACTAAACCAGGATAAAATAGCCCTTCTTTCAAATTCCAACAACCAATTCAGATTTTCTCTTCGTAAGTTGAAATACAAAATATAGATGTTAGCTAAGCCTACCTGTATTAAATTACATGATACAGGCAATACAATAAAAGAAGCAATATTACTCTCCAGAACATGAAAGGATTCAGTTCTTGACCCGAGTTTGTCATTGACACCCTTCCATGCCCTATGCTGTCAGGAATTAATTTGGCTCGTAGTAACTAATGACCAGACAAAAAAGCAACAGAGGAGGTGTTAATTAGCTATTTTTACTCTTAATTCACTGAATAACATGTGCTCATTGATGCAAACCAGACTGCTGCTGTTCAAATCAAGATGACCCTCATTTAGAAAAAGGGTCTGTTCTTCCTTTCTTGCACATGCTAAGTCTTTCATGTGTCAGCAAGAATTATCTGCACATACTGATTGGGAGCATCTTACACACGGCTGAACACAAACTTCCTTGGTGCTGGATTAGTTCATCTACCATAGACAACTGTGATAAACTGATGCTGCCTAGGGGATCTGCCTCATTAAGGAGGGAAAGAGAGAACAAGAGCAGATCTGAAATAATAAAATCATTAACAAGAGCACCTTGCAGAGCTTATTAGGTAGGAAACAGACTGACAATACCATTGTTCAACACTTAATTACTTTTTGAAGACCAGATGGAAATAAGAGAGCATTTCAGTGGTCATCCTTTCAAATCCCAAACAAAAAGACAAATATCGAACTGATCCATTAACTGGGCATGTATCCCAACACAGATGTTTTAAGAAATAATCAGATCCCACCAGACAACTGAAGATGCTCAAATTTTGACTTCACCTCCTACTGCAGACTTCCTCACTGCAAGAGGTCAAATTAGGAACTACAAATTACTTTTACACCAAATTAAAACTGCTGCAACTCTACTACTTATCCTTACAGGTAGGTGGAAGCTGAACACTCAACGTAAATTTGTCTTGCATGTTTTTCCTTCCGGATCTGTTGTGAAATACTTGTCCCTGCTCCTACTCTCAAAGACTAGACTTTTGCCATTAATTTCAGGGTAGTGGTAATAGCATCAGTATCTACCCATATGGTACAAACATGACAAAAAAGACAAAGTATGGAGCTGACATCACCTTGCAAGCACCTCACTCAGTCTGCTGCACAGGCACCAGCTCAATTCTCATGTTAACCTTCCTCTGCTACACAACTGAAACTTCAAATGGAAGCCTGTGCTCTGTTCCCAACATGTTTTGGGTACACAAGGACCAGCTAGAAGGGGGATTTTCATTAGAAAGTCAAACACCAAATGGTCCATTTGTACAGGCAATCAGTGCCCTGCTGGCCATTGTGTCTCACTACACTGACAGTCTCAGCATCCTGATACCAGTCAGAATTCAAATATGGAATCTGAGGTGGAAAAATCTTCCGGGGCATAGTTCATCTTCTGTTCACATTACCACAGGTCTCCATTGGAAAGACTGGCATCAGTACCTGAGGGAGGGGAGATGTGATTGTTACTAGGTTTTCTGACAGCTTGGTTTTTAGGGAGTGTTTTCAGAGCCAGACTAAGGGAGAGAAGTCAAAATCACACTTCCACCACTTCCCAGCTCTCATCAAATGCCAGGGGCCCCACGTCCTACACACTGCTCTGTGGTGCAAAACCCATGTTCATGCAGAAACCTAACAGCTTCAATTATGGTCTAGCTGTGACAAATCAGCTTCCAGAGTCAGGATTTTGCCAACTAACACTTCTGCTTCCAAAAAACTTGGTTTGTTTTGTTCTGGTTTAATCGGTTTTTCACTTGGGGCTTTCTGTTTGTTTTTAATGGGAAAGAAAAAAAAAAGACATGTACTTGGTGCTGAACTAGTCTGAAGAGCAGTAAAACAAATCAAATCCCGTTCAAGAAGTGAGAATGTCAAAATTCCATTCATGAGAAATAGGCTGCAGTAAAAATGGAGGAGAAAAACCACTCCACTCCTGTAACAGCTTTTGACTAAAGGCGCTTACTGTTCAGCAGTTTCCAAGACATTGTGCCAACCAGTCATCCAGAGACTTGAGGATACCTCCCCCACATTTTTGTGGGGGAAGGTTTCCTTGTCTTCATGTGCCCAGTAGATGATCTGTGAACCTTCAGATTTAACACATGAGAAGCAAATTTGTCAAACATTAGTCATGTCTGTTCATATCGCAGCTGTCCCTTCCCAAAGATTAAAGGAAATGAAGGTTTTATTTTTCTACCAGCTTCCAAATGTTGTACAAAATTCACTACCAATGCCTTCAGGTAGGAGAACTGTAACTTCCACTCTCAGAAGAAACAGTGATCACATATGCAAAATGGTATTTTTATCTGGCACTGAAGATCTGATATCTTCATTATTTTGAAAGTCTCATTTATCAAATAGGTATCCTTTGTGTCTAATGTACCTTTCATTCTATATTAACTGAGAAAGTTGGAAAGAAACATGATAGCAAAATTTTCTGCTGAGTAGAGCGGATGATCACTTGGCCAGTAGGCCCCAAATCTTACCTATTCTCCATATCCCCTTCAACCAGAGCTACTTATTGCCTTTGATAGTCCAGGCTGTATTTTCTTAAATTAATGTTGCTTTGTCCATGGTACAAACAGGTATGACAGAGCAGTAAAGTGACCACACATTTTCTCAAAATACTATTTTCACAACACCAAAACCACCTGGGATTTTGCAATTTGATACTATAGCCACTTAAAATTAACACAAACTACAAAATAACCACGTCTGGAAACAAAGGTCAAGAAGACCTTTTCTTCCTTTTCTTCTACACTGAATTGAAATCCTCTCATCCCAAGTCCAACAGCAGAAGTTGCAGGTGACCCATGAAGCACATCCCCTTGGAAACACCAAGGACAGCACGTAATCCATGAATATGTCTGAGAAAAACAGCTTTCTGCCCCTCTGGTTATGCACATCCATGGGAGTTGATGGCCAAGTAAGACATGAAGGAAAGCTAAGACTGCAGCAACTGTGAATATTGGGGAAGCACTGAGAATTGCCTACTACAATTACAGAAAATTGAGGTGCCCTTGGGCAGGTGACTTCTTTTTCTTCTGGAGTATCTGTTTGTAGAAAATTCACAAGAAAACCTAAGTGTAGAAGATACAGCACAATGCCACCTGTGCAAAACAAATGTGCACTTCATTTTAATGTAAGCTCTGGTTAAGTGGCTTGTGTTGAAATGCTACCTAGCATTCCAAGTGTAAACCAGCTTAATCATATCTATTGAAAACCACATAATAAATAACATGAAATATGCAGCATGCCATCCTAATTGCAGAGGTTGTCTCACTTACTAGAAGTCATTTATTTATTCAAATGACTTGAGCTACGTGATTCAATCTGAATCATGGGAACTAGTTACTGATTTGTGCAAACAGCCTCTTACTTCTTTGCTAAAGGCATTGTTGAAATAACTGACCCAACTGCTAAAACAAGCTTCTTCCTTGAACCCTGCCTCCTTCTTTAGTCTTACCTCCTGAGTGAACTCCAGAAAACATCATTGTTCTACAAAAACATTGTGGACCTAATTAAAAAAAAAATTAATTCCAATGTAACGAATTAATCAATGCAATGGGAAAACGGGTATTTTCAAGATCAAATAATTGCTTAGTAATAGGGAACTGCACATGCAGCCATAATTTCACTTTGCAGAACTGAAGTTCACACCTCTCAGGAAGAAATATCCACTGTCTCAGATGTGAATCAAACTCAACTTTCAGAATTGCACATGTGTCTGAGATCTTAATGGGGGGGAGAGGGAGTGAATACATATCCCTAGACAGAAGCAGCTACAATGGGGTTTTTTTGGTTGGTTGGCTTTAGGGTTTTAGGGTTTTTTTTAAAGTTAGGCCTTGCAAACGTGAAAATTGCCACCATAACTGTGCTGCAGCTACATAGAAAGCATAACTCAGGAAACAATTCAGACTTTACATCTGCTTACACCCAACCTTGATTTGCAGCTACTGTCTCACACTGCTGTTATTTCAGGAGGTGCCGGGGCTTCCCCGGGGCAGCGGAGCAAGGGGCCAGGCATGCTGAGCCCTACCACAGGCAGGGAATGAGCACGCTTCAGTCGCCAGGAGCCAAGCCAGATGCATGCCACCATAGGTCACCTCATTCCAGGCTCCAGACAGCCTCCATCAAGGGACATGTCCCCAGGGAAGGACACACAGAAGGGCCTTCAGGAAAGTGAAGGAACAATGCTCCGCATGAGACATTTTTCCAAAGCTTGCAAAGAAGCCCCAAGTAGGATGTTGGTTGCCTTCAACTCCAGGCAGTGTTTATCCACAGCTTGGGCATGGGGTGAGAGGCCAAAATACTAGCAGCCAACTTCGTCAGTGGCCAGATGTGTTGCCTCAGGCAAGCATTCAAAGTCTCTGTGGTTTCGATCCCTTGACTCAGGATAGGTATAAAACAATACTTTTCCCTATCTAGGAAAAATACTGTGCGAGCTCGCAGTGCCCCCGTGCCAAGAGTGGCCGATTTCCAGGGCTTTCCTGGTTATCTTCATGTTTACTGCAGAATCTGGTGATGGGAAGGCAGGGGTTATGCCACCATGTTCTGATTACCAAACATACAAACCCTGTTTCCACAAAGTGATAATTTTCTTCTTATAAAAGCCAGAGCTAAAATACTACTATCCTGTCATCAAGACAGCTGGTTTATATCCTTTTCTCCTTCCTTCCACCTCTTCCCCAGAAAACATCCTGTCTGACACGGTCCCTGCCGACTCATTCAACCCCACTGGTCCCTGCGCCCAGAAGGAGCCGTCCACCCCGGCAGAGTGGTTCTGGCACAGCTGCCTTTGCTGACCCTGAATATTTTTAGTTTTTCAGTTTGGGATGGAGGGGGCTGGCAAATCCCCCACTTTTCCAAGGAGCTGGAGGATATTCCTGGGGGGGGGGCTACCCACCCTTCACACAGCACCTTTGCAAGGTAAAGCAGCCAGAGAGAGGTAACCACTAGACAAGAAGGCTTTTAGCCCACACAGAAGCGTGGCTGGACCTTGGGGCATGGCTACTGCTCAGCAGCGTCACCCTGCCTGCCCAGAGCCCTGGCCCACCTGCTCCTGCACCTCCATCAAGGAGCCTGCAAGCCTCGGGCTCCTCCTCCAGAACTCAGCAAGGGAAGGTGAAGGCACCAAACATGTGGAGTCCAGGGAGGTGGTGGATACCAAGCTTCTTCTAATTTACACATATTTATTTATCTTTATTTCATTATTGTTACTATTTCATTATTTCAATTGACGGAAATAGAAAAAAGTTATCACAAGAATTTTGGACCTAATTTATCTCAATGCTCAGAGAGATCAGAGCAGAGCTATTAATGTGTATACAAATGACAGTTTACCCCACTCCCAAAACCTTAATTTTTTGAGCCAAGCTCAGCTAACATGCCTTGGCCAAAATCTAAGTGGGAGGGAGGTATAAGAAAATCAAGTGGTATTCTGGTATTTTCAAAATAAACCTGCAAATTTTCATTTCAAACAACATTTCATTTTGCTTCTTACCCGACTTGAAAAGAAATGGTCTCAGGTCAAATTTGATCTTCCAGATTATATTAAAACAGGGCTTTTTTCTTGGTGTTTTGTTGCTGGGTTTTTTTTTTTTTTTTCCTCACTTCACTTAAACCACCCCTGATGTACTTGTTTCAGTATGACTGGAAGTTATTCTTTTTTCTAGGTTTTTTTTTTTCCTCTTCAACCACTGAAACAAACAAAAGCCACCCGTGAATGCACTCTGCTAGTAGAACATGCATGTGAACACGTAGATGTTTACTTTCATGTACACAGATGTGCTGGGCAGACGAAGGCACGCTGGCAGAAGGAGGATCCCTGCATCTGCCTTGCACGGATCCATCAACAGGCAAAACACACTTTGCATTGAAGCTTCAAAACAAAAGCTCACACATCCCTGTGGGATACATAAATCCAGCGCTTCTCCTTCCTAACTATGCCTTCTGTTCATTAAAAAATAATTTTTAAAAGGTGTGGTGTGGTAGTACTTGCACTTGTTAGCTCGGTGGCCAACCCACGTGGCTGCATCTTTTCATTCTGGTCATCAGAAAAATTTCCTGTTTAAACACACAATCTCACAGGTAGATTTCTCATGTTTCTTCCTTTGAGCAATCCTGCATAACATTAAGCAGAGAGCACAAGATTCACACCCACACATTCTCCCTATAAGACAAACTACAAAGTCATGTTGCAGTTCCTAATAAATAACCATCCTGCTTCAGTAGAAATTGACATTTATTTTGGTCCAACTTTTCTGTACAGAGGATTACATCTTTTTTTTACCACATTTCCTTTAAGAAGTACTTCTTCTGCACACACTAAGAATTACTTCTTCTGCACACACTAATGCCAAATGTTCTGTAACTATTTCTGAAATTTTAAAAAAAAATACACTATTACTCAATACTGTTAGGTCAGCAGAATTCAGCCATAAAAAAGGAAGCATTACAATTCTGTTTGCCATAGTTGGAAGTCAAGAAGTAACATAACCAGAATGGACTGAAACACCACTACGTCTCATACTGTTCCTACTAACAGTGTTCCTGGAAGAAGGGGCACAGGAGAAGGTCAAATCCATATGTACTTAACAGGATCAGTATGTACTGTATTAAGCTGAACAAGGACTGTCAAAGTCCACGCAAAACATCAAGCAGTGGATTTCCACACTGTACCATTAATCCCTGGAAAAATATCATTCACCTGAACACTTTCTACCAACACCTACACAATGTTGATAAACCCATGGTGCAGGCTCTCCATGTCCTCATGCATTTCTTGAGCTCTCTAAAGCCAACAGGTGTGAACAGCAGCGGTCCTCAGGAACAGAGGACTTCAGATCAGTCACATCCAACACAGTTCTTATACCACCCTCAACATCAGAGGCATGGTGCATTGCATCAGCCTTGTTTGAAGGGTGCATCCCAGGGGTGAGGGCCCCCTCATCATTATCCCTGCTCCCTGCCATAGACCTCAGCATCACACAGCCCCTGGCCAAGGTCCCTCTCACAGGTGCTGGGTGAAGCACCGCTCAAGATCCAGAGAGGCAAGTTCTGCACTTAGAGCAAGATGTGTTGCTCAAGCTAACCTTGAGGTGAGTGTCAGACAGGTGACTATCCCTGTCAGTGCAGAAACTGCTGCTCGAGTGGTCACTGCAGGCTACACACCTCCCACAACTGCAGGAATCAAAAAGTGAGAACGATCCTTCCACTGAGAAGCAAATAACAGCTCTGCTGCATTTCCTAATAACTTTCTCTTTCTGATAAAACTAGCAATTTCCCAGCCAAGTTGAGTGTGATTCCTGTGCCAGATTCTGGAGCCTGGACTGACAGAAGTTCATTTTCTGCTATTAGATGCTCAGGGAGAGCAGTATAGCAGAATGGGGGTTTGAGAAATTATAAACACAATTAGAAGGTGCCTAATGCAATTCACACATTTCCAAAATGACAATTATTCTGTCTAGAAAGCAATCTTTTTACAGAATTAGACCTTACCCTCATTTTGACTAGTCTAGATTTATAAAGGTTTGTCAGCCAGGTCACCCCATGAAGTGTTCCTAATATAGAGCAGCCAGAAGATGCTTTTGTGAGTATAGCCCATTCTGGCACCCTCAAATAAAGTTCTACAAGTCAAATTTGTGTTACACAAACCCTTTTGCAATACAGATCCAAGTCTAATATGAGATTTAACATGAGTTCTCGTACCTGTAAATGTTGGTGCTTATAATGTAACACGCTGACACCAATTTTGAGTATCAGTTCTTTCTGGGATAATCCACTCACATACATAGTGTGACTGTACTCTCTGATGCACACTGAAACCTGGACTAGAGCAGGAATTTGTAGCAATATCAACAGTTTCTATGCAAAACCATTCCATAAAGGTACTGTCATCCTCCCTAAAATGAAGTAAACCTTCCACTAGGCTTGTTTCTGAAGAGCTATTAAGCAAAGGTAGTTTGTGCTCAAGAAAGATAAGGACACCTTCTGAAGGAACTGGTTTGGCTAGTCAGCTATCTTGCTGCTAAAGCTAGCATATCCCAGTGATTTCAGTGATACATGGATACCTAAACGCAAAAGTCAGCCCTGAGGACCATAATGGCATTGTGTGACACTCCCCAAAAGTCTCTCTTTATAAATTAACAAATAAATTACAACGGACTACTCTGATTGTAAAGTCTCCAGGGCATTGATCTTGATTTCCTATTTATCTGCAAATCTCTTAATATACTCTTGATGCAAGAAATAACACATTTGTATTTACTAGCACTTAGGCATCTAGTTTGCCCACCATACACACACACACTTTGCTGAGAGGCCAATCTCTCTTGTAAAATTTCACACATAGTCACTGTATTTTGCAGATTGACTGAATTAAGGAGATGAATGCTAGCATTTTACCTTCCCTTCCCTGCTCTTAATGATGGGATTTGGGTTTTGTTCATAAGCATTCACACACTGAGTCATTGGAGTAAGAGCAGCTCTACACTCAACACTATTTATTTCTATTATCTCACCAAATTGGACCATATCAGTATCTAAGTTTCCATTTCTCATACTGTATTTACCATCAAGACTGCAGAGATTTATTTTAGTTTCCAAATCCAAAAATGTTTAGTCATTTACCAAGGAGAATAAAAAATAAGAAATGGCTGCACAGACAAGACCTCACATAATAAATACCTACACAAACCTAACTAGCTCCTGTCCACATAGAAAATTCCACTTGTGTCAGTGGTAATACAAACACCAGAATGAGAGAAGAGTGTACCAGCTCTCCCGGCATTGTAACAGGAGTATGAGATATCCTTCACCCAGTACCAGGTGGACAGAGAGCCCTGCTGATTCCTCAGCCAAGCTGTGGATGTGTGGGCAGCCCCCTGCTCCTGAGAGGCCCCCACAGCAAGCACAACTCACAGGCTTCTCCTGCCAGAACTCTGCTCCACAGAGCAATGGCCAGGTTACACTGAAGCGCATCTAAAAAGGCACTGGACGCTTGCATGGAACTGGACCAAGCTCTGCACAATCCACAAAAACTCATCTACTTGTATCTGTCTGTCACAAGTAGGCACAGAATAACACACAGTGCAGAAACTACAAGACAAGGTAAAGGGCAGCAATACTCAATGTAAGTACACACACAGCCCACACGTAAACACTGCACAGGGTATTAGACAAAGGTTTCTCACTTCATGTGGACATGAATACTTCAGTATCCTTAAAGAACTTAGTCCTTTGTGTAAGACTCCAGCTACAGAAAGTTACCACAGTCCACTCCAGAGCTCCCAGCATGCCTGAGTGCACGCTCCCGACATGGAGCAGCATGCTCCCATCCCACAGTGGCTGCAGCTACAGATCAAAACTAGAGATACAAAACCGATATACAGCAACAAAAGCAGTTTGCTGAACCGTAGCACTGTCGCCGAGCACTGGCACACAAAAAGGACATGGGTCAAATGCATCCAGCGTAAGTGGCATGCCAGCTATCACAGGTATTTATCTCAGGTACCACCAAGCAGTTCACCCAGGGTACATTGGTGGGAATCTGGATCAGTTCCACTGTGGTCAATGTCGGTCAGCATCAGAGCAGGTAGATAAAGGCAGGCATTGATCCCGGTGATGAGGGTACTTCAATTTTGAGCAGTGCTGTTTGGTCCTGGAATATGCTCAATTAGGCTTCTTTTTTGTATCTTAATGACTACAATCTTATAACAAAACCAGTTTTTTCTCATCCATATTCAAGAAAATTGATTCTACAATTTTGGGAAAAGACACAACTATATTTAAATTTTCATTCAAACATTATGTTGATCGGATTTTATAAGGCTGATTCTGATGTTCTGCTAATAGTTGCCCAGGCAGGTTTTGTGGTTTTTTTTTTTTTTTTTTGAGACATCTCCTTTTGGTAATAGAATAAATCTGGTTGAAATTTTTAAAAGTATCATTTCACATGCAATTTCAACTTGTAAAAATCCACAAAAATCAGTCTTAAAACTCAGAAGTGTTGCATGTATTTATGACAGCACATTTACTTTCAGCACTACTCTGAATACTGATGCTAGGTTCTATCATTTGACCAAGGACGCAGTCCCCAGCATACACTGATCCTCTGCTACCTCTTGGACCTGTTGCTCCAAATCAATATCTCACAATTCTCAGATGCTGCTTCATTTTGTACCTCTGAATAATTTTCTTGCTTATCTTCAAATGTGGGGAGAAACTAATAAAGTCCAATCAATTGATTAATGCTTTCTGAAGAAATCCTTCTGCCTTCACCTCTGCCACTGAGCCTCCAGCCCTTACCAGAGGAACAGTTACTTGCCGATACAACATCCTGAGAATAACCTCTACTGGATTTATCACGTAGCTGTTGATTATTTAGTAATCGTCAAAAAACTGGCAACTTCCTAAGCTTGTGAGACACAGAATTAAACATTATAAACAAGGTATTTCTCCTCACTCTTTACATATTCTACAGGGCATGTGCACCTGAGACTGTGTCTCAAAAGACTTTTAACACAGGCAGAGCAGATGGGAGGCACTTTACTTCTCATCAGCTTCAAAGGGTGAGGAAAAATAAATAAATAAAAAGAAAACCGGGAAAGAAAAACTGCCCATGTTACATCAACAACAGGTATGAACTTGATTTCTGGAACAAGAGAATCTTTCCGCTTTTTAAAGGTTGTGCAACTAGTTCTTTTGGATGGGGTGTTCCTCACTTTCAGGGCGTCTTTACAGTCCATAGTCACGAAAGACTAACTCACTTGCTCTAAGCCATGCAATCAGCTCTTCTAGAAAGTAATAGTTCTCTTCTCCCGCTTTTTCTTTAAAAAGAATGAAAGGAAAAAAAGAAAAACCAAACCACCCAAATCTGCATTTTTTCCTCTGGCTGGCAGATTTCCAAGATAAAGAGGACTGCTCTCCGGCTGGAACAGCAGCCGGGGCCTGCTCTCTAAACTCACAAAAGAGAACACCACACACAGAGAAAAAGCGACGGGGCTGACCGGCCAGAAACGTCTTCTCACCCTCTGAGACAGTTTCTCCAATAAAGGAGGAAAACCCCAGCACCCGCGGCAGCCCCACGCCCCGGCCCCACAGCCAGCTCCGCCGGGCTGTTCCCACGGGCAGCGCCGGGGCTGGCAGCGCCCGCAGCCTCGGGACGGGACGGGACGGGACGGGACGGGACGGGACGGGACGGGACGGGACGGCGGCTCCTTCCCGCCGGGTCGGGCAGGGATAAATCGCTCCTCTTTCTGATAACTGGGGAACCAGAACCCACATGAAGCTTCCTCCCTTTTCAGTCACCCCTCCCCAGGTGCATACTTCTTTCTACTATTACTACGACTATCTCTGAACAGGACAAGCGGAGGTGTCCGGGTCAGAGGCACGGCGGGTTACCGGAGCAGGGCTGACTCGGGAACCGCGGCTTTTCCCCGCCGCCGCGGTGCAGGGGAGCCGGGAGCGGCTGTGCTGGGCTGAGCCGGGGACCGCGCTCCGGGAAGCGACCGGGCAACGTGGGAAGGGGGGAAGAAGAAGAAAAAAGAAACACTAAAGGAGAGAAGCACAACAGATGAGATGTGCCAAAGCTTATTCCCTTTTATTTCCTCCACCCCCACAAAAGAAAATAAGCCAAGAATCAGGAAGTCAGGGCTGCGTGATCGCTGCTATAGGTTTGGTTTTCTCCCCGTTTCTCCCTTCTCTCTGTTTTTGGGGTGGGTTTTTTGTTTTGTTTTGGTTTTTTTTCTTAGGGAAATAAGTAGTTGGGACTTTCCCTCCGCCGCTCCCCACGGGAGGCCGCGGCACGCAGCCGCCCGCAGCCCCGGCTCCCGGGTCCCCCGGGACGCAGCCGGCAAAGGGCGGCGGAACCCCCGCGCCCTGTCCCCCCCGCGCCCCCTTACCTTTTTTCCCCTCCACGGCGAGGCAGAGAGCGAGGCGCCCCAGCAGCAGCACCAGGACAGCGGCGCCGCGGGGCCCGGCAGCAGCGAGGGGGCTGCGGCCGCCCATGCTGCGGGACCGCCGCTCCCCTCGGCGGAGCGGCTGCGGGGCCGGACGGGACGGGACGGGACGGGAGCACGGGTGATTCCGCGGAGCCGCTCCTGCTCTGCGCTTCTCCCGCGGCAGCGATCAGCTCCTCTCCGGCGCTCTGCCCTGCGCAGCTCCGCGCAGCATGCTGGAGGGCGGCCGTCGAGGTCTGCAAGCACACGTGCGTGCCCCGCTGCGGGCGGGCTGCTGCCTTCCTCCTCCTCCTCCTCCTCCTCCCCCCACCTCTGCTCCTCCTGCTGCAGGCGGCGGCGGGTGCGCAGGGGCTTGCGGAGCGGCTGGAGCCGGCTGTGGGACGGGGTGCGCCCGGCTGCGCTCTCCACTTGGTCGCGGAGCGCAGGGGCTCCCTCTGGGGACGTCAAGGAGGAGGAGGATGGGGAGGGAGCAAGGAGGAGAGGGGAGGAGAAACCGGCAGCTCCTTCCCCGCCCAGGTAGAGAAGGGGCGGGTCCCCCACCTGTCCCGGAATACAGGACGAGAGGAGGTGGGAGTGGTGGTGAGATAGTTTAGCCATTCCTTCTTGCTTGGGAGGGGTGTGTGTATGTGTGGATTTTCTACTTCCCGGCAGCTGCCGAAGGAATAAGCGTTCATTTGCGCCGCTGCTCGCAAAAAAGCGGCGTGGCCCTAGCGCAGCTTCTGCCTTCCCGTGTGTCCCCGCCCGGGAGCGGTGCGGGGCAGAGGTTTGCAGCAGTGCGGGTGTCCCGGGGGCATTTGCTGCAGAAGCGCTGTTCCGTCCCGTTCCCCCCCAGGGAGGGCTGTCCCGGGCAAGGGAGAACTCGCAGCAGTTTACTGGGGAGCAGCGGAGCCGCTCCGCAGGTTCAATCCACTCCCCAGGGGCGCATCTCCCGGGCTCCGGCCCCGTTTCTGCCGCCCGAAATCAGCGGAGCTCACTCGGCCCCTGCGGTTACTCAGGCTCCCGTTTTGTCATTTTACTCCCAATATTTGTAAGGCCAAGTGTGTGCGTGGAATGAAACAGCGCGGGTTTTGTGCATGTGTCATCTCACGGATGACAGGGTCCGTATCTGCCCGTACCGCTTCTATTCCCTGCCGCCAGCAGTGAGAAAGTGCTCCCTGCTCCGCGTAGCAAGTTACCTAATAAACACAAAATAACACGGGTGTTCCTGAGGTGCTCCAAGTACATCCACAGACGTTAAGCAAAACAATACCTGAATAGTGCTTCGTTCCCCCAAGAGGAAAACCCAAGCTATTCAGTATTCATTAAAATAATCCTATGGTTTTTTAACAGGCTGTTTCTCCAGAAAGTGGGAGGAAGCACTATCTTGTCACTCAGGTATGTAAATAGGACATAGAGGTGCCACTTGTCTGGGCTGGAGTTTCTCCGAGTAAATCGTGATTCAACACTCAAACTTGCTGAACACTGCTGCTAATTTCTTCTGAAAGCTCTTGTGAAGGCTTGGGTTACACAGTCAATAGGATATGAAGACTTAAAACTACTGTGATTACGTAGGAAGTCCAGAACTAAAGTCAGTAATGATCTTAGTTTTGGGAAATTCCATGCTAAATGCCTGCATCTATCACAGGGTATTGGTACACAACGGATTGCAAAATAGCCGCTGAGTGTACCTTGACTTTCCTCTGTTATGCATGTTCCTCTGAGAGATGTATTGCCCTTCTCCTACCAGTCAGCTTCCTCTGTAAAATCTTTTTTTTCCTGATAGTTTAACCAGTCACTGTCCTAACTAGGCAAAGAAAACTACCAACCCATTTACACATCCTAGCACAAAGGCCAATGCCTGACCACATGCCTTTAACCATGTATCATCCTACAGGCCTGTAATCATTTATTAGGATGAGTTGCGTTACAAGACAGCTTTCATATGCTGTAGCTGACATTCTGTTCAATTATATTTTGTAAATAATGTGAAAGATGTATTTTGAAGTAAACTCAAACATTAATAACATCCAAGGAACTCTATCCATATGATTGGTTTCATGGCTGTAAGTGAGGACAGAACCTGAGCTTACAATACAATATTAGTACAAATTTACTTCAAAGATTCTCAGACAGCGGAACTTCATAAACACTACGTGTATATGGTTCATTTTCATTTATTTAGATAAATAGGAGGATCTTTAAAAGTGAGAGATATCTAGGAAAAAGAGACCAGCTTCTAGGGAGGGAAGGTTTGCAAAGCATCCTCAGCACATGCTAATGATTAAACCTTGCATTATGATAAAGGAAATGCAATTAAGACAACCAAGAAATGAACTTCAAATCAGTTCAGTATGTAAATACTAAATAAAAATGTGCCCCTAGACATGCACATTGGGTGTCAAGCTACCAATATAGAAGGCAATAGAGTTTTTAAAACCTAGAAGAAGAAAGTATTTGAAGTGACAAATGAAAACCAAACTAAACATAGGAAAAAAATAAAACATCTTTTGCATATGAATTCAGTGGAGAAACTGGTACAAATCCTGTCCTAGCATGCTAAAGAACAAATACTTGCTTTGCAGAATTTTTGTGATTCTACCTGCTATACTGAGCAGGAACATTTCATACTTGTTTCACCCTTCCATCACGTACTGCCCTTACATAAATGCACATAAATTCAAGTATTCAATCCCAACTAAACTCCTCCTTCATTGCTGACATGGTGAGCAAGGGGAGACTAGGCAAATTCTCCTTTAAATTTTTTTCCCACACTGCAGATATCCACTACAGGAGACTCTCATCTGCTGCTGGCAGTGCAGTACTGCTGAAGGGGCTGCACAGCAAGCTGCCATAAATTCTGTCCTCCCACCTCTCTGAGCACAAATGTGTTACTTTTGTGGCATTGTGCTCTGCTTGCCAAGGTCACAAGACATGTAAAGGAACTCTTAAGACTGAGATTTGAGAAACTTACCACAGGCAGGAGTTTCAGGCCTTTTTTATAAAACTGAACAATTTCTGAAATGGTTCTGAAATGTCAAACATGACATTTTCCCTAAACAGCTGGTAACATACCCAGTAACTGCCTTTGGTATAACTCCTTTGAAGCTAACATGAATTTTACCAAGGGCATGCAATATTCATGTTACAAAACTTTTATTACTGGCTGCATGTGTGCATGGATCAAAGATCATGGAACAAAGGCCAGCCTTTTGATCACCAATTTTTAAATTGATAGTTCATAGTGAAAATACTAAATGCATCATCTATCTTCAGCTTTCTTTTGATTTGCACGCTTTATAGTATGTGTATATATATGTATCTTGTCTTTTATATATTAAGCATAAACATGCTGACATATGAAGTGAAGATCATGTAATCTGGTAGTTCTTTCACATGAAGATACTTCTGGATTGCAGAATTTGACTGCAGTTGCTCACCACCACTTGCCTGCACCACTGAGCTGGTTACTTTGCCACACGTGGAGAGGAGTGGCTGTAAGAGGATGAATAACTGATTTCCCTGTCAGTGGAAAAAACAGGATTAATTCTCCTACCTCTTCCCATTCCCTCAAAACAGAATAGAGTTTCAAAATCCTCTCAAGAGTAAAAAAGTCCCTGCTGCTGGATCATTTCCTTACATGAAAAAAAAGTCTTGCTTTTCATTATCCACCAAGAGTGGGTCATTCACCCCTCAAAAAAAAATTCATCAGCAACCATTCCTCTGTGGCAATGCAGCTCTTCTCTGAATGTTGTGAAAGTGATTTTAAAGGGCAGGCCTTTCAGTGGAAGAGAAGAAATTAAATAGAGATGAATTAGCATGGTTTTACAATCCGGTTTGCTGAGATTTTGCATGGTGTTTGAGATTGTTGACGGTATTTTGCATTATAGTTTGTGTTCTGTGACTCTTCACTCAGGTTTTAAAGCAAGGGCTGACATAATAATTCATGGAGCTTTATGGCACTTTGCATGTTGAAAATATTGCACAAACATTAACTAATTTATCTTTGCAAATCTCCTGTAAAGCAGGTTAGTAGCTATCATTTCCATTTTATAGATGTAAAATAATTTGCCTTGGGCAGAGTGTTAGTGGCAGAGCTAGGGTTATTACCCAAGAGCTGTTTATTTTAAACATTCTATTTAAACCTTGGATCATGCTGCTTCTAGAGAGTGTCCCTGATGAAAATGGATGCATTTTTACACACTCAGATTATCTTTCTCTCTTCTCTTAACACTGTTTACAGAATCACAGAATATGCTGAGTCGGAAGCAGGGTTGAGTCCAACTCATGGCCCTGCACAGGACAGCTCCAAGAGTCCCCGTGCCCAAGAGCGTTGTCCAGATGCTTCTTGAACTGTGTCAGGCTTGGGGCTGTGACTACTTCCCTGGGCAGCCTGTTCCAGTGCCCAGCCACCCTCTGGATGAAGAACCTTTTTCTAATATCCAAACCAAACCTCTCCTGACAGCTTCAGGCCATTCCCTCGGGCCCTGTCACTGGGCACCACAAAGAAGAGATCAGTGCCTGCCCCTCCTCCTCCCCTCATGAGGAAGTTGTAACTGCCATGAGGTCTCCCCTCAGCCTCCTCCAGGCTGAACAGACCAAGTGACCTCAGTCACTACTCGTATGGCTTCCACTCAAGGCCTTTTACCATCTTTGCTGCCCTCCTTTAGACTCTCTCTAATAGCTCTGTATCTTTCTTGATTGTGACACCCAAAACTGCCCCAGCACTCGAGGTGAGGCAGCCCCAGTGCAGAGCAGAGTGGGACAATCCCCTCCCTTGCCCGGCTGGCGATGCTGTGCCTGATGTACCCAGGACAGGGTTGGCCCTCCTGGCTGCCAGGACACTGTTGACTCATGTCCAACTTGCCACCGACCAGGACCCCCAGGTCCCTTTGCACAGCACTGCTTTCCAGCATCTCATTCCCTAGCCTGTCTGTACATCCAGGGTTGCCCCATCCCAGGTGCAGAATCCAGTAGTTTGTTTGTTTGTTGGTCTAAGAGCACTTAGAAAGCACAATACCAACAAACACATGGGTGTTGAAATTAAAACTTAATTATAATAAATTGCACAGTCAGTATTTCAACACATGACCATGGTGTTATCTCAGGAGGGTTCCTACACGTTCTTTATTTTTTTTGTATCTGTGTTTTATCTATCATCCCAGTCACCAAGATCACCGTGGCATTTTTCAGGGAGCTTCTCTTAAATCAGGAACAGACTTTTAAAATTATTTAAAATCTGTTACGGATTCACAGCAGCAACTTATACACTAATGAAAGTAGGCAACAAAAAATAAGTTTAAAAATAAAACCTGTGTGGCTGTAGTGGTTTTTAGCACCCCAAGATTTATTGCACCCATTGCATGGCAGAAAGTTTGAGCCATCTGTTTTCTGAATTATGGCTTCTCTTTGAAATGACCCCCAGTTTTTGTCCCATATAAAGTAGAAAAAAAATTGTTTTGTGCATTTTGATTAATATCGAAAGTAATTACAAGAGAAAAAAAAGGTATGGCAAATTCTTTCTGTATTGAAGATAAACAGTGCAACTGATAAGATAAACTGAACAAGGTTATCAGGGTGTCATAGGAATAACTACACTGTATTGACAAAAGTATTCAGATTTACTTACCATATAAGTATTCTTTCCCCTCTCACAAAATCTCTGCTGAACTCCTGGGGAATGTGGCACCTCCATTGCCATCTAGGAGATAATTTCAAAGGGTAGAATACAGTCCCTGCTTAAAAGCATCATTTTGTTGTTTGTAACTTCATGTAGAGACTACTGGGGTTTTTCACAAACTTTAACAAGTCTCTCAACTAGGCATTTCTGGCTTTCTTCTTACCTCTAATTTTACAGTCCACGAGGGTAAGGACATAAGGACTGATACTGTGATGGAATGAGCTACATTACATACATAATCTTTGTTACTGAACAGTACAAGTTTCCTACATAAAAACTAGCTCCTGCCTTATTTCTGTACTTTGTTGAGGTGATTTACACTGGTATTACTATGGTACATTTATTCCTTCATTCAACCAGAATTCATACAACCCTGTGTCATTGCAGCAGATACAGTTTGAGCGTGCTGTCAATAAATGAGATGTCAGTAGAAGCAGAGCTAGCACAGAATCACAGAATGGGTCAGGTTGAAAGGGACCACAGTGGGTCATCTGGTCCAACCTCTCTGCTCAAACAGGGTCATCCTAGAGCAAATGACACTGGATTACATCAAGATGGTTCTTGAATATTTCCAGTGAGGGAGCTTCCACAGCCTCTGTGGGCAATGTGTTCTGGGAAATCTGCTTGGTAATCTGCACAGTAAAGAAATTCTTCCTCATATTCAGATGGAACTTTTTGTACATCACTTCCTGCCCATTGCCTTTTGTCCTATTGTTTGGCTACCACTGAGAAGAGCCTGGATCCATCTTCTTGCCACCCTCCCTTCAGATATGTACATACTCTCTCGTGGACATGGTTCATGGGCAGCTTGTTGTGCAGAAGGATCCCCAGGGCCTTCTCCACAGAACTGCTTTCCAGCAGGGCAGCCCCCAGCCTGTGCTGGTGCATGGTGACATTATCAGATCACATTGTGTAGTTATTCAGGATGGGTGAGTAGTAATGCTAGGTGTCTGATTATGAACATTATTACTGCTAATTGCATTACTCTCACTGGCTGTTCTGCACTTTATGTTCTTGCTCACCTAGTTCCTGACCCACTGCATAGCCTGTCACAGCCCGTGTGTGTCCACAGTGACAAAGAGATGGGGACAACAAGGCACAAGCCCATGCCATGAACTTTGCCTCAGGAAGAGTAAAAGTGCAATGAAGCCAAGCTCAGGTGTGATGTTTGGTTGGGATTGGTTGTGTTTATCCTGCACCTTCCCTTCCCTTCCCTTCCCTTCCCTTCCCTTCCCTTCCCTTCCCTTCCCTTCCCTTCCCTTCCCTTCCCTTCCCTTCCCTTCCCTTCCCTTCCCTTCCCTCCCTTCCCTTCCCTTCCCTTCCCTTCCCTTCCCTTCCCTTCCCTTCCCTTCCCTTCCCTTCCCTTCCCTTCCCTTCCCTTCCCTTCCCTTCCCCTGTTGCCAGCTCCCACACCAAGTTCATTATCACGTGCAAATACTGCAAGTGGTTGCTCAAAATACTCTTTAGGTGTTTGTAGTGCTGAGAGTGGCACAGAGAGAGTGAGGAAAGCTGGTAGCCCTGAGTAAACTCACAAAGAATGTGAGTTGCATCGAGGGTGTGGCTAATGGGGGTTTCTTCAGATTCAGCCATCTCCTGCCGTTTGCATCCAAAGCGGACACAGATAGGAATGATAAGGCATTGCAACACTGATTCTTCTGAAAAACGACAGCAAGCAGTCCTTATGTAGGCTAGCAAATGTAAAATAAGTCAGCCTTCCCTTATATCCACTCCTATGGAGGTGTTTCTACCTTGACTGACTTTTCTACATTAATTCCTATATGTTACTCAAATTCAAACAGAGATACACAGAGGCTGACTGTACAAGTAACTGTACAGGGCCATTCTCCAGTATGAAATGAATTGTCACAGAGTACATTGTATCCATCAAAATTATAAAGTCTCTCAGCCTACAGACTGATGTGGTTGCATCCAAACTACCAATCAGGAGAACTCTGTGCCTTCTGCTGCCTCTCAAACTTTATGTAGAAGACTACTAGCCAGTCTAGCCTGGGACTGTTTGTATAAATGAATAGTGCAGATGATCTAGCACAATGTGCAGGGAACACTCCCTGCACAATTGACCAACATGAACATGGTCATAGCTATTTCCCAATGTCTTGAAGTCAGCAGTTCTGTTCCTTACTCATCTCAGTGCACACAGATTCAGTAACTAAAGTATCTGAGTAGGTAAATTTTCCTTTCTAGCCAAAAAGCAGAGATGATCATCAGTTCTTTTCTCCCAGCCCTGTTAGTAAGTACCCTAATGTTTATAGACATTTCCTTGCTTCTTCCTTCTCTGTGATCCCAGAGATATGCCACTGAAATAATTACCTTGCAATTTTTCCACAGGAAAACGAAGCCAAATAACAAAGCTGTCACTGAAGAGAAGGAGAAAAACATTTTTCTGTCATGTGCTTTGAGGCTTTGTCCGCCAAGGGTTTTAACCACAGAGCAGATGATAATTTTTATTTAAAGCAAAATAAGTCATAATGCTTTAGAAAAAATTCTATCATGTTTTATTCAGCACTGCATGGCTAAATAATAAAGACATATGTGGCAAAGGCTGGTCAATTCAATATGATTAACATAACCTAAATCCCAGAGATACTGCAACTGCACTGAAACAAAACCCATAGGACATGGATAGGTAACCAGCTGACATTTTTGCTTTATCATACCTTTAACTTTCAAAGTCTTTCTCAGGTAAAAGTTTTCTGCAGCATGTTGGAGACTGTCAACAAATGTGACTGAGCAGGTTCTGGGAATCAGAGATGTCACAAAGTGCCCAACTTTGCAGCAATGACATCTTTCTTTTCTGATGAGGAGGAGCCAATGTAAATGCCACTGAAGAAGGCCTTAAGGCAGTTTGGCCAACATAGCAAGGTATGTAATTGAAGACTGAGATTTGGGTAAGTCACTTGGTGTTGGAGGATTGGATTTGTGAAGTAAAACAGCTGCAACACAGGCCCTGTCATCATCACTGCATGTGTTTCTGGGCATTTAACTTCAGATGGCCTCTTGTGATCCTGTGGACTGAATGTCCACTGCTCATTGGGGTATGCTACATGTGCCCCTGGAGCACATCTTTCAGCTTAGCTCCTTTTGGAAGAAACACGTGTTATGCACCCAAAGCCCATGGCATGAGGAGGATCAGCCTCAGAAATGCACTCCCGATCCATACCAAAATGCTTTTACAAATGCTTGCTTACAATGTGAGGTTTCTAGAAAAAGAGAAACAATAAAATATTTTAGTCCCTACAGAAGTAGGAATTAATCTTTAGAAGGCAAGACAGGACATAGAACTTCAGTTTTTGAGGTTTCCAAATGGGGCTGACCCCAAGCCCAGAACATAAACAGACCCAGTCTTTCACGGGCTACCTAGAAAACCACTCAATATGAAAATGGTAATGGGGTAAGAGTGCCAAGCACTTCCTGTTGCCCAGTGATACTGCAAGATAAACGAGGTGAAGTAAACCCATGGGTAACACAAAAGAAATGTAGGACCTGTAATGAAAAGAATAGGCTAAAAACAGCCAGGCAGCTCTTCAGGGAGCCATTCCAGTGGTACACACCAGCAGGCAGGCAGGGTGGCAAACAGGGCTGATTTCCACAGAAATCAGCAGCTGCCACTCAATTAGGACAAAGTTAGTCCACAAACCAGATAATCAAGAGCTGACATCACATTTTAGGTGCTGTCAAAACATAGCTACAAAAAGGGGTTGTGAGGGGCCACCTGAATGCTCTGAGCTTTTTCTTCCTTCCTATTTATAGCATGGTCCCCAATACACCTCAGGATATCTATTTGATCTCAGCTCTTTGGTATTTACTTCTTGAGCTCCCAACAGCTTTGATGGCAGTACTCCCTTTCTGTTCAGACAGATGAACAATTCTCTGAGTATTTCAGTAAACCTTCCAGAGGTAATTAAGATATAGATGTCTCCGTAGCTTCCTCTTCTCCAAACTCGGAGTCAGTCCTTAAAATCCTCATGTGACTTGACAGCAAGAGGATGTGAACCTCTAATCAATTCCGTGTGTACACTCCCACCTCCATCAGACCCCCAGCTACCAGTGTGTGATATCCTGCACTGCTGGTAAGAACACAATATCCTGGTGTAATAAAAAGCATACCATGAAAGAGCCCAGGGATATATGAGGATACAAAGACCTGTCTCCTGCCAATTTTTTTTGCTGAAATGGGTCAGATTGGATAGGTTACTTCAAATTCTCCATCATCCCATCTTCATAAGCAGCTCCCTAAACTACAAGCTCCTCGTCATTTGATTTCATGCATTACTTCCTTTCCCAGCCACTTCTGCAGAACTAGAGACCCAATTCATTTAAAAAATGAGACCCAGTGCAAGAGCATTAACTTTTCCAGACCTGCTTCCTTCCTGACCTCACTGCTTATTTGACTGTAAAACAACTGATGCTGCATTTTTCAAAGAGGCAAGCATGGACCACAATTTCTATTCCCAGTCTGTGGGAGTGGGAAAGTGACTTCGGCATAAATACATGCAATTCGATACTTTAAATATATTTTAAACCAGCTCCTTTTCCTTTAAGCCTAATTTCCTCTGAAGATAGAAATTTATCACCAATGACTCAAGCTTCCTCAAGGTTTTATCAATTTAAACTTCAATAATGTTCTTCCTTCATGTGTTCATGCTACATTGCCTAGCTCTTGCTTATCCAGCCAGCATTTGCTCATGCAAACCAATACTTTGGCTTTTCTGGCTTATTTGCGTGACTGCTTTTTCACTATGTGCCTTGCCCAATCTATTAATTTGAGATGAGGGTCTTGTGGAATGAATAAGTCTGCAAATGCATGGGCTGTTTAAAATCTTGCCTGTTTCCTATATGGTTGCAGAATATAGAAATGTTTCTTCTATATGGAGCAGGCAAAAAATGCCTGGACCTCCCAGCAGTGGAACTACTGGAAACTGTTTTTCTACAAATGATTTTGCTTTCTCCCTGTGTTGCCTGTCATCTGCAGTACCCTCCTGTGCCGTCCAACACCAGATGGATTAGAGACAGCTGGTATGGAGATGTATCCATGGTAATTGGCCACATGGGCTGATGGTGCTACAACAGACAGCTGCTGAGGCTGCAGCATCTCCTCTTTACCTGGTTTCACAAAGCTTGGAAGGTCCTCACTGTTCCATGGAATTTAGTTAAAGTTAGTTAACAGGGATGGGGATTCAGAGATGGAATGAATCTTTCTTCCAAAATAAAAAATCAGGAGCTGGCAAGAAGCTGTGACTGTGTGATTTGAAACACTTGAAATGTGTCCTTGATGTCCTTTCCAGTGCCTCAGGAATAATGACAGGTTTAGAGAGTGCAACTCCATGACCTTATTTGAATTGGAGCACACTACAGTGTGTCTGAACAGCTCTCTCCAGGCTTTTTTTTGTAAGTTTAAAGAGACTATATCAGGACATCAGTGTGGTCCAAGGTTACCAGAGTTGTTACGGCTCATGGCAGAGGCATATGTGCTCCATGATTCTGATGTTTGTCATTCACAGATCTGCTCCTGACCTTTGCTTTTATCTCTGCATCTTACCCTGAAGCTAACATAAAGTGCAACAGAAGCCAGGTCTACTTGAGCAAGCCCACACAGAAGTCAGAGGGCTTTCTTGGAGAGTCGGCTGCCGGCTCACAAGGACTTCCCTCAGGAAAGGAAAATAAGGACGTTGCGTTTTTTGTGCAGTTTCTCAAGAACCAGAAAATTGACCATAAGTGAACACCAGTCTTATCTGAGTATGGAGAAGGAAGTAAGAGGAAATAAGAATTACAACGAAAAAGTCTCAAAAACACAAGTGGGAGCCTGTCACTGCCTTTCAGGGAGACCTATGCAGCTTACTAGTGCAAAAAGAAAAAGAAGTCTGTCCCAAAGGAGGTAAATTTTTATGTGTGGCCTGAAAAATTAGATGCTGAAGTAGGAGCCAGAGCTTCAAAATCTGGAAGTCTGTGTAAGACCAATCTTCCCTATGTAAGATGGGGATAACAAGTAGCACAAACACCTAAACAATTTTTAAGAATAACAACTTAATAACCACATGGTGCTTTACATCCAGGGAGGGCTTCAGGAATGTTGAATATTCTTAAAATCTTGCCCTTGCACAATGATTTTGGTTTGTTATCTGTAAGGGAGTGTCTTCTGTTTCAGGGACCAGCTGCACTCTCACTTAAGTGAAACTTCTTCCCTGAAATAGAAAGATGTCCGAGTCGATGAGATACAGCATTGGCATTGCTGCTCTGTTCACTCTTAATTACTGGTGTGATGACAAGAGCTGTATAAATCAAGCCAGTCCAGCCAGGAGATCTCACCACAGGTTGGTTAACCTCTACATTAATATGAACATCTGACACTTCATTGTCTAGAAGGGCCAAAAACAAGGGTAAAACCTTGGGGGAGGCCACTTGTTTGTATGTATGGAGCAGCATGCGGGGAACAGAGGCCATGAGCAGAAAACTCCATGGCTTGAACCTGTATAGATTCTCCAACCCTCCCTTTTGCCCGTGATGTGGAGCCCACTCAGACTTACTTGGAGCCCAGTGTGAAAGAGGGCAGTGAACTCAGGTGGGGTTTGCTGCATAGTGGTCGCATATGTGCCTCGAGGTAGGTCCAAAGCACACAAAAAATTCACTGCTGTTGGTAATCAGAGTGGAATGATGTATTTGCTTTCTTTCCATTTTAAAACAAAAACCCAGCCTGAGATTTTTAAATAGCAGCATTTCTCTAGGAAAGACATTTGTTTACTGTAGTGCCTGTAAAATTCGTCAGAATGAGAGTATGGGAAATAGAAAGCCTCGTGTTATTCACAGAACAAGTATAACAAGTTCTGCAAGCTCTCTTCCAATGTTTCACCAATTCACTCTGCTCAAAGCTGGCAGATTAGACTTCATAGTCAACACAGTACAGAGATTTTCTTTAGTTTAAGAATTAAATACTGCAGTGTCTCTATAAAAAAGTCTGGGCCTAACACATATAACTACCTCCCACCCAAACAGCAATGGCATGGCTAACAGGCACAAGCTTGGCTGGAGACAGGGCCAGGACACTGAGAAACTTGCTCTGCTGACACTCGGCCCAGAAGAGCAGAGGTCATTGGCCATCTCCCTCAGGCCCCATAACCCACACTCTGCAAGAACCTTATTTACCAAAGATGTGCTTTTCCCCTCAGTGCCCAGCTTTGCTGGGAAGGACGTTGCCATGGGATGTGGTGATGTATGTGAGCAATTTATAAAAGAGTTTAAGTTCATTGAGGGTTGTAAAATACTGGGACACAAACACAGTCGTTGAGTCAGGGAAGGTATAACACTACAGCAGCAACTGGGATTGTTTGGAATGGGGAAAGAGAGGTGTTACGGAAACATTGATTTTAGTTTGACACAGTACAGCCTCTCTCCCCTTAATTAAGCAAGAAGAAATGGAAGTCCTCAGGCACTGTTCTCCAGCTTTTAAGGCATTTACATGTACAGAACACCTCTTCTCCTTCCCCTGGGGAGTGAACAGCCTTTATCCACCACCACTGGAGCTATTTTTAAACAGCAGAGAAGGCTTTTCCACAGTGTCAACTAAGGAGCTGCTCTCTCCCTGAGCTTATGGAATAGGACACATATTCTGTCCAGCTACAAAAAATACTTGTGGAGTCTTGGATGTGTAGGGACTGACAGATCTCTGAGATATCCATAGATGTGGGTGATAATTTGGGTTGAGTTCCCCTGATTTGGCTCTGATACCAGGCTGTTGTCCATGTGTTTCTGGCTGTTGACTTTATTCCCACACAACACAAACCTACCCAGGATCTGTGTGGGATCACATTGACCCAGAGGTGCAGGAGGGGAAGAGACAGTATTTGTCCTTAATATGACAGGGAAAGGCTCTTGACCATGTGTTAAGTAACGCTTCATTTCACTTGGAGCTGCCCTGATCTCCAAGTCATTACTCATGGAGGAGGGACCTGCTCACCATGAGTAAAGGCTTTGGAATCCTGCCTCCAGTATGGAACACTGTGATAGCAATAGTGCATATGTAAATCTCTGCTTTGTACCATATGTGCATGACATTAGGAAAACACTGCATAACAAAGAGCAAAATAAGGAAAGCATGTTCAACACCTCAGTCTACATTCAAGCTGCTGATTTACAGGGCCAAGGCACAAGCTCTTGATCTTATGTTCCAACAAATTGCAGGAACAAGATGTTGACAAGTTATCTGAGGAATGTGGTCCTCGAAGAACTTATGGAACCTGTCCGTAAGTCCATCCATGCGCAGAGGCAATGCAATTTTGGACAGCACTAAGAAAAGAGACCAGCCTCTGCAGGTACATTTATGGCTTCCACAGATTCTATAGAAGTCTCACAAAGGATGTGGGTACTCAGGACCATGAACATTTGTGGCTTGACCTTCCTTAATCTCAAGCAGTAAACTCCTCAGAATAATTTACAATGACAGAGAAAGAAAGACAACAGTTTTTAATCTTTTGCTTTGCTGTGGAAAAGCAGAGCATATGGCAATACAGAAAGCACATTTTCTGCTCTGCCTGTCTGCTAGTATCACTATAAGAAATCGAATTCATCAAATTATAGCCTTGTGAATCATGTTTTTAACTGATTTTGCAAGGGAGGCAGAAAGGGAAGGAGAAGGAATGGAGTTTGTTTCAAGCTTGTCTGTCCTTATCACATAAAAAATAAAAAGATGGAAAAAACCTCTTTTAGTTATTTTTGCTGTAATAGAATGGTGTCCAATGACCACACAGCAACAACACAAGTAAATGTTGAAATTAACTCATGTCATATATCACAAAAATGCACATAGATTCTTTGACTGCTTTAGTTTAATATATGGCTTGCAATCCACAATCTACAATGAGATGTGAGAATGTGGTCAAGAATTGAGAAATGAATAAAAAAACCCCAAATGTGTTATTCTAATGAGCAGATTCTGCAGCCTACACCATATTATCTCACTAACTCCACTTGAAATTAAACAGCATCCAGTCTGAATATCTGCTCAGTTCCTGTCCTACACAGAGGTGTCAACAAGAGGGCATAAGCTGATTTTTATGATGTGAATCAAGTCTGGTAGAAACTATTACTTCTTAAGTTTCAGCAGTGGGTTGGACTGATGGATGGCATAAAATAAAGACTATCCCTGCCCTAGGGGGTTGCAGTCTAAAAAAAGACCAAAGGAAAGTATTTGTCTCTTGCAAAGTGATTTATTCAATTGGTTCTCTGAGTTTATAGTCTACTTTGAAGGTGGGCACATTTGTCATGTAAATTTTAGTTTCTGTGAGAATCACAGAACAGGCCATACTGATGTATGCTGATTCCAGAAATTGTGTTTGGTTAAAAAAATAAAAAAAATTATTTCCTGTCTGTTCAGACATTTTGAAGCTGAAATGATTTAATTTATTGGTTAAGAATAAGTGTTATTTCTAGACTTCTTTGAATAACGTGTCTAAACAAAACATCTTTTGGACAAAATGTGTCACTTCCAGAAGCAATTTTTTCTACATTTTTGTTTTAGGGAAAAATTCTGGGGAAAAAACTATTCTGAAGGAAAAATATTCCAAACCTGAGAGCTGCCAAACAACCTGCTGTTCAGTAAATTCTGCCACAATGAACAAGACTAATAATTTCAAGAAAGAGTGATCATTGTGAACAAACCCGCAGCAAAGCAAAGGGCTGGACTAATTGTTGGATCAGGTAATCTGCAGGACTCTGATTTAGTGTTCGAGGTCATAATTGGGTCCCTGACCACCTGCTTTGGTCACTGGAAATGAATGCAGCTGGACTTGGCTGGTCACTCTGTCAGACATTTGCTAAAGGATGCACTGAGTGTTCTTGTTAGCAGTTTGTTGCTGTTCAGGCTTAAGTCAATGGAAATTGTTGCTGAGCTTAAGTCTTGTTGTCAGTAACACCAGAAGTAGTAAATGTTCTCAGGTAAAGAAATAGAATTTCCTCTCCTCTGCCGCAGGGCTTTCTGAAGCACAACAGTAGGAATGCATGTTAGATAATCTACAATTCAGAATGCTTCCTACACAGAAGAGGCAAAAAAAGTAACATGGCTTAGCAGAGACTGCAGGCTTTGTGTCAGAAACCTGGTGTCCCAGTGCATGTCTCTGCTCTGTATCCTTCAGCAAAGGGCATAACCTCTGACCCTGCACTTCACTTTCCTTTAGGTAATGATATCTACCCTCTTTTTAAAAAATATTTTTAAATATACACGCAAGATAGGTTGGATCATTACAGAGCAAGCACACAAACAAACACACACACACCCAGACAAGCCATAGTGATACATAAAATGCAGACACTCCCATGCAGAGAAATGTACTGATGACCTTAGGCTAATGACTGGAGTCTGGGTGGTACTGCTGGCATTCACAGAGCACACACTCAAATAGCTGTGCAGGTCTGCGCAGGCAGCCCGAGAGCCCTTTTGCATGAGGCTGGCCAGTGTGGATGTTCCCAGGCACGCTGAGCCATTTGAGGTAGCTGGCAGCTGCTGGGATGCTGCTGGGCAGGCAGCTCTGCTAGCTCTTCTCTAGCCTCAGAGGCCAGAGTTTATAGTCACAAGTAAAGAAAGATGAGAACAGTTCCCACTTTCTAGAGAGCTGGGATTTTTATTCACTTATTTATCATAGCTGCTATTTCATTTAAAGCCAGTGTGTATTTAGCAGGACCCTTGCTAGATTAAATGTGGTGCAGCTGGTGGTCAAGTCTCAGAAGCATCTCTCATTCAACGCTTCCCACAGTGGCAAATGGCCTGGCTTCTCCTGCATAGTTTAAAATTGCTGTGTTTGGAAATGTGGAAAGGAAAAGCCTTGGGAGGAGCAAGGAAAGAAAAGGAAAATCAGCCGTGGAGAATTTCTATTTCCCCAATTTTAAGTGCAATTTTGAAGCAATCAGAAATAGTTCACTCTAGATGGGCCCACGCTTTGTAACTTCCAAACTTCCAGAGCCCTCACACAGGATATCAGGTTATTAATATTATTTTACCAGAAACAAATCTCACAGGTATATCATATTTTTAGTACACAGCACTGCAGCTCACCCTGCTGAGAGGTTAAGCCAAGCAATAGCTCCTTCACTGTCAGCTTCAAGTTGTACAGGAGCTCATGTGTGGTCCACAACTGAGTCTTGTTTCATGTATTGTTTGCTAGATCAGCTACAAACTTGTGAAGTGAAACTGTTGTTCCTTAAAAGAAAAAGTTCTAGTGGTGCTTTTGCTCTCTGTGAATAGAGCCTTTCCTACAAACTACGTGCAGGGCTCCTGTCCAGTCTGGAGCAGGGTGTTTCAAAGAGTCCTTGCCAAGCCCGTTAGCACAGGCTGAACAGCACTGGTCAAATTACTGCATCCGCAGTGTTCTGGTTGGAATCACAAGCTGAAATTTACTCCATCCCAGAAGGAAGAGGTTTACCACACATTGCTCTCCTTAATCTAAGATCTTGCCCAGATACAAGTTCAGTCACATGCAAACAGCACTGTCAGTGAACCGAAAGAGTATGTGAGACTTTGGAGCCATCCTACCTCATAAACAGGGCTCAAGTTCAGAAATTATGCAGAAGTTGTTTATAGCAGTTCTGTGCAATCAAACCAAAACCAAAAGCACCCAAACAACGATCAATGCCTGAACTCCAGCACCTCAGCATGCTTCTGGCTGTTCCATAACCAAACAAATGAGTCTAATGTCTCATTGTGTGTATTCAAACAGGAAGCTACTCTGCAAGCTCCCAGGTCACATTTGACCCCGAATAAAACTGCTGCTTTATCAGGCAATGAAATCCTAGGTGTACTTATAGGAGACTTAAAGTGTTTCATATGCAGGCAAATAACTTTATCACCCTTGACTTGCTTTATTGCTTTGTCTTTCAACACATTAGACATTATGGGATCTTCCTAAGTTTCTGCCCCAGCAGCACCTCCTTCCCTGCTACTGCTAACCCTCCAGGCATTGCTTCTAGTTTGGTGACTGCTAGTTCCCAAAACTAAAAGATCCTTTTAACCCGGCTTCTGAGATGAAACAATCTTGTTGGATACTAGACAGTACCCTCAGAGAGAGTGATAAATGTTATGTAGTGAAAGAGATTCCCACTGAACTTTTCAACCTCTTCAAACCAAAGACAAGAATAATAAATAGATCTAAATAATGTATTAGATTAATACAGGATTTCTATGTATTTCTTTAATGAAACATATTTATAGGAAATTAGGTTTCTTTAGTTCATCTGTTCTTGGAACTACTCCTTTTCCTACTCTCAAGACAGTAACGAGTTTTATAAATTTGTCAGAATTACTCAACAAATGTTTTTAATAGTTAAGACACATTCCACTTCCAAAAGCTCTTTGAGGCAAAGGCTCCTCTTCATTTTTTGATGCTTGATACTCTGTATTGGCCAGCATGACTCAGCGCAGGATCATGATTTCTATTCCCTGAATGGATGACTCAGTTTGTACATACGAGAACAGTGCCTGAAGAGCACGCAGCACGTTGCACACAGAAAAAGATAAGGAAAAGAAGATCCTCTCAGAGTCTGCTTTAAAGATATTAAACATGCTCCATAGATATTATTGGCTTTTTCTATATAGGAATATAAATGGTCGTGATTTTAAGGAAAATAAGTAATCAAATTCACTAACAGTTCTTATACTCATTTTGGCACAAAATAATTTCCTGTTCTTTTGGGCTGTTTGGTTTTTTTTTTTTTTTTGTAAATGCATTTAATGAATAGATTAGCATTTGTTTCTGGAGAAATAAAAGTCCCTTCAAATATTCCTGTGTACAAATGTGATAACTGGTTGAGTTGCTTGATGCAGTATTAGAAGAAATCAGATTGTGACCAGGGTACAAAGAGCATAAGGAGAAAGTGCACACACACTCTCTTGCAAAAAGTCAAGTAAAATGGACTTAGCAAACACGCTTGCCAAAAACAAAAGCAAACATTCTCAGATGACATCAGACCCAATGCTAAGACCATGAACTTCAAGAGATGGGATGACTGTGGTGACCCTCAGTGTACAGAGTCTTTCCCCACTAAACATCTTGACAGAGGACTCGCTCTTAAAACAGCTCACATGGGGCTTACTGCCTTTATGGGATTCTCAAGAAAACTTAACCATTCCCCAGTTTCTCACTCCAGAAACAACAGATGGTTGTGAAAGCATAGCTTTGAGTCTAGAAATGCTTGACCGACATCTGCTGTATTTTAATGCTTTGGTTTTATAGATGCTGGAAAATGAAGAGACACAGAAAAAAGGATTAAAGCTGGTATTTTTTTCAGTCCAATGTGACTGTTATTAGGAGTTCTTCATTTTACTCCGTTCACTGCCTAGATATAGCCAGAGACCAGGGAAAAAGCCATCCATGGACAAAAACAAACAAAAGCCAGGCTGCCTTGAGTCAGAGCTCATGTCTCACAAACTTGCAGTAGCCTGCAGCACACCTTGACCACAGCACTCAGACATTTCAGGCAGAAGAGTCCCATGGCTAGAGAATATGGCTAACAGGCAAAACATTTGGGCAATGGAGCACCAGTCACCTCACATTCCCATTGTGGGCAAAATATTGTAGCTCATGTTTGCCAAAGTTTATGGGTGCCATGAGATTCTAGTTGCCTACACAGAATTGGCCTCTTGTCTTCCCAGAGCAAAATGTATCCACCTGTCGAGACAGATATTATTGCTTGCCTCACTAGAGTTTCGGGAACTTTCAAGGATGCTACTTGAGACTTTTACCTGAAAAGTGAATCATTATAGCTCATTACCAGGCCTGAATTTTTAGATAACAAAATAGAAGACTCAGTCACTTGATTAAAAGGTGATTGCATACCAGTACAGGCCAATAATTTGCTTCCAAGAACCCAAGGCATATGATTTAGGAATAAAGAATGCTTATTACTCTTGCACA
The DNA here is from genome assembly GCA_026261815.1 of Monarcha castaneiventris obscurior. Lineage (NCBI taxonomy): Eukaryota > Metazoa > Chordata > Aves > Passeriformes > Monarchidae > Monarcha > Monarcha castaneiventris. The sequence goes on along the minus strand of JAMPIT010000230.1, from coordinate 49,360,655 downwards.
GGACTTGCCAATAGCCCTGCTCACCTCATCAAGGAAATTTAGTCCTTACCTGGCTTCTTGCTGAAAGGGTTGTGGTGAGGCAGGCACATTTGTTGAGTATTGGGGGTCTTGCTCTGAGCTGTACAGTTCTGGGACAACAGAGATACTTGCCTATCACAGTCTCTTCAGCAAGTCCAGCTTGAGAAAGGACAGCAGCCAAATGAGGTGCTGAGGTGTTCAGGGGGCTGAACCACAGCCTGTGAGACCCAAGAGAGTTTTTCTTCTCCATGTCAGGATTTGAGCCCTGCAGAAGCACCTGTCAGGTGCATGGCTATTCAAAAATATTAATTCAAATAGTACAAACCACTAAAACTTCCACATTCAATTCAAAACTGCAGTTCAACTGAGGTAAGTGACTCTCAGAGGGTACAAACTGCATCTTGACTTAAGACAGTCTGTAGCATATGAAGACAGAATCCAGCTCCGAATCAATCTTTTTTTAGGTTGTCTATGACAAATTTCCTTTAAGGAATTTTGACCTCTAGAGCATTATTTCCTTACCTTTCTTCCAACCTCGGAGTTTTTCAGGGGTGTTCAGCACTCCAGGGTCATGAAGCTCTTCTCTGCTCTTCAGGGCATCACCTGATAAGGGAATGATTTGCTTTCTATCCTGCTGTCTGGCATCTTTCTGTGAAGCATGTCTGACTCTGATGCATGCTGTTGAGGTTGTGCTTTTGCTAGTCATTGGACTGGTCATATTTTACTGACTACGTATTTATAAATAATAGTTTGGACAACAGTTGTTTTAGTGTGAACCTGTGGTATCTTTCTTAAATCCTCTGCCTTGGTTTGACAGAGAATTCCAATCTACATATTTTAAGGAAAATGTCATGCCCATTGGTGCTGCATGAAAACTTTAAAAATTGGTATTGAAATGATTGGCAAATAAATAAATGAGAAAGATTAAATCCCTTTTCCCCCTGAAATTAAAATAACCAAACATAAAATGTGGCGATCTGTAGATGCGACACCAGAAGGCAAAGAAACAAAATCATAGTTATTAAGATGACCTGATTACTAAAACCAATCATGTTATTTCTGAGTGACAGAGTTTTGAATGTCTGTGGCTTGCAATACCAGATACCGATGTACCTGAGCAGACACAGAAAGGGGAGAAGAGAAAGGTACAATGGTGCCTCATCCCTGGGATCTGGGGATGCTCATCTTCTACAGAGAGGCTTTTTCACCTCCTGCACAGAGTTCAATTAACTTGTAGGAAAACTACCAGGAACGCTTCACAGATGACCCTCTGCTATTTCTTTCTCTAGTTCTCTGGAGTGGCCTGCAGTCCAAAACTCAGGTTTGGAGTACAGGCCATGCCAAGAAAGGTTCCCCGTGGAATATTACTGCATCATTGCTCAGTTCAAGCATGGAGTCAGATTACCATGCACAGTTCAAAGCAGCTTTTCTACAAGAAAAATTGCAATCTGTGGCCATTTATCCCTTGACAATTTTCTGCCATGGTACGGTAAAACTTCTTCTATTAGCAGTTATTTGTGCTAAAAGTATTTCTTTTCTTTGTTAAGCATCTTTATACTTGCAGCATTAGGGAAAGACACCAGAATAAACACTGCTTTATAAGCCTGTGGAGTTTATGATACGGTTGTGGGCTGGGAAAAATGCTTTGTCTGTGCCTTGCCAACTCCGTGGTAGCATAAAGCTGAAGCCAGACATCAAAACATTAACTGAGAGAATGCAAAACAGACTTGACAATATTTCACACTTACCAGAGGCTTACTCAAATTTTGAGAGGTAAATGTATTTATAGGTGCTTTCAGAAGTGTCTTAACTGAACTGAATTGTGCACAAATACTTAGTGTTTTCAATACATAAACTTTACAGGAAAGAAATAGCTCCATAGATGTAATGCAGAACTAAACACTGCCATCTTTGCTGTTATGAGTAATTACTTTACAAGTATTGTACATGTCACAATGAATTTAAATAGCTGGTTCTTGCTGTCTACAACCTAACCTCAGTAATTTACAGTTACATCAGACAGGATTGCAGATTTTACCTGACACCTAATTCCTACATCATTGAAGCATATTGAACACCGGGGAGGAATTCTCTATGGAGGAGCAACTCACCCAAAAACAGCCTGATTGTGAAGCAAAACTTGAGCATTGGGAGCAGCATCTAGCCTTAGTCTACCATCCCCACAGCATCTCTGTAGCAGTGGGGAATTCTGTAACCATGTTGAGACCATTATCACCATGTAGAGGTTAGAGGAGCAGCCACAGCATCTTGTTCCACGTGAAACAAGGAGCAGAGACAAATGTAGTTTACAATCATCTGCAAGGGGTTGTTTGGGACAAACAAAACAAAAAACCTGACCATGGCTTGATGCTTGTGTTTTGAATGGATTTCTTCTCTTTTGAAATAAAACACTGCAGAGCAGCTTCTTGTCCTCTACAGTCAGAACAGTACTCCACCAGGTAGATATAAAAATGGAATTCCACCATCAACCTTGAATATATTGTTATATATTTCTGCAAGGAGAATAAAAGCAATTCTACTTTTTAAAATAAATATACCTTAAATTATACCCACCGCTCAGTACAGCTGCGTGTGTATGCTGTATTACAAGCACACTCACACTTCAAAAATATCTTTGTGACCTGTGTATATTTTCAAGGTGCTTTTCTTTTGTCTCCTTTTGTTCTGCTTATAATTTTCTCTCTCTGTGTATGTCCATGTTCAGATGTCATTAAACCAATGGGTGTCCAAACTTTAGTGACTCCCTTGCTATGTGAGGAAAATACAATTTTTCTTAAAATCCTACTACACCTCATGCTACTTGTAGCTTGGTTTCCTAAGGCAATGAGGTTATTGTAATTGTGCACTGTGTATGTTTTCATGTGTGCATAATTTGACTCGGTCTCCTCCCAGTAACCTTTGATCCTGCTGGCCATCCAATCCAATGTAACAAACACATGGCAGCTTCAGATATTTTTAGTTCCTCCAGTAAGGAAAATAGGCCAGCAGATAATGTGGAGAAAACATCCATCAACTCCCTCACTGAGAAGGCTATAGTGTGGATGTCCTAGATGAGTGCAAAGAGTGAAATGTCCAGAACTGTAGTCCTGGGAAAACAATGGGATTTTGCATCTAATGAGATAGCAGATAACACCACTGCAAGACAAAATCATAGGAAACCAGACTCCACCACCTCCACAGCTCTTAGATGAGTTGGGCACCACTTAGGCATGGGTTAAAGTTTAGGTTGCCTCTTGAGACATGGCCACCACCACGTTCCTCATTCAGGGGACGCCTAACTTGATTTTTACATCACTGAAGTCTACTGAACATTCAAGAAAAGTTCCCCGCATCCCTGAAGATGTGGAGCCCTTCTGTAGGTGCAAGGGCCAACGTGCTTTGCAAATTAACCTCTGAGGGTACATGCCCTTTTCTTTCCTCTTTAAGGTGCTCAGTAATTTGCTACCTATGCAATGACAATTACAGTTCTTACCAACCTATGGAGGTAGAGGAGGAGAGAGGAGAGCTCCTTGACCCAGTCTGCCTTAGCTGATGATAGCTATTAATAGCTTAGAACTAAAAATAGCTCACCTGGGGTGCTCAACTCTTTCTGCAGTCCAGGGAATTGACTACATTACCAAGGCTACAGAGGCCCTGTGTATAAGCCAGCGAAACATCATTTTTCCAATTCTCTAATCAGCTTGCAGCAGCACACCTTCTTCTGTGCTGTTGTGCTGCTCCACCCGTGGTCAGAGGCCACGTTGGCTGTTCAGCAGCACAGCTGATCCATCAGCAGGCAGACAAAGCTGGGAAAAGAGCGTGCAAGTCCTGCCAACTTATCAAGCAGCATTACTTCCTCATACCCAACTGACTGCAAATCGCTCTGTCTTTCTAAAATGATGATTAGAATTGGATCAGCAAATGTAGCCTTCCACACTGTTCATTTTCCTTGTGGGAATGCCTTGTTCCTATAATAAAAATGCCTTCATAAAGCCAGTAGGAAATGTTCTGGGCTTTGTAAATCGGAAGATATCTCAAACTGGGAGGGACCCATAAGGACCATTCAGCCCAATTCCCTGCTCCTCACAGGGCTCCCTAACACTTAAATATATGGCAGCATCATCCAGCCACTATTTGAACTCTGGCAGGCTGGGTGCCATAACCACTTCCCTGGGGAGTCTGCTCCAGCAGACAACCATCTTCTCAGTGAAGAATCATTTCCTAATGTCCAATCTGAACTTTCCCTGATGCAGTTTCCTTCCATCTCCTCATGTCCTCTTGCTGGTCTCCAGAGGGAGAAGATCAGTACCTCCCTCTCTGCTGTCCCCTTGAGAAAGTCATAGACTCCAACAAGGTCTCCACTCAGCCTTCTCTAAGCTGAACAAGCCCAGTGACAGCTGCTCACTTCACCTTGGCAGCACCTCCAGCCTTGGTGAGCTATCATCTTCATCAGTGTTTGCTTTGACTTCCAGAGCCTTGTACCTATTGTACAAGGGGCGAGGGGAGACTAAATATTGTCTTATGATAAGCGTAACTTGTGGTTTTTCTGAACAAGAGACAGGAAAACTAGATAACCCAACAGCACACCAAATAATTCCTTACCCAAATTTCAGATGAGTATTTTTGTCAAAGCCTCTGACCATGTCAGAGACCAGCAAGAGAAAGGTTTCTTCATGAGAGAGGATATGCCAGAGGCCAAGGGTGATCCCAGCACAAGCAATGCCACCACCACATAGGGTGCCACCCCACAGGGCAAGAACAATAGGGTTCAGTAACAACCCCTTACAGGGCGAGCTAAAGGATCAGGTCCAGAGGACATTTCAGAGTCCAGCCACAAGGAGCAGGAGGCAGAGCTAGAGGTCCAACCAGGGGAGCAGTCACAGACAGCATTGAGTGCAAGCATACCCACAGTATAGGTCAGACAAGAACCAAAGGCTCAGAACTGCACCTAAATTGGGCTTCTGGGTCCACTGGTAGAGGGTGTGGAAGAGGCCCAGGTGAGTCTGATCTGGGCTATTAAGGTCTATTAGTGCCCTAAGGGCACTGAGAAGAGCTTGAAATTTTGCTCATAGTCAGGTATCAGAAAAACAACTTTATCTGTTCATGCAGTTTCTTCCCTGTGTGTCTGTCTGTCCATCCAGCCCCGCAGAAGAAGCTTCCACCAAACCTTCCACCACCCAAGACTAACAGTATGTGCTGGAGTAATCACAGTGTGTACCTGCACCCAGGAAAAGCCACTACCACCACAACGGGTGGAGCCACAGACAGTGACACCAGCTGGGAAAGAATGATTCACAGGTGATGGATCACCACCCAGCACCGGGAACCACCTGCAGGACAAAGGCAAATCTGTGGCTGATAAATGAAATGCTTTTTGGTTTCTAGGTCAGCAAAGCAGGTTTATTGCAAAGAGTACCTGCTAATTGATCAGCTCTTCAGCTTGAAGACAAGCCAGCCTGCACACTCAGCTTTTCTTGCAGTGGGAGGCAGCATGTAGATGTGAGGCATGGGAGAATTAGAGGAAGAATGCATAGAGATTTCAGTGTCAGGACCTGTCCAGGGCTCATGCCCACCCCAGGGAGACAGATAATAGTTCCAGGAACTACAAAACACACAGAACCAGCTTATTCCATGACAGATAGCACAGCCAGGGTGGAGCAACCAGAAAAGAAATAAACCAAATGTGATTGCAGTATTGCCTCCTAAACCATGGGTGCCCAACCACAACATATCCAGTAGCTGTGGTTATCCAATCTCCAAAGTCAATAGGAGGGCAAGAGAATGAAAATGAGTTTACCTATTGTACTTTGATACCATATCAACACAGAGTGAGGAACGGCACCTACTGGATACCTCCCACACCCTGAGGCATCACCGCAAGATTCTTCTTAGTGTTTGAACATTAAAGCTATCATAGGGTAAAGTGGTATTGCTGTGAGGTTAAGAGCCAGAGCAGGAATTAACATTTCGGCAATGTCATATTCACTGGATGATAAAGGAGTTTTCTAACTCTGAACTTTGATATAAAGCCCATACATTTAAATGGACTTAATTTTTTTCCCCCCAGAATTAGCCTCTCTGTTGGAGATTTGTTGGCACTATAGCTAATGGTACAAAAATGTTTGTGTGTGTGCAAACACTGGAAAGGCAGAGAAAAAAATCTTTCCCCTTTTATCTATTAGGAAATTTCTAATAAGATGATACATAAAAAAACTGCAGAAGAAATTTACATTATTTTCTTTTTATGGTGTGACACAGAGTGAGGTCATGCTGGCTTTGGCTGTAATCTTATCAACAGTATCTCATCCTTTAGGAATCTCTGCTACAGTTTCATTTGGAGTACCTTTCTGGAAAAAGAGGACTCTTGAGAAAGAAAAGCAGTTGTACAAGATGACCTAATAGTTGAATAATCTTTTCCCTTTAGGCAAAGCATGAAAAAACATGAAAGCTACCAAACAGGGTGATCAGAAATAACTGGAAATACGTGTCCTGAAGGGTGGTACATGATAGATCCCAAGAGTCACTCAAAACCTCACTACCAGTTATTTGCCCCTTCTAAAGCTGAGGGTCTTTGGAGATTGACACTTTTTTGTTCCCTTTATTATCTTTGACACACACACACACACACACACACACACACTTTCACATTTACAAACACATGGTGCCAGGATCTACACAGATATGTACTGCTAAAGGAAAATAAATGGCAGCATAGGAGCCCTAGAGATTCAAGAACTTTCCTATTCTTATGTGAGGGCATATGACTGAACCAACAGACTCTCCCTTCAGGTATCTGCCATACATATGTTGCACAAAGATGCACCCATTATACCCTATTTTATTGGTCATGTATTTCCTCAAGTTTTCTCTGCAGAGCTAATTCAGCATAATGACAGTGAACTGTAAAAACCATTACTTAGGACAATATTAATATGCATTTTGTTTAATGGGGCCTTGTTAGCTCACTGCCAAGTAATACGTAAGCAAATCATCATTCATTAGGGAAGCTTGAGTAACGTTGTAAGGACCCAATTTGCTTAAAGACTCTGAAGTTATTGCTGGGCACATGCCCAGTATTTCTTCTGATTTGCAGGAGCATAGAAAGAGTATTTTTCCCCTGAAGTAATCTTTGTATTCTTCTGCTTTTTAGATGTGTATTTAAATACAGAAATTCACATGAACATAATGCCTGAGAAGTTAGTTTCTTAATAAAAAGTGATTATAGGTGGTAGGTCAAATGCTGGTCCCATTTCCACACACATTGACTTCTTTGGGGGTTTAGTGACCTGCCAAAGCCTAAAATTTGACTTTGTGTTCCCAGAAAGGGGTAAGGTTAGGAAATCTGAAACCATGTGACCTTTGTGCATTCATTAAATGTGTAAGTAATAGAAGTCCTGGTGTACAAAGTACTTTCGGACTCTGCCCGTGAGACGGGCTGTCAGCCTTTCCAGAGAACAACCTTGCCTCTTTCCTTTCCTTGAACTTGAATGCAGAAAAAATATGAAATCCCCCAGAACAGGCTGACTAGAATACTGTGTAGGGTTAGGGTAAGGGGAGTGAAATCCAGGCTTTTCTGAGACAGATCAGCGGCAAGCGATCTTGGTAGTTTGGGGTGTCAGATGGCTTGTGCCGGTTACCAGACACATTAGGGAGGGAGTCAGAGCATCCTGCAGCTAAACCATATTGCAGCAGGGAGACTGGCTGGCCTTAATGGGAGCAGATGGGTAGGCAGACTGGAGATGTCTGTAGTGGGACACTTGTGCCAGGGGACCACTGCATCACAGCTGAGTCAAAGAGACTACAAGGATAGCTCTGGAGAGCAGGACTGCAGGCTGGCTGCTAGTGGTTGCCAGAACATCAGGGAGAGAAGGTATACAGAGCTTTTAGGGAAAAGAGAGGATTTGTGACTCTAGGGAAAAGAGCAAGGTAAGACAAAGGACAAGTGTCACCTCAGTTGCCAGGATCACCAGTGAGACTGACAGCTCTCCAGTTTGGAAGTGAACAACTGATAGCGTGCATTTGTAGCCTAGAAAACTGGCCTTATCCTGGTCTGTAGCAACAGAAGTGTGGTTAGCAGATCAAGGGAGGTGATTCTTCTGTTCTGCTCTGGTCTCTTGAGACCCCACCTGCAGTGCTGCATCTGAGGTCATCAGTGCAGAAAAGACATAGGCCTGCTGGAATGAGTCCAGAGGAGGCCACAAAAATGATCAGAGGGCTGAAGTGCCTCTCCTTCAAAAACAGGCTGAGAGAGTTGGGGCTGTTCAGCTGGGAGAAGTAAAGGCTCCATGATCTATTGTGGCCTTTCAATATTTAAAAGAGGCTTAGAAGAGAGATGGGGACAGATTTTTGGTAACAGGGCCTATTGTGATAAGACAAGATGTAATGGCTGTAAACTAAAAGACCATGTAGATTCAGATTAGATATAAGGAAAAAAATACCGTGATGAGTTTGGTGAAATACTTGTACAGGTCGACAGAGAGGTTGTAGATGTCCCATGCCTAGAAACATTCAAGATCAAGTTGGACTGGGCTCTGAATGCCTTGCAGGGTAAGAGTTTGGGTTTCACAAGTCTTAATAAGTCTACAAAGCTGAAATTTCTCATAAAATAGGTGTTTAAGTAGTCTTGAAGTAATTTTAAAATTTGCCTGACTTACAGTAAGACCTGAAGAGAATGTAAGAAGTAAGTTCTACCCCTGCTTTGGCCCACCATTAGATGATTTAAAGGAGGTTGTTTTTCCATGTGTGAAGGGAAAGCTCTCAAAATAAGTCTTTAACTTGTCTCAAAGGTGTTCTAAAAAAACTGAGAACACCAGACCCAAGAGTAGCCTGAACAAGGAGACCCTGCACACAAGCATAGCACATCCTCATGGAGGGTCAGAAAAAGAACAGACAATGCTGTGTCTCAAATGCCTTTACATCTGGCTGGCAGAAGGTTGTCTCCAGTCTGAGGTGCAGACAGTGATGTATTACCCTGGCTTGTGAAATGTCTAAGACAGAAAGGCTCAGACAAGCCCTGAAGTGAATGCTATATATGTGTTTCCTAAGAAAAAAGTGTAAGAAGTCCCAGTAGCAAACCCGAGCAGTAGGTCCTTAGTACGGCTCTGTTTTGTTCTGCTGCATTCAGCTGTCCCCAAGGTTTGGGGTAGGGGTATCCCCCACAAGCTGTTACATATTAGGCTGCACTAATTTTGATTCCTTTCACTCTGCATTGTGCTCCCAAACTATCCCATCTTGCCTTGTACCCTTAACTATTTTAGCACGTCCCATGACATCATCAGGGCATGAAACAAATGCCCTCAGATGGACTACATGTTCTGGAGGAACACAACACAGTCCTCACATTAGTTCATTCACTCTGAACACAAAAAATGACAGCTTGCCATCAGGAGGGCATTGAATGCTCTGCTGGCTCAGAGTGTGGATGTCTCTCTACATCTGCACCTGCAGGCTTGCCCTTAAACAGGCAGAGGTACAAGAGTTTCCCTTTGGAAAGAAGACACACAGTTGCAGGGAGGTGATACAACCCTCCATCTGTTCTAACTCTCCCTCTTAGTGGGCAGATGCATTTCCTGCAACTTCAGAGATTCCTCTCGCATGAAAAGACATCAAAGCTTGCAATTCAGCCCCATGTTTTCTAAAAATGATTTAAAGAGATTATTTCCCAACTTTCCCTTCTTTTCTACATTCCTCACACCCTACGTTGAGTGCATCACCTTCAAATGGCAACAAGTCACAGGAGATATTGGCAATCTTACTGTTTCCTAAAGGAGAACCATTTCTCTAATGATGACCGCAGTGGGACCAAGACCAGTTCTTTCCTAGTTTATTTGTCACTGAGTGCAGCACTTGGAAAATATATGTTGTGATGCCTGGTGCATTCCAGTGAGAGGTATACCAATTCCCAGTCACGTGGCAATAGCTGTACTCAAAGATTGCAGTGTATGTGTTCTGAATTGCATTATTAAGCACATACTCACACATGTAAATAAATATGTTGCATTGTTTTTGTGATCATAATTGAGATATCTATGCAAAGTAGATGTTAATCTCACATTCAGGCACTGGGACAGAACTTCCATTGCAAAAACAGATCAGTCAGGTGTTGCACAGGGCTGCCAGGTTCCCAAAAGGCTGTAGCTCCAACAGTTGGCCCCTCAGAAACATCCTTGTCCTGTGTTTGCTTTCCCCATTTGTGCACTGCTGCCTGTATGTGTGTCTACATGCACAGAGCATGTCCTTTGTAAGCAAACAGTGGGAGAGGGAACATATCCATGACATGGGCACATACATGTCAGCACAGAGGAAATCAGGAAATCTTCTTTTTTTTCTTTTTTTTTTCTTTTTTTTTTTTTTAGAAAAGAAAGTATCATTAGGGCCACTTGTTTCCTTTGGACTCTAACCAGTAAAGTACATTCATAAACCAGCAAAAGTACTGAAGGAATTTCTGCTTGGTGGCATGGATAGTAACACGTTTTAGATCTTTCTATTACTTATGCAAGAAACTCTGATGATGTGCTCCTAAATACATGGATTTGAACAAAGGTAAATAATGTTTTACGGATCATTCTTTAATTTCTGTTAAGTTTAAATGAATATAGCCTTTTTACTTGTTGAGGTTTTTCTCCTCAGATATACAGGTTTCTGGAATATTTTACTAAAATACGTACATAGTTTTTTGAAGCAGAAACTGACTGTTTTAAATACACCTGCTTGAAAACACTTAAGAGATGAAAAGTCAGTAATTTTAAAAAATTATTAGACCTGACTGAAAAATATTCCCTTGAGACTTTTTCTTTATTTAATGTAACAACTAAGACCATGCAAACACACATGAACTTAAAAATACATTTAGCACTTTGCAAAAGAAAAGCCTTAAAATTCTGCCTGTGAAAGCATGAGAATCCCATACAGTTCATTTTTATATACATGCATATATACACACCAGAAGCTTTGGCTCATCCTCCTTACAAGCAATTAGTTGTTTGAGCCTTTTGATGAAATGATCTGTGGAAGATCAGTGTTCCAGAGAACCAAACCTTTAATAGACATTTAATTGTATCTTTTGGGTAAGTGACAAAGTGATGGATGGAGTTATCACAAATTACATTCTCTTCAAGTGAAAGCACCATCTTTCGGGTACAGTAAGCAGCCAAGCAATAGTTAAGTGATTTTAAAATAAAGAAGCTGATACAAGCAAAGCCCCAAAAAGTAGTGAGCTTTCATTTGCCTTTTGGGAGGACAATGCAGACACCAAATGCTTGAGGAACTAAGCTTTAAAATATAATCAGGTCAGAGGTATTGTATTGGGTATTTCTGGTGCAGATCAAAGGGAATTGTAAAGAGCTCAATTAATTCTTCTGTCCCAGCATGATGCCTGCTTTCACATGAACAGAATCTGCTGGAGTGGTGTTTGTTTCACTAAGGTGGTATCTTTTTAATGGCCAGTTCACAGCCACTGCTCGGGATGTGCAGGAAAGCCCATGAAACGTGGATTATTTTGTATGAAATTGTAGTTAAACTCTTGCAGAAGATGTATGCTACCCAGAGGACCTGTCCTCTCATCTTTGAGGTGGTGGCTTCCTGCTTGCTACCACCTGCTAAGCTCTTGAGGCAGGACTGCCCAATGCTGTATTTCAGGAAGGCTCATTCTGCCTTAAAAAGATGCAAATTAGTTAATCAGCATTGTAAGTTGGACAGCTGGTTAAAAACTTCTTTACATACTCTTTGACTGTCTTACACTGTCCATATGAGACAGACAGATCTATGATAAAATATGACCTGATCAAAGACATCGCTGTTGAGTGAACTAAAACTGGAGTGTCAGAAGGAGTCTGGGGTGGGAGGAAGGCTGCAAGAGCTGCATCCTCAGCTGAAGTCATACCACTGAGCCTGAGAAGAAAGCCTAGTTCTCATGCAGGCCTTTGTATAGGCAAACTATAACTTCCAGCTTTAAATCCCAAGGATTTATTTTAACTGCCTCTCCCTTATTTTAAGTTCTGCAAAGTAACAATCTGTGATGGAATCCCTGAAAGAAACTCCCACAGGAGAAAAATTCCAGCATATTTTTGCTTGCATTCACAGACACAGGCAGAGGCTAAGCAGGACATATGGTCTAACTTTGACACCTCTCATCCATCAAACCAGTTAGTCCCTCTAGTACTTCACATACAAATCAGAACAACCACGGGCTGGGCAGACATGAACCTTCCTGCCCAGGAATATTTGTGCTGCAGAGTAATAAATCCTGGCAGTGGGCAAGAAAAGTTAGTACTCAAACAGAAGTCAGAGATGTGGGGCTGCACTTGTCATTTTAAGAGTTTGGTGTTTTCAAGCAAGTCTGAGAAGAAACAGTGGTCAAACACCTTTCAGATGTACAACTCTAGTGCCAGCCCTGGTTTGCACCACTGTAACCAAGAACAGCCTTCTAATTATACTTGCTAAGGAGTGCAACAGAAAGCTTCTCTCGTCCTCACTGAAACTTAGAGAAGACCAGCTGAAAGGTCTGTCTGTTTCCAAACGTGATGTGCTTTCTATGTTACTTGTCATCACACATGGGACTAAATAACAGAATAACTACTCATTTTTGCAATTATGATATTATCATCTTACCTGGAATTTCTTTGAGGCCTCAAGCTCTCAACTTACCTTCTGGTGTAGAAGAGTTACAGTCAGTCCACATATTTTGATGTAGTTCATCAAGATAGAAACTGCTTTTCTTTTGTTGTGTTCCCAGCCTAAGATTATAATCAAACATAGGCGGGAATAAGTTCTAATTAATTGGTTTGAGGTGCCTACATTTAATAGTTTGCATGGTATATCCCAATAATGGGGTACCTGAGTTTTTACAAAAACTGAGAAACTAGAATGAAGTTATAGTTAAAACTGTACAACAAAGTGCTATCCAGAATTTTTTTTTGGACTAGATAACCTCCAGAGGTCTGTTCCAATTTAAATCATCCTATGCTAATGATTTGTTCCATGAGGTTCGTTTTGTGCTTCCATGCACATTCAAAACACAGAAGAAGAATCTGTGTTTTAGCTTTACTTGTGTCTTTTAGTTCCTCACCCCAAAAGCTCTGCCAAAAGTAGCAAGACTCTTGATGGAGTGAAATCTACTCAAGGTGAGTAAGAGTGCCACAGGATCCAAGTTCTGCTGTTAAAATGCAGTTATGCACATTTTTGCACCACTCTACACAAACACTCAGCGTTTGGAGGTTGGCAAGATGAAAGCAGGTGTCCTACCTTTCAGTTACTCTGTGACTAAGCACATTCTTTCCCCAAAGAATCTAGTCCAGTTTGCCATGAGTTTGTTATGACTGTGAGCCATGACATCAGCAGAGAGACATCTTTTTGGTTTGATCCAAAACGTGTGGAAATTGATGGAAAAAGGTACTCACTTTCAAAGGTATTCTGGTTTTTGCTCCTATGTAATACAATTAATGTTCTATTCTGTTCTATTCAAGTATCACATTTATGGAATACAATCATTAGGACATGCACTGCCTTTTTGGCTGTACAAGAAGAACACAATAATTTGGCATTCATTTAATAAAACATAGGTGGGTTGGGGGAGATATGAAGGGAAGGACACAAGGAAATACCACATGGAAGTAGCCAAACACGCAGAATTTCGCCAGAGGTGCCATTGGAGCTTCTTTTTGCATATCAAGACAAATGATCATACTATTTTTGCCCTTGTGCTTCTGAAGAATTCCCTTCAAAATACCACTTACTTCACAAGGGAGATATGCTTCTTAGGAAAAAGTCAGGACCAGCGTGAGCAGGAAATTAGGTGAGAATGAGCAGGACCAGTTGTTCAGACTTGCAGAGCAAAAAAACCCCCGAACAAACCCCAAATCAGGCACACAATTAAATATGTGAGAACTGGCTCAGGTCTTTAATGGTTTGTTTGCATTAACATACCCCCAAGAAAGAAAAAGACACCATTTGTGTTTACAGTCCAAGGGCTCAACCTTCCTCAGCTCTGCACTGCTTTCACAGAAAGGATGTCTCCAAAGCTGCTGCAGAAGTGGCAAAGAGCTCAGTCTGGAGAATGCTGAGGGAGATCTACTGAGATGAAAAGGCCTGAAAAACAGGAATGAGAGGAATTGCCTGTCCAGCTGTTACGGCCATTGCGCCCAAATTTCCTCTGCCCAGCAGCAGAGGACCCAGGTCAACTTCTGAGTCAATCAGCACCAAAACAATACAAAAGAGCAAGTGGGAAGTTGCCCATTTCAGCAACCACTTTAAAAACGGATGGGCCTTTAACCCTTCTACTTCAGAAACATCTCTCCCTTTCGTGTAGTTTTGCTGTGACTACACACACTCATCAAATCTGTTGCTCCCCACAGTCCAAGTAAATTTAAAAATTTCCTGTCCTGCCAAAACCCCAATCTATGCCACCTGAGAAGGCCCTCCACAGGCAGAAGTTGTCCAGCTCTTGGCCATTCAGGCTTTGAAAAAACCAACAGATAAAGGAACAGCTGGACCTGCCCTTGGATCAACTTTAACCCATGACTCCCCTTGTCTCGCTGGGGTACATAAGACTGGCCAGGTGCTGCAGAGCATTAACCAGTCATGTCCTTGTTCTATAGGTCCTAGAAAGCAAGTGAAGTTGTATCTGCACTCTTCAACTGAAGAGCAGCAAGCGACTCTGCTCAAAAGTTAGTGCTGTCTGAGGGAATGTGCTTGTAATTCATCAGCAAATCTATAATTCTTTAGGGGCCAGCCATGAATATCTCAACATATGGTATCAAAGACTGAAACATTATTACTATGAATCTTCTAATTCTACAGTCAGAAATATTTTTCTTTCAGTAACTATAAGGTGAGCTATATTTTCTTCAAAACTTCATGTACAGGAATCCTACACATTCAGATCTTCCACACCCTGCAAAATTCAGAGATACTGAAGAAATTATATGTAAAACTCTCCCAGAATGTATTATAGCTCTACCATTTCTTCTTCACAGCTCCCAGCTACGTTGCTGGGAGTCCAGCTCTACAACACTAGACCCTCTCCAACTACCAGCTACAAGTGGCAGTATGTCATTTATGCCCAGAATTTCTCTTCTCCACTTGCACCTTTTCCATGGCTGAGCATACCTTTTTTTCCCATCTCTCCTTCAGTAAGAGTTAAGGTTTTTCACCTCCTGATCACAATTTCAGAGTTTCTTCACAGCATATTGTCATCAGTGTTTTTTTCCTGCCATCCTCTTCTACTTGGATTTCTCTCTTTCTGAACTGTTGTACCTTTCCTGAGATTAGAACCCAAATAGAAATAATCACCAAGCTGTGTTAGCTCAGCACAAAAGATGACTTTGCTCAGATACAAACTGTCTTTGAGAAGGAAACTTCTCTGTGTCCATGTTTACAGTGCTTTCTGACAGTGCCTACAGAGTCACAGATTGTGATCTTCTTTTGCATCAGCAGTCTGCAGAGACAAGCTCCTTAGGCAGTGATGGTATTTCACTTGTATTGAGGACAAGAGTATGATTAAATATATTCCTGGACCACTGTCAACTGACTTTTTTTCCAGAAAAGCAGCCAATGATCTTGGATGTCCCATCTGAGACATCTGACTTCCAGAGGAGAATGTCAGGAATTTCTGAAGAATCAAAGCCCCATACCCAGCATATGTTTTGAACTGGGCACCCAAAACAAATGGTTACTTGGAAGGAGGCTCCTGTTTTCTGAACACTCCCAAATAACTCTGAATACTCTGTTGAGGAAGTGATGTGTCCACCAGAAAAGTGCAAACTATTCAGAAATGCCAAGCACCAGAAAGGAGCATTATGAAAAGCCTACTTGGCATCCAATTGTAAATTTAAAAAATAATTTAAAAATTAAAACCCTCAAACAAACAAAGCCCCCCACGAAAAGGAAAGGAAAGGAAAGGGAAGGGAAGGGAAGCAAAGGGAAGGAAAGGAAAGGAAAGGAAAGGAAAGGAAAGGAAAGGAAAGGAAAGGAAAGGAAAGGAAAGGAAAGGAAAGGAAAGGAAAGGAAAGGAAAGGAAAGGAAAGGAAAGGAAAGGAAAGGAAAGGAAAGGAAAGGAAAGGAAAGGAAAGGAAAGGAAAGGAAAGGAAAGGAAAGGAAAGGAAAGGAAAGGAAAGGAAAGGAAAGGAAAGGAAAGGAAAGGAAAGGAAAGGAAAGGAAAGAAAAAAGGAAAGAAAAAAGGAAAGAGAAAAGGAAAGGAAAAGGAAAGAGAAAAGAAAAGAAAAGAAAAGAAAAGAAAAGAAAAGAAAAGAAAAGAAAAGAAAAGAAAAGAAAAGAAAAGAAAAGAAAAGAAAAGAAAAGAAAAGAAAAGAAAAGAAAAGAAAAGAAAAGAAAAGAAAAGAAAAGAAAAGAAAAGAAAAGAAAAGAAAAGAAAAGAAAAGAAAAGAAAAGAAAAGAAAAGAAAAGAAAAGAAAAGAAAAGAAAAGAAAAGAAAAGATTATTAGCACTTAAAAATAGTAAAAGATTCTGACTCATATTGTTCAGCAGCACATCCCTGGCAGAACTGGGGTTAAGAGTGGCCCAGCTGGAGGTATAGCACCAGCTCCCAACAATCAGCCACTTCAGTATTTGCTGCCAAATATCTCCCCTGGGATCACTATTCCTATACATATGCTATCTTGCCTAGAATGCCCCCAGGAAAGGACTTTGATAGTTCTCTAGAGAAGGGAGGAAGGGGAGGCATTGCACTGACACTGGGACCAGGACACAATACCTGGGCTCCACCAACTGGTTACAGGCTCTGTGAAGTTTGACCTTTTACTTTGGCTCTCACTGACTCAGACTGCACACTCACATTTCGGCACTGGGTGAAAGCAGGCTCTGGACTGCGTGAAAGCTAAAACCGGAGCAGGGGAATTCTTGCCCTTGGCATGAGCAGCTACCACAGCAGCTGGCTGAAAATATTATAATACATGGGAATCTGGCAGGTGGCTCAGGGCTGCATAGCTTTTGTGGAAACATTCTGTAGTGCCCCAGAAAGAGGGAGTCAAGAGAAAAGGCAATTTGCATGTACTGCAAAGTGATAAATAAAAGATTTAAGTAATGCAAAAGATACCATCCATGTTTAATATTAAATTTAAAGCCCAAAAATTACTATGAAATCTTCCTGTGTCCTGAGAGCAAAGCATGCTAACTGTCAGAGATGGGATACCATGTACATACCACAAGTTCTCCAGATGGCATAGCAGTTCAACAGGCGATCATGCTGCTGCAAATACTAGAGGAGGCACGTGGGGATCTGTAAGCTCTGGAGCCCTCTTAACAAGTGCTGTTTGCTGTGTAGGAATCAAGGAAGGAACTCCTGCACAGGCAGGGTTACCCCATGCCTTTGCAATGTGTGCAACAGTGTTTGAAGCCTCACCTGACATCTCAGGTAAATCTACTTCTCCAGAACCACCATTTTGGCACGTGCAGATGTTGATCTAGTTGTAGATAAAACAACAATCAAGATTAAAATTCCTTGAGCTGAAGACAGGGTTTGAGAACATCATGGAGAGGATTCACTGTTTTTTCCCCATCCTGCTACATACTTCTTCCAGAGAACGGTGAATGCTTTTGAAAGAGAAGAGGAAAAATAGCAATGAAAGATTTTGAATATCTGTACAAGTCATCAAGCTCTGAAGAATTCTCTCCAGAACAAGTTCACAGATATTTTGGGATATTTTGTTGGATGCGAGGATGTGATGCTCATAATTCAATACAACAATACTCATGAAATCAGCATGATGTCATAATGTTTTGTGCCAGTATAAGGCCCAAGAAAAGCCAATTTTTTACAGACCTCATTCTTTTGAACAGAACTTTAAAAAGACATTAATTTAATACTCTGAGTTTGTCTGGGATCAGCAATGGGAATAAAAAAGTAGATAGAAGAACAAATTTAGACTATATCCTGGAGAAATGTATTCACCAAAGAGATGCATCCTTAAGTTTTTTTTTTTTTAAGTCATCCCTAAGATGACTTAAATTTAATTAGATTTAAATTAATGCCAAACCAAATTCAGTAGTTGTTCTGTGACCAATCAGTGTACATTTCCTATATGTCAGTATACATGCACCTTTGCACGTGCATTTCCATAGCTGATCAGTAATTTCAGGGTTGGTTTTTCCATTGCCTAGATGATGCCTGCAAGGCTTGAGTCCCAGACTACTGCAAGTGCTTCTGTATGTACGTTTATTGGCATATGAGGGTTAATGTGAAACCCCCTTAGTGAGACTTACTGCTCTCTTCTGTATTTATTACCCCATGCCTTGTTTCTGAAAAATGTGAAGCAGGAGTAGAAGGAAGACCAGATCCCCACCCCAAAAGGGGTGGAAGGAAGGCCAGTTCCCATTGTAAAGGTACATGCCCATCCTCCTTGGCCATGATGCCTGCAAGGTGCAGCACACTCAGTCCTGCCACAAGCTCCATTTTCTAATGGTATTTGGATGCCTCATGCTTCTGAGAGTGCTTGCCCATCATGAACACCTAAAGGGCTCTCACACATCATTTAACACTTTGCACACGTATGTGAAAAATTGTACATTATGTTCTAGTTTCATGTACAGGCTCTGTGATTCTTTTTTACATTTCCCACTCCTTTTTATTTTTTGATAAACATTCCTGTAAAACCAATGCCTTTACAACACCGTGTGTTTAGCTATGAAAATTGCCAACTTTTGTTGGAAATGCTGCTCATGATTTAACTGTTTGCCAATTATTTTCTTTAATGTTTTAATCTTATGTGGTTTCATAAAATACTTCTACGCAAGTTTGATTTTTTCAGACATTTGATTAGTCCAGCTTGACTGCTAAAAATGATGCTTGACTCATATCCTGGCAACAGTGTTTATTTGACGTGCACTGGTGAAGCACTCTAAAAAAACTGTACTCAGGCTATTCCAAATTTAGCCTCCTACATCTGTGTGTGTACTGGTGTTTGGGTGCGTCTGAGTTATCGGCTGTGTCTAGAGGGTGACACAAGCTGATCAGTGCACCTTTGTTGTTTAATTAGAAGTTCAGTGTTGAAGAAGCCATGAGAGAGAAAATATCTGTGTTCCTTGTGGGCTTTTTTTAGACCTGTTTATCTTGGGTAGCTTTGTGTCATAAGAAAATCCAAGTCTCTTTAGACTGTGTCTATCCTCAGCCAAACTCCAATTATTTTTGTATTTCTGTCCAAATAAAACTACTTGCCCTAAGTCCAAACCTATGAAAAATGTGCAGCTGTGAAGTTACATCCATTCCTATGCTCAGAAATGTTAAACAACACGGCCAAAGTTTTTTTCAGAGGGAGGCATACCTGAAGACTAGACGGCGAGGGGAGAGGCTGGCCACAGGCTGGGTTTCACGTGGGAATGCGGGACACTAAAAAGGAGAATGTCTCATTAAAAGTAGCTGTGCTAAGTTGGCTGAGTCGGTTTTCCAGTGCATGATGGGTGTC
Organism: Monarcha castaneiventris obscurior; assembly: GCA_026261815.1. Classification (NCBI taxonomy): domain Eukaryota; kingdom Metazoa; phylum Chordata; class Aves; order Passeriformes; family Monarchidae; genus Monarcha; species Monarcha castaneiventris. The sequence continues at coordinate 49,341,222 of JAMPIT010000230.1, read as the reverse complement.
AAACGATGTGAGCACCTTGCCAAGGAGCATCCTCCAGGATCACTGCAGCTGTGGTGGGAGTGGAGGCATCAGGCCAAGGTTCCAGCCAAGCCCCAGGCTAGGATTGCATGCTGCTTACTGAAAGCTTCTTGAAGTTTCAGTTCAGTGACATACTCCTCTCTTCTTCTCCAAGAGGTGGAAAGACCTGGGGGCTGGTTTGTCCTTCAAAAATGAGTATGAAGTCCTCTTATTCCTGTTTACAAGAAGTGAGCAAACACGTAACTGCTCAAATAACCAGGCACTAAATTCCCTTCATTGGCACCTCCTCAGCAACTCCACTGCTCAACTCAGACCTTCAGAGCCTGAGGTGCCACATGCCAGTGCTGACTGCATTTGCTCATCAGTGGGAGCAGCCAGTGCACTGGAGCAGGCAGCGGGAGAAGGCAGCTGCCTTCACCACCAGCCTTTGGCCATGGCATCTGCCTCAGACACCTCCAAGGGCTCCTGTGTGGCTGCATGAGCTGCAGTCACGCCAGGAGTATGGGGTGCAGGCAAAGGCTGAGGACACCTCCTTTCTTACCACGTCTATGGTAAATTAGGCTGAATTTTCGCTGAGCAGAGGCACCCCTGCCCCTACAATGAGGACAAGGCAGCACCCTGTCCCAAGGAGCCTGCTGTCTTGCTGCCAGGTTCTCTCTTACAGTGGGATAACACGGCTTCTTCAGGAGACCTGACTGTTCCTGTTTGTAATGTATGCAAAGCTGAGGAGGATGATGGGGCTGCTAAAATTCCCTTCTGCTGACTCATTCCTACCTGAGACGTTTTACCTTCAGGGCTCAACATCAATCTGATTTTGGAATGTATCAGATTGTGCCAAAAAAGAAATGATGGGGAAATGGCAGGATAACAGCAGGACATTTTAAACCAAGCTACCTGCTGCCAGCCCTTCCTCTACACATGCTCTCCATTTCCCATCACAGAAGCAGGGTGACACACAAAATCCTTAATGCATTCAGGATATTTCTTTTCAGGATGAAACTGTATTTCCAGCCAGCACAGCAAGCTTGGGTTAGCCTGCCAAGATTTGTTGCATTTTTCTTTAATTACAGCAGCAGCCAATAGGTTTAAATTTGAGAACCAATGAACAGAATCCCTGACTCTCCTTCCTCTTCACTGGTGGTTTGAATCTTTAAGAAACAGCTTCCTAGTGTCTTAGTCAGGAAAGCCTTTAAGCACACGTTTATCTTCAGGTAATGCATTGCACTCAACTGGGTGGTACATTTGCCAAGTTTAGTGTGTGCTGAAGTGCCTTCTGGGGTGGAGGCTGGAATACACTTGGTTCACAATTTGGAAAGCTTGTGATTACAATGAATTTGTCTTACATTAGAGAGGATATTTTTGGAAGGTGTCCTGTTTAAACAACAATCCATTGGTGTTTCTGAGGCTTCTAGAACAAAGTTGCTATAAAAAAAATGCAAGTATTTTATGTTGCACAGATGTAACATTATGTGTTGTATATAGTTTGCAAAGTGTGGGAGACTTTTGATTGAAAAGTGCTCTGCACATACATAATATCACCATCATCATTATAAATGCATTGAAGGCAGAGAAGCCTAAGCTGATCTATTATGGGCACCTGTCCCTGTATAATTTTCTAACACTGCCTGCCTGCCTGAACTGATGAGATCTCCACTAAATTGGGGTAGCCTGTCATTTTATTCAGATTGAAATGGATTTTCTTGCCTTGAATTCCTGGCAGAGAGAAAACAATCAAAAAATAATGGCTCACAGATAATAAGGTTGCATGTCAAGCTAGGCATAACAGATACACAGCTGTCAACACTTTTCCTGCGTGCGTTTACATCGTTTCATTATGAGATGAGCAAGCCCAGGATGAGAGGCAAAACAGGGCCAGGCTGTTTGCCATTTGACCCCCCAAAACACACTTGGGATCCTCCTAAAAAAGCTGGTTCTCATAATTTACAACAGCCAGAGAGATGGGCTCCCTGGCAGAAGGGTAGGCAAATAGTTTGCCTTCCTTCAGATAAGCAACACTGATTATGTTCCATTGAAATGATATCTAATATGGGTTTTTGCATATTTTGGCCCTCAGCATGGCACCACTTCTCCTGCTCTCATCTCTGGAGAGCTCTTAAAGTCCAAGTGACGCATTTTGTGGAGATTTCAAGAAAAATACAGGCGTTCTGAACAGCTTTCCTTTTTCACGGGAAGCTGTAACTCAATACATAATGGCTTGCCTTGGTTGTCAACAGAGTCACACTGGCCCAGGACAAAACCCTGCTTGAGCCCTATGACTCCATTACACTACTGTGGCCAAGGCACACCAACTTCACAGCAAGAAGCAGACAGGAGAGGGATGTTGTCACACCAGGCTGACTCTGATTCCCCAGACTGGATGAAACTGCGACACTTTCCAGTGGGATGTGCCTGCAGTGTCTTGGTTCTCTGGTTCCAGAGCCAACTGCTTCAGCTGCTCTACCATCCTGTCCCTGTTGCTTACCTGATTCAGCCTTATAAAATTATTTTTGGAGCATGAAAAGATATTTAAAAGATATGCTTGTTTTGTTCCTTCCTTGCTGTGTCTGAGTATGTACTGCAAAACTGGAATCAGTGGGGTTAGCAGCAGCTGCCTGCAGCTCATCTGTTGGCAAGGCTGGAGCTGAAATCACATTCTCAAAGTGCCAGAAAGATAGACCTTCTGAAAGGAAATATCCGGTGAAAGAGCAGGAAAGGAACTTTGCTTCCAAACAATAAACATGCAGATCGGAAATAATTGAGGCACTAGAACAAGGAGGAGGGAAAACACAACAAACCATAACAACAGATCCTCAGATGAACTGGTTTTCCTTGTAGTAGGGAAGGAGGACAAGGGGGAAAAGTAAAAAAAACCAAAACCACCCAGCTTTAGGTAGCTCAGAACTGACCAGAATAAGATTTTTCACTTTGTGATAAATCCTGAGGAGTTGCTATGCTCAGTGTCACAGAGATAAGCTGGCATCCTGGTGGTTCTGGCAAAACAGATGAAGACTTTCAGGACCTGTCTGTCTGCTGGCTGACATGCTGATGAGCCAGGCAACTACTTGCTGTGCCTGGTTTCCTTTAAAACACCAAAAAAATTGACCTGTTTCAACAGACCATTTTGGTTCTATCAACTCACTGTCTTTCCAGCAGACTCTTGTCTGATGGGGAGATTTCCAAGCTGCTCCATGATGCCAGACAATTACAGCTATAAATATTTTTATTATGGGATACCAAAATATCATTTTGTAGAAAGACATAAAGAACAGAATAAAAACCAATTTCCTTTACTACTAGACAGCATTTAAACTGTGTGCGGATGATACCTCCAGGCTCCTAGGCAGATCACACGTGGGTCGCCTGGGTCCAAGGAAAGATGGACAAAGAATTCTGGAAAGATGGAGACACACACATAAAAACTAGAGCCACGCAGGGTAAATGGACTTTTTTCATCGCTTCGTGGGATACAGTGTACAGATATAAAGGTACGTGACATTGTTTTCTACAGCACAAGAAAGATTTCTAAAGCACTGAATTTAGGCACCCAGCCTAGCTGGTTTAGTTACCTGGCTTGCCTCCTTGAATTTCCTTAATAGAGAAGCTCTCCTAGAGGCAATTCAGAACAGAAGCCTGATACAGGCTTACTGAATTGCTCCTGGAAGTGAGTCTCACTCCCCCTATTTTTCCATTGACTCCAGGGAGAACCTGGAGAGCCCAGTTGGCTAGCTTAACCGGCCTAATTGGGTGGCTAAATTTGGGTGGTCTGAACACCTCTGCTTCTAAATGAGGCCTGGATTAGGATTGGAGCTTTGTCCTTAACACCTGCATTGCTATAAATATATATTGTTGCTCTTCAACCTTATGTTGCTATGCTTTAGATGAACTGTATATTTATGTTAGACGTTGGTTTTCACTTGTACACAGGATGTGAAAGTGAAAATCTAGGGGTGTGGTGTATTCAAGAATGGGAGGACCAGGGGAAGTTGATAAACAATCTGGAAGCCATCAGAAGTTCACATTCACTTTGGGGCTTTGCCTCTATCGAAGACAGCATTTTCCTGCTCTCTGAGTGACAGGAGTGAATAATGAATGTCAGTGGAAGCCCTGAGTGGCTGTATGAGCAACATGGTGTTGTCCACTCCTTGTTCACCAGCTCTATAATGAAATCTCTCTGAGTGTGTCTGCTCTCTGTCTGGTTTTTTGCAGCCTTCCAAATATGAACATGCCTCGCTAGCTTCAGCCTGCATTATTGCATTCCAGCATACTTGCTTTGCATGACATACCAGTTACCTTCAAACAAACTTTGGGCTAAGTTTGCACAGACTGATTCAAAGGGTGTCATTCAAAGAAGCTGAACTCTCACCACACATTTAGTCAGATGTTTCTTTCAGGCCAATGAAATAATATGCAGACAGCCACCTCCTGCATTTCCAAAGCTGGCCTTCAACAGTGCGGGCTCAGACCAGATTAGGAAGCTGAATTTTAAATGATCCCTTAAAAAAATAAGCCAAGTCACTTGTCTGTGGTCCCAAGAGCCCAATTCTTAACCCAGTAGGATGAGCTGCCTCTCCTGTGACAGGGTTTACAGTCTGAACATAGCAGCACTTGGCACACTGGAGGAAAAGCATGGGATAGACCTGGGCCTGTCAGTCTAAGCAGAAGCTTGGGAGAGTGACGTGGTCCTGCTCTGGAACATTGCTCCTTCCCCATGTGATGCACAATCACCCAGAGGGTCACATTTTGTAGCCCAGACTTCTAGTCCCTTCCTGAACATACAAGCCTGCAAAAGAGAAATAGATATTTATTATCAGAGCAATCCAAGCATGAACCTAATAGGTCAGAGGGTAAATATTGTTGACAAAGATGGAGCTATTGTCACTAATACATTTTTCAAAGCAGAACCACAAAGATTCTGTGTCATACATCTAACTTTTCCATATGATGGGGAAGAGGAGTGGTGTGGTGGGAAGACAGACTGAAATGTTTTCCAGTCTTGACATTACTGCTACTGCATACTGCTTCTTATAGTTCCTTCCAGCTGAAAAGGCATAAAAGAATCAATATATGTTTGGATTCACGCAGAGAAACATCAGAGAAGAAAAAAAATTCCCATGCTCCTTCTGTCTGATTTTCACTATGCAGAGCACAGACTTGGAATTGTGCTATTATAGTTTATATATTATATATTCCTCGAAGAGGGGTAGGCCTGAAAACATCTGGCCTGGTCACATCGTGCTTGGCAAGGATGAAACTTAATATATAAACTCTAATAACCAAGATATACTGATAGGCAAAAAATGTTGAGATTTTGTTGTGTATACTTTGGGAGAAGTAATTACATTTCGTTATATAATCAGCCATACAACACAGATTCTCCTCAAAGTAAACGGTAGCTCCATCCATGAAGACTTTTGATGTGCGTTCCAAGAATTTGTAATAAATCAAGGCATAAACAGACTTTTTTTTGGTGGCACAGGTTGGATGGCTTACAAGGAAACAAAAGTTCCCTTGAAAAAAAATACTGCTTTTAAACAAACACTTGCTTTTCACTGAATTTTTACCAAATCCAAGACTTTGGGCCATACATGGGTCTTGGAAGAGTTTGCTTGAGGCCAGTGGTCTTCAGGTCCTGGAATCCCTTGGTCTCATAGCAGCTCACACGTGCATCTGGTCTGCAGCCACATCCCCATCCTGCTGCCAGAGCTGCTAACACTGCAGTGCTCCTAACACCTGAGTGCTCCTGGCTCCTACCACCCTGCTGCCGGAGCTGCTAACACCTGAGTGCTCCTGGCTCCAAGGCTCACTCATCCAACAGCTCTGCCTTAGGAAAGCGGGGTCTGGAAGCTGCTTGCAACCACCCTGAGAGAGTAATGTTTTTGAATAGTGTGAAGCCAACAGAGCTTCCAGCTTGATTGCAGAAAATTAAATAAAAGTTGGGTTCTCATCAGAATCCAGACAAGTTGAATTAAAATAAGAAATTAGCCTGCAAGCCCCTGCGTGGTGTGTGGCACTCTCAGTATTAAATATCTTGGTTTCCTCCAGAACTGGAAGCAGTTTTGTCAGCACACTAGGATGAACAATCAGCGGGTTCTCATTCAAGTCAGAGGGGACTATGCCTGATCAAATTGGTCAAGGGTACAATCAGAAAGCTCATTTTTTGGGGCCCATTGGTGTCATGTAGAAGTAACTTTCTCCTGTCACCGCTGAGAAGCTTTAACATATTTACTATGGTCAGCACTCAAGATCTCACATTTCAGTGCTGCAATGCAGAAATGAGAAATGTAAGAAAGAGGTACCAAATCTGTCTGGTTCAACCCAAAAAACTTGTGTCTTCCTTAAGAGAAAATTCTAAATAATGAACAAAAAACCTTGAAGTATTTAAAAAAGAGTGTGAAGAAGGAAAAAAATGGGGAGACCTTTCTAAACCCTAGCACTAGTAGCTTGGCCCATCTTGTGTTACATGTCTGCAGGAGCTGGCCAGCAATAATCTCAATATTTGCTCCTGGAGGCCAACAGTCAGGCAACAGCCAGAAACATTAAGCTGAGGGATTGGTGGGGAGATTTAGGCCACCTGACATGACCCCTCAGATTCATGCATAAGATTTTAATTCATTTTGTTGTGGTTATCCTGACATTCTGTTTCCTTTATTACTATGGCCTGAGGTCAGTAATACACTTGAAAGTACATGTATATCTTTACCATAACTTTGAACTTTTGAGAAGCCCCATTATCCTCAGTGAACATATGTGAGTACTTTCCTGGAGACTGGGCATGATTTTACTTACTGGTTCAACAGGGGTGCCCAAAACAAGAGCCTCATTTTTTTTTTTTTTAAATTAAGTAGAGCATGACAATAAAGATTCTGTAAATTACGTCCCCCATTAAACCAATAGGGGCATTCATTTTGATGCAGTCATTATTTCTATTTCATGGCTCCAAATTGAAGCAACAAAGGTTTAAAATCACTTTCAGTGTTCTACATAGCTCCACATGGTGACCTAGTGCAGCTGGAGCTGTAACACAGAGTTGTATTAAAGGTATTGCCTTGTTTTGGTTGTTTAGCTATGTCGCTGCCCGAGTTCAGAAGGCCTGTCTAAGGAGGTTTTCTGTCAGTCTATGGTCCGTGGCAGTCTGTTGGGACTCAGTAGGACTGAAAATTTTGGTTGTAGAAATCATATAAATTTCTCAAACTGCCTTTAATGTTTCTCTCAGAGGCAGTATTTTATGGGTTATCCCCTGCAGTCTGGCCATCTTCAAAAAAACATAGGATAACCCTATTGTCAGCTTCAAGTTTGGATCCTTATAAATTAATGCAGCAAACTCAAACAGTGTGAAATATCTAATTCAGTAGACATGTTTGTAAACAGGACATTCTCCTTTCCTACCAAAGCAATAACAAATGCATTTTCTTGCTGAATGAACCTCCACAAAATGGGCTACATCTATTTATGCAAAATTAATTAGGTCATAGCGTTTACTTTTCCTGTTCACAGATTCCCAACTTCTTATAAATCAAAATTGAAACTTTGCCTCATTTCCAGTATGAAATTTTAAAAATACTTCTGGTGGCTATCACAATTTTTTTTTTTTTCTGAGATGTTGTTTTTATTACAATACTTGCAATGGGAAATCTAATCAATTAAATCAGATTGTAGCTTTTCAGGCATCACACTTTTCCACGTGGCAGGTCTCAACTCTTTTTAATGCTGAAACATGATCTTGAATTCTTAGTGAACCTATGTTAGAGATTTTTCTATGGATTAAACCAACCAATTAATAAGTATGTATCCTGTAGTTAAGGTCATACTATCGATTTTCATTTGGATGTTAATATATTCATTCAGTGGATCCTAAGTCTACAATAAAAAGACACTTAGGAACATGTTTCTTATAACAATTGGAAGCCTGTTCAAGAAAATGCCTCCAAATTCACTGGTTAAATGTATTACAGATAAGTACATATATATAAAAATATCTGCACATATATGTATGTTCATGTATGTAGCACTGAATAACATTTGAGAAAATACCAATCTTTATGGGGCTGCTCTCAGTGCCAAGAAAATAATTAATGGACAGTTGTAATAACTCTGTAAATTATACTTACAATAATAATATATGGTCTCGAAAAGGGGCCACAGTAGCACTTTTGGCACAGTGTGAAGCTATTCATTTCTATTTATGTCTCTGCAACAAAGTAATTAAACACATGCATAAATCCCCAATAACCTGAGTTGAACTTCAAAATATTTCCAAGGGCTTTGCATAATGGGCCTGGGACGTAAGAGGTCAGAAAGGGCACAAATCTACTTCCCAGAAAATACTGATATTTTGACTTTTTTCTATTTTGAAATGGGGCAATAGAATGAAAATATTTTGCAAAATGAACATTTCAGAATTAGTTTTTATAGCCAAGGCTATCAATTTCAAAGAGATTTGACATGTAAACAATTTAAAAATAGTAGTACATAAATTAAAATAAATCCCTGTAAGATTAATAGAAACGGAAAAAAACAGAACAAAATATGCTGATGCTCTCCAAGTAAATAAAAATGAATTCTCCATCTAAATATTTTCTCTTCTCAACACTATAAAATCAAGATAATCCCCAAACACTTCAAGTTTCAAAAAAGAAACCAGATTCCAATTAATTTTTGTTCTTGAGCAGTTTGTAAGCCAACCAACCTGTACTATTTGTAAGTTTAGGCACATAAAACAAACCTTGATGTCTATCATGCCTTCAGCATTCCCATTCAGTTTCTACAATGCTGCAGAAATTGACCTTTGTGTTTCTTTATACAGTAACTAGAGCCTGAGTTGCATCTTCCATGGTTCCAGGTTATGAAGCAGCAGCTGGGTATCTTCATAATGGAATTTGGGTAAAAACCATGCCTAGAAATAATGCACATCATTTTGGGAGTGACCAAATACTGGAAGTACATCAACTCCTTGCAGAGAAAAGCAATGAAAAGACGCACAGTTTGAGCTGGGCTATCAAATGTTCTCAAAATTATATATATAAAAAAGCATGACCTAACCCATTAAAAAATCTTAATTTAAAATCAGTCAGGCTTGCTCACAGCAAGATACACATCCTCCTGTTACAATTTATGCTGCAGTAGCTCCTACAAGCCCCAAGTCCCCATCATGCCACACACTGCACAAATACAGAGTGATCACACATTTATTTATTTATTTATTTATTTGGCATTAGATTTACCTGCTCCTGAGTGAACAGGTAGAGCACTGATTACCGAGGACGCCACATACACCCAGGCAGTCAGCCACAGAAAGTAATTTCAGCCTCAGCCTTTGTTTTAAATAAACACCTGCATTTTCATATGGAGAAAAGAATTTGTTTCACAATGAGCTGTCACAGCATGTTTGCCTGCTAATGAACCAAAAGCTCTTTGAATTCTGTCTCCCATTCTTCCCACACTGCAATTTTGCCAGCCCTGACTCTCCCTTTTAGTGCTTTTTGATTTTCTTTTTTTCCTTTTTCTTTTCTCTTGAACAAAACATTCCTGCTTAGGCCTGCAGTTAGTTTGTAATTCCCATTTCATTTACTATAGGGAAAGGCCTTGTTTCCATCCACAGAAGAAAGAACAGATCATTGCCACTGCTCTATGCAGACAGGTAGTCCCTATTTGATGGTATTTCAGTGGAAACATATATTTGGTGGTCCAGACAGGGAGCTCAAGACAAGGCTTCTCATGGCATCCAGGATCAGGGCATAGGATACTGTGCCACATACAACCCAACCTAGTCCAACCAGTGGCTGCACACTCCAGTGCAGTAAATCCCTGAAGACTTCCATGGAAGAGGCCCTCCTCCAGTGTAAGATAAGAGTGTCTGGCATGTGTCAAAGCACGCCCTGCTCCTCACAGGACCCAACTCCTGCTTCTAGCACTGTGAAACATGGACTCAGCCTCTGCTTTTCTGTATTGTCTTGAGCAGTGCTCCAGTGGGACTTTACACAGGAAAGCCTGTTTTCTTTGGGCTCCTGGATCAAGGCAAGTCCTTTGGTAATTATGGCATTTAACCTTTCTGCTCCCCCAGATGCTCACTGGGGAGAAGCACATATTGAAGAAGTGATGTTATGCAAGCACAAGGTTTTTTAAACCTAGGAAATTTCTCATGGGGCCCATTATATCATATGAGGAAGAACAACTGAGTCATTTTTAAGTATAGGAATTTAAGCATAAAAATAGCCAAGAAATCCTTAGCTTGAGCATCTGTCCCAAACTCACCCCTCCTCCCTTTCCTCCTGCCTTCCCATCATGCGTGGGCTTTCCCCTGATCTCATTCCGTGTTTTCCTTGCCTGCATTATACTACTGCATGTATCCCACCTAAACCTTACTTCATGGCAACATGAAACGGCCTCCAAAGGCACTCCCTTCTTCCCCCAGCTTAGCATAGGAAAGCCTGGTTGGGCAGCCCACCAGAGTGCTGGGGGTGTGGGGTTAAAGAGGGTCTCTGGCAGCCAGGGCTGGGCATGGGAGTGAGAGAACAGCCTGGGGAGGGGAGGGGAAGGAGCTGTGGAGGCTCCCTGCTGCCCAGAGGTGCAGTGATGTGTGGGCACAGAGGTGTCAATGTCACCATAGGACATCTTCATGGGGTGCCCCCAGTCATCCTCAGCACTTCACTATTGGAAAAGCCTCTTTTAAGCTCCTATTTTCTTCCAAATCCTCCTTCCCTGAGCATCAGACTCCACAAACCACACATTTTTTTTGAGCTACACACACAAATAATGGAGAAATAAAATGTTCAACAACACCGTGGCACATTTTGCAAGACAAGTACTGAGAGTGGGTAAAGGAAGGAGATGGGATGCCTCACCAAACTTCCCACTCTTCCTGCTCTTTACTGGAGTCAGCTGGGCTGTCCTTAGGGGGCTGGCATGCACCTCCCAGGTGCCTGCATTGGTTGTCACCACAAAACTCCCCTGGAGAGAGGACAGAGTCCCAGCCCTGCCTTGCCCTTCAGGACTAGGCCAGGAAAGTGAAAGAACCACTGCCTGCTGTCCAAATCCTCATGCTGGTGTGGTGGTGCTTCCTGCAGCATCCCATCTTCCTCCAGTCCAGGGCCACCAGCATCACCTTCCAAAGCGGCCCTCCATGGCCCAGCACACCAAACCAAGTATGTTTAACCTGAGGCTGCAGCAAGCATGGGCTTTGCTCCTGTAGCAAATGCTTCCTCTCAGCAGTCACCCTCTGCTTTGTCAGCTGCGCCTTGAAACTAGAAGCACTTAATAAAATAATAATAAAAGGAATATAGCAAGTAAGAATCACCTAAGTACTACACATCACATTCCCTATGAGGCTGGGCTGCTGTTCCACCTTGCTAACTGAGAGATCAGAATAAAATCTGTGTTCATGTCACAGAGATGGGGAGGAAGGTGCTTTTGCGGCAGAGGATGTGGGGCTGTGACTCGGTGCTCCCGCTGCCCCTCTGCCAGCCCAGTCACTGAGTTACCCCTGCCCCACTCTCCCTGGGGTCCACTCTCTGCCTTCCCCTCCAAGTCCCTCAGGTGGACCTGACACACAGGGATGCCCAGCATGGCAGAGGCTTTGAAACTCCTCTTCTGCATATGTAAGAAATAAAGGAGAATATTTCCTTTAATCCTTGCCATGAGCCAGACAGAATTAAGGCAGCTTACAACATATGAGTTTTAACACGTAAGAAAGAAAATAAGGCAAAACAGATAGGTATCTGATAAAAGTTCTCAGCTGGAGGTCTTTTATTGCCTTCTTATTACCATCTTTACTGTATCACATACCTGTTTTACACTTCCAGGGATATCAAGCAGCTAATACTAACAGAAAATTGTGTACTATTCCCACAGCAGAGTTTAACCCAGAAATTAAACAAGAATCTGCCTTGCTTTGAATTGTGGCTGAATTTAACTGTAGGATGTTGAAGTCAGATTAAATAAAAAAAACCAAAACAAAACAACAAAAAATTCCGTATTTACAACTGCATACGCACACTGAGGCTCACCAAGATTGAAAGGACCAGAGTGGTTTTCTTGCACCTTGATGAAAGGGAATCAGCAGGCCAAAAGACCATTTTCAAGCTCTTGAAAGACATACTTAAAAGAAATACTTTATAACCAGAGGGGAAGGTGGTAGGATGGGATAGGATTTTCTTCTCCTGTTTATTAAAAACACACCTTGGGCATGATTCTAATCTGATTTAAGCATCACGTGAGGTGTATTTATTACATGGGAAAAATTGCCTCAGTGTGTTCACTGACACAGTTTGGACCCAGCCTGTAGAAGCTCCTCTGCAGAGGACTCTCCAGTACACAGAGATGAAGTGCGGGGGAGGGAAGAGCAGCCAGGAAATAAAAAGGGAGTATCTGGGAGGAAGCCACCTGAAAAACAGCAGAAGGTGGCGCGAGCAGGGATATCCTGCTCCCGAAAGCTGCAGGGCAGTGGCAACCAAGAAGGGTGGGACCACTGGCAGAGGGAAGGGAGAGTATGAGGAAAAACCAGTGGAGTCTGAATGGTCTTGGAGCCACACCATAAAACCAAGCAAATTATAGTCGGCAAAATAATGTGTGAAACAGCCAGCTGTTCCTGAAAATGCTGGAGTCCTGCTGCTGCGAGGTTTCAAGGCTTATAGCCTAGAGGCACAGAAAACCTGGAACAAGGAACAAGTAGCAAGACTCTGGTCCTCCAGATGGATCAAAGATCATCTGTGGGTCCCCAGGACTATGGGACCCACTTCACAATACAGGCAACTAGAAAACATCTTAAGGGTGCGGGCAGTGAATAAAAGTGCCTGGCAATGACAGCAGTGGGGACTGATGAGCTGAAGCACCTCCCCGAGGGTGCAGTGAGCAGAGGAGAGCAGCCTCACACTGCAGGGTTAACAGGCATTCGGTGAGGGCTCCCTCCATGCAGCCCAGTCCTGGCTCCACTGCAATGGAGCTGTTGGACTTGACATCAACATGCCGTGTGCGTGGGACAAGGGAGGCAGCAAGAGAGAAACAGCCAGGGTCTCATATAATCATGAATCTCTGCTCCAAAAGTGCGACTTATTATTCAAAAACAGCCAGTTTTCTGGGCAACAGCCCAGGGCAGTACTTTGCCAGAGGTCTGTAGAAACCAAATCCATCCTTTTCCCTTTGCTGCCAAAGGAATTGCAATAGCCTCCCCCTATCACAGTCACTCCTCTCTCCTAGAGACACAGTTGGAGAAATCATCAGAAATGTCTCCAGGGTTAAATCCCAACCTCTCAGGGTAGATCAGTTGGTTATCAAAAGACTTCAGCAGGCCCTGGATATCACTGCAACCTCACCAGGAAGTCTGGAATTACTGTGTTGAAACTGAAGTGTACTCCAGATCCTTATAAACAGACACACTTCCTTTGGAAAACTCTCCCTACAAACTTCTGGCTGCATGGAAAAGCACTCAGTCTCATCCTTACTCACAGCTGGAGGGAGCCTTCTGAACTTTCAGAGTCCTGTCATATGGAAGCGAGAGGTGGAGAGCCTGAGGTTCTGCCTACAGCAGCCAAAGAAGGAGGGGGATGATGCATGTGTGGGGAAAAATATCATAAAAGTGTCTTTAATTATTAATATTCACCAAATCTTCTGAGGGCCCAGTGGGAGTTAGGACCCCAGGGTGCTGAGCACCACACAAGGCTTTTGTCCCTGCAAGGGGATGGGTCACTACACAGAAATCCCTGCGGCAGCAGAAACTCCACATGCTCTCAAAGCAACAGCATTTTCTCAGTCAGTCATTGAACAGCTCCATTACCTTGGGCAAGGCACATTGTTATGTGTCTCCTGAAGCCCTGTCTGACATAGGCTTATAGCCTAGAGGCACAGAAAACCCAGAACAAGGAACAAGTAGCAAGACTCTGGTCCTCCAGACGGACCAAAGATCATCTGTGGGTCCCCGGGACTATGGGGGTTCCTTTGCTGGGGATCCTCCTCGGAGGCACCAGCTCGGGCTGTTCCTGTGTTCCTACGCCCTGGATAAATGGCTTTATGGAACGAGATGCCTGAGACTCTGCCATGGGAAACCCAGGGGTGAACCTTTCAGCTCTATTAAGTGACAGTATTAAGATGAGGATAGGAGTGATGAGACCTCTTCCGACATGGCATCTATCAGAATTCATTCGGAAGTTGGCCAAATTGTTCTGGAACTTGGTTATAAAGTGCAGACTATGTTGAATTTCTGAATAGTAGGCTTTCTAGACTATTACTGTCCATTTTTTCAGGCTCGAAAACTACAAAATACCAATATACTACAAGAAATTCCTCACCCTAGACCACACAAAGCAATTTCAATAGCTGAGTATATAATGGCAGCAGCATTTTATGTCAGTCACTGACATAAAAAAAAAAATCTCCTGACTCCTACCTCCTCAAAGAGACCCTCTGTTTTCCTTAAATTATGTGTAACATGTATAGTACATGCCACATGAGGACATGGGCTTCCTACTTACGGATAGAAATCCACAGTCAAATCTACAGACGACCAAAGCACCCACCTAAACTTTGGCTAGTATATGCATATGCAGAAGATATGGATGACAATATCTAATGCCAAGTTCCAGACCTGTACATAACTTCTAAAGGTGAATTCAGGGCAATTACTTATGCAAAAGCATCATTCTCACTTCAGAAGTCATATAGACAGAGGAAATCATGGCAAAGTCATTAGGAAGGGGCCTCAAGATTTCTGCTTTACCCCCTGTGCTGAGGAGAATCACAGGTTCCTAGTTAGTGTGACTGAGAGAAATGAATGTTAGTGTGGAAGAAACCACATATTTTCTTTTTATGGCACCAGGTTACTTCTTACAAAGCTGCATGGTCCAGGAGGGTAGATTGCGGTTGCAGCAATGGGATTTGTTATTAATTAGATCTTTGGCCGCAGCTTAAAGGCTTCATTGTATCTCTCAGGTCAGACTTTCCTGCTGCCAGTGCCATCAAAGAATTTGTAATTGCCTCCATAATTCACTTAAATTTTTCTAGCAAAGCACTAAATTGAGCACTACCTGACACTTCGTCCTACATAGGTTCCTTACGGTGTACAGGGTAATAATGACTTATTTAACCCTTGCATATACATATTTTATTTCCTATGCACAGAACATCCACTGACATCCAGATTACATTTTTTTTATCCATAGAAAGTAAATATCTCATATTTCACACGGACTTCCTTGTGACTGCGAAGACATCCTGGAAGAAAACAAGCAATGCAGGGAGACTTGCAACTCAGATTTTCTTCTTTCTTGCCATACAAAATTAATGATTTATTAAGAAATTGGTTGTGGCTCAACTAATCTGACTGACAAGGTCAGAACAGTGCCTTCCAGTCTGCCTATCCCATCCCTGATTAGATACTTCAAATTAGTTGGAGTAGCATTTCATGGGAAAAGACCTACAGTTCCTGCAGCTACTGTAGAAAGCACACTTGTGAGCTGTCTACTGATCCACCAGGAACTGTGGTGGTGTACACTGTGGTATAAATTCCATGAATTATGTCTGAGCATTTAATGGTGGAATTGCATGAAAAAGTAAAGAAATATAATAAAAATAATTAAAGAGAAGGAATAATAATTAAAAAGAAATCCATGCATAGTAGTTCAAATGCACATTACTGTTACTTCCAATCAAAGATTAATTTTCTTCAGATTTGTCTTCTCGGACAAAAATGAGTAGTCCCCCTTTGATCAGGAGCAAGTACACCTAACATGGTAGCAGGACTTTATTGTTTCAAAAGCAGAAAAGTTTTGTGACTATAAAAATAGAAATTACAGCTACACTATGGAAGTGCTCATTCTCAAGGCTGCCATTGTTTCTCCACATGTTGCAGGAAAGTGGTCATGTAATGGGAGGCTGAAGTGAAAACACCGTGTCAGATGTGGCTTTGACAAAACATTAATTCACTTCAGCAGATTTGGTTCACTATCTTAGCCTCAGCTACCATGTCAGCTTCCAGAATGACAACATGGATCATGAAGAGTTGTCACTCACTGTTAATATTCTAATAAGGAATATTTAGGAGAGAGCTGTAAGTTCCTCCCACTTTGCATGGGATAAATGCTTGATTGGTTTCCTGAGCTGGAGGATCTATGAAGTGGGCTTTGAGGTGACCCTGCTCCACAGTATCTCCATATATCAGTTCTGGTTTATAGGGAAGAAATCAAAGCAAAGGTGACTTGCCTGACATGGTGCTAAAAACAAAATCTGGGTGTCCCAAATCCCGGTACAACAGCAACCTTTCCATTCCATACCAACCTATTTCATCTCCAGCTCGGCAATTCCAGAAGCAAGATTCTGTACTGGCGCATAATGAGCTACTGGCTCATTACATTTACTTTAGATAAGAAAAAAATGCCATGGTCTAGCCCTGAAAACTCAACCTTCCCTACCACCTGCTACTCTCCTACACACTTATATTAGAATGGAATACACTGAGTTAACAATTTTCAACTAAATCATTTTGCAACCTCCTAACACATTTTTTAAACCTTATGATGAGTGAAATTTCACTTTATTTACAACAACTTGCTTTCTTATTTACCTGTCATTAATCTTTTCAGAAGCACCTCATGGGCTTGTGAGAGCCCTGGCAAACATAGACTGAAACCTTTTCTCTGGAGAACTGCTTGTCACGGGATTTTCTGCCCTGGTCTTTTACACTGCAACATAAATCCTACAGTAAACCTAACACAAACTTTGTATATAAGTGGACCTGCTTATTTCCAGAGTTTATTACTTCCTATCTTGTCACATCTTCACCACCTTAGATTTACATAATACTTGTCATGCATAAGGGCTTTAGACGGTTGCTCCAAAAATGCTTGTGTCTGTTGCAGACATTCCTGCTCTCCCGGGACAAAAACCAGAGCCACCCTCTCTCCCCAGACTCCACCACACAGAAAAATAGAGTACTACTCTCCACTAAGGTCACTGGTTAAAAGCTGTACTTCAAAATGGCAAATACCACAGACAGATTATATCTGCTACAGGCTCATATGAACTGCAAAGTAGTAACCAGTAAGCAAGATTTCTATGCTGATACCTTAAACATCTTAAACCAATGCCTTTCTCTCCCTAACACAGGCTGCTGCAGAAGGAAGTCTGCAGGATTTTACTCAGAGCGGCAGCAAATCTCTGCTTTCACCCATGGCTGAAAAACAACAGACATATTTGGGAGGAGCTGAGCTCCTGGGCATGGTTTGCACGATCATCAATCTCAGCCCTGCACCAACTCCTTGAGCAACCCCAAGGAAAAAAGCACCAAACAAACCAATAAAAAATGACCCTTCTTGTGCCACTGTCTGCATTTCATCAGCAAGATGAAGACAATAGTAACTTCTTATCAATGTAAAATGTCTGTCAATCCACAAGGAGACCTGCAGCACTACAGATGTTCCCACAGACTGCTGAACAGCCATCCCTGGCTACTGTCAATAAAGCAAAACTCCTCTGGGAGAAAAACCAAAAATAACTGTAACAACCAGAAAATATATTTCAATATAAATATGCGATGCATGACATTATTATTATTATTATTATTATTATTATTATTATTATTATTATTATTATTATTATTATTTTAAACAAAAGCAAATTCTAGTTATTTGATGTTTGGATTTTGCTCAAGAAATGATGCAAACATTGAGGAAAATATTTTTTTGTTGAAGAAAAGAGGAAAAACTTTGCTGATTCTCCCCCTCTAAAGACATGCTCGTTTTGGAAAAGAACAGGTAAAACTGGGAATCTACTGAATGCTGAGCACAAGTCCCATCCCTTTGACATTTCATCTTCTTGTATAGTGGTATTTCCTCTATGATAAAATATCATAGTCTCTCCAGCTTTGAGACATCAGGTGTGGCTGAGCAGCTGCCAATGAACCAGACCCCCCTGGCACGTGGTGACCTCCAGCAGGGGTATGGACCTGCCCATGATGGAGCAGCGTGTGCCTCTGAGCAAGGCTCCTCTTAGGAGGCACATGTTCCTAATGGCAGCTCCAGCTGGTGGCCCTTCCACCACAGCAGGGCCTTGAGAGCTCCTCCCAGGGGCAGGTGAGGAGAGAGGGGCCTTCCCTCCTTATTAGAAGTCACTTGCAGCACACGGCATGGATAAAAGGAAACAATCTTGAAAATGTAACTCAAGTCTGAAGTGCAACCTTGCTTGAGATAAGCGCTTGGGTGTCTGGGTCTATTCAAACTATGCAGCTCTCTTGGGTTTGTGGCAAATGGGCTGTGAAATTTCCGAGGCAATTGCCTGCTATGAGGTTATCACTGCTACAGGGAGTGCAGGAAGCAACACAAAGTTGTTTTTCCTGACTCTATGCGCACAGAAGTCCAGGAGACAGCTACTATTTGGTGTAGTGACTGCCATTTCAAAAAAAAAAAAAGTCTGTCTATCCTTTTTTCTCTGCTCCTTTCACTTTTTTTCCCATCCTCAGTTTGGTGCCCTGTGCTGACATTTGAACTCCTGTGCAGTGAAAGTGAATGTGCCCCTGCAATCTGGTAGTGCTGTACATCCACTTTGCACAAGCATAAATTATTTAGCAGTGTTTCAGACAGCAGCAATCAGGTCAACACCATTCACCCTCTCACAAAGACAGTGCTTTTTGCTCTTGTCTTGTTTGCTTAATCTGAAAGGTCACTGCAACTGGAAGCATATGTTTATTCTTTTATATGGAAAATATAATACTACTTATTTCCTTCCTGGGAAGCCAGAATTGCTGGAACAACCATTTCTTCCACAGCATTACTGCACTTCTGCTTCTTGTCCTGTCTGGAATCTAGAGTTTCAAAAGGGCATAGAATAATGGAAAAGTTATGGTGAACATTTCTGGAAAGTAAAAAAGGGAAATATTGATTTGAGTTGTCTCTAAAAGTAAAAATGATTATGTATTAAAATCAGTTTGTCTGTATTGCCTGACTTTGTGTTCCCAGGGGCTGTCATCCAGAGCAATCGCTAAAGCTTCCCAATCAGCTGTTTTGAAAGGGCGCATTTTCTTTTTTTATCATCAGTTTGGCTTATCACTACAAACTGATAAAGAAACAAATCTATATTAATGATGTGTACCCATACAGTTAATCCCGCCTTTACTTTTAATTTAAGCTGTCAGAGTTTTGTGGCAGAGCTGCAAGCAGTTCTATAAATTCTGTATTTCTGCAGTTCTTCCCTGTGGATTCCCCTAGTACCTTTGCCAGAACTGAAATTAAGCTCAGCTGCTAAGGCAGAAACTGCACAGGTCTGTGGAACAAAATTTCCTGGTTCATGTCAAGAAAATACTTTGATTCATTAACAAGGTGAAAAATCAGAAAGAATTGACTTTATTTATATAGTAAATGGACTTTATTTATGTAGTTCTGCAAACTACACTTCGAATTTCTGAAATATTTTCTGCATAGTTTGAGTTTTAAATTATTTTAGCTCTGAGTCTCCTATGGGGAATTTCTGGTTATTTTGAGAATGTCAGATGGGCAAGAACCTTGGCATTTCCCTGATTTCCACATTAGTCAGTGACCAGGAGTCTCAATCTTTAAAAGCTCTTTGCTTTCTTGAAAATAGAAGTGATATTTGATGCATGTGATACCTGGAGACCAAGGCTGAAACTCTGCACTTGAGAGTCTTCATGGAGCTTTGCTCTCAGTGTTATCCATGTGATCAACAACATTCCTACTCAGGAGTGATAGGTGAAAGGAATGAAAGGCATGAGGAAAAGTCTTTAAAAAGAATAAAACAAATAGGCTAAGTTTTGCTCTTTCACATGACTTCTAGCATGCCAGGGAAAAGAAAACAACCAACCTTCTCTGGTTCTTCAGACATACTCATTTTAGTGTAATGATGATAAATGAAAATATGTTTTATTTAGATTTTCTTTTCTTTTTTTCAATAAAAAGCTCAAAAAGATAAATTCTTCCATACAAAGAAGTAATTCCTCATTAAAGTGCATTAAAACTCTTGCAGTAGTACCTCAGGTATGCCTGCTGTATTCTTACAGTACAATATTCTCCTTTTTCTTGTACAGCATTTTACTCCACAAGTTATGCTCTGAAAGTGAGCATGAAATGAAGAGCTGGATGCTAGCTGGATGAATGGCAACAGCAAAACAAGAACAAGAAGCTCAGGCACCTACAGTGCATTGTAAGCAGGTTTTCTTTAACCTCTGGCAGGAGCTTGTAGAGCAACTACCTAAATTCAGTCTGAAGAGGAGTGGCAATGTATTCAGCCACCAAATAAAAACCACTAGATAGATCAGTACCTTGTGAAGTTGTTGTCCACGGTGACCAAGACTTTCTTTTTCCTTTTCTTTTTTTTTAGCTAGTGATGTCATTATGGGAAAAGGGTTTTTTCCTCCACTGGAACTATATGTAAAAAAAAAAATAAATTCTGTCTTTATTCATTATTTTCACATTTCTCTTAATAAAGAGGTCATCTACAATTTCTTCATTTATATTTTTCATCCAAAGAAAATCACTTACAAGCCACGAAGAAATGACCTTGGAGGTCCATAAATCAATGTGACAGGTGATTCAATCAGCCACATGCCTTCTCTGATTTAAGCAGCTGCTGACTCTCCTGGAGCACGCTGAGAGCAGGTCCCAGCGGCCCCGCCAGTGATGAAGAAAGCAGCAGGTTTGCACTTTTAAAACCACTGAAGCCTGGCTGAGGAAATCACTGACACAAGTGAAATAAGAGGGACTGAATATTTAATTTGCATGATCTGCTGGCACTGTGCACACCTCCACACTTCGTTTTCTTGTCCTGCGTGCGCCTTCAGTGTTGCTGCAGAAGCTGCAGCTTCTGTGGGGATTTTATTTTTACAAAGTGATACTTCAAGTTCATGACTGCAATTTTTGTGTACTTCCCAGGCAAGCACTTAATTAACTTTAAGAGAACTGCAACTAGGGTAGGGGAAACACTGTTCAAACCCAAATGGGAGACGCAGAACTGGACAGGCTGCTGAGTGCCAACAGGAGACCTTCACCTGGGGGGCCAAATTCTCCTGAAATTCAGAGTGGCTCATTATATGTCCCGGTTTGAAAGACAGACGTCTGTCAAGGAAGGCAGGAGCCTCCCCTGAAATAGAAAATGCAACGCCCTTCCCTCCCAGTTATTATAATTTTAAAATTAAGGGGCTCATTATATCAGAATGACTTGCTGCTAAATTTTTATGGCATTGCTTTGGATTTTTTTCAGATAGATAAAATAAGAGGGCTGAACAGAGTTGCTAGGGTCTAAGCAAAGATACAGTTTATTACTGCAACAAAAAATGTATATTTCATCTACTGTGATAGCCCATATTTTTCTCCTCACTTAAAATTTATTTGCACATTACTATCTCAAAATACCCTGTAAATTCAACAGTTCACAGTGATTTCCCAGCAGTGAAACCCATCTTCTCAACTTTACTCCTTCAGGACACCAAAGGAAGCACAAAGAAAGATTCAGAAAGATTTTCTATGAATGCTGAAAAGTCCCATCTTTGAAAGAGAGTTGCCAGTATGCTCCTAACTTTGTAAAATCTAATTTGAATGAGTTTTTAACAAGCTTTGGGAACTAGCAGGTTTCATACAGTTACTTAGAATCAAGTCTCTGAGTCTCAGTACCATTTCTTTTTAGTAGAAGACATTGTACAGATTAATTCACTGAAAGAAAATGAAAATGTGGAAGAAAAACCAGAAAACTGTCAACCTTATTTTTATAAAACTTTCCTCTTTCTTGGGGCAAAAGCAATGAAAAAGTTCTGAAATGTATGTGGAAGAATTCCTCTAGATCCTGGAACATAGGATCTGTCAGACTGACTCTACTGAAAGATCCATCTCACCCAGTGTCCTGATTTAAAAATAGAGACAGTGGAAGCTCAAGGTAAAAGACACATGAAAAACAGCAGATACTTATAAAAAGCGAAACCATCCCTTACCTTACCACCTCCTGTCTCACTGCCTCAGCATGTGGCCACCATCCTGATTCAGTGGCAACTGCCTTGCCAGGGCTCTGATTTGAACCAAATTCAAGCAACAGGATGGGCCACATGCACATTTCACCTAGAAGGAACAGCTGATTTTTCATGGCATGGCTCCTTTTTGTCCTCTCCTCCACACATGGTTTTGATCAAAGCTTAATTTGGGAAAGTTTTGTGGCTAATGTTACAAAGAAAATCAGACTGATTTACTGCAATGGTCCATTTTGTCCTTGAAATGGGAAAAAAATGGCACACAAAAGCTTTGAAGGATATGCTCCTCCACTCTCAGGAGTAAAAATGAGAAAGGTGAGGAAAGGTCTCTAATCCCTTTCTTCTATGAATTATTTTCCTTCTACTCACAGTGTTTTCCATCATCATTATTTTTCCATGGATCTGCTTTCTCCACTATCTTATTGTCATATTTCCTCCCTCAAATAAGCCCATTAAGCATGTTCAACTTCAAAAGCTAATAGGCAGAGGTGCAAAAAAACCACTGACACAGACATGGACATTAATAATGAACAATGGTGAGCATGGTCTCATGCTTTCTCTCTTTAATTGCAGTGCATCAGCTGTATTAATGTATGTTGCCTAAACTGTCCCACAAAATAATCCAGACATAGGGAAACAGCTGCCCAGTCCAGATTGTTTCAGGCAGGCTTCTTGTCGCCTTCAAAGTTGTAGTTTTCTACTGAAACCTCAGCCAGCAGTGGGGAACATGCAGGTATAAAGAGTGAAATGTTGAAACGAAGATCAGACCTTCCTTTGGCATAAAAGACTCTCAAGTGCAGTACACAGTACGGGCAAGAAATCCCTGAAACTAATCTATCCTCAGGCAGGTCGCATGACTACACTATTTCATGCTATTTTTACTTAGATGAGGTGACAAAAGAAATGGAAAATATTTAGGAAGAGAATATGGACCATGCTTCTCAGATGGAAAATTAACTTCTGTGAAGACAAGGTGAATTTAAAGCTTGGAAGAATAGAGATTTCTGGCTGGATTAGGGATAAAAAAAAGAGAGAGGAAAGATTATTGTACATTCACGCTGAAGTCCATCTGAAACATTGGCAATAATTCTTGATTATAACATTTAGTAGTTAAAGAGTGGATTAAAGGCTAAATTAATTTAGTTTTATGCATGTGAATAGAGGTTTGCATAGGGCAAGGAGGAGGCCTTATATTTTTCTAAGAGTGTAGTAGATTTGCCTATTTTCATTTTAACGCTAACAATGAAATAATTTGGGGCAGAACCATGGAAGATTTAAAGGAAAAAACATACCATGGGAGCTTGAGCCAAGGCTCCAGCTACTCAGAAATGACAAGTTCTGAAAGTTCTCTCCGAAGCTACAGTGAAACATTTCTGTCTATCATTTCATCTGCTTCAAGGATTTCCAAAGAAATATATCACTACATTCTGAAAACTCAGTCCTTTTTCCTGTATTGCTTCACTTCTTGGAATATTTTTGACAAGTTTTCCTCATAAAGCAAGTATGAGGAAATTAGACGAAGAAGAAAAGTTATTTCTAAGGAGTTTAATTACCAAATTATTCTTAGAACCACAGAGATGACAAAGATAAGGTTTTTTTTTTTTGGTTTTTTTTTTTTTTTTTTAATAAAATCTGTAAAATATTGGCTGCAAAAAAATGTATAGAAACTTTATTGGTATAATGATCTGTCCAGGCATAGTATTTTCTCCCTCTCTCTCTCTCTCTCTTTTTTTTTTTTTTCTAAACTAGTAAGACCCCCACTAAAGCAGTGGGCTCCAGGGCACTGTCATGTCACATCGTGGGACCCCAGCCCACCCTACGGAGCTGCTCCTCCTCTGCTGATCACTCTAGCTAATCTTCTGCTCCTCTGCTCTGCCTGCTGTCCAGGAGTTGTGGAGTAAAGACTAAGGACAGCCATTTCAAAGAGGTAGCACTTCGTGAATACTTTCTCATTTCAAAGATGTCACATTTTACAAAGACTTTTTTTTCTTTCAGGCTCCATTTTTTGCACTCCAAAGGTGCAAATTATTGCCCTGCATTAAGATGACTCCAGAACTGCTTAGAAGTAGTTTCTTGGCTGTCATTTTTACACTTCATAAAACTGCTCTGCTTTAGGATAGGTTTATATTTATTACAGAAATGCTCCAAATGTGATAACACAAACAAACACAAAATTAGACACTTAAGGCCAATCCATTATTTATATTCCCACTCACACCTCTCAACAAGACATCACTGGACTCTTTCCCCACTCTGCACATCAGAAGACCAAACTCTGGGCTACATTTTTTGTCTGAAACACGTCTTTCACCAAGATAAAGGCAGCAGACAGAAGTGCAAGACATGAGCAACATATGCCCCTTCATGTGCAACTGTGAAAGTCTTGTTCTGCTGACTGGTAAATCAGGTAGATTTTTTTTCTGCTAAGTTAAAAATTAATTAACTCTTCCATTATGTGAAAGAAAAATATTTTTATCTCATTGTCAAAAGCAAATACTTCCAGACATTTGATCATGACTGTTGTAGCAAGGTTTGTATGGAAAACAGGAATGGTTTTCTATCTAAAATTTCTAAGGTACCTTGAGGATTATGTTTTCCATTCTTGGTCTTTGCTCAAAAGTACAAGCACAGCTCTGTCAGCTCATAAACAGTGTAATAAAGATGAAAAAGAGACGATGGTCTT
Source organism: Monarcha castaneiventris obscurior (assembly GCA_026261815.1). Classification (NCBI taxonomy): domain Eukaryota; kingdom Metazoa; phylum Chordata; class Aves; order Passeriformes; family Monarchidae; genus Monarcha; species Monarcha castaneiventris. Next base: position 49,316,572 of record JAMPIT010000230.1, on the reverse strand, counting down.
ACAAATTAATCCAACCATCCTGGAAGAAGAAACAACTGAGATTTTAACTTGACTTGTATTTAATCCTCATTAATATCTTATTTGGTTTGGACGCAATAAGAAGCAGGAGCATGGGAACAAGGAGAGTGCTGGGGAGATTCTGATCATTATTCTCATTAGAGATGGGAAAGTTCACTTTTGGAGGTGGATATTTTGAGCACCAGTAGACAGCATATAACAAAGCCTGCTTTTCAGAGTTGGATGAAAAATGTTAACAGTAATTCAACTCTTTCACATGACATGCCAAAATCTTTATATTTCTCTGAAATTTTAAATACATTATACTAACCCATTTTAAGGAGGATTATGATTCCTCTGTTTAAAAACTCATGCAGGATAAGTTTTTTTTTTTACTTTTCTTTCATTCCTTAACAATTTATGAAACGGGGGCAAAATAATGGCAGTAAATGCCATCTCTGAAAGCTCAAATGACCAGGAAATGTAGTGGGTTTTCAATCATGTTGAGGCTTGTGGAAGTGAGCATAAATCTATTTATTTCAATACAATCACCGTCAAACATGCCACACTTCTAAAATTCAGAGCATTATTTTGGAACACTTTAGGCTCTCAGTTCAATTTTATCAGCATAGTATCAGTTTGAGGAACCTTGCCCTGTAGCAATATTGGCTTTTTAATCCTCCAGACATCTTTGGGAGATGGGTGGTCATGTGCAAGGTTTTCTGGCTTTAGGGAGAAGCAGATTAGGGACAAAACATAAAATAATCTGCTCATGGGCAGGTGGAAGTTCAGAGCTGTTCACGGCCCTTGTATTGTGGCTTTGGTGCCAGCTAAGGGAGTTCCTGGTCTTGCTCCGTAACATCACATTTATAAACTTAAGCATGCATGGGCTGAGATCAGGAACCACATAAATGAACCATACTGCAAAGGAATTATAGGAGTTTATGCCAGCCCCTCTCTGAGTTGCAACTCCTTTACAACGGAGAAAACAAATGTGTGCATGTGAGGTGAGGAAGAGTAATGTGGGAAGAACCAGCTGGGGTCAGCTACAACAGAAGGGAACAGTTTAGACTGACATAACTTCCAAACAAAAGGTCTGAGCTGGCAGAGCCAGGAGAAGAACATATATCTTCCTGAAATTTATTTCCTGAGGCTTGGGTGATACATGTCATATCTTGTTTATCCCAGTTTACCACCTGAATTTCTTACTCAGTTCTTAAGATCACCCTCAAACACTAAAATTTTTCTTCTACCTTTTTCTGCACAATGTTTTCCTCCTTTTCACCAATAGCATCCAAAGGAGGTCTAAAAAAGGTGACACAGAGCTCAAGAAGGGAAGGAGGAAAAAAAATGCCCCTTCATGTGACAATTTACATATGGATAATAGTACACAGTGTTCGTCAGCTGCAATTAGAACCAGGTCTCCAGAGTTTTTGAACCAATGTAGCAAACTGGGACCAGGTCCTGACCAAATCTGGGCTGAATTTCAGGTGATCTCACTCCCTCTCCATGGGCTTCACACAAAGTTTACACATTATTTCAGTATGGTTTGGATAGATACCATGACGGTGTGAGCAGATGGATTTTATTTTGTTTTTAAGTCAGAAAACATCTAAATGCATTAAAGTTATGAATGGTCCAAAGTGAATGCTGGCCCATGAGCCTCAAACTCAGGTTTTTATGCAAGAAATGGTGCAACACTTACTACTACGATATTTGGGTGGCCAGTTTTCTTATGATACAAAACACAAACAGTGCTTAGGATGGTCTTCCATACTAATACAGTGACAATCACTAAAAAGTCCTTGTTTACTAATAGTTATAAGGGTTACCATGAGTCTTTTGTACCTGAATAAATGTGAGATGACACATGAGATGCACAAACCTAAGCCCCATGTGGTAGACTGAACATTCTAGCCCTGCTTGGGCTAGATGATATGGCAGGCAGACAGGTATAATAATGTTTTCACATCTATGATAGTTTCAAAAGCAGAAACTGAAATAATCCATCAAATGCATTCCAAGGGGGGACACAGCAGAGCTATCTTTGAATGGGACACATCTGCTATAACCATGACTTCACACAGACAAACTGCTGATAATTAATGATTATGATCCTCAAACAGGGACAATTGTTCATCTGCTGAACTTCACTCAGTGTCTTAGTCCCATGACTGAATGCAAAGAGAATGGTGACTCTTTCCATATTGTATCGAACCCATCGGCTGTCACCCTTCGGCTTAAAAAGCTGCTAAACCCTAATGCCCTGTTAGACAGTCATCTGACTTTGGATGTCTAACAAATTAGAAGTTCCACTGCAGAGCAACATCACTGCACTCTTCTTTCTGTTTTCCTCAGTTTCATCTGGTCCTATAAACGTTCAGCATTCTTGCAGGGGTATCAGCAAACGCAGGGGCTGAGGGAAATGAGGGGAGGGCGCAACAGTGCCAGGGCGCAGTGCCTGGGATTGTTGAGGCTGAACCATTTGGACACTGCAGAGGTGGAGCCACTGACACGAGCAGGATAAACTGCAAGTCCTACCACACAAAAAAAGAGTCATGGTATGCTCTTGATTGCCCACCTAACCAAATGTCTCTGCTTCTCAGGACCGCCAGGTCAGAGATGCCAACCTTGTTCGTTCTGCAAGGGCAGCCATGGTTTTGGGGACTCCCTCTGAGCCTGTATGCTTTGGCAAACCCGCCAGTTTTCTCAGAGGTTTCTGTGGCCTCAAAAAGAGAGGCAGAGAAGGTACTCCAAACCTCAAAATGGCCTTCAAGTAACAGCTGGGAAATTGGAGCAGGGACCCAAATCAAACACATTCAGAGATTTGGGGAAGAGAGTCACTCCTTCAACAGCTGGCAAGGAGAAAGCAGAGGGGAGTGCTGCACTGAGAGGAAGGTGACCTGCAAATTTCCCATTCAAAAAATCCTCCAGAAGGCACTTAAACCCTTTGAACTGCACTCCTTTGATGGTCGCAAACACACTGCTGCACCTCAGTTTTCTATCACATTCCACAAGGTTTAAAAAAAAATTGTTTCTATAGAGAGCTATTTATTTAATCCTTTTAATCTCTTCAAGTATATTTTCTGTGTTTGTTACTCAGTTCTGATCTTTAGATCTATGGGATTAAATTTATATTGTAGAAGAGCTTGGAGTGTTTCTTTTCAGTTTTATTTTATTGAGGGGGAAAACCCCCCCAGGTTTAAATTACTGAAATAAATACCGAATGACCCAAGCAGCAGTTCATCAAATTCACACCACTACAAGTCAGAGCAAGCTATGGATTTAGAAAGCATGAACCATGAGAACAATTGCAACATAGATCCAGTGAAAACACCAGTCCCTAAAGAATTGCACAGCTGTTTTAGGCGGTCTACATCTATCTTCCCTGGGTGCATGCTTTGATCATTTTCCCACAATGACATTTATTTCAGATTTTGTGACCTCTTCCCTAATTCTTTGTTGCCTCACTCCTTGAATGCCTGGTTTCTTCTTGTGCCCTATGCAAAGTGAGTCTGGGTTGGTTGTAAAAAGTCACTGAATTGAAACAGCTCTTCTGCCCATGGGACCTTCACTTTGTATAGGAGTGCGCAATTCTCTCTGTAGTTCTAGGAGGCAAAAAAATAGTGGGTCTTGCTGGGTGGTTTTCTACTCTACCCCTCCCCTGCCCTTTCTAAAAATCAATTTGTAATATGGTTCATGGCCCAGCCTCACAAACAGCTTTACTGCTGCAACTCAGGGAGCAGCATGGGAAAGCTGTGGCCTTAGAAGTTAAATTACAGAGCAAAGAAGTCTGCTGAGTTACACAAAATTTCTTTTTAAACTATGAGGAATAAAAAGATAACTATCCTGGCTTTAGCATGAGTGTATTCTGTAGGTTCAGTTTCATAGATGGTATATATTATATTGGCAAGAACTAAAAAATCCCCCATCCAAAAAAAGAATTCCTTGCCATGGGGAAAGAGTAATTTCTCTGTACAAAAGGTCAATTTTTATGAGGCTACATTCAAGTATCATTTCAGTATCTTCTATCAGTATCAGTCTGTGAGAAAGTTCAGGATAACCCATTGAAAGTGTGAGGGGAAAGATGCTTGGCAATGTTTATTCTCAGCTGTTCTGTGTTGGCAGTGGGCAAGTCCCCTTTGGTAAAGCAAGGAGATACAAGGTCATGGATTTTACCCCATATTTTTCAGGTAATAAGTCACCAGCCCAGCTGACAGGGGTAACTCATTTACCCGTGAAATGCACCTCAGCTGACACACTCCAGGGCCTGAAGTCACCAACCAACTCACACCTTGCTCACACACAAGTCCCACCAAGACCTTGTGCCTATTAGCGTCACATTCCTGTCTCTCATGGTTCACTCCAACTAAGCAGAGCTGGAGGGAAAAGTGTACGTGGTGGGATTGGGGGTGATGTTCCCAGGCCCTTGTAAAGCAGTAATTCAACAGCCTGATAATCTGTCATGTGACAGAACCAGGTTCATCTTCTTCTCCATCAGAAGAGTTGTGAGACTGCACCTTCCCTTATACAAGGAAATGTTTTAGCCCAGACCAGAAAGTTGAGGTGTCCCTCACTTCCCTTTGCTGAAGAGGTTTAGAAATGAATCAGACAGATGAAGTAATTATTGCCATTATTAACAAAAATTACCAACTAATTCTAAATCCATAATTACTGGAGTTCTTAAAAACAAACACACAACTCTTGGCCTCAGAATGAAATGATACAACATAAGGATATCTGCTGTAACTGGCAGGTGGCCTCCCACACATGCACTTGTTCAGGAATCACACTTCTTTTTGCTGGAAGGGTTTAGATATTTGCTTTGAAGCTCAGCATGGAGCTAAGGGGAGCAGTTATCACTAACCACTGCATGGTCATATATTCTTTTCTCATTTTCTTTAAGGCCCTTTTGTAAAATATTCCATCCTCTTGTAAGCTGCTGCTCTAGTAAGCTGCAGCAAGACTTTTGTGGATGTGTGCTGTGCTTTGAATACAGAGTAAGCAGTGAGTTTGCTGTGTCAGTGTTTGCCTCATGTGAGGCAGCTCTTACTGCATTTTCAGTTTGTTTCTTCTATTTTCAAAAGCTTAATAACTATGGTAACAAGTGTTGTTTGTTTTGTTTTTATATTAAAAAAGTTGCCACCATTAAGCAAGAAAGCAGTATGCAGTGTCCTAAATAGGAACCTCTGAACTATACAAAGTTTAGTCTAGCTACTCAGTTTAACTTGCTCTCCATCATGGGCTCTGCAAGGGACACTATTCATCAGCACTATTTTAATTAAAGACTCTGAATGTATATTGAAATTATCCCTGGCAGCCTGACTGGAAGAAGAGGCCTTTTAAAAACTGCACTAACACATTAAGATACTCAGTAAACATGTGTGTTTTGACAGTTGTAGAGCCATATGATTTAACTTCAAAACTAGCCATCCTTCAAGAACTTGAAGAAGCCCTTTTCTTTTTTTTTTCCCTCAAAAGCACAAAGATGTTTCCAGCAATTATTAAAATCACAGGGCCTCGAGGCACAGTAAAACACCTCTGTTCTTCTTAAAATCCATTCTAGAACAAAACCCATCTTGATCAACAGTATGGATAGGTGAAGAATAGTTCAGAAGCAAGGGTGAGGAAGAACACCTTTCAGCAGGATTTAAACCTCACACTAAACACCTGAAAGCCTCAGAAGTGCTAAAAGCCCCTCTGAGAACAAAGCAAGACAGGCAGCAGGGCAGAGAACACCTGGCAAATGTCCAAACCAGGCAGCCCCACTGCAGTGGAAGGCTGAGTACAGACAGTTTCTCAGATGGATCCCAGCTCACAGCCTGGAAGTCCTGCAACAATGCCTCCAGAGATGTGCAGTGTGAGAAGGACAAGTATATTTGCCTCCATCAAAAATACAGAGTGTTTCTTGGCCCAGGTGCCCCTTAGAAAGAGATGCAACGTTCCTTGGCAGCCCAGGGGAAAGAGAGGGAAATAGCAGGACATGGAGATTAGGAGCCACCCTGGAAAATCACAAAGACCATATTCTAAATCACAAGAGTATGAACCCATTGTGTGCAGAAACACAAATTAATTTGGGTAACAACCCCTCTGCTGCACTCCCCCTCCTCACAGAATTTATTGGATCTTCACTTGCAGGGCAGGGTTCTGGGGGAGGAATGGTAGAAGAGGTGCAAAATTCACAAACCTGGAAGCATCTGCAAGTGGTGCAAGTTCAGGGAGAATCTGGGGTGTGTGTAGGGTGTTGCTCAATCCTCAAACATCACTGACTTACTATATGCAATTTATCCTCAGTGAAGCCTTCTCTGGCTACCAGCAATGCCACAGCAAGATGAGATGCAATAGAAAATACTGCTTGTTAAAGACATGTTTTTGAAAAGGGATTGAGAAAGAAATTGTAATGCACAAACAATTTGTTCAGTCTTTTTTTGGTCAGAATGTGAGTGGTTTAGCTGAATTAGAGCTGTGGGGTTTGCCCTTCAGTGCTGCTCTGAAAAATTCTTATCAAGAACTGAACCTTACCATTGGTATTGGCCCAACTCCTCCTGCTTTTCAGAAAGCAGTAATTGCACACAGCTTGCTTTACTTTGCTTCAGCTCTCCCCCTGGGAACCAATACTTCTCATTTCAATGAACAGAGCTGAAGCTGAGAAAACGAAGCCTATTGTTACTTGAGCTTAAGAGGCAAAAGACATTTGGAAGTTTTATAAATTTGGCTTAGAAGATGAGAGCCTTTCCTACCCTCACCATCCACTGGGACTAGCTGAGCTACAGGCTTATGTTTTGATAATATGGAAAAATATTCTCCCACAACTGCAAGGGCACCACCCTTCTCCAAACACCTTTGTCCATTGAGCAGACCTCTTTGGCAGCTCCCTCAGTACAATTACAGTCCATCTAAGGCACTGGATACACCATGTATCCTGATTTCCCCTAGGTGTTCAATTCAGACTGAGCATAAATGAGCCATAACTACATCTCAGATGGGAAATAAGGCTTCTAACAAGCAAAGCAGAGAGGATCTGGAACAGTCATGTCATCGGAGGAATGAATGCAAAAAGTTTATTTTTAATGCAAAACTTGATCTAGCATTCCCTAGCATTAGAGTGAATAGCTGCCCACACAACCATGAAGTTACTGCTCATGGCATCACTTCTCAGCCCATGGTGTACTAAAGAACTTGCATGAAGCTTGTAAGCCACTGGGCTAATGCTCTGTGCTCTGAGCTAACTAGCATTCACTGCAGCTGCATCTTCAGTTCCTAGAAACCAGCTTTGCACATACTAGAGAGCTGGAATACACAGATCTTAATCCAGTGGAAAGATGTGCATCTCAGAGACTACAGAATTCCTCAAGATATTCTGGCAAGTCTCTCTTCTGTTTGCCAGACAGGCACCATATAACTTCTGCTGCAAACCTTCTTGTTTGTATAAACTAAGCTACCTTGGAGCTGTGGGACACCCTCCTCTTTCCTTCCTGCTAAGAAGACATCAGCTGCAAGAACTATGGAGTTCAGGAGCCTTCTCTCTCTGCAGTCTCTGCCACCCACACCTCTCATTTGCACACAGCTGGTTATGATCCTGTGAGACTTATGGCAGGTGAGGGGCAGTGTGGGCCAACCATCTTCAGAGACCAGGCCTTGCTATACTTCATCGAAGTGCAGGTTTGGGGTGGCCTGAAGCCTCCTAAGTCCAGTCCCTTTTTTACATAACACTTTCCTATTTGGGAAACTGCAATAAGGAGTTTCCCCAAGAAAAAGCATAATGAGACCAAAGGTATTCCTCATTAATGTCCTAGATCCTGTGAAAGAAATCCTCTAATCAGAAGTTGATTTAAAATACAGGACTGGTTTTAAAGTATTCCAAATTCTTGATACTTACCTTCCTGGCTTGGTGTGAACCTACCACACAAATAAATGATATTAGCAAAACCTAAAGGTGTCTTGAGTGCATTTGGACATGAAGTCTTAAAACTCATAACTGTTTCTCACATTGCTGTAGGTCATTCATCACTCACATTATGCTCCTACACAGAATACCCAGCACTTGGGATCCACCTCTCATCTGCCAAAGTTTTCGGATGCTGTATTCTACCTCATAAATACTCAGTAAGTTTGACACACAAAAATGTTTATGAACTTCATGTATCACAGCTGAACCAAAGGGATCCACACCTTTATTAGCTCTAGGAATGGCAAGGAAATAGTAATCATACCAGCACAACCAAAACGTTGAAAATAGGCCCTGTCATGGCATTTCTACTTCTGCTGCAGGAAGGCAACATTTTGAAAGCCTTTTACAATTGTAAGGGATTAAATTTTTCAAAAAGCTGCTCAGGAAATACGTACTGCCAAGAAAGTCCTAACTTTGGGATTTTACAAAACATTCATCTGCACATGGTGAAGTTTGGATTTCTGACAGCTCATACATCAAGCAATTCTAAGCCTAGAGGTCTGTCTTGTAAGAACTGTTTTTGTTCCCTTTTTTGGCTTTATTATTTGGCCTTCTTATTCTAGATCTGTGATTTTAAACAAGCCTTTCTTTCAAAACAAGACATATTTCCTGCTGGAATTTAAACAACAGTCCTACAGCGCTACATGAATTATCTCCTTAGACAAATGTCAAAATATATAGCAACTCAAAACAAAATAGTGTCTACTGTCTTCAGTTCAAACTTACAAGCAATAAACTCCAAGAAGCTTATGTAAAAGAACCTGATTGTGTATTTTACATGAAATAGCAGAAATACTTCGGCACCAGAGCACTAGCATAGAGCGTAAAAGTATACTTCTCTTGTTATTTATAGAGATCAGGCAAATGGGAAAATGTGGATGAAAGCAAAAAGTTTCTTTTCTACGGAAAAGTCTGAAAGGCCGAAATAATTCTCTTTAGACGTTTTAAACTAAAGTGTCTTTAAAACATATATATGCGGGGTTTTCTCAAAAATTAAGATGTTTGGGTTTTTGAAATGTTTAGGTCCTTGCCAAAGAAATAAGACATAAATCTTTAGCAAAACAGTTGCTCACTAAAATTTTGCTTTCATCTCTTTTTTTTTTTCCTTCACTTATTTTTTTGAGAAGGACACCCATGAGAATAGTCAAACTCCTGGTGTATTGCAGAAGTATCTGGTGAATTGCATTACTATTCCATGTTTCCTATAGCTTCAAGAGGGTATAAGATGTAGGATTAAAGTTATGTTACCGAGCATGCACATTCCCCCTGAAACCATTGAAATTTAGGTTGAAATTCAAGAAAATGTCTTTTGGTATATAAATCAGAGCTGTGTATGTGAGGAAGTAAAAGCACTAAGCTCACTGGCTTCTGTGAGTGGCTCAACATTTTTTAAAGTCTGGCTTCTCTTTTGTGATCCTGAATTTTGACACAGAGTTTAAATATCCAGGCTTTAATTTCCATAGCTAAAAAGTTTATACATTTCATTTTTATTCTGAAGGTTTTGTATAGCTTTACACACACAGACAGAAAATGATATCTTCAATGTCACCACAGAATATTGTAGAAATTGAAGTTATATTTACCTTTTTCAGACAGTGTAACAGCCTGTTAGTATCATCACTGAAGATAAAGCTCTTCACAGCAAATTTCAGTGTAGCTACAAGCACAGCTTGGTCTACTCTCTCTTCAGTGGGTTGCAAAACGTCCCTATGCTACATCCTCCCTGTAGCACACTTGTAATTACTTTCTGGCCCTGATTTGGTCCTTTGAAACTAAGCAGATGATCCTGCCACCCTACTGTCCCCTTCTCCATGAAAGACTGGTGTTGGCAAGTGAATCCTTTGTAGATGGAACCCAGGAGAGGCACTCACAGTGACAGCTGTGGGACCAGCTGACCCTTGACTAATGGGGCATTTGTGATGGCTGTGGTTTCTGAAGACATTGACAGCCTTGGAACCACACTGACAGCCCTGGAGGGAGGTCTGGTATTTCACACACACTGTCCAGTACATAATTTTTACATTTGGGGGTTATGCATGGATGCACATACGCTAAGCTCTCCACAACCATATTTTGAACCTTCCTAGTGCTTGGCAGTGCAGGTGCATTTTCTCTCTATTCCTTAAAAAGAACCAAAATACCAGGCTTGGGAGGCCAAGAGCAACAAAGCCACAGTTTTGAAAAGTGGCTATTAAATTGATGTTCTGGGATACTGTAATTTTGAGACAACAAAGTTTGTGATCATCACTCTTTCTTCTTGCTGCCAGGTCTCTGAACTGACGACCAAGAGCCAGGTCCTTCTGTCTGGCCACCTGTCACGAGGTGCTGCAGGCTGAGTGGAAGCCTCAGAAGAACTTGTTCACCGCCACTGGTTTTGCAGATTTGCCACATGGAGCTGGTTAGAGTCTGGGAGTCAGTGGTTTGCAAAAGAGCTGCTGGCAATCACTAGTAGTAAAGTGCACTTCTGTTCAGCAGACTCAGCAGGTAGGACAGGCGGCACCTCTATCAAATTAGAAAACATTGTTTTAAAATAGGCAATACCTCATAGAAGGACCCATTTTTTAGGCTTTAAGGGCATTTTGACATATGTGATGGAGAGAAAACCTGGAGGTCTCTCACCTATAAGCAACCTGTTTCAGCTGTTGCTGAGCCTCATTTCCTGACCTCAGGGACCTAACATTTGACACCTACTAGGCCATTTTTAGCCTTGTACCAGAAACTGAGATAATGGCCTGGTTCTAACGGGAAGCCTGACCTCTGAAATCCTGCCCATGTGTGAACACCCATCCTGACCCAGTTTGTACAACTGACACAGCACGGCTGTGCACAGCAGCCAAATGAAACTTCATACACTTAAAATAACTCTTTCTATATAGAGTCAATCAGTAGCTGAAGGCAGGCCTGTCTCATCTCTCACCTGCCAGCCACTTGGCTTGGGGTGCTAGTCAAGTGAGCTCTCCCAATTCATCAGATGCCAAATCAACAAAATAATCTCTTTCTTAACAAGATCTAAGCTTAGAGTAAACACACTTTGCAAGTTATTCTTCAATGCATTATATCTGTTGTTTATCAAATGCTATTCTGTTGGCTTACTTTATCTTCATGTTTTTCTGCTGCCCACCCATAACTCTTGTCACTTTAAAATTAACATCTCCTGCACTTCTCTAAAATAATGAGTGAGCTTTCAGAACACATGTTCAGTTAACCATCTTTCCAGTGCTATTCCTTCAGTTTCCATCCTTCCACGCAGACCAGTATGCAGCCTACCCAGCTACTACTTAACATTCAAGGGAGCAGGGGTAGGCAATTTAAGGGTTTTACTCAGACTTACTAGAAAATAAGAGAGGACTTTTTTTTTGCTTATATGATGCAATTTTCTGCAATTTTTGTGATATTCAGGGGTCCTTCTCTAAAAGCTGTGAAAACTACAATTATCCAGACTGTTCTAAAATCTTCTAGCATTAGAAGATAGGGGTGAGAGGTGTATGCCAAGTGATTTGTTTTTGTGGTCTTTGAGCCACATATACATATAGCTTCCCCATACTTAAAGCAAGGAAGAGCCTTCTTTAACGTTGTTAGGTTTGAACAGAACTTTCTGAAGTCAAATTTCAGCTCTTAACTTGTTTAGACAGTCCTAATGGCTTGGCACCTCTTCTCAAGCTTGTCACGTGCTCTACTTTTGGTGAAGGAGAGTAGATAAGCATAATTAAGTGCTTATAACAAAGAATCCAGAGCATAGGTCCTTAAACAGGCACCTTCTCACTGCTCACAAAAAAGATAGATCACCTGACATACACACAAACTGCACTGCTGACATTTATCCTGCCAGTTTTGCACCATCCTGAAGGGGACACGCAGATGCTCTTGAACCCAGCCTACACATAACCTGTGTCACTCCAGACACAGTTCTTCTTCTTGGCAGGAAGCAGAACAAACAAATTTAAAAAGCACCGCGCTGCCATTGGCCTAATTTTATTTGGAAAAATATGATGTAAGGTTGATGAAGAGGCAGAAAGGTGCTCAACCTATTGTTAAAAAACAAATAAAATGGATATATGGATGTTTCCTGGAAGGGACAGGAGATCCATGTACATGGGGATCATGAAAGGATTTGGGAGAGCAGATGAGAGAAGAAAAGCACTGAGTGGGTGAGATGATCAAATAAGCAGTACAAATGATGAATGCTGAGGTATTTCCTGAATATTCACATCCTGAGTAACAAGACGACTGAGGCCCCTGGATGGACAAGAGCCATGGCTCAGTAGGTCAGAGCACAGCAGGATGCCCAGGCCTGGAAAACTGCTCAGTTTGATTTTCCTGAAAAGGAGATGCACCATCACTTGGACTTGCAGTAGAAGACACCAAGACATCAGCAGCAATTCCCTTGTGAATAGTTTAGATGAATAAACTGGCTTAAAGGGAGGGAAAGTGGAAGTGGTAGCTGATGGGGAAAGACAGACACACGCCTCCCTTGTTTTTGGTTTCTGTAACTCTGTTATAAAATGGCTAAGACTTTGGGATACAGCCCAGGACTGTGATTCCTCTTGGTTGGTAAGTTACAAGTGACACACGCGGAGTACTTCAAAGTACAACAATAATCTCCTTTTAATGTCAAAGGGTAAGGGATGGAGAGGAGAAGCAGGTAAAGCAATTCAGTTTCTAACTACAGGAGTGTCTTAGGCAGATAATCTCATTTCCCTTTTGGCTGTGAGCATTTTCCCATGGCAAGAAGCTTGCTGAGAGCTACCACACTTGCCACCTTTGGGAGGAGGCATCCTGGAGCTCCTTCACAGGCACTCAGGGCTATTTGTTCATATGTGGCCAGGTGAAGCAGCAGAGCTCTCCTGTCTGACACAGAAACATGGCCCAATCACATCTTTTCTTATCATATCTAAACTGTGCTTCCTTACGAGCACAGCTCTCTTCTGTCAAATACAATGGGTACAAGCCAGGCTGTCAATGCAGCCAGAAAGTTGTCAGTGGCTACTGCTGGCTGCAGGCAAAGGGCACTGCTGGTCTTCGGTATGCAAGGGGTGTGCTACAGTTTTGTTATCTGTGGGTTTTCAGAGAATTGATCCTGAAACATGTAACTCTTCCACCACTCCAGAGGTGAGATGTGTGCTGAACAGTCTGTTTCAGAAGGCAGCGAAACACCATGGGATATCTTTCACTCCTAATGAAGTTGACTGCTAAGGAGCAAAGCTCTGAGGTGGCAAGTTTGAGTTGCAATGGCAGCTGTACTCCTTGAGCCCTCAGGGGAGATGTTGTCTCTACCAGCTCTTCCTTGGCTTCTACCACTCCAGAGGCATCACTTTATTGGCAGGAAATCACATTTACTTTGCCAGTTTCCAGAGTCTGTTTTTTTCTCTACTGCACCAGCTGTACCCTCCATGACACCAACACACAAGTGAAAGTTAGCTTCTCTTTCTCTTGTCATTTATTGATTGCGTATCCATATGATGGAAAGACAAGCACTGCACCTGGGAGGGCTGCCTGAAACCCACAGCGGTGTCTCGCTCACATGCACATGTGGCTACAGGTTGGCTCACACTGGAGGCTGCTTGTGGTAATTCTTTCCATGGTTTTGTTTACAGCTGTTCCTGCATTTTGCGTAACAGGCTGTGTTAGCAACTACTGCTTGGGATTCTCAACATGTGTCTGATTTAAGAAGACAGATACCAATGCACAAGAAGCCAGAAGTGGCAGCAGATACTGTTGGCCCTACTTGTACATAACGAGAGTGAGAACCACTGCTGTTTCTTCTGCTGTGCAGAAAAAAATTCGTACCGGTAAATCCAAAGTACTAATCAAAGAACAAGGAGAGACTGGATTTTCTTCTGGACTGATGAGGAACTATTGGACTACACTAAAGCTTTTCACTCCCTGTATCTCCCTCTGTTTCATGAGAATGCTTAGAGCTTGGCCACATTCAAGTACTACATGAAGCCTTAGACCAGCTTATAATTATCCCACATGGCTCTTTATTAGGGGGCTTGCACGGAAATGCTTGTGATTTCTGGCTTCTCGTTTATACCCCACTTGAAAGCTTCTTAATTACAAAATTCTTCTCTCTGAAGACTTGAATTTTGCTGCATTTGAAAAGAATGCAAAATATGTATCAAGTAATGAAGGATTGGTCATTAGACTCTTGGCCCCTGAAGAAGAACATGGTATTCATTCTGTCCAAGGTATTTTATACTGTTTTGAGTTTGGTGTAAGCAGCTGTCTCAGAAATCCTAGTGGGAAGAAATAATAAGGGAGACAGTCAGCATGAGATGCTGTTGATGAAACCAGCATTAACAGAGGCATTCATGAAGCTGAAGAGCAAAACAGTGCACTGCCAGCTTGGTCCCCCTGGCCCCAAATCCATAGGAGATAAAAATGTCTGCAGAAGAGGGAGGGCTTCTCTATATCTTGGACCTCTGCTCAGTTCCTGCTACAGGCATCCCTCAGAGCCACTGTCACCAGATGTGGCTCCCATCCGCTGTCACTGCAAAGAAAGACCAATCTCCCAAGTGGGTGACATGAAGATAGGAATTACAATTTCTTTCCTACACATCCACACAATTCTGGTGACAAAGGCAACCAAGATCAGAAGAGGGAGGCTATCATTAATGCTCAGTATGAAAACAGACAGACCTAATCGTTCCTACTCTAGCTGATGCTTTAGAAAAATTAGACCCACCAAAGAATTCCTTCTTCCAGAGTGGAAAGCTGAGAAGTCTCTCAGGTGACCTTTTTTCCCCCCCTCAAATAAAAGTCAGAATTTAACACATATAGTCATGATTCGCTTACATTTACTGTGAAGATCTTTCTGGCATTTTCATGGAACTCTGTCTTATAATTCTCTCCTTTACAGTGAGAAATTTAACAATTCCCAGGATAATGAAAACAGAAGGAATTTGCCGAGTTGTATCATATCCAAATGATACTGGAATAAATTCAATTCAAGGGAGTAAATTTTTCCATTTTAGCATTCTCTTTAGGACACTCCACCCTTTTCTACAGACTTGCTAAAATCTCATTCCTTCCATCTGAGCTGCTCCAAGAAAAAAATGGAACTATTTTCCTCAGCAAAAGCTGACTCGGGAGAAAACATTATCCTTTTGAACATAGCACACAGCATGCTATCTTATCAGGAGCTGCATGAAAATGTCTTGGAGGCATTTTCTTTGTTCAGTATAGTTACAGGGAGCTTTAAGACATTCAGTCACTGACAGGCTGTTTCTTTTCAGAGGGATTTCACTATCTGCCTTCCATTTGATCCCACACTACTTAATGTGTGGATATTTCTGCACATCCAACCAACATATCTAGACACAGATGGCTCTGTCTATAGGAGCTGTGGTGGTGGTGAGATGAAAAAAACTAGTCCTGAATTTTATTCCACTGTTACAACTGCGTGTGCAACTCAATGCAGAAAGCAGGGCCCATTCTGAAAATACTTTTAAAACTGCCATTAACTCTGGCATTTTCTTTAGAAACACATCAGGCTATTAAGCCCCAGATCTCTTCTTTTCAGGCAAGCTGAGGTGACCACTACAAAGATGAATACATGTATTTGGCGGAAGCCAATGCCGGGTCAATCTGTATAACCAGATCTTTGGAAACAGATTGTAGTTGTGGAGCCTTTCCCTTGCCTTCTCTCTTCTGCAAGCCCTGTAGAAGCAACATGGACTTTGCCTGGCTACGAACACTTGAGCAGCCTGAGGCACAGTGCCTCCATTCCCATCTCTTCTCCAAGATATGTAACAAAATGTGGAGCCTGACTGTGTGCAGAATTATATCATTTTCCCACATACTGCTGTAGGAGCCTTTACTGTCTTTCCAAGGACAAAGTTGATGGTAGCCAGAGAGCAAGCTCATCAGCTGTCTTGGATATCTAAGACATGTTAAACAAATTAGCTTGTCTGATATCTGTCACTGCAGAAATTATTGTCTGAATAAATAGCCTGCTTCTCAGATGTGCAAAGCAATGCACCCCTGCTTTGAGCATCAGCTGGAACCTTGAGACACAGGGACCTCAGAAAATTAGGGCATTTATGGGGACTCGGAGAGCAGTAAAAAATATTTGCAAACAGCAGCCAAGACTCTAATGCTTACTCAGTATGGGCAATGTTGAGGCTTGTTCAGCTTCCTATAAACATTAACAGTGCTAAAAAATATCTAGAAGGGCTTTTCACTTGGTTTGTTTTCAGAAAGAAGGAGAAAGAGGGAAGGAGGAGAAGTGAAGAACATGAATACTTGTTGGTGCTTGTTTTCCGCATACTAACGGAACCAATTTCAGTAAAATTCCTCATTATCTCAACAAGTGAGACTAGAGATACTGTCAACTCACAGAATTTGTCAGGACCCATCTAAAAAATGGCAAGTGTTTGGCTAAGCTTCTTATTAAAGCTGCCTTAAATGTATATTCTGCTGTTTGTAAATGTTTGGTAAGATAAAAATACGTGCCATTCTGAGATGGACACTCACTTATGCAAATTCTGTGATAGGTAAAGAGAGATTAATGTTTCTGCACAAGAGATTTGTACCCAGATGTGGAAATGTGTCTGCTTTGAATTGCCACCCTGTCCCCCACTGTGACGTGCAATCCCTGCATGTTTCTTGAGCTCTTCCCCACATAAGCACACAAACACTTTTTAATGCTACAACCAGGCAACAACCTACGTAAGAAGAACAGGAACATGAGTTAGTTGCAATATTGGCACATTTGCTCTTGAATCTCCATTTCTTTGAACCCCTGTAAAACAGATTTATAAGGTCTCAACTTTGCCAAGCTGTCTCTATGATCCAGATCCACTCCAGTCTGCACCCCCTCCTCTGCTGCAGTTTGGCTGGCATCTCTGTCCCCTGGACCAAACTGGTCACACACATTCCTTTTGGGAACAGCAGTCATCTGTTCTCCTCCCAGCCACTGAAATCTCCTCCTGGTTCCAAAGCCATGATAAATTCAGGCTGCCCTACATGGTCTGTGATTTTGTGATTTACATATCATATGGCTGCTCTTCCCACACGAATGACTTTCATTTTACATTCAGCAAAATTCATAGGTTAAACCTTGCCCTTTTCTTCCATGAAGGGGGAAACAGATATGAGTGCTCAGAAATGAGAGGACTGGGAGAAGAGGTTGAGGGAGGGGGCAAGAGGAAAGGCTTTACCATTCTTCTCTCATGCTGAGGTATCTGCCTGATGTACAGAGGTATCCAGCCATGAGAAAAATTAGGAGAGACTGTTCATAAATTTTAATCTGTTGCAAATTTTGTGACAAATTTAACTAATGCATAAAGCAAGACCCACTACAGAAAGTGCTATTAGAACTGCCATTAGGTCTAGCATCTTCACAAGAAATGTGTCTGCCTGCTAAGTCTCAGGCCTCTTCCCTTCAGGGAAGCTGAGGTAGACACTATAAGGAATAATACACTTTTTGGAAGAAGGCTGATGACCCTGGTTATCTGCTCTTGTTAGTCCACTGGGAACAAGATACGTTCAGGATGAGCATTGAAAAACAATATTTTGTTTTCCTTTTTTAGTAAAATAGGTGACCACCTTACAGTTCTCAGCACAGCCTAAAGGCATAAAAGGATGTTTAACAGCCTGGTATCTTCCCTCAGTCAGCAGGGGCTGAAGTGGGGCATCCCTTTAGGATTTGCCTAGCTGATGATGTGCAGAGTTTGACAAGCCCTGCTCTGCCAGCTCACCCCCAGCCACCTCTACCTATCCTGCTCACAGGCCTTTCCAAGCCTGAAGTGCCAATATAAACACTGAGATGAGCACTTGCCTTGCTTCTGCTGGTGTTTCAGAGGAACGAAACATCATGCCATGAAATAGCTACAAGCCAGAATTCATTGTTTTTTCAGCTGTTTTTAATAAAAAGTGGTTCTTCATTTCAGGAAAGCATCTGGAAGCATTGTTTCCAAATAAATTGCTTTTTGACTAAACTTTAAAAAACAAGCTTCTGAACGAAGTGAGATCTAGCAATTTATAAGAGAACTGCCAGCAAATAGTAAAATATATTGTTCAGATATAATTAGAGCAGCAGACTTAAACAATAAAGTTTGAAGTGTTTGGGCTATACCTGACTTAATTTAGAAGGACATTCTATCAGAAAAAAACTGTTTCAGTGCGAGGATGAGTGAGGGAGTACTGATAAACCCATGCTACATTCAATCTAACAGTATCTACACAGCCTTGCCAAACAGAAAATTCAACCCCAAATGGAAAGGAGCTTGTAGTCACTAGGGCCTGTGTTAATGCTAGTGAAGTTAAATCAGACAGACAGATGCTACACATATGAGCAGCAGTATCTAAAACTCCAAGCTTCAGTTGGACAACAGCCATGAGCCAATCTGACCTGCTGAGCTATTTCTAAAATGCCATTAACTCAGTATTAGGATACCAATGCCACTGTGATGTTAGAGGACAATCAATTCAGCCTTTGGATAGCAACAGAGTGCCATTATGCCAGACTCATGGACCAAAGCAAAATCTATAATGCACAACAGGAACATAGTTACTCGTGTCACTGTGGAGGTTCATTTAAGTCTTGTGTGTGGGAAGGCTCTTCATCCTTTCAAATCAAGACATTACTCATGACTGTTTTCCTTCCAATAGTTCATCTGCATGAACCACCTCTGAAAAGTGTTCTCACTTGCTCATTCATGTGCTGTCTCCCCCACAAAGGTTTTTACCAACAGATTTTAAGAGGAAATGCTTTTCAGTGATGCACAGTGCAGCGTTTTGGGGCCGCCTGATCCTACGGGCTCGGTTCCCCTTGGCATTTGCCTGGCTGGAGGCAGATGGCAGTGGGGGTCTCCGGCAGCAGGGAGCAGATGACAGGCTCCGGGGGTGCTGTCTGCTCCAGCATGCTGCAAGGCAGCCAAACTGAGCTCCTCAGGGCCAGTCCTTCTGTGGCATTCTGAGGATCGCTCTAAATCTGGGAAGGAGGTAATCAGACTGTAGCTGCCTATGATGTATCTGCAGCCTTAGAAAGCTGATTAATATTTTCTTTGGGAGTGAGACCTCAATATAGTCACTCCCAGCAACCTATCCAATTCTTTTTTAAAGGCTTCAGCATCAGATACCAGCAGCATACAATCTTACATTAACCAAATTTTATCTTTAATATTTACAGAAGCAATGAAATTAAAAGATACCATAGGCACATCAAATTGTAGGAGGTACCAAGCCATGAACTGTATTTTGTGCTGGTTTATATCCCAAACTGTGTCAAATCATAAGACCATTGGATATGTAAGAGCAGGGATGACCCCACTCTGGAGAGGCATGGGAGTTGGTTGCAACAAAGGGATTTTAAATTTAAGTTTCCCAGAAGTTTGGGGATTGTGAAGATTAAATGTTGCTTTGGAATCATCTGTTGTCTGAGGCGTTCAGTCCGGTGCCTTGACCAGACACCACATGCTGCTTGTTCCCTGTGGCAAACCTTTCACACTTGGCAGCTTGGAGAAAAAACAGAATACATTTTCTGGAACTTCACACATACATTAATTCTTGGCCAGAGTTAAAGGAAAATCAAAACAATCGTTTCATGGATAAAATGTTAAACCATCGAAAAGGGCGACTTCTAATAAAGCTGATGATTTAATCCATATCAGCAAATTGCCCATAGCTGGACCATAAAATTGTCATGGCAAATAGTCCAGTGTGAAGATTTTAGACTGTGGGTCAAAAGCACTGGCGTTTCCCATCACCCTCAGAAGCACAAAGCATAGCTCAGAGTCTGTGATAACAGAAGGACCAATCACTTTCAGGTGAGGACATAAAGCACCTCAGCCTGTCCTCCACAGGGGAAAGGGAGACAGAACCCACTCAGAAAGAACTGCTAGTGAGGAATGCAGTCTAAGATACCCTGCTGGGAAAGTGGTTTGTTTGCACAATTGTCTTATGAAAGATGGCCTACTAGATAGCTGTGGGGATTTCATTGTTGGTCTTCTACAGCCAGTGGGGATGTAACCTTTAGGTCCTCAGATGCTCCCTAGTGCAGCAATCTTTGTCCTCAGTAACCTTACTAGCCATCACACTTCTCATCCAACAAACATTTGGAAATTCCAGCCTGATTTCTCAAGACCTCCTAAAAAGTAACTGAAGCAATATCCCCAAGTCAAAGATAATCACAAATGCCTTCCTGCTTGCAGAAAGGAGCTTTAAAACTTAGTCACACAATAATTCATGTAACTTGGCTACTGGTGGGAGCAATGGGAAGAGATAGTGAACCTAAGTAGTGGTTTATTGTGGAAGGGAGGAGAAACCATTGTAATCCCCCCCAGAAAATCTGTGCTGAATGGGATCCTATGCATGAACAGACTCCCACTGTTAAGCTCCGGGGTGACAAACACTTTAACCTCAGGCAGATGAGGAAAAAGTGCTAGACTGGACCTTTCTGCCTATTGGTCTGTGAGGTGAGATACTACACTGTGTAAGGAATGTGCTCAACTTGGCTCCCCTGGGTTCAAGAAGAGATGAATCCGCACTGTAAATCTGAGTTCATCCCAGACAAGATTACTTAACTCCTTTAGAGCTTGCTGGTATTTCTGCTTTTTGTCTACCAGAGAGCATCATCCTTTCAAATTCCAGGCAGAAGCTTCCCAGAATCTCAGCAATATTTCCTATTTTTCACTAGTAAATTCAAACAAAAGTATCTTCCCACATGTCTTTGTGCAAGGAGAACCAAGTATTAAGTTGCTCATCCTTCTGGCTCTGCTCTTACACAGCTGAACATGTGCTGTTGTTGCAGATCCAAACACCACTTCAACATGTACATGCTTCCCAGATTCAAAAACCATTCATAGTGGAGCTCAGGACAGGCCTGTGGAAGCTTGCCAATGCTCAGGTAAAATTTAAATGAATTAAGTAATGTTTCTTTGGGGTACTATGAATGGTTTTGATTAGAACTACTTAAGCTAAAAAGATCTTTCCTTTTACTCTTGTGCACTGCTATTTCCTCAGGAGAGATTTAAAACAAATTTTCCAGATACAGATGCCTATTTTTGTATTGGAGTGTTGCACATCTTCTACGTGGCTAAGAGGTGCAGATGTAGCTGGCATTATTTTCATTCTCCAAGCTGTTAAATACATCAAGCTCTAGACAAAAAGAAGATTGGTACTTTTCAACCCCTATGTAAAAATAATCAGATGTCATAATCGTGAGAAAGAAGTCGAGGCCACATCGAAGTCTGAATTTATGCTGCAAATTATACTTGAAACATCATGGTGTTGGAATCCTTATGATGGGTTCATTCCTACTAGGCAAAGGGCTGACTGCAAAGGTCATTTGTGCCAGGAGTTGGCAGAGCTCCCATTTGGCCTTGCTGGCCAGCTTGGCGGAACCAAATTGCACCAGGGGAAAAGTCAGGGAGATGAGGAAGGATGGCTGTTGTGGCAGAGCCACTAAGCAAGGAACCTCAAAACTATCAAATCCAGACAGCCAAAGTGGCAGAATCTGTTCAAAATGGCATTGATTTAGGAAGGGAGATAGAAGTAAAATAACATTTCATTCTAACTATCATACATGTAAGGCCTACTGCTTCTGGAAAAGATTTGTCTGTTCACCCAGTCTAGAATTCAGCCCTTGTTTTGAAATGTAAAAAAGGTATTTTCTCACCGTCCAGGAATATTTTGCATGGTCCAGAATTCAGGAAATCCTGTTATACCACACTTAGGAGATGGGTGTCTGTCTGACCTTTAGGAAGCCGAATTAACAGAAGTCATATCAGTCAGAGGTATTTTAAAGCAAAATTAGCAGCATGGAATCCTGTGGAGTGACCTGACAGGGCAGCATGTGTTTGCTTTACAGCTTGACCTTCCAGCACTAGAAGTTTAAACAAATTCAGAGATTTTCACTGGCCTTGGTACTCGGCTTCTCTTATCCTATGCCACTTCTCACGAACTGTGCAAAATGTTACATATGCAATGTAAAATTGCAATTTTTCTTCCCTGTGACTTTTTCCCATAATATAAGTCTACTATTTGCCTGAAAACCAACAGGGAGCAAAAGTTATTTAAAGTAAGACTTTTTCTGTTTGGGGCAAATCAACTATCAGTCAGAAAAAACAAGGGCATATTAAGTGAGTTTCTCCTGAACTTGTTTTTACCATATTTACACATGGGACCATAGGGAATTGCCAGAACTAGACAGGTAAATAAATGCACAGAGCTTTCAGAAGACAGTGCAAAGCCAAGGCATAAAGAACAAAGACGTTAGGGACACAGTACCAACTCTCCTGGGAGACTTATTAATGAAGGTGGTAGGATTAAAGAGAAGAGGACAAAGAATCTTAATACTTACTTTTCACTCTCCCTCTCCCCAAGACTTCTCCAGGGAAGGTTTTTGAACGTTTGAACACACTCAGACCTAAGGGGACAGAATTAGGAATCTGATCTGGCATCCTGTTTCAGGGACTCTCTATGATCTATGGAGTTGACATGACTGCTCTCACACATTACATCTTACAGTAATATTATTGCAGCTGTGAAGAAATCCCAGTGTCTGTATTTCTGGATGATTACAGATGGACATCATGCCCTGGATATAACCTTTTGGTATGGCATGTAGTAAACTGTAAATCTACCATGACAATCAGGAACAGAACTTCAAATCAAGAAGCATTGGTTTTAATTGCTCAACACCCAATGATACTGATAGGAATGTGGCAGTCAAAGCAGAAAATAAAGCTCTGAAAATGCGCCAGTCCTCAAGTCCTCACTATGTCAAAATCATCCCATTATACTGAATTCAGCACTGGCATGAAAACTATTCAGGGACACACACTCAACTGCAATTTAATCTGAGTGATGACTGCAGTTTAGCCCATAGTATTTCCATTAAAATGTATTCAAAAGATAGCTCTTATCTGTTCCTCCGTTTAGCAGCAAAGCTAGACATGGCAGCTAAAAAATGCATTTACTAAAATATTCTCAGATACAGTTATAACCTAGTTTCCTAGACTATGCAATTAGCTGGAAGAAAATGGTCTTTAATTTTTACCATTATCTTTTGACCTTCTCTGGGCACCACATTTATCACAAACACTGTTCTGAATGAGGCAGAGACACCATTAGAGAACTTCCAGTGAATAGTTAGCAACAATAGCAAGAACTAGCACTTACAGGGATTTTTCCCCGCACCGTTAGCTCACAGATTGATTTTTTTCTTCTGCCTTGACTTTTTTCCTTTAATATATATTAACAATTTTGAGCCACTGGGAAAGTTGATTGGGAAAAAAAAAATCAGTATCCCCTAATGATGGCTTTGTTAGAATTGATAACCTCTCAGAGTACAATTAGGCAAGCTTCAGACAAGTAATGAATAACTGGGGAAGCTGAGAAGACCTTTTTTCTCCCCACAAAGTGTTCATACACACACAAACGCACAGAGTAAAAAGTTCATTGCTTATCTCTGCTGCCTTTCTCATAAATGTAATTAAATGTTTCCCTCATTGGTCCTTGAGAAGGATTACCTTCTCAGGCAGAAACAGCAAAGAAGAAAAGCATGGTTGTACTCTTGTATCTTTTAAATGGCTGTTATGTGAGCAGCTTAAAAAGCAGTATCTAGAAAGGTTTTGGGGTTTTTTTCCCACTGTACTTCTGGCACCATCGCTCCGGTGCGTCATTGACACTCATCTGCTAAAACAGACACACAATGTGCCGCACACTTGGCGTGTCTCAAACCAGGGGCTCTGCTGGACAACCAGGATGCAGAGTACCCAGCACATCTATCCCATGCTCCCAGGAGAGGACAAGTGATACAACTGAGTTTTTAAATTCAGAGATCTAATTTCATCACTTGTTATTAACTATACAGAGCTGCTCCCTATTGTGTAATTCATCAATTACAATAATAGTGCATTGAATTATAATAATAGTTCCTGATCCTATTCTCCATGCCCCCCCCCCCCCCTTTTTATTTTTACAGCTAGAGAGTCTACCTATCAGCAGTTTCAGGGGTTTATTATTATTCAAAATGAGGTTTAACACCTAAGATAGAAAGCTGTTTTTCTTTTTGAATTAAATCTGGCTGACATTTACTTAGTCATTTCTCAGATCTACAAGTAAAACAAGAGAAGTAGCTTTGTTATTTCAGTCTGCTTTTATAATTTTTCTAGGCCAGCCTGAATTAAAAAATGAACAGGAAGCCCATGTGCTGGGCTTTGCAAATGAAAAAGCCCTCTGAACACCTGAAATGGTAGACTAAATTCAGGGGTTATATGTCAAGTGGTTCAAGGTTTTCATCATAGATAGATACAAGAGTTTGAAGCTGAAGTCCCAGCTCTGCTTAAATCAAAACCCAAGACTCATGATCTCTTCAGCCCAAGATCATGTAAACCAGTCAGGAGGAAGGAGGAGCATATCTGAAAGTTAAGTTGGAAGGAGTCTAAATTAAACATCCTTGTGTGATTCTTCATTATGAAAGATGTCCCCAGAAGGCAACAAACAACCCCAAACAGAGCTGGAGCTTTAGTGAGATCAGAGGTCTATAGAATTTGGTAGATAATAATAACACTTCTATAAAATATTAAAGTAATTTCTAGAGCACAAGGAAAATTTCACCCTGTTACAATAATCTACAGATGGACTTAAAATTAATGGAATTAATTCAAGAGTTTTCTATTACATGCCGTAATTTTTCCACAACACTGTTGCTATTATCTAAGACTTGGCTGGATGACTCACAAACACTGGAAGTGACTCATGCTTTCCACTGAGATCACCACTAGGACAGGTAAACCCTGAAGAAAGGTGCTTCTGGCCGGTATGCAGAGACAGCAATTCACGCATGAAGCCAGGAGACAGATGTTTTCCCAGCTGAATGCTCCTAGTCATTTCGGCCACCTCAGAGCAAGGCAATTGCTGCCATTGCAGTGTGGAGACCAGCCAGGCAAGGCTCCAATCTGTTTGGGGAGGCAAGGGTTCCTCATTTTTGCTGTTCTGCCATAGCATCCAATATCACTCTGACCATTTTGATATCTTTACAGAATCACTGGCCACTGATGATCTTGCTGTAGGTATCAAACGTTTTACTAGAGAAGAATGGTTGGCAACACCTCCAGCTGTGAGGACATAGTAGACCCAACAGAGAAAGGAGACTACTGCTCACCTAGGCATCATACTGGAAACTCACCAAGCCTAGCGCACAGTGAGAAAGGTGCCCTCCTTTCCTCTTCTCCCGGTATTTAATGCAGAATGAGGAAAACCAGGACATGGTTCCTGATGAATTCCCATGAGTTAAAATATGGACTCTATGGAAAGTGGTACAGCATAGAGGATCTCTAACTTAAGACACTTGTCCTGACAAGGAAAAAAACTACCATCTATGCTAGATGGCAAAAAAAAAGCCTGAGTAAAACTATGTCAGTTGTTGGAACATGTAGTAGAAGGTAGGTACTTTCCTGTGGTTGAAAAGGGTACTTCCAGCACCTATCTGTATTCCCAAATGGTACCAGCTCGAGTGACTTGCACAAGTGCTACACCACATATAGGTTTCGCCACATAGTTTTATTTTTCTAATGGCAGTAAAAGACAGGTAAAATATATTAAAAACACAGTGAAAATACGTTCACATAGCTATTGAGAAAGGGATTCAGGGAGAAAGAGCAAGGCACATAGAAAACATATTTTCTGCATGAAGTAACTGTTCTTTCTGCTTAGAAAAAGTCTTTGGGGTTCAACGAGGAATTTCAATAGGAATCCCAAATGTTTTATTTCCCTTGAGCATGTTCATTAAGCATGTACAGGCAGACTTTCAAACATACTCACTTCTCAACAACTCCTATTAAGAATAATGAGACTTGCTGTATGCTAAACAAATTAAAGATGTAGCAGGAACAGGATAAGGAAGCAAAGCCTTCACAAACACGGCAGTGCCAAGGATCTGCCACTGAGCTCAGCATTGCCTCTTGGCCTGTTCTCCTGTGTCGGTGCTACTGGAAACAGTTGTCAGATGGGGCAAACATTGTGAGCTGGTTTCTCATTGCAGTCATGCAGCACCTAACCCTGAGAAACTACGGACAACTATGTCATTATTTGGCTTCATCATATTTACATTGATCTGACACATACACAGAGGAATGGGAACCTGTCCCTGAAACTCCACATGCCATGTAGGAAAGGAAAGTCACTTCTTGAGCCAATGGCCTGTTCAATTAGTGCCAAGAATCACAATATATTAATAATATTTTCTTTGTGGCGTTAAGAAGCTTGGAATTAAATCCAAAAGAGCAAAGCAGTTGCTTGGAAAAAGTGTTGCGCACTTTCACTGCTGTCGTATGTCAGCCTGCCAGCATGACTGATCCTACAGAAGATGAGCCAAAATAAAGAGTGGGTGATTTCCTTTGCAATGAGAACAATAAAATATACTTGCTATTAGAAACAAGTCATAAAGATGAAAAGGAATGTGGAATGAAAAAAATAATATTATGAAATATTTCTTGCAAATACTTGAAAATATAATGAAATAATTAATCTCTGATTAAGATTGTCTCCATAAATGATGGGTAAGGTAATCTGCTGATAGCAACTGTTTTTCAAAACTGACAAAGCTAAATCAATTGACATCCCATTTAAGCCAAAACAATGTCCACCAAAATTTTGTGTTATCTTAATTGAGGCTGTTTATATGGGGGGAAGGGAAGAGCAGAAGAAAAAGAAGAAAGAGAATCACACTTAAATTAACACAAATGTGCTCTTAGCTACCCCACCCTGAGGTCCTGAATTTAACAATCCTGCTTGTTGTACCTGAGTTTAGAATAATACCTTCATTCATGACACCCAGTACACAGGCACAGTTGCTGCTGAAGCCCTTTAATGGGTAATCTCTTAGAATGTTACTCAGTGCATGCTCCAAAGAGCCAAGTTCAAACAGGGTAATAAACCCTGCAAATGGGGAAAGGAGGAAGAGAGTAAACAATACTTCAAATGATTAAAGAGAACAACCAAAAATATTTCAGATCAAATAAAGTCTTAAATAAATAACAGAGAAGACAACAGTGACAATGAATGGCAGCAAGAAGATCTCTGTGATCCTAGTGAGTGTATCTTTGGGGAGATGGGAATATAAGTGTCTTTTCACATCACAAGGTGGCTGTGAAGATAAGAATGTTGCAATCTGCAAGGCATTCAGGTACAAGGATGATGGAGGTCATACTAACTTACAAAGGTCAAAGTGTGGTCACCTAGAAAATAACCCGAAACAACAAGAAAGAGATCTGTGGTTGCAGCTGGTATGGGGCCTTCCTGTAGCTACAGTGTTCCTACAAATGAGTCTGATACTGCCACCAGCTAATATTTGCAGACATCCACTAGGCTCTACAGCCAAGCCAACATAAGCATGTTAATGCAGAGCTGCTTCAGCAGACCTCAAAATGTGTAGTAGAAATCCTTTTGCTTCTGGTGTTCCAGGTACTGGTACTTTCCTGATAGTTTAAACTCCTGGATTCCACCCCGCAGTGCAAAACTGGAACCAGTTTAGTAAAAGCACTGAGTCAGTCTCATTGACTGAGCTATTGAATGAGCAGTTTAGTGCTGTAACTACCTACATACTGATGCACAAACTTTCTGAAAGGTTTTCCTGGAGTTTTATAGGCTTATAAAGACTGGTATATATGACACATATTTGTAAATATGGATAAATACACAGGAGAATCCATTTATAGGATTTGAATTTAACCTGCAGATCCAATCATCTGGGAGACGTTCTTTTGTTTTGCCATTTTACTTCTTTTACTGCTTTTTTTACTCCCTTCGAGTGAGGGATACTCTACGGTAATGTACTCATTTCAGCCTTCCTCTATTAATTGATATGCTTTATCTTAGTCCTCCTCCCTGCTGCATATAAAAACAAAGGACAAACATGTTAATAGCATCAAGAGATACTGAACGGATATTTAAGGTGATTAACTGGCACACACACCTGGTCACTCACATTAACCCATATCAGAGTGTTCCATGAGGTACCATTATACAACATGCTATAAAACAAGGTTACCAGGCCAAAAACCAAATTACTAAATATTTAGATCTGATACCCAGCTGTAACTCATACCAAGTCAAAATTCAGTACAGCAAGATGAAGTAGGGGGAAGGAAAAGGAAAGAAAAGCAATTTAGAAGAGACACTAATTATCTTTTGCAGTTCAAGCAGGGGAAATACATAAGCAGGGAATTATCTACGTTATATTCAGGGACAGTTTGGATTACAATCTTTTAATAAAAGGCCATAAATTACTATGTAAGAAAATCAGGTAAAGAAAAGCTCCGTAATAAAGCTGCAGTTACATTCTGGTTTGACTTGGGTGTGGAATCGGGCAGAAATTGCTCATGGGAAGTTTTGGCATCTGTCACAAAAATGTATTTAAAACCAAGATGAGTTTCAGCTGCAAAGCAGGAACCTGGATTTCCCCAAAGCTCACAGATGTTTGACTCCAAGGTTTGGTTCAAGCTCATCTATATGTAAAGAGTTGAATTAACCCATTAAGATTTACTCTAGCTGTTATTTTAAACCTGTTTTGAAAAGTAAAATAAAAAAAGGAATTTAAGCATCTACAGTTTAAGACAAATGGTTGATCTCTAAACCCAACTGAGATGCATCCAACCAGGTCTGAATAATCACAAAAATTCACACTCCTACCTCCCTAAAGTCACTTTTAGTCAAATAACTTGGTATGCAGTCACTGATTATTTTAATTTGCACATTAAGATTTCCACAGTTGCTTTGCAGAGAGACAATTCCTTTGGCATTTGATTTGCCTTCCACACTACACTCTTCTTGCTTTTGTTCACTGGATCCAGTCTTTGGAGTGTATTCAGCCTGTTATCTGATTCTTGTTATTTGTACCTTTCTTTGATGCAAAACAGGAGCAAAAAACAACTACCACAAACATGGTTTATGTTCTGAGGTTGCACCTAAAATAGCTGGGGACGAGTGGGGAGAAGATATAGCAGGGAATAACAAGAACAGTATTTCTTTTCAACCAAGCCATTGTCAGAGGGACTCACAAAGCCAGGAATGTGAAGCAGCTGATGAAGGTCAAAGCTACTGCCATTCAGAACCTCAAGCCCACCACAGTGTTACAGAGGTGATTGAGACTGCTCGCTGCTGCCCTCAGCAAAAACAGTGTGTGCTGTGCTCACAGAAAAGAAATCCAGACTATCCATCTGAAATATTTTGAATAAAGCAACTGTTGCTTGTTCAGACCTATAGAAGTCAAATCTCTCTTTAGGTAACCATATAAACAGCTTATGGTTTTTCCTTCAGGAAATGGAGCACATATCCACTTATACTCTGAACTGTTTTGAGTGACAAAGGCCTAGAGCCAAGGATTTTGCTTCCATTAGCCTTATCATAGATGCAGGTCACACCAAACATGAAACACTCCCATTTCTCAAGACATGCGTCCCATGGTAAAAGCCTTTTCTTTAGCTGGCATCAGTCAATAACCAGCTGCAGTTTGCCATTCCTTTCTCATCTTACTATTTTTTTCTTTCATTTTGACACAGTTCTGACCTTAGATATCTTCACATGTGGCAAAGCGTGTGGCCTAATCTTCCTCCTGCTGCCTACATGCTGTGAAAGTCCCACGATGGCATTTCACTCCAGCACCTGGTGCCACGTGTTCCCATGAATCACCCCACTGAACACCTGTGGTCCATCTGCTGGTGGCCATTTACCCTGCAGATTTCTAAACCCAGAAAATATCACCTAAACATCTCACTGCTTGAGAGGTTTTAAGAAAACAGCAGGGCCTCTGTGGTTACAACTGCTCTAGGTAAAGAAAGATCATAGGATCAGTGGATAAATGAAGTGTGGCAGCCTGTCACTCAGTTTTCAGTGGATCAATATCATCTCAGCCTCAGGACACTTGACATCTCTTACCAGGAAGTGGCAAAGAGAGCTCAGGTAGCGCTAGAGCCTACATCTGCCAGCTCTGGCAGACACAGCTTTTCTCTTGCTTTTCTCCTGCAGCCTGGCTCTGGTAAGCCCTTTGCATATTACCCCTCACCTTCTCCTGCGTGACAGCAAGGATAGGTCTCAATCCCAGGACTGGGATCCCAAGACCAAGAAGTCCTGGACACTGACACAGCCCTGTTCACAGGCTGAAAGCCATCCCAGCACTCACCACATTACCAAAGAGGAAGGACCAAACCTATCAGATCATACATCTCCGACACCACCACTCTCTGGGGAGTAGCCTTGGCTTGTCACAAGTACATAAGCCTAGAAGACTAGGGGATGGCCAGATATGAAGCTTCCATCCCTACTTGTTCAAGGCCCCATTCGGCTTATAACCTCATGGTTATAAGTCCATAAATGTCCATGGCAGCTTTTTCTGCACAGCACTGCTCTGCTTCAGGACTATTTGCTGTTTTCTCATCCCAGTCCTCATGGGCTGAATGAGTAACTTCCATTAGCAAGGGACACTATCTTGCTTTGACACCTGACTGGTTTTTTTCAGTTTCTTCATTCAATAGTAAGCAGTCAGAGGTATTTAGGAACAGTACTCAATTAGTAGAACTGTGTCAAGCTCGATTTTTCATTACAATCTTTATAAGTCAGCTCTCTGTAATACTGAGTGTGGTATACTGTCTCAAGCACTCAGAAGAATGCAGATATGTGGATCATCTCCCAGAGGAAGAGAAGATGGCTTGTTACTTGTAACTTGAATTCTTTGAGGTATGCTGTCTACATTTTTGCTCTTTATCTGCCTCTCTCACCTTACTCTTGACTATTTCTACTTGACTCACACTTTCAGAAGAGCTGAAGGAAAGGACATTCTCTCCTAGCCCACATGTACACCTAAGAGGAGGGCAGATACTCCCCCTCAATCCACTATTGCTTAGGAAAAAGAACAGCTTAAATGCTGTGTCCTCTTGACTCACATTCATGAACACACACAACAGAGACAGGATCTTAAGCAACTTTGATTACAGGAAAGTGGCACCACTTGGGCCTGAGAACATGTGATTTCCTACACACAGGGTTGCTTAGATATCCTCAAATTTAATCAAATATTTTGATTCCTATCCTACAAGAAGGAGAAACGATGAAAGGCTGCGTTATTACCACAGTCTTTCTAACTTTGTCCAGTGTTGCTGCAAATGACACAGATGATACATATTTGGGAAGATAACTAAGCTCCCCCAGATATTCCTGGCTTATATAGCAATGTAAGCACAGAATTAGAAGAAAGTGTATTACATTTGGAGTCACTTCAAGTCTTCTTTTGCAATGGAATGGTTATTTCTGGTGAACGAACTAAAATAGAAAATAGGGCACAAAGCTGGCAGCATTGCTGACCTGTCATAAATATGCTTATGATTGTTACATATTTACATTACAAATATTTTTAAGTGCTCCTGTTGAAACCCTGTGTTTTGCAAACATCCGCAAATCTTCACATTTTGAGTGAAAATAGAATCCCACTTTGATAACTGAATAAGTAATGGAATTACAGGAGAACAATCCTCTATGTCTCCTTCATCTTAATAAACCATTGGTCAGTCATTTGCCAGACTTTCAACTTCCAGCTTCTCCTATTGACAGGGATTACTCTCTGAGAAGTATAATTAGGAATACGCTCCCTTGGAATAATTTTGGGTGCAGCAGCCCACTGAAAAACACCTCAAGTTTCTAAAAAACACCTCAAGATTCTAAAAATCTCAGAACAAAATGGCGTTTTCGGACATGAACAATGTGGTGAGACAGGCCCTTGTCTTAGGTATTGCCTTCCTTACCTTTTTTTTACCTTGTCTTAGGTACATACCTTTTCTTAGGTATTATCTAACCATGCTTTCCCCCTTCCCAACTGCTCTTGGCAAGAAAACATAGTAAATCCAGGCCTACAGCAAATCTTGAGAGCCTCAGACATTTTCCCAGAGGAAGAACACTGTAATCTGGCTGAGGCATATGAAAGTTTGGGTATTTCTAGGGTCTCTGCATTCCAAGATAAATAAAGCAGCAAACTCTTACACACACCTGCTGCACTCCACTGCTGGCAAACCATCAAGCCTCTCTCCCTGTAGGGAGACTTGGATAAGCAGCAGTCTTACTTGGACTCCAGTCCAATTAAGTTCTGCAGGAAGAGGGTAAAGACCTCTTCAACCACCCTACCTAGCTGCCAGTCCTGGTGCTGTGACCTCCAGCTCTATCCTGGAAACCTGCATAGAAAGTTTGCTGCCTGACTACAGGTTTAGTCAGCATCTTATTTGTACAGTTGATGAGTAAGTGAATTTTGTTTATATCAGCGCCATCTCCCTTGCCAAGAGCAGTAACAATACACATCTTTTGGAAAATAAGGGCACACATTTCCATGGGAGAAAAAAAAAATAGCTCGCTGTTGACACCTCCTTATAATTTTGGTTACTTCATGGTAAACACCACACCTAATAATATGTGCAGCAGATTTTGCCAATTGCTGATTTTCAAGTACTTGTAGGATATAATCTCTACTCAGAAGGTAACCCCAACTAAAACTATGCAAATAAATGGAATCTTCATTTTAATGCCTACTTTCAGGGCCTTGCCCTTTGTTAAAAAAAAAAAAAAAAAAAAAGAAAATAAATTCCTTCAAGAGCATGTGAGTTAGAAGGAAATATTTTGTTGCTTTTCTGGGTAATTTTTCTGAGAAATTTTGAAACAAATGGTTCAACATTTTAATTTTGAATAAACAGAAAACACATTTTAACTTTTGAGATTTTTATCTTCTGTTTTCTTCATATCAAGTCCTATTTAATGAATAGTGAGAATCCTGCTTGAAACAGTACATTTGTTTCAAAACACAATTCACTGGGGATCACTTGCCCATGTGTAAAATTGCTCAGTGCAGACTTTTGTGCAATAGCAGCCTCCCAGTGGACCATACTGACTGATTCTCCCCAGTTCATATAGATACCACAGCAGAAGCTCATCACTGACTCAGGAGCCTTTCAGTCT
Organism: Monarcha castaneiventris obscurior; assembly: GCA_026261815.1. Classification (NCBI taxonomy): domain Eukaryota; kingdom Metazoa; phylum Chordata; class Aves; order Passeriformes; family Monarchidae; genus Monarcha; species Monarcha castaneiventris. The sequence goes on along the minus strand of JAMPIT010000230.1, from coordinate 49,283,682 downwards.
CTTTGTTCTAGAAGATTGTTCCGTTTCCTTGGTGATCATGTGGTTAGTTTAGATGCATTCAGCAGTGTGGTAGCATTTTCTTTCTCTCAATTTTCTAGACCAGACATAGCCAAATAAATCACTGCTGAGTAGTGTGTGATATTTTGTCTAACATTCAGACAAGTCTTGCTAGAAAGGTTGAATTCTGTTTTCTCTCCTTTCCATAAGTATATCCCCCTCTTGTAAACTACAGCCTTTAATCCTTTTCACCGTCACGGACAGGTACACAAAGAGGGACATACACTTTGGAGTACCCAACCAAGAGGGGCAACCTTCTAATCTGGAGTCAGCTCATTCCTGGTAAAATCAAACACACTCAGTGAAGTGAACTGACCAGCCTTGAACGCTAATTACCAAAAAAGTCAGTTCCTGTTAGCCACAAAAACAGTTGCCACCTAGGCAGTGTAGACACTTTACCAAATTTCCTTCTTATGAAGAAATAGATATACCATAAAATCTTATGTATGCTTTGCTGGCAACTTCCCTGGCATAATAGATATCAAACACGAGTTATGAGATTAAATAGAGACTGGCACCATCACATACTTTCCTTTGCTGCACAGCCAAATTCAATTTTGTGCTGCTGACCCTTGCAGCTAAAATAAATGTACAGCTGGGATGAAGCTGGCCAGTGACTCCCATTTGCTTAGCTTTGCCGGGGTAAAGGATGCTTGGAGTACTGCCCAGGCATTGCCTGCAAGTCTCCAGGGCAAATGCCTTTTGCAGAGGCATACTTGAGTGACAAAGTACACTGAGCATTGAAGTAAACAATGCAAAACAGCTATAAAACAGACATCTGGAAAATGGGGAACAGATCTGAACCTGAAAAGAGACGTCCTTTTCTCCTGTATCCTTCCAGTGCCTGTGGTGTTCTCTCCCTCCAGCGGCACAAAGCTGGGTGTAGTAAAGCTGAAACTATGGATAATACAATGATTGTTAAAGGTTTTGGTGAACTTTTGTTTTCCTTATAGATCACTTTTTACGTTTTACATGAGAGAACCTCATGCTCACCTATAGTCTTCTCATTTCAAAGTCACAACAGAGCTCACATCCCCACAGCACTGGATCTTAATTCTTGGGAATATACACCTCACCTTGGTCCATGCAGCTTTCATGAGTCATATTGCATCCCTTTCATGTGCCTCTTCTCTGAAGGCAGATGGGCATGGGCCCCAAACCAAACTCAGTTTTCAAGAAAGGCATTTAAATGCACGAGAAGCAGCTTGCTTAATTGTTCTACCTCATGCATATTCCAACAGGTTCTGGAGAGCATCAGAAAGCTGGAGCCACCTGTGGTTTAGGTGGCCAAATAATAAAGAGTCTCTCTAGTACTTTTCAGCTTGAAGAGAGTGCCAAAGGGAAAATCAGACAAAGACCAAGCAGATCTCATGACACTGCGTCCCTCTGTGGTCTAGTTTAATTCCTCACTTCCACTCTAGCCCAAAGCTAACCTGCCCACTTAGGTTATAACACTCTGCCAGCCTGACACAGCAATCACAGATACAGATCCTTCCTTCTTCTCCCTGGCAATTTTACAATAGCAATTTCCCTTCAGCTGTGGGTATGGTGAGCATATGAAGAATACTTGACACTACAGGTTCTTTAGGGTGGGTGATTAGAAACACAAGTGATGCTGTGGGGATGCCCTGAGACTCCCTGCCTCAGCTTCTTTGAAAAGACAGCACTTTCTTTAGGTTGCAATTACAAGGTACACAAAACAGATAATGGGCAACAGCCCTGCACACAGCTGTAACTCATTTAGAGAGCACTCTTCCTTGCCCTGGAGCTAATGCCATGGAGAAGCTCTTCCATCCTTCTTTTGGATTGGTTTATTGTAATGCCCTTTTCTATTTTGATCAAGTTTATTGCCACAGAGGTAAGTTATTGTCTGAGTTATTTCACATGCCTAGTTAATACAGTGCATGTTCAACCATGTATTTGTTGGTGCTCCAGCATGTAGAAGCTTAGCTACAGCCCCAAGGGTTGCATCAGTTGTCACTATGAATTCTTTTGATCCAAAAGAGATCACGTCTTGTCTTAGGCATGTGTGTTATCTCAAATAGCAATGTCAGTGCAAATAGATAAATAAGAGTATTTTGTTTGCTCTTCCTCATTTTTGCTCTGCTTGGTGCATTGTTTTGAATGGGTACAGTTACTCCTTTATATGGTGCTGAGTAGAGACTGAAATGTGTCACCACTCCACCTGTCCCTCCTGATGATAAAAATCAAACTCCATAGACCAAACAAGCCTAGCAGAGAAAAAGAGCTCTCAGGTATCTGTTTTTGTTAGAAAGCCTGGGGTACTGTGGGGCAGATTTGGCTTCAAAGAGATCAGTAACAATGGAATCCAGCCTGGTGGCTGTCTCCTGTTGCTCTTCCAATGATGCCTACCCTTTCCAGCTATCTGCCCTGCCCTGACCGTGAGGGGCTCCCTGAGCACCATTAGCTTGGCCTCACTACCATCAGTGGCAACAGCACGGCCAAACTTTCTCTGAGTTCTGAGCACAAGATATGAGCAACCAACGCAGGAGCCAAAGGATATTTAGCCCTATGAAAGAAGCAACATAGCAAACATTTTCATAAGGTCTATGTACCATCGATGAATAGTCACACCAGGTTTAAGCTGGTTATAGGCTGAAGCCAGCGATCACACAGGCAAGGGCAAGGGCTCGCAGGGAAATACATGCATTTGCCTGGATAATTGTATTAATATGCTGCAACTATTACTGAGTTGTTAAAGTCACTAAGTTTAATAGCTCTCTGCAAAGAAAGACAAGATATTAAGGCAAGGCCCTCACTGTTAAGCACCTTACAGCAATCCTTTGAAGGCTGTCATTGGAGAAGCAGAGCCTGGCTAAAGGTCCTGCTAAACTGGTTTCAAGGAGCAGGGCAGAAATCCATGAAAGTAAAAAAAACAAAGGACTCTTGCTTCAGTGAGGACATCAGGCTCTTGGCCAAATGCAGAGATTGTGTTAATGTTTTGTATTATGCCAACATAGATGCAAGTCCTTGCCCCTCTTTGTCTTGACCAGAAATGTTGCAGCAAGAAGACAAAAGTACTGACAGATGAAGGGGAAAGGAATGCCCTGATATAAAATATAATGATTTTGTATCAGATGATGGAGAGCAAGTTTGATGGAGGCATTATTCAGCAGCATAGGATTCCAGCTTAAAGGACCTGCACTCAATTTGTTGGTCCTCTCTTCAGTCCCTGTGTGATCCTGGACTAGTCAGACACTGTGCTTCCCCTCTGGAAGAAGCATCAGGCAGTGCTTCCCTGCGTGTTTGTGAGGATGTGCTCAGGCATAACACTACAGGCTCTCAGTCTGTGGAAAGAGACACTGATAAGGCAATGGACCTGAGTGTTCCAAAGCACCACCAAGCTGTGGTTCCAATGCTGCGGTTCCAATGCTGCCTTGCCATCTTCCACTCTCCAAGGCACATATTAAACTGGTGATACAAATACCCCCTCTCTTGTAGATCAGATGTACTGATTACTTCAGGAGTTTTCAAAGGATTCATCCAGCAGATCTTTAGAACGTAAAACTCTGTTATCTGTCACTCACCGAAAATCAATAAATGAAATTTTAACTCCCATTTTTTAGTTATCTAGAAAAGCCAAGTAATTTACTGGCAATCACAATACAGCTTATGGTAAATAAATGTATTTTAATAACCAAAGCCACTTTACATTTTCTGCTGGAACTTGGTATATTAGTGAAACAATACATTCTGGAAATAGATACAAGGTAATCACAAAAGGTATGGTGACATATGAGATTTAAGTGAATACCAGTAGTTGTACCTCACTCCTAGGTCACATGTGTGCTCACTGAGTTCAGTAGCAAAAGTGTCACCAAGAGTAATGACAGCTGGTCTGACAACCATTCACTGGTTTGTTGTGAGCCAGTACCTCGAGGGCCACAGCTAGAGAAAGCTGAGCTTTCTGCAGAGTTCTTGCTCTTCATCTTGAAATGTCACACCAGGAGTAGTCTTACTGTGCTGCCAGAGATCACTGGCAGAGACCAAGAGACCTGCAGTAATCAAGCTACAAAAGCAACTTGCCACGTAGAGTCAATGGAGTATGTTTGTCTCAGCAACATTTCCTATGCTAATTAAAATGGATACATGCCACTCAGATCTGAAATTAAAAAGAAACACAGAAATCCAGCCTATCATTATATTGCTTTGTTACTTCTGGTAATGTATTCCCATTCATAAAAAAGTCTTTGGCATGCACAAATATCGTGTAACACTCTCAAAAGGGAGATCCTGTCTTGTCAGAAACTGGTTGAAGTACTTAAGGATGCAGAAAAGGAATAACTTCACCAAAAGAAACGCCTTTCTGCAATTGTCTATGCATTAGCCTGTAGTAAGGAGGCAGGCATTGGATATTTGGAGCAATTCATTCTGGTGGGACAGAATGAACTCATGCTGTGTGTGTGGTCTCAGGTCAGTCACCTTCAGAGGTACGTGATGGATAAACCCCTCAGCAAGGTTTCTGTACAGTGAGGAGGGCATCAGGAGTGCAGATGTATGTAGATCAAACAGAATGCCCATTACAGTAACTGAGGAAGTCCTGAAAACAACCATTTGCTCAGACATCATTTTTTTTCCAAAACATTGTGGTTCAGCAATAGTTGGTCACTGGTTGGCCCACTTTGCCTGTGTGTTATCCGGGCCCTCAAATTAAAGGCTGTGGTTAGTGGCAACACAATTGGGTAGGAAATCAGTTCACTAAAGGGGTGAATTTTACCTTTAGTGTCTTAGAAACACACAAATTTCAATCCCAGCGGTGCTAGGACTGCAGGATATGGGCACAGACAGAATGCTGTCAAGTACCTTAGCTAAGCAGCAATGGCCAGCTCTCAAAAAAGAAACAGCCAGGCAATTTACAGCCGAGGGGTTGCTTTATTGAGGGTACAGAACCTCTCTTGCTTCCAAGCACAGCTTTTCTCTGTTCTTCTCCTCCAGGGTTTCCTTGCACCCACCTGCAGCTTGTACGTCCCAGCCACACAGTGAGGCTCCGGGCGGCCGGGAGCCAGCTCTCCCTTCTCTCCTGCACCTGCATCCCAGAGATGCCAGTGCAGAAATTCCTAAATGGCTCAGGCTGCTCATAGACCTCAAACACTGCTTTCATATACAAAGCTGCATGTTGGGAACTGGTTAGCCAGCTTGAACTATGAATCAGCTTTATGCTGCTATGTTTCCTCCAGAGCATTCACCTTTGGGGCAAGAATGCCATTCATGTGTTTCGGCTTTCAACCCACATGTTTGACGAGATGGTGTATGGAAGCAGGCTTCCCTTGTGATAATACCACCTTTCCCCCCTCTTCCACAACTCACAATAAGATCACTGATGATCATCCTGCAAGTATATTGACATATTACAAAGAAAGAGAAAACACGAATTTCATTTTTTCATCTTACGAACTTAGTTTTCTCATTCCTTGTCTGCACATGCCAAAGGAAGACAAGAATAATTTTCTCCCAGCTGGTACCACACAGGATTTTTTATCTCTTGACACATATAAAGACCCGAGAAGTTCAGCTGTAGCTAATTTCCAGAACTGCAGGTGCAGAACCAGCCAGTCAGTACAACTAAAGCAGGGCTGTAGAAGCCTGTACATGATATAAATTTAGAGTCTTTTAAGTCTACCAAAAAGCAATGGGTTGTTTAAGTAACTTCTATCTAATCCCTTGGCTGTTACCTTCCATAAAACATTAAACAAATCCTTTATTAAAGAAGAAAAAAATCTTTTTCTCTAAATTGCCTTTGCTTTTTTGCAAGATGCTTCAGTTCGTTGTATTTGACCTTCTGTAGCTACTCCACAAATCCTTGTATTTTAACTTTCATAGTCTGACCTTTCTTATTGTCAGTTGCTTCTATGTTAACACTGACTGCACCACCCAAAGATCTCTTAGGAAAAATAAATATCTAATTGAACTTTGATATACTTAAAGAGAAGAGATGATCTGGCTGATTGTACGGATCTCTATTGTACCCTTAAAAGATGCAACGCATTAGTTCCCTCACCTCTACTGCTTCTTTCTGCACCAAAATCCAAAGGTAGAAACCATTTATCACTGGCTACATCTGTCATATCGTTTCTCATGTCAAAGCAGGTCTTGCATGAAATCAACTTGATGTGTCCTGTCATTAAATAATCTGATATTTATCCCATGTAAGAGAGGAGGAAAAAATGGGAAAGGCAGCAGCCTTGATCATTAGGCTTCATGGTCATGATTTCCTGCCTGGGTTAGAACACTTGGTTTTTGTTCATTTTTTTGTCTGTCTGTCTGTCCATTTATTTATTGATGCAGGATGCATTCCTACTATCCTATGTAATCTGTGACTACACAAAAGTCTTACATTGATATTATAATACAAAATGACCAAACTATTTGAAGAGAAAAAATTGCACATGAATGGATGCACGAAGGCACAAATCAAGGGACATCCTTTAGATCCTTCCTAATAGTTCTAAGCGAAGTTATTTTCACAACCCTTTGATGTTGAAATGCTATCTGTACTATATACTATGCAGCTCTATGGCCTGGGGGTGATTTGGATTTATGCATTCTGCTAAAATCTTTCAGTGGGTGTAACGCCTATATTTAAGCTATGTAAACACTCAAATATTGTTACCTTTTAAGCAAGGGCTGTATCTGCCATGTTTGTTCTCCTAATGCCTGTCCCCTACCTGTAGAAAGAAACATATTGTTAGAGTCCCTTATGTAGATACAGAGGGCTTGCTTTGGGTTTTAAGAGCAACAGCTGGGAAAAGACAGTATCTGCTACCAAAGCAAATACAGATATTTCAGTGCAATGCATACAGAATATACACAATTATTTACAATACTGTGGGGACTTTGGAATTCATCATGTGAAATGAAGAATAAAGGTGCTTGCTGGTTAGGAGTAGTATTTGCACCATTTGAATTTCTGACACCTTTGTAGGTACAACTGATGTTTTTTAGTGTAATTAACTACATGCAAGACTCTACAAGTCAACACCGCTAGAAATTCTTCCTAAAATGTTGCATTAACACACTGAAAACTGTCCAAGATCAAAGAGACAAGGAAGAGATAATTTTCCAGCAAATTAGAGTGTAAGTAATATGAAATATTGATCTGAAATCTTAAGTCCGTGAGAATCTTATTTTAAAAAGCTGCCTGAACTGGACAACACATCCTTCCACATAAAGCAGTACAATTTTCTCTGTGATACCTGGTCTCATCAGCTCCAGTCTGGTTTATTATTAATTACTTCTTGGAGATGCAGCTGTAGCTGGGAAAGCTAAATGCAGTGGTGTCTGGTAGAGATTTTTCCTTCATATTAATCCCTTTTATGTCTGAATTAAAGCCAGAGGCTATGGAAGTTAATTCTATGCTGGCCATGTTAGAACTATAATAACCTGTGAAAACTGCAACCTTGACAAAGAGAATTAATCACTGCTTACATGTATGGGCTTGTGAAACCGAGCAAAGGTTTACATCAGTAGGAAATGCGTTTTTCTTCTGCAGATTGAAGGACGTGAATCTACGTGCTCATTCAACATCTTGGCACGGTGAAACAGGGATTAAAAAAATAAACCCTTTTACCACTTTTACAGAAGAAATTGGATTTGCCAAGACATTTAAAAATATAAAGCTGAAAGATTTATTTGTGTAGGATTAAATGGGGCAGCTGAGAAAGTGAAGGCTGGCAGAAGAGCTGGCAGTGTAGTTACCCCCAACATGCAGCCATGTTCCTGCCCCAATCAGTGCCATTAAATTTAACATGGAGACAGTACAGAGCCAGGGAAGATCGTTGGTGGTCCAGGAAGCTCACAGTACGTCCTGGGAGCTGGTTGCTAAAACCTTCTGAAGCTAGGTCAGGGTTGTAATCTCTCTGGCATGCAGGTTCCTCCATACAATCCCTGATCCCGAGCACGAAGCCTGACTTGGAAAGCATCCATCTGAGCAACAACCCAGTCACTCAATGTTAATTGTAAGATCATAGTGGCCAGAATGCCTAACTGGGGATCCAGATTCAGATCCTTCTGCTATGGATTCAAAATACTCTCACACTTCCCAGGCATGTACCTTCATCCACATACCCACTGAACCATCCCTGTTTAGGTTGTGTGATGAAATGAGGCTGTTGTGTAGCTGGCAGGAGCTGTGAGGCAAGGGAGGCTGAGCAAAAAGGGAGGCTGATGATAACCTGGCAGTGGCAGCTCTTGAAGGGCTAGGGGGTTCATTCTGAGCTGTCGTGCCTCATACAGGTATATGTGCTTAACTTGCTTAATCCTAGATAGTCAAACATCAAAGGAGCACAGTTCCAGGCAGCAAGCACCACCCTGCTTTGCACCTACGGCCTTTGCCTATTTCCTTCCATCTCCCCGTTTATGTCCCTTGCTGTACATTAACCAAATGCAACCTGGAGGTTAGGTCCTTCTGTCAGGATGCATGGGATGCAGGAGTAAATCCCTTTGCCCTGAGATAGGAAGCGATGCAGATAGCTCCATTCTTAGGTAAATGCTCGCACTATTAGACAATTATATAAATCAAAGGAAAGAGAGCTCCTGCCTCGTTTTTTAGGCAAGAAGCCAGTTGCTGAGCTTTGTTCCCAATTACTTTCTGCCTGCAAAGACATTTAGTCTGTTCAGAGATTTCAGCATTATTAGCCCAGACCCCTCTCTGTCTCATTTATGAACTGCTATAGGGCTACATATGGTGCTAAGCAAGCAGATCGTAAGTTCTTTGGAGAGAGGCTTGCCTGTTGCTCGGTATTTGGGCTGCATTCAGATACAGACATTTAAATCCCCTTGAGGATCTGATGAATCTAAGTGCCTGTTCAATACCCCAGAAGAATCCTCCAGTGAAGGAAAGAACCAAGTGGAGAAATTTTCAGTCTTTAATCAATTATTAATCTGTGAGAGCATCTACTCCTAAGAGTACCGGTCTCGTACTATGCCCAGGTTCTTATCTTTAATAATTCACTTTGGACTGAAGAACCCTAAATTATTAAGATGAGACCCACTTTTAATTCTCTGTATATCTATTGAGAGTTGCTTATCTTCTCTATGTCTAATAATTATTTTCACTTGTTTCCCTTTAGTAATGCACTAAGTTAAATAGTTTCTATAACCTTGACCTTTGCCCCTACATTTCAACTCAAATTCTGCCAAACATTCCCCATACTCAAAAAGCAAGCAAGGGCATGCATTTTTTTTTTTTTTTCCATTTAGGAAAACAAGGAGATACAGACTTGAAAAGAAATCCTGTTTCTACAACAGCACTTTCTAGTTGCTACAGTGTAAAACCTATGTTGGTTAATCCTGTAGCCAGACAGCATTTGCAGGTATTTAGAAGAACAGACAGAGAAAACGTGATTGCTCAAATTCTCAGGTCAGGAAACTGCCACAATGTATGCCATGATGAATGAGTTGAGACCCTTTTCATTATAGAGAAAGATGCCTTGCCTGACCTCAGCAACTCTAAAGAGATAAAACTCCTCGGAACACTTTCATGAAACCTCTCTCTGGATTTTAGTGACAGCAGTGTTTCCTTGCTCTGTCTTGCTGCATTGGGCTGCACAGGGATTGCCTACAAGTCGTGAGAGCCTGTGCCACTCTGCAACACGACAATCACTGCAGTCAGGTCTCAGTGCCACTGCAGCACACGAAGGAGGACTGCAAATAATCTCGGGTTAAACTGGCAAATTTCTGTGGGCTCAGACTCAAGTTACATAAAAAAACACAGACCTCAGCAGCTTTGATTCATAGGCACTTCCATGAGCTGTTTTCTGTTACTGGAGTGACTTCCCTAAAGCCAGACCTTAAGCACACATCACACCAGTCACAAGGGAGAAAGTTCAGTGCAGGGGGTTTACTCATCCTCCCGGAGCTGTCTGCCCTTTCCACAGCCCCTGGGACAGCTTCATTTCTGGACAAGTGACTGAGGTGTGAGTCACAGGTGAAGCACTGCCAGCTTGTGAATGGCCACTAAATGTTCAGGATGAGTAACTGATGCCGACAATGAGATGAAAGAAAAGACAGAGAGAGGCTGAAGGGACCTGCCTCCCAGACTGAACAACTATATCAGGACACGAAAATCCCCAAGATCTTTACCACACTTCTCAGTAATTGGGCATGTAACTTCCTTTGCTACTCAGAGTAAGTAATAGAAACCACAAGAAAAAGGCAAAGCTGGAGAGGGTCTTCCTTCTAATATGTGCCCCTGGCACAAAGTGGGCACTGCCCCTTGGCTAAAAGACAAAACAAAATCTCTTTCCATATTCTTATGAGAACACACACATTTGAAAGAAACCAAAACCAGCTCCTTTTTTATCTCCAAGTGCTGGCAGTTGCTTCAGCCATGAGAACGAGAACTTATGCCTTTTCTATAAATAAGGAATAAAATGATGAGTTGTGTCATTATCCATGTAAACACCAAATCCTCTTCTGATTTCCACTAAAATATTTGCTTTGCTTCAGGCTCAGGGCTTCCACAGTTTAGCTGAGATCCATGTTGCACTTCACCTGTAACAAACTCATGCTCTATTAGGGAGATATTGTATGGGATAGGTATGTTGTGACCATGTTAAGGCAACATTTAGCCTCTACATAGACTGAATAATAATACCTGGTACAGGTACAGCAGCAGGGACCACACCTGGCAAAATGCAAAGACGATGTTGCACGACCGTCTCTCTTTTCTTAACTACAAGTTTGGGTTTGTTGAGTGTTGAAAAGCTTCATTATATTCTCCAGGGTTCATCTACATGGTATCTGTAACTTAAGAAGAACCAGACTCAGAATATGCCTCATAGAAGCAAAACCCTTGATGTGACAGGTCAATCAAAGAACACAAGTTATCTGAAGGATTACTAAGAGGAGCTCTTAAGGATCGCAAAGCACTTCTCAAAAACTCCGCATTTATTTGGAGAGGGTGACTTTCTGGAACTACGCTTTCTTCACCTTTCCCACAATGGAGATACTGCTTTTCTAATTTCATGACTTCTACATTTGGAAGTCTTTCCTAATACTTATTCTTTGTAGGCTGATCCAGCAGAAGAAGATGAGTCAGTGGTTACAATTGTGCCTGAGACTCAAGACTCACTTTGTGATGGGTTCACTCTGGATTTTAAGCAAGTCATGAATCTTTCTATTTTCCTTAAATGCATTGTGATGATAAAGTGTCCAGTAGATAGGGGTGTTACAAAGACATATTCTTTGTATCAGTATGGCAGCTGCAGTAACGTAAACCTGTACGATGAAGGTAGAGAAGCTGTAATAATACTGTGGAGAAACCCTTCAGCTCTTCACACACTGATGAGGTGCACTGCTTACTGGATATTCAGAAAAAGCTGCAAGGAAAGGAGTCCTGATCCACCTGAAATTCATAGCATGACTGAGCTCACTGGGATAAGGATTAGCTTTTCTGTATTTAAAATAGGAGCAGTACGATCTGAAGCAGGTTTTTAAATACTGTCCTGGGGACAGGGCTGTCAATCGGCAGGTGCACGATAAATCTGTACAGCCCCGAATTATCTTACGTTATTATGTAACATCATAAAACATATTTACCTTTCCACTCCAGAGCATGGAGTTATACAAGAACCCTTCCCCCACTGCCAAGGCATTGCACAGCCTTGTTATTACCTGGGATCATCTTTCTGTTACGTGTCCAGGCTTTTCCTTTCTGATGTGGACTGGTTTGATTCCCACAAACGAGGCTGCAAGCAAATGATTACACTCTTTGCATTTCGTGCAGAGGTATGGAAACCAGCCTGCTCCATCAAAAGGCTGGATGCTGCCTGGGGAGTGTGTGGGAACTGGGCAAAGGGGACTTTTCTCGTCCTTTACAAAAGTTTAGTGCTGGGTATGGTACTAAGCTGCTGGAGGAAACATGCCAGTAAAAACCACACAGGCCTGAGCTTGATTAGAATCTGTTTTTTTAGCATGTTGATTGTTTTTTTATCCAAATAGAATGGATTGATTTACTTTTTTATTTATATTAAATAAACAAAGCTTTATGGCACTTGGGAGAAATCTAGAGCTTGAACAGTGACCACAGAGAATTTACTCCCAATAAAGTCAGAGCACAGTGAAGAAATGCACACCAGGACACTATCTCTGACCAGGTCTGCTGGCTAACTGAGATTTTAATTAGGGAGTATGGCATCCAGCCTCCTCAGATTTCTAATTCTTTTAACCATTTATATACTTGGATCATCTTTATCCTTGCATTACTTGGTTACATGCGCTCTCCCTACACTGAATGCCTCACCTGCATAGCCTCATGATAACCTCTCAGACACTTCATAGCCCCGAGGCCTGCCTTGGTTAAGTGAACTTAATCACCATCAAAATGAGAAGCTGAGCAATGCTTTGCTAGATGTAGCAGCACTAACTGCTTAGTGTTAATTCCTTTCTCAGATTGTGTTATTAAAACACAGAGTGAAAAGTGTGGAGAAAATCGACTCATTTCCTTCCTACAGAAAAAGGTCAAAGCTGAGAAAACATCAGCTACAGTGATGTGCGAAGGTTATTGTCACAAATACAGTTTGCTAATTAAAGATGTGGGGCTTCTCATCACATCCACTGGAACAATTCCACTTATGCTGGGAGATGTCAGGGTCATAAGACAATCTCTCTTAATGGGCAAGCAGTCCTAGAAAGAAAGTAAGGGAAGCCTTGTTGCATGGAAGATGAAAGTAGCATGGAACGCATTTATGTCTCCAGCCCTGAAGGTGGAAGTGGGACACCTTTACCTTACCCCAAGGCAGGATTGATGTCAGTGCTAGTCTTCTTGAAAAAAAGCCACGAGGAATTCAGTGTTTTACATATAAGAATATTGTCATTTTTGCAGCCTTTGGTGGTGGTGGTGGTTTTTTTTTGTTTTATTTTTTTTAGGAGTGCACGGACTTACAATGTTTCTTAAAGCCTCAGCTCCAGGAAGCAAACGATTATGTGAGAAATTCAGCCTGAACTGGAATTATAAGGAACAGTTTCTAGCCTCATAGCTATACAGAGAAAAGAAAATGGGAGGGAGAAAATAGAATCCCTAAGGTTCAAAATCAGTAGGGCAAAAGCTCCAATCCCAAAAATAAGCCTGACTCTTCAGTTTTTTACATCTGTGAGAGATAAACACTGATAACATAAAATTACAATAATGCCAGCTACAATCAAGAACTGTACAATACCTTTGTCAAGACAAAGGTATTAATGCAGCTGTCCTGGCACATTTTCCAGCTTTTGTCCTCCCAGTCCTCAGCATTTAAATACTTTCCATTAGAAACAGCCTTTGTCTTCCTTCTGCCAACAGAGACTGGAAGCTGACTTGGCAGAGCACAGCACCCACCATGCTCTCTCTCCCTTTTGGCTATAGGTGAAGAGACCTCTTTACATGCAGAGCCAGCTCCTCCATTCACTTGATTTTTCCACGGGTTTAAGTTACCCTGCATTCTCCCTGGTGAAAGAGCAGATATTGGCACAGGGCTGTGAAATGCTTTGCAACTCCTCAACATGAAAAATAGAGTTAAAGAGGAGGTGTAATTATTAACACGTGAGCTAGAGGAGACTCTGAGAACTTGGAAGCAAACTTAAAATTGCAAGCAAGATCAAACTAGTCACCTGAGGGAGGGTGGAGAGGGACAATAAAAATTTATTTCTCAGGGCAGAAAGGCAACAGCAGTCTTGTTGGTGCATGCTGGCAAATGCACCCATTTCTCTCATTTTCTGTGTGAAAATTAAGGCTATTATAAGGCACATATTTCCTTTGTCATACTTCATGAAAACATCTGGAACCAGACTACTAAATGATACTCTGCACCTCACAGCTTGTGCCTCTAGGTATGCCATTAAAATTGGTCCCACGTTTGCTAGTGTATGCTCTCTGAGGTGTGAATGGCATGTTCGTGCATATCTGACTAACAACTGATAAACAATGTGAACAGAGCGAGCCTTTGTGGATGAAGACAATTTGTTATTTATCAGGTACATTTATCTCCCGTGTTTGCTGGAGCTCAGTTGTTCTCCCCCAGGGCTCAGAAACAGCGGTTGGGTGCCTCAAGGGTGGACCAGTCCTCCTCTGAAGCCTCTGCCTTGCACATGAGCTTCTTCCTTACATGTTTCAGCAACACCTCAAAGACCCAAACAGGATCAGCATCAGTTTACACCTTATACAAATTAAAAGGCATTCCCTGGCTTGAATAACCAAGAAATGTAAACACCCTCCTCTTCCTCCACTATCATTTACCAGCCTTCCAGCTCTCTGCCCACCCTTGAGCTCCGGAGAGCACAGCAATGTATGGACTTTCCAATGTCTACTTGTCCTGGCTGAATTCATAGGCCCCTTCTCTCATGCTCCTGCTCCTCTTCTGCACATACTCCTGCTGCTTCTCTGCTGATGAAAAACTACCTCACAGGCCCTACATGACTGAAAAACAGCCTCCTTGCCATGACCCACAGGTCATGCTCATGGAGCAGGAGGCACATTTCCAGCAGGGTGTGTGGGGCAATGACACGGATTTGATAACAGCCTTTTTTTTTTTTTTTTTAACTTAACCTCTAGCAAATCTAGAATTCCATTTCCCAAAAGAGCAACACCTGTGCCTGCCATGGAGCCCTTGTGAGACCTGCAGCAGGAATGCCACATCACTTAATGAGGCATAATCAGCATCTGGAACACAGCTGACTATGGCCATCCAGGTAGATGTTGACTGAATTTGAGCAAAAAACATTTCAAAAAACAAATGAAAGGTGTGTATACTTTGATACAGAATGTACAGAAATGTAACAGGAGAATTTCCTGTTATTTAACCTGTCATAGCAATGTTTGCTACACCTTCTAAAGTTGCCACATGCATGAGTAAGAAGAAAAATAAAGACAGGAAAAAAAAGATAAAGTAAACCACAAATCACATTGTTCAACTTTTACCTTAAGCAAAACTTTATGGAAATCTGACCTGTTTCACCCCAAATATTTATCCTGTGCTTCCTAACAAATGGGAACCAGATCTAATTCTTTTGCAACAAGGCTCTGATCTAGGATAAATTATACTTTTAGCTGTGTTACCAGCCTCATCTACTACACTGGGTGGCAAATTATTCAGTCATACTGTGCTTCAATTCCATGGTCTGTCCAATGATGATACTTTTCCCAGCCTCCTCTGAACAAGTTCCTCACAATATTCATATTTCAACATGCAGCAGAGCCTTCTCCCCCAGTTGCAAGTGGCCTGTGAGGGTTACACACGCAGGTTTGGTGGCATTATTACAAAAGGACACTGCAGAGGTGCAGGTTAACTCTGAGGTTAACCTGTTTTAGACCTGCCATTAGAGGGAAAATGGGAAGTTGAGTGTGGTACAATGAGTGTATCTAAAATGATGATGAGTCCTCCCTTTGCAGCAGCAGAGATCTGCCCTTTCTTCTGTAATTGGGAGAAGCAACGTCTCCTATGGTTACACTGAAATGGACCAAATTAAATAGTAACCCTCACTGTTCTTCATAATTAATATTCTTTCCTCACACTGCCTCTGACTCTTTTGATGACTTAAACACCAGCTGTAATGAGCCATCCTCTATGCTTAAGTTTCTTAGTCATAGCTTCAAAAAAATCCAAAACATTTAGTTTGTTCCATGACTTCCAACTATATTCTCCCCCTTCTACAAAGCACAAACAAATCAGTCAGCAACCATGTCCTGCTCCCTTTAGGACACAAATCCTGTGTCTTGACATGGTTACAACAGACTTGAATGGCTCTTTTTACTCAGTCCTTGGACTCAAATAACACTTAAACATGGCACATTGGGGAGCAGATCACTGGAGGTTATGCTTTTGTTTTTTGTTACCATCCACCACAATGAAAGAAGAGTCAACAATGCACTGACAAGAGGGAGGGAAGACATTAACCTTTTATCCCCACCAGAAATGCTTCCTCCAGCAGAATGTTTGGAATGAAGCCACTGCTGTGTCCCTATCATCAATGCAATATTACTTAAAAATAAAATAAAAATCCCACCCACTGGATGAACTCCCTTAACGGGAACCTCTGTCCATCTGGATGGAGCTGCCTCCCAGCACAAGCAGCTTTTGTTTTACAGAGGCTGCCAGGTATTGCAAAGCTGAAAATCCTGTTTGGACTTATTTGGATCACAAGTCCCAGGACAGAAGAAAAAAAAAAAGAAGTAGCAAAAATAAATACTCCAAGGATGAAGTATCAGCTGCCTCACCATTATAGCATAAACATGCACTTATTTTATTACTGTTTATTAATAAACAAATAATAATAAATAATTACTCTTCCAATTGTTTTTCTTCCGAGAAAATAAAAAAGCGATTCCATTACTCAAGGCAAGATACTATGACTCTAAGTCTTCTTCTACTGTAAAATACTGCTAGCTGTCCATATCCATCTCCCTTATTATTCTTACACATTTTGAAAGCTGTGTCATGAATACTGATTGAGAGACCTTATAATAGTTACAAAGCTAAAGAAGAAACCAAGCAGGAAATGCACACACAAAAGAGTGTTTTGATAAGCAGTGGTGATTTGCTGAAGAGTAAATGAGGGTGGGTAACAACAGTGTGCTAATCTGGTGCTCAGTCAAAAAGGGTGCAAATATTTTGGCACAGGAAAAGGTTCACTTCCTAGGAGATGTACAGGAAAGGAGAAAAGCAGGAAAAGCATAAAAAAAAATTCCAGGCCACAAATAAATTAATCTCACTTGCCTTTCTAGGTTCATTTCTGCCCCACCAGCCTTCTCCTTTTTATATCTCTATTTCCATTAATTTTATCTGCCCTCTTACTGTCTGACACCTATGTTGCCCTTCACACTTTCATGCCTGAGGAGTCTCTCTGTAATTCTGAGGATTAACTGGTCAAAAAGAATGAGAGATTCAGGACATTTTTCTCTGCTATGGAACATGATTACTTTTTAAAAAAATTCTTATTCAAGGACATAAGTTATTTTTTTCAAGTAAACAAGGGGTAGCTGCCTGTCAGATGTTTCATGGAGAGATATCTATTTCCGAGGGTTACAGAAACAAGAAAAACACTATCAACCACCAGTACACCCAGACATGAAGAAGGCTATGCTGGCTTGCTCTGCAGGTTTTTGATGAGGAAGAAAGCTGCTCTGTTTACATGGACACCTCATCTGGTTTTTCCAGGCAAAGAAATTCTTGACTCATGAATGCCTAAAATATTTCTCTCCCTTTTCCTACAAACCAGATTAGATCAAGTATACACAGCTGTCATGAACAGATGAGTTTCCTTCTACCTTTCCTAAAACTGAATAGAGATATTTTCAGGTGTCTGCATCCAAAAACACCCAATTTAGTAGTGGTACCTCTTTCCTTGAATTACTGGTATAAGGTACAAGAGGTTTAAAAAAAAAACATTTATAAGGAGGTTGAGTGTTCTTTACATTAAAAAAATTGATAGAAAAAAATTGTTATTGAGCTTTTTTTTAAACATGCCTGTTACTCAAATCTGATGGCTTAATGACATAACTTGTCATATCATTTAGCAACTACAGGTACCCATATATTTCCAAATATTGTGACAGATACTGTCTATACTTTTATTACATGTATCATCATATCCTGATGAAACTACCTTTAATATTCCAAATTTACAAGACTGCTGTTAAAAACTACGAAAGCTCTCAACAACATTTAGGAGAAACCAATAGATCAACGAGGGTGTTATCTAACATTTCTCAGAGCTTGAATTTCTTCTCCCTTTATTACGTGTCTCCCAGATAAACAATGCTGGGAAACTGGTAACAACAGATGAGGAGAACGCTGAGGTACTCAACAATTTTTTAGCCTCAGTCTTCAATGGCAACCTCTTTTCCCACACCTCTGGAGTGGATGGACAGAAGGATGGGGACTGGGGGAGCAAAGTGCATCCCATTTTAAGTAAAGATGAGGTTCATGACCATCTGAGGAACTGGAATGTACATAAGTCTATAGGACCTGATGAGATGCATCCCAGAGTCCTGAGGGAATTGGCTGACATAGTTGCCAAACCGCTCTCTGTGGTATTTGAAAAGTCCTGGCAGTCAGGCCAAGTCCCAGGTGATTGGAAAAGGGGAAACATTGTACCTATCTTAAAAAAGTGTAGAAAGGAGGCCCCTGGGAACCACTGACCTGTCAGACTCACCTCTGTGCCTGGGAAGATCATGGAACAGATCTTCCTAGAAGCTATACTAAAGCACATGAAGAATGGCAACATGATTCAGGGCAGCCATTGTGGCTTCAGTAAGAGCAAGGCCTGTGGGACCAACCCAGTGGCCTTCTGTGATGGAGTGACTACATCAGCGGACAAGGGACGAGCTACAGGTGTCATTTATCTGGATTTCTGTAATGCCTTTGACATGGTAACCCTCAGCATCCCTTCTCTCCACACTGGAGACAGATGGATTTGAGGAGTGGACTGTTAGAAGAGAAGAAAGTGGTTGAACAGTTGCATTCAGAGGGTCATGGTCAATGACTCAGAGTTGAACAACCTGGTCTAGTGAAAGCTATCCCTGTCCATGGCAGGGTGGTTGGAACCAGATGATCTCTAAGGTCCCTCCCAGGTCATTCTATGATTCTATGCTTGTACATCAAGAAAAGGTTTATCCTGAGTCAGCACAGATTTATATTGCCCAGGTTCTTACAAAATTCCCTCAGAACTGCTTGTGCAACTCAAGTGGTCAATCAGCCTTCAAATTCCTGCAAAACCAGGCTGTTCCCATATAGAATTCTAGAATGTCTTTCCAATGGTATTGTTTTAACAAAAGATATGTTTCTCAAAACAAAATAGCTCTCTGAAAGAATTTGGTGGAGACTAACCACAATCCATTTCTACCTCAGTGAAGGTAGACACCTTGAGCTGTACATCTTCAGCATGGGAGTTGTCCAGAGGCGCAGTACAGCAGAAAGGGGCTGGGATTTCTCTCTGCTGAGACTGTCTATCACAGAGGTCATCTTCAGCTTGTTATTCTGCTATCAAAGTGGTCTCGTAGCACATACATGGCTGAGAAAGCACCTCAGATGCTATCAACATGGTGCTTCTCACAAGAATTTCAGTCTCATGAGATAAGAATAAAGCTTAAGCTGTGCCTCTATCCTTCACTTTGATGATAAATAGAAAATGATGTGCAGCCAACCATACAACTGCTGCCCTGCCAGAGAAACCCACACAGCAGTGAGCCAGACTTGAGGAAAGTCTGTACTTCTGGATGCACACAAAACTCAGGAACAGTGGAGCAGACTGGGAGAGGTGTTACCCATAAACTTAATTCCATTGGAAGGATGGGACACAACATATGCCAGTTGCCCTGGTAGGACTGGGCCACTGGATACAAAAAATTCACTGTTCTGTACATAAAAAAGGAGCTGTTACTGGGATCGTTAAGACCTTCAAACATGCATTGCTGATGACTTTTTCTTTCTTCAGAGTTCAGGTAATAGTCTCATCCTGGCAGTTCTCTACAGTTTAACAGGTCTAAATTAATTTTTATTTGTTTGATAAATGACCCTTAATAAAAGGGCTATAAACAAGATGAATGAGTATGGCTGAGGAAACTGCAAATCACACACAATGCGCTGTCAAACAAACGCACTGTAAAAGACCTCTCAAAGGAAGGCAAACCTAGAACAGCCTGTACACCTGGAGCAGGACACTTGGCATGGGGTGTCTTCTACTGGACTAAAGGAAGGCACTAGAACATTTTAATTGGTGAACTGTTCCCTTGCTCAATGTGAGCATAGTAAAAAGTCCCTTATATCAAAGAGAGGACAGAGACACACAGGTTGGCTTTTATTTGCATTTCAGAAGGAAAGAAAATCTGCAGACTTTGGATGCTTACAGTCCTGCAGGCTAACATAGGATTTGTAGTCACAGAAATTAGTACAGGACTCGTCTGCCATTGTCTCCAGAGACAGATCCTCTGTTGGCAACACCCAGAAAGATGTGGACACAGCTGGTGGTACTGAACCACAGTCCTTATCCAGCATCATGAATCATGCTCAGATAAATCCTTTTCACCTCATTAGGTCATTAGCAGAGGTAAATTGCTCAATGGGGGCGCAAATCAAAGTGAACATCCACAATACAATAGTAAAAGAGTTAGAAATCCTTTCCAGCCTCTGGGCAGAGTAAGGATTTGTTTTCCTAACACCATCCACAGGCAGCTAATGCGGAGCTGAGCTGTGTTAACTATGGCTGCGTTTGTTTCTGCTCACATGCTCTCATTTGAGCCAGTGTTCTGAATACCACACTTCCCCTTCAACCCCCTGCTCACCTTTTAGGATATGCTAAAACATGGGAAGCGTTTTTTGGGTTGTGTAATTACAGGCACTGGAAGAAGAGCAGCAATCCTCTCAAGAGGCAAGCGGGTGAGCACTCAAGACCGCTGGAAGATCATTGCTGTGGGGTATAAACAGAGGGTGACTGCTGAATTGGTTCAAATGATATTGCCCTGCAGATAGAGGTGACTGTGTCAACCTTTTCCTTGGTACCTGTTACCTAACACACAAGAGAAGCAGCAGCTAGCTCTGTTCCAGCAGCAATGAAAGCAGGGGTATGGGCTACTAACAGGACAAACTTAAAGCCCAATGTAGAAATCTTTGTTATTTTTTGTGTTATCTGCTGAGGCAGATGAAAAGGTATCAGTTGCATTAATCAGGAAGACCTGGACTATTTTTTCATTTTGTCATTAAAATTCAATTAAGCTTCTTATCAGACCACACTCTCTTGATTTTTTTTATATCGAGAATTAGTATCTCACTCTTGCTACAGGGATGAAAACACAGAAATCTAGTTTGACTGAAGAGTTGCTCTTTAAAAGTTTTATAACTGCATCCAGCAGCATGAATCAGCCCTGCTCGGCCATCCACTGAAGCAAAGAAAGAAAAAAACCCCAAATTCCACATTAACACCTCCCAATCCCCCCAACTCCCAACCTTTGACTGAAACTCAGCCTAGACACTCTCAGTTGTGGAAGCACTTAGCACTGCTTTGCTATATATAAAAACACACATGCTATAGAAATATTCATATAGTAATAAAGCAACAAAACTATTCCTGTAATCAGTACATTAATACATTAAATTATATATGAAAATTAAAAATATATATAGACTTCACACTGCAGCAGTGCTATGTGCCATATACATGTATATACACATATATAACAAGAAACATGTCAGTGTGTATACATATATAAAAAAATATACACCTTTGCCTGGGGAATTTCCCAACATTGTCTGTAGGTCTCACACTGGACTGAGCTTTTCTGAGTGCCTGGGGCTACCCAGGGAACATGGAATTGTGTGTACAGCCTGGGGATCCACTGCAGTATCACCCAAAGGCAAACACCCATGTCACAGGAAACACATAGATGGAGATAGCTCCTGGTTTGCCTAAAGCTTGTGATTGAATGCTGAAAAAGACATATTTAGAAAAGACTTCTATGACTGTGTTCTATTATTATAGCCAGTAAAATACTTATTTTTATTCAAAACTATGGGAAACAAGCAATCCATATTTTCCAGCTTTGGACACAGGATAATAGCAGCACTTGTGGTGAACTCAGGGTCTATTTCCCATTTCCACCTTCATTTTTTTTAGTTTGTTTTCGGAAAGTTAGGGCCCTTTTTACTGATTGTTGGCAGGTGCTGCTAGCAAACTGCAGTACCAATGCAGAAAATAAACTCTAAAAGATTGGGGAAGCCTTCCTGGGTCTATTAAAAATAATTTCAGAATAGATGCTTTGAAAAGGAAAAGAAACTTTAAAACAGAATTTCAAACTCTGGTAAGTGCTTTAAAAAAATTGAGTTTGCTGAATATTAGTTATTCTTTTCATTATATGAGTTTCAGTTTGCAGGTTTTATTTTCATAATCTTCATAGGGTCAATGAAAGAAGAAAGAGTTATGAAAAACCCCCAACTCTTTTGTTGTCATATCGGGGGTCTGACATTTTTATCTTTAAGGATCAGGAGGAAAGGGTTGTGTCCTCATGCTAAAGAAGCTAATGAGGCCCATGGGAACACAGCTCTGCTGACTCTCAGTGCTATTTACATTGGAGTCACTCTTAATTTCCTGATCTTAGCAAGATTTGAAAAGAAAAACACTGCTGATCAACAGAGTTTTATCTTCACTCAGAGATAATACATCAATACATATTGTAATTTGACACAGGACATAGTAAACGACACACATTCATATATATTTATAAAGATACAGCATCTGATAAATAACTTTGTTGTTTCAGAGAATGCCAAACAGCTAAGGGAAACACAGGATTTTGCTGTATCTCCATAAATATCTTTAGGTATTTTTGTAGTTAACACTAGTTACCTAAAACTGACATTAATGAAACTAGTCTGCTGAGGGTTTGACTTTTCCTCTTTAGAAAGGCAACTGAGCAAGATTTCTGGTTTTGAAATACTAGCAGTAGGGTAGGTATGGATAAACTTTCTACTGAGATAAAAAGCACCTGAAGTCCATTTTCCAGAAGGAAGAGAAAACAACCAACAAAAAGAATGAAAGTCAGTAAATAATGATTGATCAGAACAATCCTGTTTGGGCAGAAGAAGCTGGAGGGGAGGGGAGGGAGGCAGGCAGGTGGTAGAATTTAGACCAGAAAAGTCACAAAATGTGAGCTATAACAAGCGTGAGGGGAACTCCTGATGGCACAGACAAGAAGGGACAGCACAGCAGGGACTTCTGGTTTTAAAATCCTTTACAAAGAGCACCTCTTCTAGGGAAGCACAACACAGCCATAAAACACTTGCTGCAGCCAAGGACAACCTTGCATTATGTATGCACCTCACGGCACACACACACGGTCTCTGAACCTGCTCTACCTGATCTTTGCAAATCTGAACAGCTGCCTGTGTTATCATAACTTTTACCCTGCCAGACACGTATCTTCATTTGACTTTTTTTGGGAATTTCATGCTAAAGCTAGGCACTGCAAAAACAGAATTTCATGGTTTGGTGTGAAGATCTGCTTGTCTCGTCTCGTCACCTGGAGGAAGACATGGAGTGGATAGGTGTGGAACAACAACAGCCAGACAACAAAGACTGCTTGGCTTTGGCTTTAGGTGAAATATGGGACCAAAAATAAAGCCAGCACACACATCCTAAAAGCATGAGCGGGCACATCCTGGGCTCAAAACCATAAGGCAGATCCGCATATCTGAATCTAGGTACACACCAAGCTTGCAGAAGTTTAGAATAACATAGGACATTGCTAAATCACTTCAAAGGGCTCTGCAGTGCTTGAGCAGAATAGCAATGGCATGGCACAGCTGTGACCACAGGGGCTTTTCCAGATGCTAATATGAGACTTGCTCTTTAAAAACATAAACCAGAAGGCATATAATATTTGGCAGGGATTCATATGCTCTCAGAATAAGGAATACTTATCACTGCTTCACA
Organism: Monarcha castaneiventris obscurior; assembly: GCA_026261815.1. Classification (NCBI taxonomy): domain Eukaryota; kingdom Metazoa; phylum Chordata; class Aves; order Passeriformes; family Monarchidae; genus Monarcha; species Monarcha castaneiventris. The sequence goes on along the minus strand of JAMPIT010000230.1, from coordinate 49,260,207 downwards.
GACTTTAGAGGGAAGTAGAAATAAAACAAAAGTATTTAGCGATGTTTGCCATTTCCAAAATGGCCTATTAAGATATCAGCATGAAAATACTATATATACATATATGTAATGAATGCAGCATTGTGAGTCCAGGGTTTGAACTCTGGTGTAATTTAATATCACATCGTGATTTACACTAGGAGACAAACAGTCAGAGAAATGGTTAAGCAAAACAAATCAATGCCTTTTATGAGGCCTGGGAATTTAATAAGCCACAGGATAAATATTGACAAGCTGCAGACAGGTGGAACAGGTTTGTAAAGACATAAAATGACTGTTCTAAGGTTCAAGAAACCTTGAAGCTTACTAACGGGTTGTACAAGATAAGTTCTTGGCATGTTCTCCTCCTGCTAAGTAAGGTCAATCAGGCTCAGTCCATGCAGAACTGGGATGACTTTTAATGTTCTGCTGAAGTAACACTGCCATCTAGATGTAACCTCCTTACCCATGCCCGCTGCTGCTGCTCACTTCTAATTGCGGAGATGCTGCCAATCTGATTAGAGCAGAACAAAAGCAAAGCATGCACGCGCATATATCAGCAACTGGAGGTCTGGGTTCAGCCCCAGGCATGTGCTACTTCAGAAGGAAACCAGATTGACTGAAATTCCTCAGCCTGGTGGGGCGGGGGACGGACAGGGTACCACACTGCTGTGGAGGTCAGAGGGAAGCTCCAAGGCAATCACAGTGGTGGCCTGTATCCCATTTCATGCTAACCATCCATGAGGCTTTCTTCATGCTACTACTATCAGTCACTACTGTGCAGCTACAATTAGTAGTTGCAGACCCCCACTTTGCATATATGCATAGAGACTGAGGTGCTTAGAGTATCAGTATAAGCAACCTTTTCTTGAGAGCAAGTACTTCTGATCCTGTGGTCTAGCAGGGCAGCTGAGGGCAAGGCTATCTACAGTTCACCTCGTGAGAAAAACAAGTTCAGATAAAGAACCTCCTGTACAACTACATGAAAATTAAACCAACACAGTTCTAAAGATTTGGGTCCTGTTTGACTCACGAGGTCTGTACAAGAGTGGAGATTATACATATCCACTTGTGAGCTGCAACACCTGCCAATGAGACTTTTCATATTTACATAAGCTGTAGCATTTCACTGTCAAGCTGCGAGATTCGTGGATCCTGAGAAAGCGCAGATTTGATTCAAGCCTGAGTTAAAGATTTCTTAGAGCGTCTCTAGCACCATAATTTTAACATGCTCTTCCAGAAGCAAGCTGATTTCATTCCAGGCACATGCACACTCCCTAAATAGGCACAGATCTAGATCTAGATGGGAGAAGGAAAAGGTCACATTAATTTTTAGTCCTTACGCTTTATCTAAAGGGCACGTAGGATGACAAACCACCAAGAACTTCTGTTATGAAGCCCTGACATTGAATCTTTTAATGCATGTTTGCATTTTCTCACTTGTACTATGGAAATAGCATCTAATCTTTTCAAGCCTACAGAAGCAGCTCCAATTTGCATTGCCTAGCAGAGGGAACAGGGCGCTGGCCCATCCACAGGGTCCCACGCTGCTCGCATGCAGGAGACAGACTGGAAATGTGGCATCCTTTTAAAAGAATACTTCTGTTCCATGCACCTGGCCATTCTATCATGTTTATTTATTGTGGCTCAGTCCAGCGGGGCTGAATCAGTACATCTATTAAAAAGTCTTCTAGACCTCAGAAAATTAGCAGATCAATCTCCAAATGTAAGATTTGCATTGGCCTAAGACAGAAACAAAGTGTGTTGATGAGAAAATCTCAGGCTTACCTTGAATGGGCAACAGTTAGGAAAACCACCACAGTGGCAGAAATTAATTTAAAAGCATAACTGGATAAGAAGACTCTCCCCAGAAAACAAGGTCATTCTCACAGAAAGCAAGGTCATTCTCAAAATCTATTTAGAGGCATATCCTTTTGGATGCACAGAAGAGTTCAAAGCTGGAAAAAAGGTAGGAAACACAAGAGCAGAGTTTCAGAGTTGAATGGGAAAAAAACACATAAAAAAGGGGATGATGGTCTTTTACAGAGCCTGGTTCTTCAGTACCTCACAGCACTGTTGCAATGATGAGTGCAAAAATATTAGAGCCACCATGAGTGAATTATTCAGGATTAGTAGCCTCCCTGCAAATAATGTTGGAGCTGCTGGGTGAGGCAGAATAAACACACAGGACATCAGAAAATCAAAGAAATTGTCTATTTCTTACTGGCTGCAGCACTGTGTAATTCTGCAAGTAAAAAAATTCCCCTGTTCCCCTGAAAATGCCAGTCAGTGCTGCTACATTTTTTTTGGCATTCAATAGAAAGAGCCCACAAAAGGGCATCCCTTTACAGACAATGTGTGAAGTTTGTCCCTCTGCTGTGAACAGGGCTCTGCCTCTCTCCTCCTTCAGGCACTGGATTTATTTCCCAGCCACTGGTGGATTGGCCTTGCAGGCAGATTTCCTGCCAGCATGGTCACACTCAATGTGAGAACACTGGATGCAGACAATGAGTGTTTAATAAAAGCTTACAAGGGTTGGGTGGGTTTTTTTCTTCCTTTTTTTTTTTTTTTTTTTTTTTTTTAACTTGAGCTTGTTTCGTCGCTAATGCAAAAATTGATTGCAGTTCAAGTCAAGCACAGTCAGAATTCAAATAAATCTATAAAAGCCCTTTCTGGGAAGTTATAAGGCATCAGAACAACCAAAAAAATTCAAAGAATAATCCCCCATGTTTCTCAAGACAAACAAATGGCTAGCCCGAAGGTTGCTAAAGAATTCAGGGCAAGGCAGAGCAGAGCAGAGGCAGCTCAGAATCGTGGTGAAACAAGAGCTTTGTCTACTCCTGAACAATACTCTGCCCCCAGCCAGCTCACTGTTGTTATCTCCAACCTGCTGTGACTACCTCCTGGCAGGGAGAGGACAGTCTTCTTGTCAGCTGTCTGCTTTCCTGAGTGAGAAGACGTGCTGGCTAGAGGTTAGAGAGAGAACTAAGGCTAGCACAGGAATGGCATCCATCATCTCTCAGCATTCACCAAGGCAAGAGCCACACAGTATCCCGAGCAGTGCACCACACTGTGTGTTGTGATGCTGGTGAACTACAGGGACATGAGCAGATTTCATGCTTCACAGGGATTTCTTTCTCCAACTCTCTGGCTGGCTTCAGTAAAACCTTAGGGATTTTTCTCCTTATTTGGGGTTTGTGGTAGTTTCTTCCCTCTGTTTTAATTGCCTCTGGCAAAGTTATTTAATCCTCTACCTTTCTTCCCACACATAGAAATAAGAAATTATGCTGAACGCAGCAAATATGCATCTTTTTCACAGGTTTTAAGACTAATAAGTTTCCCATAAGAGCAAGGAAATATCTGTAGAAATTTTGCAACAATTTTTCTTTGTGGTTATTTGAATGTTTTCAGATATTTTAAGAACATGTCTTCAGAGAAAGCACATCTCTCAGGTTTTCCTGTCACCACCTCTTGTTCAGCAGTTTATATTTTTCATGCAGGTAATTTCAGTGACCATTCTTAAATTAATTTAAGAGTGCAGTTCCTCTGTGGGAAAACATTCACATCACTAAAGTCACTGCCATGACTAGTATTGACCCATCAGATGGAAACATTGCATATAAGACAAAGAGTAATGAATTACAGAAATTAAAACATGGTCTGTCCGGAAAATGGTTAAAAAACTCCAGCAATGTTAGGGCAGTGTAGGGAAGTCTGTATTTTTACCATTAAGATGCATCTCTTCTTTGGGTAAATAAAAGGGCAAGCTCTCTAAGTCCAGCAGCCCCAAGGAAAGACTTCAACTGGCAAAAACATAACACAAGTGCAGAAAAATGTTGTGTGAAATGGTATGTGTGTGGCAGGAGGTTGTTTTTCCTTCCATCAGTTAATTTGGTAGAAACATTCTTTACCTTAATATCAAGGTAACTCCAGTCAAGCTGGCAAGTTCCTACTAGCTGGAGATGCAAACCTCCGGAGCCCAGCAAAGGCGTGCTTCCGTCTGTGGCACCGTGGTTATTTTCTCAACTGCCTATCTGCATGATGAGCTGTTTTCTTAATTTCCACCTCCCTTTGTTTTCTGCCAGTTCCTGTGGTGAGGTAGAAATCCTGTGACTTGTGACCAGTTACTGAGGGCTGCATTTGCAGACAGTGATCCCATTAAACCTGACATGGTGCCAAAGTCCAGGTTCACGCATCCAGTAAGGATTTAGTTTATATACTCTTACCAAAGATTGAAATATTAGGTAAAGGTAGAGCAGGGCAGAATAAAAACTGAAACCAGAAAATTTCTTCGTGTAGAACCAGAACTGAAGGCAGTAATTTTATGTTCCTTTGATCATTTTCTCTTTTCCATTTGTGTGGAAATCCTTTGCTGGCATTCACCTACACACTCCACACCACTGAAACTACCTGCTGCTGCCTCTCCTCAAGCAGGATTGTCTCATCTTCCACCCTTCCAGATGTTCTTTTGTACTGTGACACCCACCACTTTCATCAGGATTTTGTCATTGTGCATTTCCAGCAAAACATTTTGCATTTCCAGCAAAACAATACTCAGCGTAGAAAATGTAGTAGATATCCAGGATCTACCTTAACATCTATTTATCTCCAGTTAAAAGAGCATCTCAAATGCTGCCTGTGGGCCTTTCCCAGCTGATCCATCCCTTAAGCTCACCAAGGTGGAGGGTGACGTGGTACCTGCCACATACCAGGGCAACTGGTATCTCACTATGAAGGCTGAAAAGGTTTTCTGCTGCAAGGGCCACAAAAGACAATGCACACACATTTTATAGAACATATTGTCCTTGCTCGTGACATTTTTCTATATCCAAACCCAAAGTACCAAATAACAGATGGTAATGATAAAACCTTGCACAAAATTAAGAAATCAGTTGATGTGGTAAAAGCACTGGTCCACAATAGGACCCTGGGTAATGAGACCATGAAGAGAGAGTGAACTTGGGTCACCCCCTTGGATTACACCATACTCAGTGCATGATTACACCTGACATTTCATCTAACCTGTTAAATTCTTCTACTCTAGTAGGCTGTCCCCATGGCTCGGGATCAATTTTTCTTATTATTAGGCATTTTCTCCCCTTACTGTTTAATCCAAAGTCTATCTTACTCGTCACTACAATGATTAAAACCCCCACTGCTATTGTAGCAGGAGTGCAGATTCCTCTGTCCTACTGCAGTTTTAGTTTAGAGATTAGGATGTCCTACCTACCCAAGGTTCCCTTCTGCTTTCAAGGTAGTTTTTATGCCAGGGCATGATGCACAGCTGTATTACATTGCTTGACACAGAGATGCTACCTTATAAAGTTAGAAGGCTATATAAATAATTCATCACGAAGAGAACAGTGTGCCCTGAAATCTGCCATGCATTACAGTTACTGCTGTCTGGGGGAAACAAAAAAAAACCAACCCAAAAACCCAGCAAAAAAAGTTACCTTCAGGAAAACTAACTGGGAAACACCTGCCATGACTTTCCTATCTTAAGACAGAAATTCTCAAAGAATTACTAGGTCTGAATTAGAAATCTATTAAGTCTTCTTAGAGTGAAAATCTTTTCAATTTAACAAGACTTTTATTTTGCATTATCTAGAGGAACCCAGAAGTCCAACAAGGGGTCTGTTTAATTTTCCTTAAATGTGGTACTCCAGTTCTCCATACTCTCTGGTACAAACGCATGTGGAACAGGCTGACAGCCCCGGAAATGAGGAAGCGGAAAACAAGTGTCTCCAAGAGGTGGCACCAAACTGCTGCCTGAGGGTCCTGTGAAGGAGCATGAAAGATTTCTCCTTATACCCTGCCTTTCATAGATTCCTCACTTAAAATCGTCTTCTTAGTCACAGCACATGGGACAAGTAATAGGAGGGAAGGGCCAGTGTTTAGCATTCAGAGAGTTTCTGTATAAAATCTGAGATACTTCATGGGAGAAAAGCCTTGGCATACTCTCACTCCTAGGATCTCATCCTCCTGTGAGTGAGTAATTTGCATGCCTGTGGCTGGACAGGCTGGCTCAAAAACTCATTCTTGACCAAGTCAAAAATGCAGAAGTGTTCCAGATTAGTTCTAAACTGAATAGAATTAAAATTCAGTATGATTAATATTTCAATCTACCCAAGTTTTGATGTCTCGGTACAGAAAGGAGACAGAAGATATCAAATCACACAGCCAAGAAGATCAGAAGAAAAGATACTAAAGAATCTAATTGTTATTTTCTCTCTTTTGTGGTGGCGAAATATTATCTACATTTGGTATTTCAACTGTTGACAGAGTCAATAATTCAGATCTACTTCAACAGTGTATAGAAGTCATGACTTCTTGGTGATGTCCTTCTTATATTGACAGTATTAGTTTACATTTTCCAGTGGTAAGCCAACCAGCTGTTGGTTTCTGATGCAACTTTCTCACTCACAACTTGAGCTATTATTCAGCAAGGCAGCCAAAATCCAATTGTTTCCATGATAAATCCTGCCCACATCTGAGATTACACATCACAGTTAGAACTGTGATTTTATAACCACTGAAAAGCAGAATCAGCCATCATGGTCAGAAGCTCAGCTGTGTGGTCTCTGTTCTCACAGCAGTATCTGTACCCAGCCCCAGGCACTGCTGTGCCATGGGAGAGATGCTGGGCAGGCATCCTGCAGACCTTCCAGAAAAATCAGCTCTGCCAAGGAGCACAGTTGGTTTAACAGAGCCCCTCCACTGCCTTAGCAGGATTACGGGATAATCCTTTTCCCCAGGGGTCACAGTTCATTTTTCCGTGACAGACACATTACTGTCAGTCTAAGATGCTGGATTACCACTGCCTGTGTTGCGCAGCCTGTGAGACCTGACAAAGCACAGATCAGAAATTACAAGAATCTCCCAAAAAAAGGGCATAATCTAAAAAGGGCAGTTTATATCCAGCCAGACCACCCTCCTGGCAGTTCAGTTTAACTGTTCCCAAGGTTTGCAAAACTTCTGCTCCATTGGTAGGATGGGCTTTGGCTCTTCATTTGGCCCTGAAAAGCTGAAAAAATAAATCCCATTTGGTTCACTGGAAATTCAGATGTGTGGGGAGCTGCAGTTTTATCAACGAGGGGTTTTCCCCAAGACAAGCTGTTAACCACAACAGGATTAGAGCTCCTGGGGGGAAGCAGAAAGGGGAGTGGGGGGAAGAAAGAAGACACTTTCTTAGTAAGCCATGAGTGTAAGCTGTGCAACATTACCAGGTCTGTGAAAGTCTTTAAAATGTGCCCTGGCTGACTTGTTCCTCAAATTTTGCCCTCAGTTATTCAGGGGAATTCTGATTCACTGATTGCTCAGGATATGGTGGTAACCTACAGGCCACTTGAGAAAACTGACAACCTACAGCCTCTCAAGATGTGGATCTACAAGAGAATTGGCTTCTTTTAATCCTACAGGCAGAAAGAGGCAGAGACCATTCTCTTCATCCCTCATGCTGGTGTAACAGCAATCCAGATTGAAGCAAAACGACGTCATATAATCTGACAAGTTCCTGTGAACACCATAACTATTCTATTCTTATTCTTCCAAATAATTCTAATAATATTCTTAATAATTCTGAATTACTGTCCTCTGTACAACAGCTAATACTAAGCCTTACGCCTATAGTTAGCTTGGTTTTTCCTTTCCTTCCATATGATGTGTTTAACTCAACACTGCTTCAGCCCTCTTCATTCCCTCTCTGGAGAGAGGCACAGAACCAGAACTACCAAAAGCAAAATCAGAAGTGGTCTTTACTATGTTAATCAAGATGATTTGGCAGTGAATATTACACAATTTCCCCCTCCTTTTTAGTCACACCACAGGTTTCATCAGAGGATGTCAGCAACGCAAATTTCTACCAAACCCCAAAAACCAATTTTTGTGTTTTTCTCTCTGAAGGTGGTCTTTCATTTGGGCTAACTCCATCTGCATGTCCCACAAAGCCACATCACAATCTGGCATCCACACTAATAGTGTAACATCTAAGCGCTTGTGGTATTTTTTGGAGCAGCTCCGCAATATATTTTCCTTACAGCTACTTGGGGCCAACCACAACCCCCTGCAGTGAAACCCCACAGCACTGTTCCTCATGGGCACATCACCTGCTCTGTCCTGGACCCTGCTGACACTCAGAGTCCCTTCCCCAGCCACATGCAAATCTTCTTCCTCAGTGCTCCCTCATGGTGTCCCTCACCTAAGCTTTGGTACATAAAATTGTAACACCCATGCAGGGAGTAAGTGTCAAGGAAGGTATTTCTCCTTCACAAACATAAGAAAACTAGGAGAATCTGTGTCCTTGGCCAGGTATTTGCTTTCTCGTATTCTTTTTAAATTGTAAGATAAATGTCAGACTACATCTGTTACTAAATGCAAGGTAAAATCAAAAGGTTTCTGCTACATACCAGATTGATGATAGATCACAGGCTGCTAGTGATGGTGATTCATTGCCTTGAAATGCTTGTCTAAGAAAATAAAAGCAGGGATTACTCTCTGGCCCTGAGCATCAAACTAGTTTGTCTTCCTCTCCAAAAAAGCACCCAAGCTCATATGAATACAGGATTTATCAGGTACCATACTCACACCCCCAAACCCAGTACCCTCAACTAAGAGATATTTTGGTAATTTATAGCTCAGCAGCTCTTCCTATGGCTTCCCTTCAAGGCCTTTCACCATCCTCATAGCCCTGCCCTGGAAGCTTTCCAACAACTTGATATCTTCCTTCTGTCTTAGCATCCAAAACCACACACAATATCCAAGGTGAGGCCATCCGAGTGCAGGGCAGAGCAGGGCAATCCCCTCCCTTGCCAGGGCAGTGTTTCTAGGCCTGAAACCCCTCAGGACACGGGTGGCACTCCTGCCTGCCAGGGCACTGCTGACATTTCCATGTCAGTCAGCACAGTGAACTCAAGACTTTCTAGACTATGCCTAGACTTCCAATTCGTTCTGTTTTTCTTCCATCCTGTATGTATTTGTGTCATGTCCCTTCAAATAAGCCAATGGCCAGAGGAGCGGGAAAGAAAAGGGTCAAGTCCTCCTCATCCTGCTGTCTTTGTGGGCACTCCTTTGCTGTTTCCAGTACATGACTGTATTGCTTTGAAGGAGAGGTGTCTGCTAAGGAAAGCAGGAGCCTCCCCTGAAATGGAAAATGCAACCCCCTTCCCTCCGAATTATTATAAATTTGAAAATAAGGGGCTTTCAGGCAAAGATATGAGGGATAGGAATAACAGTTCTTTACTAATAAATATATATGTATAACAACACAAACAAACAACAGTAACTGTGGCAGTCACAGCAAACAGCAGCACAAACCCAGTGCCGGCCTCTCTCGGCCTCGGGCCCTTTCCCCTGGGTGCAGTTCCTCCGGGGCGGCTCCCGCTGAGCAGGGCAGGTGCGATGGTTCCCCCGCGGCTGCAGGGGGCGCTCCGCAGCGAGCTCGGGCAGCACCGGGAATGGCGGGGTCCCGGGAAGGGATGGATGAAAAGCCTTACAAAACCCCTGGGCAGCTGATCCCGGTGCCCCAGCAGGACTCTTGGAAGTAGCAAGCTGTGGAAGGGCAGGAATGAGCAATCCCCAGGTGGTAGACGAGATGTATCAGAAAGTTCGCAGCTGTAGCCCACTCGGCAGGCAGGAGGTGCGGGGGCTACAGTGTAGTGACAAACCCAGACCAGGGCTGAAGAAGTGGGAGGCTGGGCAGTGGCAGCCCCTCTCCCCAGCAGGACAGAGAGAGGCTCCCTGGGAGGGGAAGGGGGCTGGGGGATCCCGGGAAAGGGTGCTTTGTTTGGTGATGTAGGGTGTTAACAAGGGTCCCGTGCAGTGGTCGCTCCCACGAGCAGAGCTTCACTCACGGTAGAAGGCCGCAAAAGACAGAGCCCCGCAGTCGTGGTGAATTCTTCCCATAGCAACTGCAGCCTCCTTCCCCTCCGAATGCTGAGAGGGCAAGAGCGGGCTAGGAGCTGCATCCAACCCCTTATCCCAGCTCAGTTCTCGCAAAACCCCCCAGCTAAGAGGGCAGCCAGCCACACCCTTCCCGGAGAAACTCCTTTTGTCTCTCCTAGGTACCCGGTTGTTATTGTTTCTTAGCAACAAAAACTTAAAGAAAATTCTGTGAGACAAAGAAACAAAAGGAGAATTTCTAAACCCCAACAATGATTTTTCTTTGAAGACTCCGTGGGAAGATGCTCCTCCCTCTGAGTGCTCAAAAGCCTGCCCTCCGTCTTGCTCGTTCCCCTGGGGACTCAGTGCCTCAAATATGGGATAAGTACCACAACTGAGGAGGCCCCCATTGGTGACAGGCAGAGAGATCCGATGCACAACCTGAAAACCCAGCAGACCTGAGAAGCTCCATCCTTCCTTGCAGGGCTCTGTGTGTGGCTCCAGCTCCAGCAGCTGCTGATACCAAGCCCCGGGGCACATCCCTGCCATTGCTGGGCAGCCTCAAGCAGGGCCACCCTTGACTGAGCGCCGTTCCTGCCTCTTGGCCCACACAGAGTGCACTCCAGCTCGCCAGATCCCTGGGAGCCAGAGCTCTTCCTTTGTTGCTCTCCTCTGTTAAGAATTCCTCTCAAGGGGCTACAGAAGCTTTGGCCCATGCTCCAAGTTGGTGTCGCTTCTCTTGTCAGACCTGTCTCAGCTGACTGCCTGTGCTCATTCTCTCCCTGCTCTTGTTCCTTGGGCATGGATCCAGTCCTATCCTTCAGAGACAAGTTCTGTCCCTTCTGAGTTCCCTTCTCCTCTGCTTGCAGGGCTGCAGCACTTGAGGGGGCCTTGAGATTGCCCTGCTGCCGGAGCAGCCACAGTGCACAATTGCCTCTCGTGTGCTGCTCCAGCTCTATCTTAAAACTTGAGGCACTGCCTACTGAGAAGCTCTTCCAGAACCCTGTACTTCTGACAACTACCAAAAATCCTCTGCAATTTTCCAGCCTCAGTCTTTTTCTCCAGTCTATTTATTGACACTTATTCTTGTACTAGCTGCCTGTTACATGGAGTAGCTCTTTCCTGAATGGATGTTTTCTTCTTTAATGCAAATATACAAAGAATAAGGAAAGCAGCCCCTTGGAATGGCCCAAGAGTTGAGCAGCGCTCATTGGCACAGCCTCTGCTCCTGCCTGCAGGGAGCTCACAGACAAGGCAGTGCCAGCCTTCTCAGAGGTGGGTGAGGACAAGAGAGAGCAGACGCCAAAAAGGGGTTTAAGCTGCACTAAGGGACATTTGGGTTGGACATTAGGAAGAACTTTTTCCCCGAAAAGTGTGTTCCATGCTGGAATGGGCTGCCCAGAGGTGGGAGGGAACGGAGTCTCCACAGTGGGAGGTGTCTAGGAAAGGAAAGCCTGGGCGTGACACTCAGTGCTGCGCTCCAGTTGGCAGGGTGGGGATGGGTCACAGGTTGGACGTGATGATCTCACAGGGCTCTTCCAAGCCGATGGATTGCGTGATTCTGTGACATCACAGCCCTTGGGCACAGCATGGTGGCTGGCAGCCAGTGCCAGCCCGTTCCTGTGCCCAGAGCCCGGGCAGCACTCGGCACGCATGGAGCAACGGCTGGAGCCCACCTGGGGGCTGGTTGCCCAGCAGCACCATGGCCGGCCAGCGCTTCCCCTGGCTCCTGCCGCTTGTGCTGCTGCTGATCTTGGGCCGTCCCCTGGACAATTCCACCTGTCCTTGCTGGGGACATGGGAACCTCAGCTGTGCTTCCCGATGCCTTGGAGCAGCAGGACACAGGCCCAAGGACGACCCCCTTGGGACATTTGGCACTGCTTTCTTGGACTTGCGAAGCCCTGGACCTGCTGGTGATGGGCATCACCCTCAGCCAGTGGCTCCGCAGGTGTGCATTTTGGCGCATTCCACCTGGACGTAGTGCACCTAAGGATCCTTAAAATGAATACAGAGGTAAAATCCCTTTTTCCCTTCTAACCATGTGTGATCCTTCATTTTAAGACCAGGAAAAGGCATCAGTTCAAGTTCCCAAAAGTTGATGTAGTTTTAGGCATAAGGTTCTCCCCCCTGTAATCATTGCAACCCTTAGCTGTAGCTCTTAGGAGTAGTCCAAATCAACAAAGTTCACCTTTTCTATACATTGCCGTGTTTTTTTATTGTTGTTCCATCCGAGAGGGAGCGGAGCGATTGCGTGGTTTTGCATGAATGGAGAGGCCGAGTGCAACAACACTGCTTGAGAGAGAGAGGATGGAGGGCAGCTGGGAAGAAGATCGTGGGCAGTATTCTCTTGCCTCCTTCTTCCAAGGAAGCTGTTATTTGATCAGTGTCCACACTGTGCCAGGGGGCCCCCAAAGGCACAGGGAGGTGTCATCTGGGTGGTTAATGTTTGGGAACTCAATTAAGTCAGTTAGCAGGTTGAAGAGTGAGACATACATAAGGCTGCCTAGCATGAATTCCATGAATTTTCTCTGTCGCTACATTTCTAGGAAGCCCTCCACTCCCTTTCATGTTAAGCATAAAAAGACAGGAGCAACTTCCTGTAAAACAGGTGATCCATTCTAAATAAGCTCCTTACTCCTTATAAATGTGGAATGAAACACCTCACGTAAGATTTCTTCCAAAAGTACCCTTGAACAGAACCAACATTAGTATTGCAGTGAGTTACTCCAGCAGCTCCTATCCATTCCTTCAGCATTCAGACAGCTTCAGAAACTTCCATCCAACCCAGGTACCTTTAATTCCCCTCTCCACTTGAAAACAGCCTTGCTGCTCCTTTCTCTTCAATAATAATGCTAATAAGCATCACCTGAAGGAGCCTCCTGTCACAATGAACCAGCAGCTGCAGAAATAGCACCCGAGCTTCTGCTCCCTCTGCGTATTTGGGAATCTGAATATTCCCATGGTTTTTATTTGGTCTCCTCCATTTATAATGCACCTCATAATATTTTCAGTCAGCTTTTAGAATACTTGGAGTTTATCATATCCTTCTAATCCCTTGAATCATTAATCCTCAAAATAAATTGATTTAGGTGCTCCCGGCACTCACAACTGAGAAATGTGAAAATAAAAGCTGTTTTGACTAAAAGCTCAGAATTTAAATAAATAAATACAGCCAAAAACCAGTTCATAGCACATGAATTTTAGTTAATTTAAAATTATCCCATTATTTGATTTGATTTGACTGTAAAGGCTCAAATCCTGTTTAGCTTTTTGGTGGCCGCAGGCCTCAACAACTGACTGTGCAGTTGGCATTTTAAGAAACAAATCTAGAGTTTGAGTGTGAAGCCACCAACACAATGTGTGTACCCCAGGTGGCTGAAAGACAGCACTTGCAAGGGGATTTTCTGACATCAGGATGTCCTCCCCTGCAGAGAGCAGTTTGGACAAGCAGGAATCCTTTTGAGAGCTCAAGCAATTCAGACAGTGATCCCCTCAAACTACCTTATGTCAGAAGCAATACACCATTTCATTTTGTCTCCGCACCATGAATTTACTCTGCCATTTTTAACTCCCCAGTGAATGCCCATTCTTTCCCTTCAGCAATTCCTGACTTTTATTTAACCCCCAAGCCCCTCATTGTCCTGGATAAGGAGCCAAATACGTACAAAGATAGAAAGAAATTGAACCTGCACAAGAATTGAACCTCAGCAACTGGGGTCTTTATGGAGTGCCATGTGAGCATGTATGTGTGTCAAAATATGGTATGGGAAATGCTACAAATATTTGCTTAAAAAATACATTTTAAAAGAAGTACCAATTCTGTGTGTGCCTTTGGAATTTTGCATTAAAGGACAGCACACTTGCAAATGATTCCAAATTGAGCTCAGCTCTTCAACAAACGTTTCTACTTTGTGTTTTTATTGGGTCAGACAACAAATCACACCTCTGAGAACCACTCCGATTTGGAGGAGTTCCAAAAGGTCTCTGCAGGTGGCCTCTGTGAACATTTTTGTTGGTCTATGCTTCCCCCAGGGCTTAGCTGTACATCCAGAGCAGTTTTTGGGGCTCAAATTCTGTTCTTTTCCTTTCTCCCAGTCTCTCCCCCACTGCAGCAAAGACATTGCTTGTTCTTTCAGGTCATTCCTCTGAGATAATTCCAGTTCTCCAGAGTCTATATATCTTACAGATCTGAAAACAACCCAAACCACGTGGACTTGGAACTACATTACTTTTATATCCTTTTCTAGTTGTGCTGACAAGCCAGTTTAGAACTGGGATTGGACAATCTCTCCAATATTGTTCAGTGTGGATAGGAAAAACCAGCAAACCCAGAGCAAAAATGAGCAGTGCAGATAGTCTCAGGAAATAACACCGAATCAACAGGAATCTGTTTAACCTGACACATTTGCAGGACCCAGACAAAGCACAGTTAATCCGCATAAACTGAAGGCGCTCTTTGGAAACCTCTCACCCAAAAATGCGGCCCCTGGAGGACCCTGTTCCAGGGGCAGCGGTGCCATCTAGCGAGGGGAGGGACTCCCTGCACCATTTACATCCCGCAGCTACAACACAGAACAACCGGATTTACCCCTTGAAAAGGTTGAAATGTTGAAAAGGTGCACTACAGGAAATAAAATGCCTTCTCGTGATGCCACTTTTTTGATAAAGGCAAGACATAAACAGATTCCTCAGGAACACCTGAATATTCATTTGTATGGGAAGATTTCTTTATCTCTTCTTGGCTTCCCCATTATACATATATATTAAAAATTACTGTAAATATTTTAAATTATGGACTTTTTAAAAAATAAGTAGTAAATTTTTCAGTGCTTTGCCTTCAAAAACTTATATGACAAGTGATTACAATGACAATTGATCAGATTAAAACGGATTTCAAAGTTGATTTTGATTCTGTTGCTTTGTTGGCTCTGAGGAAGTCTGACTGACACCCTATCTGCCTGTTGAGTGCTTTTTAAAATTCTTATGTACGATCATGCACTGATAAACCTATGAAAATATGAAATATACATTTATGTATGTGGGCACACATCCCAAAAAATGTTAGACCAAAATTGAAAGAGCCCAACTTCCACAAAGTCCAGGCGAAAGAATAGAATAGGTTTGCAAGAAGAAGAGAGGTGCCTTAATTATCAGTAGAGGGCAGACCTCAGACAAGGCAGACGTTCCTCACGTGTAACCCCTCTGCAGTGCTGTGTCTCACAGCACAACACACGGGGGTGGAGGTTACTGTGAATATGTGTTCATGTAGGTGTTTAGGGTGAGCTGCAGGAAAGTGCTTAGAAACCTAAACACCTTAGTGGCTGTTTATTAACGTCTTGCATCTCGTATTTACCTGTTGTATATTGATGCCGAAAGTTTAGTTCGCAGACTGCCACTTCCCTGCCATTAATAAATCCATAGGCCCCTTTGCTGAGGAGCAGACGCGGTGCCGGCAGCCCGGTCCGCAGCTGCAGCGGGAGATGCAGACTGAGCTCCGGGTGGGAGCCCCGAGGGACAGAGGCCGTGAGCCCTGGGCATCCCAGAGGGCACAAGGAGTGGCGGCACCGCCCGTGGATGGGCCCCGGGAGACGCGGGGGAAGAGCGGGGCTTGTGAGCGGGTAAATGGCGAGGGGATGAAAGCCCGGGGCTCCTTTGCTGGGGATCCTCCTCGGAGGCACCAGCTCGGGCTGTTCCTGTGTTCCTGTGCCCTGGATAAATGGCTTTGTGGAACGAGATGTCTGAGACTCTGCCACGGGAAACCCAGGGGGGAACTGGTGAGGAAACCTGGTCTGACCGTGTGAGTGGGGAACGTGGGGAGCCGAGCGGGGCTGCTGCTGGAGCCACTCGCTGTGAAGGGGCTTCAGTCCCAGCAGTGAAAATCTCTGGCCTTGAGAGTGTGCCCAGCAGAGAGGCTCGAGAATGGTCAGACCGGGAAGTTTCCTTAACATTCTTTGAGCCTGTTTCGAGCCATGTGAATTGACCAGTTTCCCCCTGAGACTGCAATACTCTTCATCTCTTGACCCTTCCCAAGCAAGGCCCTCTGCATCTTCTCAGATGAACAAATTGTGCATATTAGGACACTTTCAAGTTTTGTTGCAGCCTGTAGAGGTCATGGTATTTGGCACCATGAAAACAGTGGGTACCCAGCAAAGCCTGAAACAAACTTCTGGCAAATACATACACATCTGTCACTCAAAATTTGCTCTTTTATTTTGACAAGCTGTAAGAAAGATCCCCTGACAGAATTATGACTTCACAGCTCACAGCTGTTATTTATGCTCTATAAAATGTCACCAACATCTGCTACCATAGTGAAATGCAGAACTGCAAAGCAATCTGAAGTTCAGATGTAAACAAACAAAACCAGTTTCCAAACAATGGTATAAAAGGCAATAATGCTGAAATAACCTAAGTATTTTAAAATCTAAAAGGGTATCAATCTGTTGAATTTTTATGGAATGAGATGCATATGCAAATAGAAAACTTTAGTTTTCCAAATGTAAGTCGTATGTTACTGAATAAAGTCAAGGTTTTCAAAGATTGTTTGTATGTTTTGTCTGCTGCGCTGGCACTCCTGGCCCACACATTTAATATTCACCACAAGACAGGTGCCCCTTCACATCGTGCCTTAGGATGTATCACCTCTGGGCAATTCAGAAGTGCCACAGGCACACTGACAGTCACATCCAAAAAGGGATGTCCTGGGACACTGAGCCAGATCTGCACGCACCTCCTGTGAGGCCTCGTGTCACACAGTAGGCACCCTGACCTGGCTGGGAAAAGAACATGCACATTTGCCTTGGGACAGCCAAATGACTCCAGCTGTTTTTTTCAGCATATGGAAATGGCCCTGATCAGTGAAAAACCATCTGTTCTTGCAATCCAAACACCTGAAACTTTAGAAATATCTTGCGAAACACTTTGTGAAAATACAACCCCTGCCACCAGGGACGCAAACTTAAATGTACATTTCCAAATACACACAGTCCAATCTTTACAGTATGCTATGGATCTCCACACCCCGTCTTTAGTATCCTTTGGTACAAAGAACATGCTGACACAGAGCAAATGAATGTGTCCTGATCACCTAAATTACAGTACAATCTTCACCACTTGGGCTTTTCTGAAAGGAGTCCCTGCAAAAATAATCAGCAAGGGACACTGGAGAAAGCACTGTAAAGTCAAATGCTGGACATCCAAGCCACTGTCAGTTTCTTGGTATATACTGATAGCCATTCTCCTAGAAATAAGCTAGATGAGGACACAGTTATGGGAATAAGAGAATAATAAGCCCTTTCCCCAGATGTGCAGCTCTAGCCACACCCCCAAAGCTGTGGGCTGGTGTCAGAAGAGCCAGAACCCAATAGCCACCAGAACAGCCCTGCTCTTCTGGAGTTATGTGAACACTACGTATAGGATGGAGCAGGTGCCAAATGTCATTGAGACCTTGCTAGTGTTAAAGGACATCAGTGAGAAGGTTTTCTCTACCTGTGGCACACAGAAGGACTCCAGGGATGGGAGCAGATGGTGGTGGTGTATGTGTGTGGTGTAGCCAGGGAGCCTGGCACAGAATTCAAGCCATAGTGGACTTTCTAGCCTGAAACATACACTCCTCCACCAATGCTTTGAGATAACAAAAGCTGCACCAACAAAATTTTCCCAGGATCAGAGTTTTAGCTTGGCAAAACCAACCTATCAGCAGAATCAAGGAAGTCACCATTGCTAGATGACTTTTAAAAATTAACATCTTGTAATCTTCAAATTTTCAGAGAAAAGTCCTGAAAGAAAGAAAGCTACAGGTGGCTCACTACCCTGAGGACCCATGTGGAGAAGCAAAACTTGAAGGTGCACAGGGGCTGATAAATTAACCTCTAGATTGCCCATGTGTTCATAGAGCTTGGAGCTGTCAGACGTTTTGAGATTGTCTGTCACCTTCCAAGGCTCTGACTCCCAAGGCAGGCTGGGACAACACTGGAGCTGGAGACAGCCACAAGTTGGATTTTGAAAACAGTGCTACCTGTGGATAGCAGGGTAGCATTTCCACCTAAGGCTTGGGATTAAAGAATGGAATAAAACATCCTCCACTCTATGGACAGTTTCAAGGACTTGAGTGGGATATTTAATGAAAGTGCTGAGATTTCAAGTGGCTCCAAGAAAGCTCAGGAGTCTAAGGACCGGCAAGTAAAGATCATCCTGCTAAACAACTTGCAGAGGTAATTAGAAGCCAGACAGCACTGAAGAACCTCTGCATTCTATGCTACATTCAAGGTGTGGCAGGGAGTGTGAAACCATCACAGACTACTGTAAGTGATTTAACAAAGGCTGTCTAATAAGAAAAACATGCAGATACACAATGCTTGACAACTACTGGTAAGGTAGGCCAAAGCCATATGACTATTTAACTGCAGACAAGAGACTGGGCCAAAATCTAACAACCAGGAATAACATGGAGTCCTGGGAGCTCTCAGAAAAGCAAGCAAAAATGCTCCAAGAAAATAAGAGGAACTGAGGGAGAAGTGCAACACCATCCCCCTCTGTTTCAGCTGCATGCTGGGTGG
Organism: Monarcha castaneiventris obscurior; assembly: GCA_026261815.1. Taxonomy (NCBI): domain Eukaryota; kingdom Metazoa; phylum Chordata; class Aves; order Passeriformes; family Monarchidae; genus Monarcha; species Monarcha castaneiventris. The sequence continues at coordinate 49,241,755 of JAMPIT010000230.1, read as the reverse complement.
GTGCAATTTCAGATTTAAAGGACTGGCCTCATTACTGCAGCCAACAAAGACTACCTGGCTCAGTGCTTGTATGCAGGTAGCCCTATAGTGCAACAAAGCACTTAGAGCAGAATTAGGAATTTTCAAAAGGACATAAATAAGATTCCCTTCACAGAAAAGACAGGAGTTACATATAAAACCTTTAATTTTACACTCTTTCAGTCTAAAAGTAAGGCCAGCCCAACTCATATTACAATTTGTCAGTGTCTTAACAATTGCAAGACTGGAACAAGCTGGTATTTGCCATTTGTTTCCAGCGTATGTTGCCAGTCACAGGAAATCTGCAAGTGACTCCAACTGTGATTCTTTATTCCCTTCTATAAGAGAGGACATGGAGCCTAACACAGCTATAGGAGAAACCATATTGCTCAAGTCCACTCAAGTTCTTAGGATCTATTAAAATTTCATCCATCTAGAAGAGCTTCAATGGATTATTTATGTGATAATTCATATCTGCTGGCCCTCTCTCATGCTGCAACCCCTGAGAAGTGAGGCATTCACTAGGGTAAAAGAACAGAAAAAAGCATCTTGGGTGTTTTCTGTGTAACATATTTTGCAAGTATTTTAAAAATCAGAAGTTTTATTAGCATCACCTTTCTCAGTCCATGACAAACTACAGACCACCAGTAAGATTAGCACTGAAAAGCTGCTGATGCAATAAAAGACCATAATTTATGTAATTGAAGCTGTTTATTTTAAAGGCCAAAGGTATCAATAATGTTGAACTGACAATAACAAAGATTTGTCAGACTTTAAAAGCCTTAAATCTCTGTGGTAGACAAGGCATATATTTTTCAGCATTTAATATAATTTTAACAGCTTAATGATAAACTGACAATTAATTACAGCATGTTTGGTGGCCAGTATGTTTGTCAGGTTCATGTCTATAAACCATTTGTAGGAGTCTAAATACCAGTTTATCTGGACTGAAGCCCCAAAGGAATATCAAGAACCTCTGCAATGTACAGATCAGACCCTGTAGATACCAGAGTCAAATCTGGAATGCTATGAACCAGGCATCTTAATCCTGCACCCAAGGTAGAACAGGATCCACCACTTCCTTCACCTGAGTTACCTAAATAATCAGAGGAGATAGTTTGATACAGATAAACCACACATTTTTCCCTTGAGCCAAAGGATGTTTTGCTTTGCATTTTAATTGCCAAAGGAGCTTAATGCAGAAGTGCAGAAAGAAGCAGCAGACAAAAAAAAAAAAAAAAGAACAAAAAATGTTCCTGTACTTGGACAATGTAACCAGTCCTTCACTGCTTTATTTTGCATTTTCTCTGACTCCTCAGCTCATCCTTCCTTTCAGTTCAGATCCCTCACACCACCATGCTACACGTACCACACCTGAATATTCCCTGGCTTCATCACTGCAGGGAAATACAGAGTAACACCTCCTTATCCTGCTCCTACAGGTAGGATGTACTAAAGGTTTTTTTCCTAAGCACATGAATTCTCAGAAGATAAATAGGGGTAGTTAAGGGCAGGCCATTCTTATATAGTGAAAATCAGGCTTAGGATTGAGTGAGGACAGAGTCCTAAAGGAATGACTGCAGAAAGGACGCTTATAAGTGAGTTGGGGTTGAACAGTTATGAGCCTGCTCTGCTTGTGCCTGGCATGGGTAAAAGTGTGAAGAAACTACTTAAAGGCTCCCTAGCCCAGAAAAATCTCCCAGGTGATGTTTATCAGCAACACTGTTACATAACATATGGGTTGTTACGAGTATGATTATGAATATTGTTATTATGAATATTGTTATTATGAATATTATTATTATTATTATACTACAGTGTTAGGTTCCTACAGGTTTATTTTTATGCAAGAAGAGTGAACTATTAAATCCAAAATAACTCCAAGGATGAGGACAATAAGGCCTCGTGATATCAATTTCATGGCTCGACTCAGCATTAGGTTCTAATCAGGATTACAGCTCTTAAAGGCCCAGAACAGGCATCTTTACTCCAGCTGTATAAACTCAGGATAATGAAATTAATGATTTACACTTATCAAAAATATGAGATCAAGCTCTCTGCTGCAGGCAACAAGGAAAAGAGCTGTCAACTACTGCTGTTGACTTGAAAACTGTAATACTACAATGTCAGTACCAAACACCTGGCAGGTGCTTTACAAATTAATTTTTTAAAGGTAACTGAGATATCATTCCGATTATGCACCATGAATTTGCTAGAAGATACACAATTCAGTAAATAGCATTACCAGGATAGCAATGTATCCACACATTAAGACAGATGCAAGGTTCAAATTTGCAGCTATCATTTGGGGAAGATTATTTAATACTTGACTAATTTAGCTAACAATTTGAAAAAGGTGTTAATTAAAACACGCCTGAGGCTGCCACCTGCTGCCAAAATTGTAGAGATGCTGCCATTGAAATATTTCCACTTCTTATTAAACAAAGCATTTGGACTGGTTCAGGCGAACAGACACAAACTTACCATGATGTTAGCAGAACTCACTTTTGAAACTTCCTAAATCTGATTACTGCAACATTTTGGACAGTTCTGCAACACTAAGTCCATGATTAAGTGGAAGTGACACCTGGGTAATAAAGGCAGCAGAAAGTGCTAGATCCTCAGGTATTTACTTTTTAAACTAACACCACCTTGCAGGATTCTATCTTTTCAGCAAAAATGGAAGTAATTGATTTTTATCTTACTAGGAAAGGAAGTGAGAGAAATCAGATTTACAAACATTTCATTGCCTGCTACAGTTGCAGCCATTACTGACAGGACAGTCTCTGGAATACTGGCAATTTTGTGTTGAAAAACTGCTGGATACATTCGCAGCACTTAAACAGGCGATTCCCCAAATCCTTTTCACCAACAGAGAGTTGGAGCATTACTGGTGAGATAAAGAAGCAGAATAATTGACAGAACCTTACCATTCCTTCTGCAGGGACAAAAATATTCTTACAGGGAATGCTGCAGATTCAGACAAAAGCAAGGAAGGTCTGCAGCTTCTTCATGCTTTGAAAAGCAGCTTTGCCCTGTTCCCACTTGAATGTGAGGAGGATCACACACTCAACCAGAGACCGAGCAAAACTGCTTCTCTGTAAAGCAGTGACCAACACTTTCAGGCCGTTCTCAAACCACCCTTAAAGATGAACTGTCTGCAGTTCAGAGATCCTGTTTCTGGCTTACTGAACAGCAGGTCCTATCAAGGTTCCTCAGCAAGACTGGAATAGTAAAAAGTGCCAGATCCATTTAAGATTCTATCACAGAGAGTAAAGATTTATGAGGGCAGAAAGGAGGAAAGGGGAGACATTTAAAAATATCTTCAAAAGAGTAGTGAAAAGGTACATTAAAAAAAAAATAAAAGAAACTTTGCAATTTTAGCTTTTTGAAGTTCAAGAATGACTCCCAACCCCGTAAAACCTTCCAAAGCTGATTTTTAATTCTGACATACCCAAACTCCTTTGGATTCTTTTATTCTCAAATTATTACATATTTAGATATGTTTCCAAGGTGCCCTTTGAGAAAGCACATGCCGCCAGCGTGCCTGAAGCACACGGCTCTTGTACAAATCAGTGACACGTCTGCTTTAGCACAGACACTTGGCAAAATTCAGGAGACCTCAACAGTATCACAAAACCTAAGCCAAAGGGAAATATCCTATTTAATCTGAAGGTAGGAACAAAAGACAAGCAGGCAACCAACTCTATATAGATCAGCTGGGGGGAAAAAAAGTTAAAAATCTAGGGGGAAGAAGTTATTTTGCTTTTCAGTGGTAGGAAGGTTTTTTCTGCCTGTCCAGCTCCACCTTTTCAGCTGCTCACTTTTCTCTACCCATCAAATTGTTCTCACCCTTATAATGTGTTGTCTCTTCTCCCAAATATTTAGAGCTTTACAGCAGGAGAAAGCTGAAGAAACACCTTTTACCTCTCAAGAAAAAGATGGCATTCTGGCCCACACTCTTAGCCAGCTGGGATCCTGGACTTCAGTGGGCACAAGAAGTAATGAAACAGCTTTTGTACCAAAATGCATATAATGATATTGGAACTGGGGTCCAGCTCAGCCAACCCCAATCATGGGTCGTGATCCCGTTACATGGGGTGGAACAGACATCCTCAGCCACAAACGGAGTAGAAGGTGTATTGGAACATCACAGATGGCAAAGGTTTAGTTTACTCCATGTCCCAAAAAGGAGCATGGGCCATACTTCACAAAGTGCAGATTTGCCAAAACAAAGTAAAACAAGAATTCATCATGAAAGGGGGACTTAAAATCAACATTATGACACTGCAGCCATGCAGGCATGAGCTGCTTGTTCATGGCTTCCAAGCACATTGGTTGCTCTCTGATCTTGGCTGGAAGCAGACAGGACACACGTTCAGTGCACTGCGCTTGCAGAGTTTGCTGCTGCTTCTGTGTCCACTGTATGATTGAGTCTTGTGTGTAATACATGCATCCACTGTGAAACTTCTGAAAGCCATTTTTAAATGTTGAACACACACAACACCTGAAAAGTCTTTCTGCTGACATAAAATATTCTTGCTATAAAATGAAAACTATCACTTTATTTTTAATCAAATTTTGTCCTCGGGAGAAAAATAAAATTATCTTAAGGTTAAGAGTATTTCCAATTTTAATTTGCCTCCCCTTTTTTTTTTTTTTAATCTGACGTGCTAATTAGTATTTCCACAACTACTACTAGCATTTTTAAAAGAAGGCTTCAGTGATTTATTTGTTAATATACACAAAAATCTTCATGTGGAAATTACAAAGTTAGGGACGAGGCCTGCTTCAGATTGCTTTTCATCAGAGCAAGACAAAAACCATTACAAGCACTGTATCTGAGAAACAAGTAAGCATTTGATTTTTCTTTACCTCTCTGACCTGCACAGCTGACGAAGGAATTATTATCCCTCTGTTAACTCCCCCGTATTTCTTTTGCTATGTATAAACCTTATCCACAGACATTTTTTTTAGTCTGAAGTATCATTTAGCAATGCCATTTTAGTATACTGCCCTTGTTTCTCTCCTGTTTTGTCTGTCATTGTACAGACGCAAATCTCCCAAGTGCTCTCTTTCAAATAAAATTGAACACAGGCTTTTTTAAAAAGGTCATCTTTAAAATTATATACAATAAATCCAGCACTGGCAAAAATCTGTTTTAACAGCACTTCTCCCTCATCCCCATATTTCATCTCCATTGAATATTAAGCAGCACAAATCAAAAGGTGGGGCTTGTTGACTGCTTCAGACTAGAGACGTTCCCTTTCAAAACCACAGCATTAAAGTCTGATCTAGTGGCATTTCTTTAATTATTGAGGCTAAACCCCAAGACACGGACCACAAACACTCCATCATTTCCTTCTGACCCCCAAATCTGAGCTATCATTTCCTTCCTAACGTTAATTGCTCATTTATGTTCTTCCCCTGCATCTGTACAGATACTGAAGAGGGAAATAATCATTCTTCCTATCATAAATCATGCAGATGTGCTTATGAAGTCCAAACAGAGTCTCTGGATTGTTTAGGGGAATGAAAAACTAAAATTAATTTTTAAATGTCAGAAGTACATAGATATTTCAATGGTTTTTCAATATATAAATCAATCAAACACATTTATGATAATGTAGAATTAAAAAATAAAAGGTCCCATATATAGTAGCAATTTCTGAAGACTGAATTTTATAGTTATTTAGTCATCCAACAACACTGATAAGCAATGAAGTATTAGCATGAATTCAGTCAGGCAAGATGTGTTATGTTTCTCCAGAACATTTCTCCCCAGGAAAAACAACTTAAAAAAGAGATTTTTGGGGAAACAAAGCTTTATTTCAGCAAATGCTTTTTAAAATAAAAATCTAATCCAACCAGAAGTCTCTGTCATGAATTGTTTCATACATGTGTCTTCTTTTTTCAGGTTAAATGTTTTTCCCAATCAATGCCTTTTGGTTACATCCACTGCGGGGTCCTCATGCATCACAGCTGGAAATATGAGTTTCCTCTGTTGGTAAAGTCTCTGGCATTTATCTGTGACACTGAAAGGAAAAAAAACTAAATAAGACAAAGCCCACCAAAAATGCCTCTACATATGGATTCTCATTCAAAGGTTCAGCAACCTACTCTCCCCCATCACACACTGTGCACTACTGCTGTCAGGCCCTTTGCTGCTTTCCCTATGGATCCTCCTCTCCTCTTCATTCCATCCTGGCAGACTGCAGCCTGGCCTCAAAAACAAGAGAAAAATTACACACATATCTACTGTGGGAGGCCTGACTGACAATCTTTCTGTGCTGGTGTGCCAATGGAAGAGGTCCAACAGAATTTGGCCACCAAAATTACAGCCCCATCTGAGAAACAGTGCTGCATGAATTTTCATTCAAAGCAAAATCCAATCCAAAGGCGGACTTTTGGAGAAAACTTGTAGAGGACCTCAAGGCAATAACCCTCCAAAGCCAAGTAGAGAGCTCAACTCTGAAGGAGATCAGTAGTACTGAGGGACCTGCTCTATGGGCAGACACAAAGAAGGTGGCTGCCAAAAAATCCATAGAATGACCAACAACTCCCTACTGTGATGTGATGGTACTTCACCTGTAATGAAGGCTGTCAGAAAAAATTTAAGCCTGGAAAATATTTGTGCACACTTAAATGCAACAGGGAGTTGAGATCAGCAAAGCATTTGCTAAACTGACTGCAGAGGCCCCAGTCTGATGAATAAATAATAAGCTTTGCATACTCAATATAAACTCAAAGGTGGGGTCAACTAGGAACAGAGCTCTAGACCAAAATCAGGAACATTAAAAGCAAAGTAATGATAAAAAAAAAAAAAATCCATGTTGTCTTTGTTCTTCCTTTACCTGCTACAAGTTGAAGCAGCAAGGAAGTGCTCCCTTTAGGCAGTGACAGCCTCTTTTCCCCCTCATGCAAGGAAGTGTCCTACACTACACCTGTGGCACTGAAATGTACGGAGCTTTACCACCTTCGAGCACTGCACACCTCTCTACACAAAAAAAATGTCCCGTGTTTTCAAAGGCGATGAACTCCCTTAGTTGGCAATGGCTCCAGCATTCCTGCAAACCAATCGGTCTCTGGCTCACGGGCAATCACAGCCTGAACAAGTTTTACCCGGGGAGTTTTTCTGGTTGGTTAGGGTTTGGTTTTTGTTTTTTTTCCCCTCCCTTTATCGAACAACATTTTTTACAGGCACATTCAGGGAATCAATTGGGAAAAGACCTCTGAGATCACTGAGTCCAACCTGTGACCGACCACCACCTTGCCAACTAGACCATGGCACTGAGTGCCACGTCCAGTCTTTCCTTAAGCACCTCCAGGGACAGAGACTCCACCAGCTCCCTGGGCAGTCTCTCTAATCACCCTTTCTGTGAGAAAATTCCTCCTAATGTCCAACCTACACCTCCCCTGGCACAGCTTGAGCCTACGCCCTCTCGTCCTGTCGCTGCTCGTCTGGGAGAATAGCGGCACCTTCTTCACTTTACTTCCCGCTAGGAGCCGCTTGGATCCCCAGGCTCCAAGGGCACGGAAAGCAAAGGCGCTGCCACAGGCCGCAGCCGGGCACCATCGGCCCTCACGGCGGTGCCCGCCCCTCCGGCGAGGCGGGACGAGCAGCAGGCCCCGGAAGCCGGAAGAGAAAAAAAAAACCCCAAGTGAAACCCCGCCCCTCAAAATGTTCATTTTCCCCTCAAAACGCGCCCCGCCCGCCGCGGTGACGTCACGCCCTCCGCCGCTCAGTGCGACGTGTCCCTCGGCCGGCGGTGAGGGCGGTGAGGGGGCCCGGCTGCCCGCGGCCCCGGGGATCGGGAATCAGGAATCAGGGATGGGGGCTGGGGAGCACGGCCGCCAGGGATCGGGGCTCTGGGCACGGCGGGACTGAGGCGGCCGCGGGGGCCTCGGCCGTAGCCAGGGGAAGGGACTCGCTGGGGCCGGCGGCGCCCCGGCAGCCTCGTACCAGGGGGTCCCTGTGGGTGAATGGGAGCAGATCCCTCCGGTGGGTGTCCTGCGGGCGGTGGCAGTGCTGGCACACGCCTGTTGGGAGGATAAGGCTCGGCCACAGCATCCCCTCCGTGCTCGCCAGGCCCCCGGCAGATTTTGGCGTGGGCGTCTCCTGAAACCGGTGACTTTTGTCTATTTAGACGCCTTTGGTGGTGTTCTCAGAAACACGGAGTAGGACATAAGCTGAAAGCCAAACTGTGATGGAGCTGTTGTTTTCCTTTTCTGTGTTGAAAGGCATAATTATCCATATTTTTTTCTTTTACGGTCAGAAATAGGCCCTCGTGATTATTTACTGATACAGTGTCTTCATTTCCTGCAAAGTGGAAGTATTTTAGGTTCGAATATGACACTTTAAATTATATTAAGGTTTTAAGAAACTTTGTAGGTAACTGCTACTTCTGCAATTAAAAACTTGTTTTTCAGTATATATGTAGAACCATCAATACGAAATGTTTTTGTCTTTGCAGGCAATCATGGATCAGGTAATGCAATTTGTGGAACCCAGCCGTCAGTTTGTAAAAGACTCCATACGACTTGTTAAGAGATGCACCAAGCCTGACAGGAAAGGTAAAGCACACAGTAAACCAGAACATAATCCTTACTTCATCATGAATCTTAGCATGTGTCTTTCCACATGTCACTTCTGTTGATTCATTTGCTGTGGATGTTTCTCACCTGCCAATATGAGATATAAACTTGAGCATCAGTTGTCTAAATGTCAATGGGTTTATGGTTCTGGCTGTAATAAACTTGAACGTGTTCTTTTCTGGTACGTACCTAGGTGTGTGAGTTTTTAGGTACTAAAACTCACCTTAGGAGAGAAGTTAAGTAGCTGAAATTCAGTGCTCCACAGTTGTCAGTCATTGCCTGATTAGGACAGGAACGATTTTGTTGCTGGGATATGGAAGATGAAGTTTTGGACTAGAGAGGCTCTGGAGAGAAGCTGTAACTACAACCAGAATGCAGCTGCTCCTCCTTACTGATGGTTACAGTGCTTTATTCACATGCTCAGCGTGCACAGGTCTGTGACTTAAATTTGCTGGCAACTTTTGAGATCCGTAAGGAACTTCATTCCTTGTCAGACTGGCAGGTTTCTGAGGGGCTGTTGACCTTCTTTGTCAGCTTCATGGTTGCTGTCCTAAAATAATTGAAAACTTCCCAAGTGCTTGATTTTTGTGGGGACCTAAGGTGCTGTCCCCCTGTGACAGACATAAATGCAGATTTTTCATTTTTGATGCTGCATTCCCTAATCCCCTTACTTTCAAGGCTTGTAGGGATGTAAAGGAAAGATAATGTTCCATGAATTGTCATTGTGGGTATTTCTGATTGTGCTTATTTAAAAAAGACTGGGATTGGCCATTCTTTGTGGAAATCTACATCCTCTCTCTGAAAATCTCATCTGTCTTCTGTAAAAGTGAGTTTGTTTCTCAGTGTAAGTTTTCAAGTGTTTCCAGTGTTAGCATGGTTCTGTGAAGAGGGATCTCTCCTTTGGTCACTGCAGTGCATGTCTGTATGCCATACATGAGACTTCCTGACAAAATTTTTTGTTTTGTTTTTTGTAGAGTTCCAGAAGATTGCCATGGCAACAGCAATAGGCTTTGCGATAATGGGATTTATTGGTTTCTTTGTCAAATTGATCCATATCCCAATCAACAATATAATTGTGTAAGTGACTATGACCTTCAATTTCACTACATTTTTACCTGTTCAGTTTTAAACAGAGGACATTAGTGAGCCCTACAGGACCCTTGTTGCTGACAAGTACTATTGATTCAAAGAACTTTATGAACAAGTAGGTTGTTAATTCAGCATGCTGAAAAGTATTAGATCCTAGTTCTTAAGGTTTTTTTCTGAGTATTCTGCTTCAAAACTGAACGTCAGATATTTTGATTTCCAGTTCTTCAGTGTATGTTTGACCATAGAACATTTATCATATTTGGATCTTATATACTCTTACTGTTTCTAGTTTATAATTTGGATATGCAAAGTAAATGGATGGATGGTAAAGAAAACTGAGTGGGTGTGCTGTAGGATGATAGGGCACAGAACAAAGTTGGTCTTGTTTCATTTACTGAGTGCTAGATATGTTTGAAACTTTCTTTTATGTGTAACTGCATCCTGTAAAATCCCTTTGGAATGAATGTTACATCATGAAAAACTTGAACTTCAAGTTGACTGGCACCCTGGTACTGACATACTAACAGTACCAGCTCCTCATATTCTCCAGAGCTGATGTGATCCCCTCTCTAGCACTCTTTAAGAGGTTAAAAACCATTCTGTGTCCATGATGTGTGACTGGCTTATACCTGTAAGAGTGGTCATTGAGGCAAGGAGTGTTTGGAAATGGGAGATAAGCTGTAATGGTTGTCCTAACAAGGCAGTGGTGGGAGGATAAGTTAGACTTCAGATGGAATCACTTGGTCACACTTCATTAATTGAAACGGATTGCTTTGTTCTCTCAACAGAGGTGGCTGAATATTCATCATGAAGAAGAAGACAGTTGTGACACCTGCAGCAATGATTTTCCAGCTTTAATTTGTTTGATATTAAACAAGCTCAGTTTGGGTTTTCAAACATTCTTGTCATCGTATTTATCTTTTAAAGTGTATGTGATCATACCTGTCTACAAGCTTTCTTTTTTTTTTTTTTTTGTAATAGTAGTTGTGTGTTTTACTTGTTTTGTTACTTCTTTTAACTGTAGTAGAATATTCAGGTGGGAAGGAAGCTTGGAAGATCTCTAGTCCAGTGTCCTGCTCAGAGCTGGGTCAGTGTTGCATTCCAGTGAGGTTGCTTAAGGTTTTGTCCAGTCAAATACTGAAAGCTTCCAAGGGGGACAGCTGTATGACCTCTGTTCAGGAGCTCTTTACAAAGCAGTAAATTAGGCTTTGGAACAGCATCTTTCCAGCAAAAGCAGACAGCAAGAAAACAGCATTTCTGTATCCTTTCAAGTGGTGATGTAAAAGTATATGGGAATTCTTGTCACTAATTTCTGGAATTACCATAATTATCACTAATTCCTTTCTGCCTTTTTGCCTTTGGAAGTCCTGCTGGGTTATATTATGTATTTGACAGGAAAAAAACTCTATCAAATAAAGAAGTTGCATTGCCAGTCCTTTTTCTGATGGCATAATTAAAAAACCCAAACATAATTGATTACCGAGATGTACCATTTGAGGGCAATTTAGTTGACAGACACACTAAGCAGTCCTTCAGCAAATCCACAACTTGCTCATACTGTTGGATAGGATATACACCCATTGTGGATCGTGTTCTGTACATAGAATTATAAAGCCCTCTGCATGTTGACCTGGAAGTTTCCATTATTTTAAATCATCGCGTATTTTGATTTTAAGAACTAAGCCTGCAAAAACTCTGATAGATGCAAGCTCTTCCTGAGATTGAGATTAAGACATTTAATTAACTCCAAAAATCTTACTGTAAACATTGGGTATTTGCAGAAGGTACAATGGTACTTCTATTACAGACTTTAAAAGCACTTAATACTGGGAAATCTGATACTGGTATTACAGCAAAACTGAAGCTTCTTCAGTACCCTAACTTGCTTCCTAAGTAGAAAAGTTCAATTATTACTCTTCTTGAGAAACCTTCACCAGCAGCTACATATGTTACAAACCAGGACAGAAAAACGAGATCAGTTAATCTTAGTGCTATCACCTTGTAATACAGTTATACTGTATGCAGCTGGGTACTGTATTTCATTTTGGCAAGAGGGGGAAAAAAAATTCACTATTGGAATAAAATACTTTGTAAAAGTAGCCTGACCTAACCAGATAAGCAGCAGCAGTTTCTTTACATTCATTTCTGTTTGTGGTTGTACTGAGTGGCTGCTCATGCATCTTCTGATTAAGTAGTGTGATTTACCAAGATGAAGTACTCTGTTACTGCAAGTAATTTTGATTCGATCTCAAGTGACTTTTATTTCAGACTTGTTTTCCATTCAATACAGAAAATCAGTGCCTGCTTATATCTTGCAACAGTTTTACCATCTTAATTCAGTGAAATTTTGTAGTAATTTGAGTTGTGTCAGATCAGAAAAGGCAGCTGTAGCTGATCTTATCTCTTGATAGCCATTGTCCACAGCAAAGGTTTGTCTGTCTCGATGGTCACAGTCCCGGAGTTGTCATAGGTGTTGGAAGTACTGACGAGTGTTCCAAACTTCAGCACCTGGTTAGCTGTGAAAAATAAGGAAGAGATTGAGTGGTTCTCTGCCACGTGAGTGCATTTGCTTTTAAAGGCCACTGTTCCCACAGAGAACAAAAAAGTAGCTGAATTAATATAACCCAGATAAACACAATCTAGTTAGAAGGCTTGTATGTCATTTTTCAATCTGTAGAGGCAATAAATTAATCCCCAAATCAACATTTTGAGGTTACAGCAGATTATTACAAAAGCAGTTTGTCAGATAGTCCTCAGAGTTTCACATCTGGAAATTTGTATTTCATTAGGATCAGTTCAAGTACTAATGCTAGAAAAGGTATTTAAAATAAAATGAAGAGTATCCTACTGTAGTTCCAAACTTGGGATTTGCTTTAGCTCAGCACCATGCCTATAATCTTTACAACGTGAACAGTTTTAGAACAAAGGCCAACAGTGAAAAGTGATACTACTTAACAATTTTTAATGAAGGAACTTGCATCTTCTGTTCCATGCCTAGTGAGGTAGGTGTTCATGTACATTAGAAACCAAGTGGCATTACTCTTACAAATACCAAAACATGCAGTTTTAAGTTTTGCCTTTCATTTCTTCCCTTTTTGAGATAGCATCATTTGCATGTTGCAAACATACCAACTTCCTCAAAGGCACTCTAGAACTACTCAGTTCTGTGTTAGTCCTTGATTGTAGAAAGGTTCAGAGTAAGAACTCTAATACTATCCTTTGCTTTAGCCTGTAAAATGAGCCAAATGACAGCTCTTACTCACTGGCACCTCAGAAAAACATGGAGCATACAAGGAGAGCTGCAGCTGGGGAGAATTGTTCAGCAAGATCAGCAAGTCTCTGTGACCTATCAGAATTGCCAAATCATGCATAAATACCAAAGTAAAAATCCTCTGCATTTGCTATTAAGTGACCCACTACAAAGGGAGATCTCAGTGTGACCAAAAGGAGTGCAAAACAGCTTTGTGATTTGCACAGGAGACACATTTTCTGGTATTGGATATGAATGCTGGCTATAGTAAACTGGGGTGTAGTGCATCACTGTAATGCACATCACCCTGTGTACCCCTTGCTGGAAGCTGCACAGCAGGAGCTGATCTTCCCAGGCTCTATGGCTTTAAAAGGAAGGACAGTCGGACAAAAGTCAGGACATGTAGCTCAGTGTCTCTTCTGCCAGATTGTGCTTGCTGCTTATTCCTGCTCCTGTGCTTGTTATTAGCTTGAAGTGAACTGGAGAGGAGGTTTCAGCTGCCAGCTGCATTTGTTGGAATGAGAGAGTAACATCCAAGTTTCACTTTGGCAAATGGAAGAGTCCTGCCACGTGAAGTTCAGGAGCTGGGAGTGTAACTGCAATGCAGTGCAGAAGTTCAGCAAAGAGAAAAGAAAAAAAAAAGTACAACTGTACTGGATCAATTGTTTACCTAAAATAAAGGTGCTAGATTCTGTCAGGATGTTTTTGGACACACAACAGTACCAGGCAGGAGGCCCCTAGACAAATTCCAGGAATAATGAGTTTTGGTGTTTACCTTTGGAAGACACAGCAGCGGCCATAGGAGCTATGTCTTGCCAGAAAACACAGATTTCTCCGTGTGCAGGTAAACAAGTAATTTAATGCTGAGGTAACACATGGGTAGAGTTCCCTGTGTAAAAATGCTCCCAAAATACTGTGTTAAGTACTGTGGTCAAGTTATGAATGTTTCCAGTCAGTTTTAAGTAGGAAAGAACCTTAAATACTTAAAAACATTTGTTGATGCACAAATTACCTTCTTTTGGTTACTACATATTGAAACTTGAAGGGGGTGGGGAGGAAGAACTTCAGTGATGAACTGCTGTATAAACCCACTCATTTAGTATCACTTATTGCTTCTTGCTCAAGACTCAGAATAGTACTTAATGTTTCACAGCTTTGCATATAAAATAATGGCTCTGCAGAAGGCAAGAATTAACAACAACATGGCAGCTTAATGAAACAAAATCTAAAGCCGTATTTCATAGTGCATAAAATCAAGTGTAAACAAGAGCCTTTTTTCCCCCTTTCAATAGAAAATTCTTGCCCACTAGATGGAGCCTTTAATCTTTCTCTACCAGGTTTTGTGCTGTGCAAGGATCACAGTTTGAAATGCTGAAATTAAAAAAAGGCAAAAGCTATAAAACAGAACTGCTGATTCACGTGGCTCAAATGGACCAATTCCAAGCACTTGGTTTCACAACCAGCCAACATTTCAACTATCATAATTAAAAATGCATGTTTTCCATTCAATAAATGAACAGTAATTAATGTGGAAAACTAGGTTTGAGCCAGTAAAAGAAATAAGAGGATGTGCATACCTACTGCTGCTAGGCAAAATTCCTGCTGTGTCCTGCATTCTGATGGAAGTTTACAAGGTCATAGAAGTGGGAAGTTTTATCAGTTCATACCTGATCCAATCCCTTTTTAAAAAATGAATTTCAGTCTTATTTGTTAAGTCCTAGCAAGAACTTATGTCTTGGGGAAAAAAAAAACCTATTACAACACCCATTTTCGCTATTGAGATTACTTTTCAAGAAACACATTTCAAAGAAAACCACCTTTTTGTTTTCTAATATTTAGCATTTATAGCTTTGTTATAATTGGGTACCAAATCAAATTTTAATAAAGGACTCCACATTGTGATTAAAAAAAAAAAACCTAAATCTCAAAAACCCTGGAAATTTTATAAATTTCTAATTAGGAAATCTTACTCTGGATCACTGAAAGTTTTATTTTTGACCAATAGTAGTCTCTTGTTTTTTGTGAGAACTTTAAAGAGTTGAGTTGGATAAACCCGTAAGTGATTCACTGAAATACCCCCCAGTGTTAGAAGTTCTGTTTAATGCTTTGGTTCCGTTCAAACTGTGTTTAGTGATAATGGACTGTTGATGAGAAAAATACTCTACTCAGCTCCTCCATTGTAGCTATACTATTTTCTCATTATTATCCATCTATAAAGTCAGCAAGGACTTCAACACTAAAAGCAAGTGCTGTTCCTGCATTTTTGGGGGGGAGAAAAAAACCCCACCAACTTCCCCCCACCCCCACCCAAAGTCCCCACCCAACAAAATCAAACATGAGACAGTTTTTTATGGTGTGCCCTATGTTCTTATCAGAAACAAATTTATGTCTGATGGATTGCAGCATACCACCAATTCAGACCTAAACATGGGCAGGGGGAGGACTGATTTTGATGAGGTAGTGGAGGAATGTTTTTTTAGCAGTTTTTGTTTTGTTAGATGGTGTTTCAATCTGCCAGGGTTTGAGAATGTTGGATAAAATTTAAGAGCAGAAAACTGAGCTTCCAAAAGGAGCATAATCACAAAGGTCATAACTTCTTAGACATCTGTTTTGTTGACCAAATTATATCACAGAAGAGGTCTCAGTAACCCCAAGACTGGCAATTTCCACTATTTTGTTGATCTTATTCTAATAATTAAAAAAAAAAGATACAAATCCTAGGATAACATGTAGAAAATGTTAATCTCAGAGGTAAAATTTTGAAAATTCATGAATCTTATGGTTGCAAGAACAACATTTGGAAATGTTAATAAAATGCACCCTATAAGTAATTAAGTCATTTAATAATCAAAAAAGCCCAAACCTAAAAATTTATTTTAAAATCTCATCATACTAATACTTCTACCATAGTAGGGAGTTATTTTTGAGTAGATGGTGCTGAAAGTGAGACCTAAGCCTTGCTTGCAATCCTTGTGCTGGTAGCTTTCAGCCTGGAAACTGAGAAATAGTGTGGCCTAGTTATAATGAGATTGGAGGTCATCATGTTAGGTGCTGCAAAAACACTCTCAAAATCAGGTAATTCCTCTTAATGACTGTATTCATAATCCAGTAGACTTATAAACATAATTTCTATGTTCCATTGTACTATATAGGACACTTAAAATTTCAGTCCAGAAAAGAGAGCTTATCTATCTATCTAAAAAAATGTATCACTCAAGGTTTCATGTACATCTTGTAAGGTGCACTTGAGCAGTGCTTGAGGGAGGCATCTACAGAGAAAAACTTCATCCTAAACTTGTCATATATGGCAAAACCAAATCGTGTCAGGGTCTCACTGCTGTTACCACAAATGACTGAGGACAAAACTGTCATGTTAAGCATGTCCCACATAGACACTGTGATACTTATGCTATGCTTCCTTTTCTCAACTGTGTCTCAATTACCTCCTGAAATATGTAAAGTCACACCTTGCAGGTTTCCACCACTGAAAACAGAAATCAGGAAAAGAATAGGAGCAGATTGCCACTGCTGACATGGATGTGTGGAATATCAAAATAATTAATTATTAATTAAAAGCCATATTACAGTGGATGTAATCCTCTTCCCCCTAGGCAAATGCTGCATCAAAATGATAGAAAATTAAGACCAATAAGCTGAAACACAAGCTAAAGTGAAATATTGAATCACCATTTGGTATCCTATTACAGTTTATCTGGAGAGGATTTCCCTGAAGTTCTGTGTTAGGAGCAAAAATCTGCATTTAAATGGAGATACATTAGTAATGCATGAGCTAGCACTTTGCAGGTCACCCTGTGTCTGCAGAACAGCAGCATTAATTTTGCTATTTAAAAATAAAAAACCCAAGTAGTTTGTAGACTGATTTTCCTTTCATTCCTCCTAGGTTTACACTTGTGGTTAGGCTGACTTCACTGGAGTTAATCTTGATTTACACTGATGGATACAAAGGAAAAATTGGGTGCTTGATCTCTGTGCAGTGGGAACTGAAAAACTGGAAGTTGCAAATAACAGTAATTTACAATAAAACATGAACTATTTTCAATACTGATACAACAGAACCATAAAGGCTTGTTCAGTCTGCTGGGAGGGGCTGACTAGCCTGGTACTGCACAGATTCCCTCAGGACCAAGGGGAGTTTTGAATAAGCAGAAATTGCATTGGTAATTTTTTATAACTATTGCAACTTTGGGTACCTGGTTTTGTGGCAGAGAACAATGGTTTTATAATCTCAGTGCATTCATACAAGCAGACTTATGAAAGCATTGAGAGGATATGGGGGGAAGAGGGCCCAGCAGGCAGGGCCAGGTGGCTTTTCCACCAGTTCAGGTGCTGGCAAAGACTCTTGGCCAGGGCTCTGCAGCACAGGCTGCCTGGTCTCACACCAGGGGGGATTTAGGAGGTGACAACAAAGCTTAAAGGCTGTCAAAGCTTCACAATTTCTTCTAAAAAGAGAAAAAAATATATTAACAGAACTGTGTGTTCTACCCTGGATAGAAACCACCCATGTTGAGAGAGCCTTCAGAAATGCAAATGGATGTCAGAAGTTTTCAAATTTATTTCCAGCATGCATTTTTTTTTCCACATATTTTTTCCAGCTTTGTTATCATGGTGATACTGTAAGAATAGCTCGAAGTCCTCCTGTCACATCACCTGCTTGGTGGCAATTTAAAATGATAAGCTGATAAAAATGATACAAAGAAAGACTGCTTTCTATACCAAGGCCTCTGCTGCTAGTACTGCTTCAGCAAGATCAACAAGAATCATTAACCGTGAGGAGTTTCTGCAGCATCATTTTAGCACTACCAAGATGTGCTTCTTTGTTTGTTCAAAATCACTTTAGTGTCTTAATTAAAGTGGCCTGGGAAGTTAGACAAGGAAACTCTACATACTGCTTTCAGTAGTACCTTTCTGGTCTAGATGTGATAAAGTTGTAATAGGAGTGATCTAGCAGAAATATAAAGTAAGTCAGGGAAATAGCTGTCTGGGAGACTCTTTCACTAAGCTAAAGGCAAAGCCAGGCTTACAAAGTAATTTTAAGAACTGAGTTTAGCCAGTAAGAAGTAGGATGTTTACTTAATTTTTGATGCTTTCCTCTAAGTTTGTATAATGTTTCTCAAACTACTTACAACTCTGAGGTGCTGTACAGGTGACAGGTACTATTAATAATAGTGTTAGAGCACTGAAAAAACAGCTGCAGAAATAAAATGTAGCTTCAGTTTGACTGTCACCGTTGTAAAGATTTTGCATATAAGCTAGACAACTTGTTGCTATTTTGGTCTGTCTCTACTTCATGTTGTGAGATAAAGAACACTATTCTCATGAGAAAAAGGGCAAGAGTAATACTGAGATGCATCAGCTAATGAGTTGTCTTACTGCTAACTCGTCCATAAGACACCGCATAG
The DNA here is from genome assembly GCA_026261815.1 of Monarcha castaneiventris obscurior. Lineage (NCBI taxonomy): Eukaryota > Metazoa > Chordata > Aves > Passeriformes > Monarchidae > Monarcha > Monarcha castaneiventris. The sequence goes on along the minus strand of JAMPIT010000230.1, from coordinate 49,223,383 downwards.
CACACATCATCCTATTACGCTGTCATGCTTTAGAGGCACTACTTAGTCACAAAAGCTGAGGATGGCAATCTGGTGCAACACTGAAACCTGAGATTAGCTAAAAACAATGGTGTTCTGTCACAGCATTTAGGTCTGAAGCTCTGGTTTGACATGACAGCAAAGAACCTAAAAATACTTGCTATTTTGAAAGCTGCTACACTGTCAAGTTGATATGATGCATCTAGAGATGAAATCTACTGAATTTGTTAGAGACAGGTATCCAAATGATCCTAGCAATTGACCACAGTGCTGTAGAAAGGAGTGAAATTCCCCCTATATTCCTCATGATTAGGCTGCTGGAGACAGGGAAGAGAGATAGGAAGAGGAAGGAGAGGGAATCTTTTCCTCACCCAAACCTCAGGGCTAGGTGACTACATCCATGTACTCAGCCTTCGAACAGCTTCTGAGCAGCAGAAATCTTTCAACACAACCAGATCCAGGACTGACTAAGACCAACAGTTCACCTCTAGCTACAGTAATTTTCCATCACTTCACATAAAAATTAAAAAAGCCCCTCTCACAAACCCCTATATATCCTTCAACAGGTTTTACAGTATGATATTAGTTAACCAGAGCACAATGTTAATTATTTTTCTCTTCTATTCTTTGGACTCCTGATAAATCCCTGTCACATTCAGATTAATATATTCGCAAGAAGAAGCAGTAAAAGAAGATTTTGAAACACATTCATAATACAAGTTTTTCAGCTCCTGCATGCATACCATTGTTCCCATCGTTTGCAAAAATGTGCAAACACAGTGATTATTTCTGTATCAATCAAACTGGGCCTGTAGGTGAAATATTGGTATATGGATATTTGCTCAGTAAATACCTACACAGCTTGGGTGAAATGGGGACCTCATTCACCCGCTCCACGGAGGAGAACAGCAGCAATGCCATAAATATTTCACAACAGTCTTGGCCAACTACTTATATTGCCTACCACTGTGTAGGAAGAGACCCCAACAACAAGTCTCCCAAGAATTTAGCACTTCTCTGCTTTCTGTGATGGGGATATGATTTTCCTAAGGGAGTTGATCTAAAGCCAGTTCCTAGCCAGCCCTGAAAAACAAATTTAAGCAGGCTGTCTTCTTATTGCTGCTGCCAGCACTAGGTCAGCACCGTATCCAGAGTCCTGTTCTGCTGCACACATTGCTCTATCACTGGGCTTCAGTGCCAAAATTAAACTAAATACGATTTGACAAAGCTCTGTAACGGCTCAGTCCTTAACTCCAATGTGCAAAGTTACACTAGCAGGGATCAAAGTATTCTGAATGCTGGGAAGATGTATTGGGTTTGCGTGGCCAGGTTTTAGTAATGGAGGGGGCTACAGGGGTGACTTCTCTGTGAGAAGCTGCTGGAAGCTTCCTCCATGTTCGGCACAGCCAACACCAGCCAGCTGCAGGATGGATCCACCGCTAGCCAAGGCTGAGCCAACCAGAAATGATGATAACATCTCTGTGGTAACAGGTTTAAGAAAGGTAAAAAAAAGTTATTGCACAGATATAATTGCAGTCAGAGAGGAATGAGAACATGTGAGAGGAACAACTCTGCAGACACCAAGGTCAGCAGAGAAGGAGGGGGAGGAGTGCGCCAGGCACCGGAGCTGAGATTCCCCTGCAGTCTGTGGTGCAGACCACGGTGAGGCAGCTGTGCCCCTGCAGCCCATGGAGGTCCATGAGGATGCAGAGATCCACCTGCAGCCCAGGAATGAGTCCCACGCCATAGCAGGCAGACAACCAAAAGAGACTGAACCTGGGGGAAGCCCATGGTGGAACAGGCTCCTGGCAGGGATCTGTGGACCCATGGAGAGTGGAGCCCATGCTGGAGCAGGTTTCCTGATAGGACTTGTGACCCCGTGGGGGACCCACGCTAGAGCAGTGTGTCCTTGAAGGACTGCACCCGTGGACAGGGACCCGTGTTAGGGCAGTTTGTGAAGAACTGTAGCCTGTGGGATGGACTCTCATTGGGGAAGTTCATAGAGGATTGTCTCCTGTGGGAAGAACCCCATGGGGGAGCAGGGGAAGGACTCTTCTACCTGAGCAGTGGCAGAAACAACTTGTGATGAACTGACCATAACCACCATTCCCTGTCACCCTGTGCCACTGGTGGGGATGAGGTAGAGCCCGAGAAGGATGGAGGGGTGGAGGGGAACAGTGTTTTAAAGATTTATTTTACTTCTCAATATCCTGCTCTGATTTTTTAGTAACAGACTAAATTAATATCCCCAAGTTTAGTCTGTTTTGCCCATGATGGTAATCAGTACATGTTATGTCCTGGTCCTTATCTCAACTCATGCACCTTTCACTATATTTTCTCTCCCCGTCCAGGTGCGGACGGGAGTGATAAAGAGGCTTTAGTGGGCACCTGGCATCCAGCATCCAGCCAGAGTCAACCCACCACAGAAGGCTTCAACATACTGCATGTTTAAACCCTTCCCCTGCTAAATCCAGACCCCACAAGAACTGACCAAGTTTACAGCTGCTCCATTCAGACTCCTGCATGGCCCCCAGGAGCCCCATACTCTCTTGATCACCACAAGTTACCTGCTCCAAGACCACAATCAAGCTGCCAGACCAGACAGACAATTAAACTGTGCCAGAATGGTGGATCTGGTGCTCAAAGAGCTCCTGTAACCATAAGGAAGCAAACAGTTGCGTTCACCTCTGAGCAATGGTCAGGATGCAAAAAAAGGTAAGTGCCCTGCCACACCAAATCCCAGGACAGCTGTTTGCATGATGGCTTTCAGAGGGCAAGGGCATCATCACCAGGCTTGAAAGCAAGCTGCAGCCCCTCTGAGCTGCCAGCACAAATGACAAACTTCAATCAAATTAAATCCCTGACAAACAATTTTATTATGCAAGCTTTAACGGCGAACAGCACCATTTCCTAACAGAGTTTTATGTAAATATGGTATTACATTTACACAAAAAATGAAGAGAATAAACTGGAATATTCATCCTTATGCACAAAAGGCACCATTAATAAAGCAGCTGTGCTTTTGTCTAAAACATTTCTCTGGAAGGGGGTAATTATTATTTTAAAAACCCACACTGATCTGCTCCTGACAGCTCACAAGGTACATGTTCATCTACTTGCTCTCCCTGACAGCTGATCTATTCTAGGCACACATAGCTAACTAATAAAGACTATTATACTTCTGATAGAAAAGTAATTCCATTTATCTTTACCCTTCCTAGCAGCACTGCTTTCTTTCACAGTGTTGGGGTGGGATGCTGCAAGAGGTTTCTAAAATTTGGTTGTTTTCACCCCTGCTATTGCTGTGCACAACTTAGAATTTTACTTTGCTCTGCTTTCTTGAGAAAAAACAATTAGACACAGATTGCATCACCCTGAGGATGAAGCAAAAGCAATTATTTCTGTTACAAAATGTCCCCCCAGATCTGCATGTGAACAACTAAGCTTTTTGATTTTAAATTTTATTACTTTGTCTTTCTGTTAACAAATAATTAATATGATTACTAACACCCTATGTACCTCTAATGTCTATACAATTTCAATTATAAAGCCATTACTGCTGCTTATTCATTCTATTCCATTTATCTTCAAACTTGCATCTTAAACTTACAGCATTTGTTGACATTCATGGAACTACGGCTCCTCCAAACTTGCTCACTGGAATCCAGCACAGTTGCAACCCTTGAGACAGAACATGAGATTCAACAGGAGACTGCAAGCTACACTGTTTATAGTTCAGAGCCACTCAATTGGATTAGATGGCTCTCCATGTCCTCCAAAAAATAAAGGATTGCTTTTGAAACAGTGCTGCCCATTGCATGTTTAAATCTTCTTTCTTTCAAAGCTTTAAAGACAGCTTTTTGGAAAAAACTCCAACAAAAATGTAACTTATGACACAGCACAGCGTATTTTAGCTAGCATTACCCACTTCTTCCACTTCACACAGCATTAGAGCCCTTTGCCTCAGGAAGGCCGTGGGAGTGGTATCTGCCATGTATATGAATCAGTAAGTCATTGCATACGGCTCATTTAATGTTCCTGGCTGTTTGCTTTTACAGTTGTTTTTTCGGGGATGCAAGGTTAAGATTTGTTATCGATGCTGCTGAATACAAACAGCTCCTATATAATGTTTGTCCCCAAAATGAAAAAAGAGATTTGTCATTAGAGGCAAGTCCTAAGTCTCGCTGACTGTCAAAAACTTCATTCAAGTGGAAAACTCGCTACTGAGAATCTGTTAGCTGGCTGTGCACTCCCGAAAAAATCGGATTGATTTCCAGTAATGATTTCCAATGTGAACAATGCTCTTCATATTGGCGTGCTTCCTCCTCCTGACCTGAAAAGCCTTTTTAGCCCAGCCCCCCACCCTCTTCTCCCCTCTGCAAACCGGCTCAGCTACTCATCCCTTACATTCAGAAAACATGCCATGCACTTCCAGGCCCCCTGCAAGGGCTCAGTGACTTGGGAGATCTTTTCTTGGGCTTCTTCTCTAGGGATCAGTGCCCCAGCAGGGCTGTAGTGAGCTTTCTGCCCAGGCTGAGAGGAAGGAAAGGCTTCTGCATCAATCACACAGCGCCGTGCCAGGCACTGCCCAGGCCAGGTGGGGTAAGCCCTTGGACCTAAGACGCAGAGGCCAAGCGCAGCACTAAATTAGTGTAGTGCTACATGGTGCAGTCAAAGCCATTAAAGTTTTAGGAGTGCAATTGATTATGTGTAGCTCAACTTTCAAACACACTGGTCAAGATGGATTGCAACAGTCATGCCACGGCACAGTGATGCATGTCAGCAGGCTCTCAGTTTTACTGTACAGAGGACTTGACATTGGCTTTTAACCTACCAATAAACTACCCTAGCACACTGCAAGAAGGGGGAAGGAAAAGGAACTACAAATCCAGCAGTCACATGTAAAATAAAAGACTACACCAACTACACTACAGCTTGTCTGCTGCCAGCAGCATTTGGTGTTAAAAGAACATGATGGCTTCAATTGCCAAGAAAAGAAGTATGTCCTCAAACAGCCTATTTTTTAAGCTACAGGGAGCTTCCATTAAGTAAATCTGCCTTTAGCCTGGAATGTTCCTTACCTTACCTGAAATTACTGTCATCTTCAAACCTTTTTAATTCCTCACTAATTATCAGTGTCTGAGGGGTACTGTAGGAGAAACATTCCTACCAACAGCAAAGAAGGCTACCTTTCTGAATTATATTCTGAACTCAAAATCCAAGTGGTGAGGCACTGGAACAGGCTGCCCAGAGAAGCTGTGGATGCCCCATCCCTGGAAATGTTCAAGGCCAGGTTGGATGGGGCTCTGAGCAGCCAGGTTTAGTGGAAGGTGTCCCTGCCCATAGCAGTGGGGTTGAAACTAGATGAACTTTAAGGTCTCTTCCAGACCAAACTGTTCTTTGATTCTATGAAATATGACTGTATCTTATTTGACATTGCTTTTCCCATCCTGGCCATTTGTTGTACTCAATATTTTCTACTTTTGTTTGTTTGTTTGTTTGTTTTTGGGGTTTTTTTTGTTTGTTTTGCAGTCACTTTACAAAAAATATGATAGCTAGCAGAATTTCATTGACATAAACTATTTAACTGATCATTTAAAATCACTAGATGTGAAATGCTTTTTTTTCCATATTTTGCAGATATGGGAAATTTTACTGAAAGGAAAATTACCTCAGAGGAAAAGCAAACTTTAAATTACTATTAAAAATTTCTGTTAGTTCTAGAAACAATGCTTAAATTCCTCCTAAACTGACATCTTCCTTAAAAGTATTGAAAAGGATGAAAAAATAGCATTTCAAAGCTGCACTATTCTAAACATCCTACAACACCCAAAAAAACCCCCATCTCTGATGTCTATGCGATTACAAAGTAAACAGAAGTACCAAGAACATAGTGATGTATCTGAAGATTAATCCTCAGATATTTCAACCAGAGTAGACCCTTTGTAATTAACCAAATGCAGAAGTCTCAAATCAAGTGAGCCCTATTCCACCTCTTGGAAGATGTGAACATAGGCATATATTCTTCTTAATATCATGATTTTAGAAGGATATTGTTAGGTATCACTACAAGATATCCAGTGACAAGGAAGAAGTTGGTGTAACCCTGAGGTAACCCTCAGAACCTAGAGATGTCTCGTGCAAGCTTTGACCCCAACATGAAGCTTGGTGATCTCTGAACAGACACATCTACTTTGTGATTTAAGGCACGGCCACCTATCAAAAGGAGAGTCTGTTACAGAATAGGCAGCGCTGCTCTTCTAGAAACAGGCAGGCTTGTTTCGAGACCATCACAATAATATCACATGCATGGCCACCACAAGGCAGCCTTCATGAGACCAAGGGAAGCACTTCACAATGATGCCCAAAATCAGCCAGGAAGAAAGTCTGGTAACAGCTTAGAGCTTGTTGGGGGGCAGATTTAGAAAACACCAAGTTAAACACCAACATTTCCAGGAAGAACTGGAGAACCCTGCAAGTTCTGTGCAGGACTGATATTGATAAGCCTTGCAGCACTGGGGTCAGGACACAGGCCAAGAGGTTTGTCCTTTCATATGCAAGAGTGGAACCTGGATGATACAGATTTTGAAGGGCTCATTTACAGGTACATAAGCATAAAAGAGACCAATAAAGTGCCACGTTTCAAAGCTGTGAGCAAAAATGTAGTTATACAACTTATAATATCATCGTCAGCCAGGGAGATAAATCTCTGCTGCTCTGAAAGGGTACCCATAAATAGCCATAGCATTCTCCAGTAAAGCACAGGACCTTTAAGGAAGGCCAGAATACTGCAGGAAGCTCTTACTCAATTATACCTGAAGTCAGTCAGCCACAAAGGATGCCTTACACAAGTCTCACACAGAAACTATACTGGAAATGGACTGAGAGGTTTGAAAACAATGCTTCAGAACAGGAAAGTCCCTCAAATCTATCATATTGGGAGATGGAAGGAAAACTACCAAAGATTTAACAGTAGAAAAAACATGCCTTGGAAAGCTTGCCTTGCTGTAGCTGTCTAAACTCACTAAGTGCAGCTTGTTCACAGGTAAACACTCCTGTCAAGAAGTTTTCCTCCCTCTCTTGAGACAGGACTTCAGAAATCAGGGGATGCTGACTGCAACACTGTAATTTGTAGAACACAGAATGGACAATATCATTGATGTAGCATAATGAGCCATTTCCCCCCTCCCTGCTGTGATTAATGGTGTGGACAGGAGGTCTGCTGGCAGAGCTCACACACCATTCTGGCCCTGGAGGCATGGCCTACATAGAGCACCGTGCAAGTGCGTGCATGAGAGATTGGCAGGCAGAGGCAGCTCTGGGAGTCTTTGTTATTGTCCGGCTTACTCTTTCCTGAGCTCCTCCAGCTTGCACAATCTGTGTAGCCTCTGGGAAGGCAGCTTTAGAATTGGCTTACTTGATGGAAAAAGCTGTTCTTCTTGATGCATATGATGCAAAGTAATGTGACAATGATTGACAGCTAGGGGAGAAGAGGAGAGGAAAATTGAGTTAAGTTGGGTATTGTGTGAAGAAGCAGAAAGGAGAAGGAAAAAAAGGAAAATTCCTCATTACCACTGTACATGTACAGTGGGGGAGATAAGAGTTGCTGGGTTTAATAATAATAATCATTATTAAAGTCAGTTAAGCTGACACAAGTTTATGATGGTATATATAAATAGTACCCCAGTGATTACTGGATGTTTTTCTTCAAAACTTAATCTTCCCCAAATACAAAACAATTAATAAGTGTAGGAGTCTGACAGTGTACTCCCCCTTCACATTTGTGAACAGGCTATGTAATGTGAATATAAACCCCAGGGCCTAGTCCGATCTGCACTTCCATTGATACACTGTGCTCCTCATGTATACACTTAAGATGAGTCAGAACTTGCCTGCCAGCTTCTCATTTCCTTCTCCCTTACACTGTGGAGTCAGCTGTAATTTTTAGTGAATGATGCAATTACATTGTAATGTACGACACAAAAGTGCACTGATGGTTTTTTGCTTTTTGAGTTCAGGTCTGAAAACAGAATAAAAAGCTGTAATTGATTCCATCAGCCTTTTTCTGTATTGAAACAAAAGTTAACACCCAGAGAAACTTCCTTTCACTAGAAAAATGAACTCATAATATGGAGTCTCTCCCCTTTTTGGTTTAGGAGATGGTACATGCCCAAGAGACATCCTATCCTAGTTTGTATGTTAGTTTATCTCCAGCAGAATGTTAGGTTCTGGACCACTTGCACAGAAAGCTGAAATCATGGGGGAAAAGAAAAAAGGAGGGGCAGAAATGATAAAAGCTTGAAGAGCACTTGTGGCAAAACTGGAGATAGCAATATATATCAAAGAGGAAAGAGGAAAGAGGAAAGAGCTTATTTGAACAAATCCCAACTGGCTCTTTTTCTTAGTTATGAGTAGAAAGACCCTTTTCCAGAGCTCCAGAAGGCATGATAGAAGTCACTACTCATTGCTGCTATTTGGAAAGTTTTACAAGTGTCTCATAAGAATATGCCATGCTTGCAGTCAGCCTAAGGGAACTGCCATCATTAGTAAACAGGTTATGCTGTAGTTTTCCTCCTGCTGCATATATGCAAGCAGCTCAGTACAACAAAGTCATTGGAGATAAGGTTAGGAAATTACATTGTCTGTCTCTCAATACAGAAACCTTTTCTTCCGGAACAAAACCAAATGGTTTGGTTTTTTTTTTTTTTTGTTTAAATCCTAATCTTCTACAGTTACCAATATCAGACCATATGCCACAGCATACTCAGTTTGATGTAGCATTATTATCAGTATTTTAACAAGTTCTGCATGCAATCATAATGCACTAAAACACCAAAACGTCCCCTCAAAACCTTCTAATTGCTAAGGGGACTAATTTCAGCATCTATCCCTCTGAAAATCCTAGAACTCAAATCTCTGTAATCCAGGGTCATCTCTGCAAAAGATCTGCAAGTCAAGATGGGTCATGACAGGTCAAACTTTGAATATATTTCCTGCTTTGAAAACACCTGGTAGGTCTCTCTATCATTCCTTAGGGATACGGGGTTCAAATAGTACAAATCTTCAGGCCAGTTGAGTACATTCACTACCATGTTCAGGGACAACTGCAACTCCAAGACACATGCACACTTATCTTTAGGGTAAATTCATACCTAATTTGGACCTTATCTACTCAGTCTAGTTCACTGTTCATTTCTGCAGGCTACAATTCAGTGAGGAACTAAATCATGTGCTTAAGCTAAGTCCACAACACACTGTTATCACAGAAACCTCAGTACCCAGCCTGTACTCTACTGAAGTCCAAAGAATTCCCTTTAAAACTTCTGACCATGTAACATGATGGAAAAAAGACCGAGAAATTTGCAACCTCTCACAATAACATATGGACCCCCCAGTGCCTTTAATTCTTGATTTAAAAAGCTTTACATTTTGGTACACACACGGAAGTCCAAAACCAAAACACCTTTGCTAAGAAAGATCTAGTGTTCAAAAACTACTCAGTCTTGACACTCTGTAGGCTCCTTCATTTTTGTTGCAACTTGGTTATGGAGGAGGAAAGTTTCTTAACTTTAAACCAAAACTGGGTTGTTTCGACCCTAGTGACAATGAGCCGATTTTAGGAACACAATAAAGTCCCTTGCTACTTTTCAAGAAATAGTACAAGCAGGAGTTATCTTTTCCCCAATGTCTCAAACAAATACCCCTTTTCTGGCCATCCACAACTAAAACGAGAGATGCATACTTAGAAATTCATCCTATGAAGTGTTCAAGACATTCTGATGGCCGCAATTTATCAACATAAATTACTGTACTTCACAGCAAAGCTCCTGTCATAAGAAAACACCATGTGCCCCAAATTGTCTGCTGCCCTCTCCAATAATCAGCCTACTTCTTAAGATTTAGAGATTTGCTGATAAAGAACACCTCAGTGCATACAGCGACAAAAAAAATTGAGTTTCATACACATCACTGGAAACGTCCACACACTGCTCTATTAATCTTTAGATTGGGGTCATTTTTCTCTTGAGATGTGGTAATAGATTACTTCAGTAGAAAATGGGGAAGAGCACCCAGACAGGGGCCTGTTGAATACTAAGCAAGTTTGCCTCCTTTCTTCTTGGTTTAATCTAAAATATATCTAATGGCCAAAGCTACTGTTTACTCTGTACCAACCAACACTGATGCAGAAGGAGCACAGGATGTTTAGTATCATCATTCTGCCCCTACATCTCCTCAAGCGCCCTGTGCAGGCACTGCTCCTCTTCTCTCCCTGATGACAACACATTTTTCTGGTTCCAGCATCATCACCCACCTGCCCAAGAGCTCCTCAAATCCCATACCCAACCTGCTTTACAGTTCTTTTTTTGTCTTCTCTGGGAATCAAAATCTACTCTCTTCTGGAAAAGAAGTCTTTTCTTGTCTTTTCTCCTGTGGAGATTCAGTCTCTAAGTTACAGCATATAGAAGAGACTTTCTCTACCTCATTCCTCAGTTTCTCTGGATGAGTATCTGCATGGTACCAGACCTTGAGCCCCACATTTAATGTTCTCCTGTTTCAGGACATTTAAAACTGGATGAGAAAAAACATACATGAAAGTGCCTGGGAGTAAATTATGAAGGGAAGTGGCCTCATGTTCTTCAGCACCTTTGCCAATCTTGATTTTTATAGTATTTTTCCCATGTGTGAAAATTGTGATTACCAGCAGCATAGGAAATGCCCACCACTGTGTTTAGGAGCACACTTCTCCATCCACAAAACAGACATCAGTGGAGTGCCCTTAGTGCAAATCACAGAATCACAGAACAGTGGGAGTTGGAAGGGCCTCAGATGGATCAATCAAGTCCAGCTCTTAACTGAATGGCCCATATGGGGATTGAGCCCATGACCTTGGCGTTAATTGCATCATGCTTGCACCAAATGGCCAAGAGCAAGAGTGTTGTGCTTTGCTCCTGAGGGTACAGTCCTGTATCCTTGGAGGCTCCCTGCTGGATTCCTTCTCTCACTGTTTCATTCTGCAGCCAAGGAGATGGTCCACCAGGGTGGAAGAAAAGCTCACTGGGCTTCACCACTCCAACTCACCTGAACTGCCTGTGGGGCTGTGCAGTCCCAAGCTGCTGTGTGGAATGCTGGCATCCAACCTGCCTCCTGGGATGGCTCAGGAACCCTGCACAGGGAAGCACAGCTCAGTGGTTTAATGACACCACTGCTTGGCATCTCTGCAGTTCCACTTTGAGGCACCTCCAGGGAGCCTCAAAATGAACTTCTTCTGATGTACTTCTGTCTGCTCATGGTAACCTCAAAACACCTCGTCCTGTGTAACACAGAATGCACTGGCAATGCAGAGGTTAAAGGGCTCTGATAGGATTTTCACTGCATCTTCCTCCTTCTATGATACCAATGTAAGATTTTCTGTTATTGCCCATACAAGTTTCCCAGGACACACACAGTTTTTAAATGATGACTTAATGTCTTAGAAGTTTTAGACTCTGCATTATCAGCTTGGAAAATCTATGAAAAGGGTGGACACATTTTGAATTTTTTAGGACAATGCAGACTGGACTTTATTGAAAAAGAAGAAAGGCATTCCTATGAGGAGTAAGTTACAGTATTACCAGGTAGGCCCATATATAATGGGACTGTATAATACCAACCATTTCTAACATATTTCTTAACAGTCCTGCTCTATTTCAGTCTTGAACTCCTAAATGTCACTTGTCCTGTGAGAGGCTGTTACAGACCCTCATCGATATTAATGACATCTGCTACACACAGCCAGCAAGCCTCCAGCATCATGAGACAGCTGGAGCTGTAGAAGGGGAGATGCTTTCATTATGCTTTATCACAGACAATGCGAACCTCTGCCTCTGCACGCTCTGGGAACATCACCCCAAGTTTCATCCCAGCAGGGATGACTTGCTCACTCCGGCTGCTTCTTGCTGTTTAGATGCTACACACCTTATTTTGCAGAACCTTCCTGCTCCTTTTCACGGCTTGTACCAGTCTCATAATTTCATGGAGGGAAAAGAACTTTGCTTCTTGGGAGAAGCTGCACAAATGAATGACAGAAGTCCACACTGCAAGCACCTTGCAAAAATAGACACTGAGGAAGAGCCAGCACATACTGGTCCTACCTGGATGCTAAACTACAGGCAAAAGCAGTTTTTGGCTGGCAGCAGTGGTGTTGAGTGTCTGCACACAACCCTTTGAACATCAACTTTTAAAGTTCTTTTTACACTAAGTAGGTCATAATTTTTGTTCCCAAGTCACTGTGCAGAGAGAAAGAAAAAACCACTGGGGCATCCAGTGACATTATGGGGGATAGGATGAAGGTAAAATGACAGTGCTTATTTCTTCATTAAAGCAAAGCATCTGCCACTTTGTTAATATTCCAGTATGCCCTGCTCCCAGAGAACTGTGAAGGCAGCAATGATTAAAGGCAGTTCCGACTGGGGAAAAGGCATGTTATACTGACCTCAAAAGTGTAATTCAAAATTTATGCTGCTGAATGGTCCACACTCTAATCCGAGGAACCATCTGTGTAGATGTAGGTACAGTACATACACAGTCTCAGGAGAGATACCCTGGACTTACCGTCAGCATGACAGGGAAAAAAGGACAATGGCCTAAAAATCTAATTTCTAGTGAAGCTTATGACCCAGGAGGTAAAAGGTTACTGAACCTGGTCCTCAGAGAAGCCACTGCCCTGACCCAATCAGCTGTAATTGCTCAAAGAAGCCACCACAGGCTGCTCAGGGTGGTTTTGCTGTAAATAGGCAGCTGTGAACACAGGAGACTACAGTGGCTTCCTGCCAAAAATCTGCATTTTAATAACTTTGTAATTGCATATTTTTGCAATCTGTTGACTCTGACTTATTTTAAGAACATCCAAAGAGTAAAACAGTATCACCACCAGATTTTCTGGTACTTTAAATTTCACAATGAAGCATGTATCAACTCAGTAATTACTGTGAATAATTCATAATAAGGGTTATAATGATGTGACACATTCTAGTGAATCCCTGAAATTTAGGATGTTGAAGTGATAAAAACAAAATAAATATTAAATTCAATAGTAAATATTAGAAGAAATATAATTAAATTCTGTAATTAAAAAAAACAGATTGCAAATCCAGTCTGGGTGGTGGTATTGCTATCAAGCTCATGTAATTTCATTAGAAGTGATTTACTTTAAAGATGAAGAATAATTTTAGCAAAAAAGGCTGTGATCCTGAAAATGCCAGCATCCATAGGCAAAATCACGCATGTGAGCAGCCTACTGCACAATGGGACAACTTGTGTGAAACTGTTTGCAAGACTGAGGCTCCAGTCACAGTTTGCACAGCAAAACACTTGAAAAAGTTATCCATCTTAATAAAAATAATGTGGCATTAAATCCACTTTTACTTGGTTGTTCTCTTCAGATTAGTGCTATGAACAACATATTGCATAAGGGATATGGAAGAAGTTTCAAATTATCCAAGTCCCTTTGCTCAAAGAAACAGAGACAAACATGTTTTGGCTCACCTTAGCTCACAGTACCCTTTCCATTGTCCAGTATTCTGAAACTGTGATCCCTAAAGCAGACTTCCAGGGAAAGCCACAAGACATCTAGATGCAGTATTTCTTTCATGTACTTACAAGGTTTGAGAGATCTTGAAAATCTTGTTTCATTTGAAATTGAACTTTTTACATTCTCCCTTTATACAGATGCACTGACTGACCATTCCAAGTCAACCAACTGAACTCTAGTACTTAAATGGAAACATAAATTCAGTTTTGTGTTTGCAATGCCTTTCTTAAGTCAAAATTTTAACAATGGAAAGGCTTGTTGTTCCACTTCATGAGTGGGAGAGTGAAAGCTCAGTTCTCTTACCCCTCTTTCCAATGAGGCAGCAGGCTGAAATTAAAATTAAATCTATAGCTTCCAAGACTAGAAACTATGTAAGGAACCACCTCATAATAAAGCAGATAAGTGGTTATAACTTAAAGTGTACATCTCCAAAGGCTGATCAGGCTGAATGGACTCTTGACTGGCTCCTTTTCTTCCCTATTCCTGAAAAGCAGTGACAAAAGCCCCCAGTGGGCAGGTGAATTTGCCCCAGTGTATACTGGGAAGGACAGTGAAAGGCTGTCAGAGCTGTGATTGAAGGTACAGCTGCACCAGTTCAGCCCAAGAGGTGTTGGGCTTTTTGTTGTCATCTTCCCCTCCGCCCCCGAGCTGTCATTCCTTGTCATTAGAGCTCATTTCCTCAGCAAAGGTGTATGTGTTTGCTAGCAAGAGAGGGAAAGTGCTGGGTGACAGATCCCAGTGATGGATTTTCCACATATATGATATACGGATGTAATTTTCATTCTGATTTGCAAAAGGAAATGCAGTGTTTTTACCTAATTCTGAAGAATGTAAAAAACGCAAGGTATTTTTTCTTTTTTTACCCTGAATATTTAGCAATACTTTTCTTGAAATCTTGTTGCAATTATTTTCTGTTTTCTCACTAATTCTCTTCAATAATCACTACATGTACCTCAGCCTTCCAGTCCAAAACAGTATCATGTAGCCCCAATAAATATATCAATTTTTACCATGAATGAAGTATTCGGAGAGAACAAACCAGAGTAGCAAGTACTTAACACTTAACACTAAATACAGAATAAACATAAGATCCTAGAAGGATGGCAGCCATCGTAGATGAGACAGATTTATGATATATGTGGAATGCAAACTCCCCCCACCTTCCTAATGCCACAGCTTTTCCAGTGGCAAGGGAAACACAGCAGTCGTTTCATCCCCTTGTCAGCTCCAAGAGCTTTACTCACTTAGAAATGTAAAGTAATACACAGTGAAAGACCATACTTGAAACGTTCTCCATCACTCATCCACTCTGAAACGTTCATCGCCAGGCAGCAACTGCAGCACTTTCCAGCGGGGGCTTCCAGTGGCTGCTTCAAGGCTCAGCAATGCCATAGGAGGAAAGTAACACTTAATTTTACTTCTTTATTGGTGGGTGGGAGGGATGGGAATGTAACAAATGACCCCTGACATAAGGCATTTCATGGAGAATTGACCAGTTGGGATTAATGGTCCTTGGCTGAATCTGGGCTATAAAATTTTTCAGCCAGCCATTAATTTTCAGGAAATGTTCTATTCCTCAGTCATTATTACTTAAATAAAAACATATATTGTGTATATGGTCAAATCAAATTATGGCTAGAATTTTGTCAAGCACAGATAAGGGTGTAAATTTACTGTGTTATTAAGGCTTTTCCTTTTATGCTCAGATAACTATAGTTTGGTAGTGGGAACGACTGTTATACATGCTCAGGGAAAACACCCTTGCTTTGTCCTTGTGCAAAGCGATCATGGGATTAGAAGCCAGGATAACTAATTTACAAAAAAAATCATCATCAATTACCTCAATTTTTCTGTTATGATCATGAAGAAAAGCAGTGTACATATACTCACAGATGTTCACTGTAATTACACCCAGTGATATGAACACTTATCACACAAAAATACATACAGTACATCAAACACATGGAAGGTGGCCTGGCATTTTTGCAGTGAATTTGGGCTGAATATATTAATTATGCACATGAAAGCTGTGATTGCATAGTGCACATCATCCTAAAGAAAGGGTAATAAAACTTTCCTATCACACTCCCTGGTTTTTGCTGCACACTGCAGGAGCACCAATTTATGAAAAGGAATTTAGCAAAATTTTATGGAAGCTATCACTTGCAAGACTGAGTCTGTACTTCACCTGCCATTGGTGAGGCCATACAGTGATTTGAGAAGGAAAAAGACTATAACCAATAAAATTTTAGAAGCCTTTATAAATGACTGAAAATAGATTTTCTATAAAAGTGCCTTGACTTGAAAATCTCACGGTAAGGTCTGGACCCATGACAGGAATACAGTCCAGCATAGTTAGTATTAATGTGTTATTTTACCAATAGAGAGAAGGAATTTATAAGCTTACAAAGCATCTATGTAGGGCCAAGGATGATCCACAGACACCTGACTTTAAAATCTTGAATGCTTTCTATGTATAGAAAGTGATGTCCATATCTGGAGATGCTTTACCTTTATGAGACACTCTGCTTTTCTTCCCGGGAGCCTGGAGCAGTGTGCCTACTGAGACAGGCTGTGATCTTAGGGGCGGCCCCATCGAGGACACAACAGAGCATGGACTGATTTTGAGGTGACAAAGCTAAGAAAGGAGTGGTGAAGCTTCAGTCACCCAGCAGCAACAGGGGACTAATGCCATTCCTGTCTTTGAGGAGCAGCAGGGCTGGACATCAAGCCCCATGCTGCCCCTCAGCACCTGAGGCTGACGGGACCTCAGCAGTGCATGCCAGTCACCCCATCATCCCTGATGGGTGGTACCAGGTTCTGCACTATTTTTACAATGCCACTTGCAGAAAATGAAGGACATTCTAAATCTGCACCACAGAAGGGCAAATACCAACCTTATTTGTGTTTAAATGTGCGTTACTTCATGTCAGTTCGTGGGCATGCAGTCCCTGACCCTGCCCCTCACCTCCCTGCATCAGTGCTGAGCTCCCTGGCACCTTCAATATGGTGCCCTTGAGCTGCTCTGACCATTCCTCTTCCCTCTCACATCCAGCTTTTGGTCTTCCCCTTGTCTCCTGTGAGGGCTGGCAAACTCTAGCTTCATCCAGTTACCACATTCAGCCCCCTCACACTCTCTTCCCACACCAGGAAGTACTTTGTCTTTTAGCAAAATAACAGAGTGAGTCTTCCAAGCTGCTCAGCACCTGCAGTTTGTCAAGTGAGAAGGAAGTCTGCCCCAGACATGTGCAGACAGGCCTCTTCTAGAAAGAGTTCCAGCTTTCCAAGTCATTTGCTATTCCTAACGTCTTCCACAGTGGCCTGCCTCGTGCCTTGTTAGTTCGGTGGATCACACAAAGACTTCCAAGCAGAGTGATATTAAATGCTCTGAAAGGTGACAAAACCAGGATGGGGCCCAGCAGAATGGGAGCTTTATACTAATACACAATCAGTGAAATAATGACTTACTGCCTCCACACTTCATGGGCACATTTGAAACAAAGGAAAATTAAGCTTGCATGTTCTGATTCACCTTGGCTTTCTTCAGCCTTGTACTTAATGCAGTCACTGATATGCAAACCAATTTTATCAAGTCTCAAGAGATTATTCTGGCTGGTACTAATGACTGAGCTAAAAAAATCAGGTTTGATCAAGCTCTGATGCTGAAGAGCCACATATTCAGCTCTAAATTTGTATTTCATGGCATTTACTGCCCATTTTCTGTGAACACATACAGCTGACAAAAAAAGTGCTTTGTAAGGACACAACACTGGACAAAATTTATTCTCAAATCCTGCCCATGTGCACTCTGGGAATCCAATACACCACAACTGAGAAAGTGGCCAAGATCTTTCCTTTTTCATTCTTTGTACTGAAATGAAACTTTTTTACCTTACCTCATTAACCTATAAGAGAATCAGAAAGCAAAAATTAATTTCTGCCATAAAAGCAATGAGCAAATGTAGCAAATATTTTATGTTGTAATTCTGTAATCAATACTATAAAAACTGGTGAAAAATGCACCACCACCTTAAAAAGCATTGAAACCTGTAATGAAGGTTAATAGTAATCATAATGTTTAATTCACCAAATGGATGGAGCATAAGAGATCATCCACTGTAAAAGATACAATTCAAACATTCTTAGAGCCCTAGAATAATAAAAAAACAATAGAGAAGTATAATTATATGCCATGGATTGAAGTTCTTTTGTGGGTAAAGAAAAGGCAGGAAGACACTATGAGCTGAGATTGCCATGTTCCCTATGTGTACTAACGTACTTAAAAAACAATTAGGTAAGAAGATTCATACTTTGCTTTTTTTCCCACGAACCAGTATGTCTCATCAGCATTACAAAGAAATGTATAACCTAGACAGAGACAGAGCAAACAGTAATGCTGCTAAAATTAATATTAATTTTAATTTTTCAAAAGGAAACTGCTTTCCATAGCTGTGACCCTTGGCTAGTGCAAATCCAGTTGCTTCTATTGCTACATTCTCCTTGCTTTATTTTCCTATGTTATTCAATCTATTCAATTCTTTTTGCAAGACTGAGCCTTCAGAGGCAGGTATTGTGCATATGCTATATGTTCATAGAATGGTGCATATGCTATATGTTCATAGAATGCTTCTTTAAGCCTTGTTTATAGCTCCTAAACAAGCTTCAAAGCCTTGTTTATAGTCAGAGCAATGACTGAAAAATGAAATTTCATCAGCTTAGAGATACAACCCATGAGATGCAACACAGATAGATATCCAAGTAGATAGTTTGATTTTAGAAGTAAGAATCCAGTACTTCCAAAAACTTTAGTACTGTTTTTAGTATTTTGTGCTACACCTAAACAAACTATGGATGGATTAAGGGGCGATATTTCCAAGACTTTGGAATATTTTTATCTGTAATTGTTGTTAAACATGGTTAGAAGAGGGAATTTGTTAAGTATCTCTGAAAAATCAGGACACTTAGTACAAGGCTTAATTTTGGTCTGTAAACTTTTTGTCACAGTGGCACAGAAAATGCATAGTTAGGGGAAAAGTATCTAGTGCCTTTTGCAATTTAAAACCACTGTACTATTATTTTCCATATCGGCCAGAACTCCTCCAGCTTCCTTATGCACATGAAAAATAACATCAGACACTGAGAAGCAATTAGCATCTCCCGTGCAATGAATCCCTTATGCTTGTAATTAATGTGTTTTAGCTTAAAAACAAAACAAATCTAAAATTAGTAAGTATTTCCTTGCACTTTCTTTGTTATAAAAAGAAAGTCCACCAGGCAGCTAAAGAAGAGCTATATCAATATAACTTCTCACAGTTTTCCAAGCTTTTTGGCCTGGATTGTAAAATAAAGATGGTGGAGGCAAAGAATTGCTCATAGTGCTTTGAATGGTATCACAGTGTTGCCAGCATGACATGATTGGCTATTCATTAATACAATGCTGAAGTAGTTTTTGCCAAGTCACTCCTCACATACATGGATTTTACATACACACATACAAGATAGGAAGGTATGTCACAAAATAACTCAAAAGCACCATTAACAGTATCATCTAGTCACACTCCACTGATGCTAATGCTATTTGCCTCCTTTTTTTACTTGTACATGAAAATATGACTTTAAACACTTGCATAGGAGCTATTTTTTCTCCCATTTCCTGCCTCTTTGATACTGAGGCGTTTTATTCAGACCCTTGAATTCTGTGAGTGGTTTTGCCTGTGGAATATTCTGGACCTGACTTTGTACTGTGTTTATTTCAGCAGTGATGAGAGGTTTTTGTCCAATGTACAGCTCAAGTTGTGGTGATGCAGAATTCAGCCCTGGTGTCTGAAATACTTTGAAATCTCACAGGATGAGAAACAGCATGGAACTTGCTTGATCCTGGTATTTAGGCCTTTTGTTCACCCCTGACTGAACAGGCACTGTGGGTGAGGATTTTGATTGGGAAAGAGAAATTTCAGGCCAAAACCCTACAGTGAGATGTGGTCTCCAGAAAGGTTAACATGTTCTTCAAAACAGCAAAGATAGATTGCTGCTTGCCAGTAGCACTGTGATCCACTTAGCTGAGGCACACAAAAAAAAAAAATTTGCTCCTTCTGCTTTCTGATGCCTTTCATCACTCTTTATGTAAGAAAGTAAATAGTTGATGCTAGCCCAGCACCTGGCCAGTCATTGCCCTGTTCATAAATCAGAATAAAGCAAACATCACTTTCTCCACAGTGTAATCAGGACACAAGTTCCCAGTGTATGGTGCTTTCAGCTGTCAGCTTTCCGTATTTATCTTGTCTTTTGGAAATCAATCCTTTGCAACGTGAAGATGGAGAGGTGGAAGTGAAGAAGAGAAATTTGAACAGTATCACTCCTCAAGTTTACTTATCTTGTAAATCCATAAGGCACCTCTCATGCTCATGTAATGAGCATGTTATAAATAAAAACGAGAATGAAATCACCTCTGCAAAATAAAATCAACAACAAATCTAACACTTTTACCCTAGTAAATGCTAGAAAAATGCAAGGAAAAGAGATCCCTCCCTCTTAAATATTTTAAGGCAATATATTTATGAGAGCATAACTCATTGAGTATGCTTCCAGTATACTATAGAGAAAAAAAGTTTTCCTTAAGACTCAAGCTATACTGGAAAAGAAACAACTAAAATGTTGTTTATAGTAGAATGAAGGGTTGCTCACATGGAATCAGACCTGTATGAATAAAGCCATTGTATTAGGCCAGTGTTAACTCAGTTGCAACTTTGGCTGTAATTGACATATAATTATTAGAGCAAACTATTTTCAAAGATGATTTACATCAGTCATGACACACTATTTACTTCCAAATGCTGAGAGTTATGGTTCAGCTTCCTTTTATGTGGCCCAAAGAAGATTTGGAGATCAGCAAAGGAAGGACCTCAGGACTTCAACCACTGTCAACAGACAAAAATGTGTATACATTTTATAAAACTTTGATAAACTCTTTAATATTGTTTTAGCTTTTACTTGCATCATGTTCTAGCACCTCACAAACAAGCACAATGCAAATGCATTCAAATACTGAAACTTCCTCTAATATTCCCAAGAGTAAACCATCAAAAATTTTTCTTTAGACATCTAATTTGATGTAGAAATAAGAATAATTCCAGAACTACACAGAATAACCCCAGCACCGCCTTGCACCACAGAGGAACTAAGTTGCCTAACTTCAAGCCTCTAAATCACACCTAAACTAGAAGCATAAAATGATTCAAAATAGGTATTGGAGATGCCCTAAAAGAGGTTTCTGGAGGATACTTCTAAGCTACTGACGATTCACTGCTCATGACCTTCTTGGAGATTGTGGATCATGAGCATATGGAAATAGAAGGCCCAACAACAGCAATACAGAGAGGTGTAAACAGCTGCAGTGTCCATCTTGAAAGTGAAGTAATTATCTTCATAGCCTTTAAACAGACCTGAAACCTGTATTCCCAAGAAGGATAGGCCAGCAGTGAAGAGGGGGACATTTTCTTCTCTCTTGCAGCTCATATTTCTCAGTTCAAGTGAATTCAGCTTGGTGTCATGCAGAGGGGCAAATTTCTAGGGGAAGCAGACCACTAAATATCTTATGGTAAGAAATAGCAGCTGATACTCACTCTTGCCACCTCACCTGCAGATGCTGTGGAGCAGAAAAATGAAGAGACAGCCAAAACACAAGTGAAGTTTAAATGAGACTGGTGTGAATCATGACTGCAATAACCAGCTCACCTGGGGCATGTCTCCTATGTGTAGGCAGGAGCTCAATCAAAGCAGTCTGGTATAAATGATGTGATTTTAGAGAGAATGACTTAAGCTAACTCAACCTGGTATGTGAACATTTTGTGTTGATCAAAACCTGAAAAAAAATCAATACAAAATGAAAATTCAGCTGGTCAGGCTTTGAGTAGTGGCAAACTCTGACATTTAGATCCGAGCACTGAAGGCAGACATCTCTTTTCAGGTACAGGCCTGTCTCCAAATGAGATGCTCATTTCACCTGCTTGGCACAGCAGGCCTGTAAATTGACTGTCCCTTACTTCCTCTGGACACAAAAATAAATCAGGTTAGCTCAGCCCAACAACTGAAACTGCTAAAGCTAGCCTGGCCTGCAGCAGATTAGGAACTGTTCAGGTGCCCTGCTCTGACAGCAGACTGATGGAGTGGCAAGTCCCATAGAGGAGGATGAGGGAGTAGTGAAGCACCTCTCCCATTAGGGTGCACCACAGGGGCCACAGCCTCGGGGGAAAATGCAAGGACCTACATTAAGGGCCTGCTGTGCTAATCCATCGTGATGGGATAACCTCAAGAATTCTCCTTCCTTGTTTGCATTCGGAGCCTGGGTAAAACAGACCAGCCTTAATTCCCATGC
Source organism: Monarcha castaneiventris obscurior (assembly GCA_026261815.1). Classification (NCBI taxonomy): domain Eukaryota; kingdom Metazoa; phylum Chordata; class Aves; order Passeriformes; family Monarchidae; genus Monarcha; species Monarcha castaneiventris. The sequence goes on along the minus strand of JAMPIT010000230.1, from coordinate 49,201,421 downwards.
ACACAGTCCTGTTAAATCCTTGAAGCCTGCAGACAACCTTTAGTGAAAAACTTCTTTTCCAACAAAACACAGTGTAAGCAAGAAGCTTCAACTCAAACCAGCGGGCTACTCCATATCCTTACGAGAGGTGAGTAATAGAGAGACCCTGGGCTACATATGTGAACCTCTTAACTAATCCTGGTATGTAGGGTACTAATTATGTACAGAAGGTTTGAAAGCGTGTAAGATAAAAAAGGCCTCACTGACAAAATGGCTAGCATATTTCCTATGATAAAGGGTCTTTCAGTACTCTTCATGTTCACATCAGACTACCTGAGTTGCTCTTACTCTTCCCATCTTCTTTTCTCTCCTACCCTCAATCTGTATATAGCTCATGGAACTTTGGCTCTGCTCGGGTTAATGGACTCCCTTTTCAGCCATCTTCTCACTTGCCAGGCAGAACTGAGCTACATCTTGGGGAGAACTGTACAAATACAAACAAAGTGAACAAAAACTAAACAGCTTTCCTTTGTTTGTAAAGGCTTACACAGGATGCTGCAACAGGTAGTATATTAAAACCTAAAATAAATAAATGTAAGCTGTTCCTAGCATAGTAAATATGACATTACTTTCAATGTAACCCAAGGATTGAAAAGAAAAGAAAAAAACCCCAAACATAAAAAAGGTTATAGAACAAAACAGTCACTACCCCTTGGTAAAAGTGGTTACTTACACTAAAACATAAAGCACTATTTGTACCCTTTGTCCTGGGTGATCAACAGGCAGTAATTATTTGTTCATTAGCTGCTCAGATCACCGTAAGCTGGTGATGTGCTCAGAAATGGCTGGGGAGTAGACAAAGAAATTTTTCTCCCAAGAAATCAATTCAGCTGCTTCAAGAAAACATGATTAATGTTTTCTTGGGATGCTGCCTGCACTGGAAGGGCAGCTATGTCTTTAGACATTATTAATATAGAGTGCACTCCTGCTATAAAACTCTCTCAGGTAAAGCCAGCTATGACAGAATTACCGACCTGTCAAACCTCACCAGTTTGCTTTCTAACACTGAGACCATCCAAACCATGTGAGTGCTCACCAAAGCTGCTATTTCTCACTACTCCTGCCTTGCAAGGCCACCTGCCTGCTGATGGGCATGGGGAGGCGGCCAAGGTTTTTCTTTCTTCTGCATATGTGCATGAAGGTGTGGAAACTTGGAAAACATGTAACAAACCACGGTCAATTAGCTGGTGAACACACTCTTACATGAAACACTTAAACTGCTCCAGTATGAGGGAGATGTTTCAGTTTTCCTCCTCAAGGTGAGAAGTAAGAATCACTGCATTTGTCATACAAATTTACTGCTTTGGAAATGGGTATTTGAATAGTTTTCTCCTTCTTTTTGGACATTACTACTGGTCTCACCTCACTGAAAGCCTACCTGATGGCATGACAGTGTACATTTAAACTTTCTTAGCCACCAAGACATATACCTACACTATACCTGGAAATGTTAAGACCTGAACACGCATTTTTATGTATGCAAATATCCACTTATAAAATATAAGTGATCATAGAACATAGCATCAAGCTTTTTTGTGGGTTAAAACAGAAAGCCCTCAAAAATACAGACCTCACAGCTTTTCCCCATGAGAAAAGACATTGTAGATGCATATGGAAAAGTTTCTTACTACTACAAAATAAGACAATTTATCCTCAAGATGTCAACTGAGCAATAAAGCACAAGTAACCATAAAGTATTCAGAAACTTTTCTGCAGTTTTCTGTACTTCATCCAAGATATTTTTATGTGTGTGCAAATGAGCACATACATTATCTGACTTGTCATTAGCTTATCTAAATCTTGACATGAAGCATAAATTGTTAATGATGTGCAACTGAGAAATGTCAAAAGTATATAGCAGGGCCAAAGTAAGCACAGAAAGGTAAACAGGAAAACTTTCCATGGCGTCTTCTTCCCTGCTATAAAAATGTATAGTAATACCAGTTAAGCAATCTTCACACAGCACTGAACAGGTGAAAGAGTAGAAAAATCCTTCTTTCACAACAATACTTATGGGGAAAAATAAAATTCCTAAAATGAATCCTGGAATAATCAGTCCTAATTCTTTCATGACAGAGACCTTCAGATTCCCATGTCTTTAGCACTACTGTTGGCAACTGATCTCTAAGCAGGATAATTGCACTCCAGTGCCATCCTTGATTTGACTCTGCATTTGGATACACTTGTTCATTTCAACAAGGGTTTCTTGCTTTTGTTATTTATTTATCCTTTTAGTTAACTGGATGAAGAAGGGTTTAATTCATAAGCACTGCTAAATATTTCTATACCAAGATTTGAAGAACAGTTGCTATAGGCCTGGAGTTTGACAGGGATTACACCTCTAATGAAAGAGTAAGAAAACTGTACTCTGTAATACCAAGGTATATCCCACAGAAGAAGGAGGGAGAGTGGGAGGGGATACTGCCTAGCTACTTTCTTGTGACTCATTCAGATGTCACAAGCTCTGAGATAAACAGGAAGATGTTGGTTTCCACTTTGTGATGATTGTGTATAAGCAGGAGAGTGTTGTTCTTTCCCTCCAGAGAAGGGAAGGTTCATCACCCGTGTCAGGTGCACACAGATGTACAGTCAGCACGGGTGCTCTTGAGGTGTTGCAGTTTAAACACTGCCTCTTCCTCAAAGGTGCATAAAATCAATGTCAAACTCATCCTGGCTTCTAGTAGTTACAACATAAACCCAAAGGTACCCTACTGAGGCGAAGCAAGTCATTTATGATTTATATCAGCTAAAGCAAAGCAAAGCAAAATACAATAACCTCTGCAGCCCACAGCTCACGTACTCCTTGTAAATACGTGTGACTCTGAAAGTTTATCCAGCCTTTGTCTGAGGAAGTATTTACTTCGTGAACTGCATGTTTCAAAGTCACATTTCACATCCAGCACATGTTCATTCTGAAGTCTGTACATGAGCAGCTCTTGGCACACCAGACTCCTACGGGCAGCATCGACTCTCCAGCTACCAAAGCTGCCCTGCTTCCTTAAGGCTGTGCATCAATTTTATAGCTCAGTGCTCTCTGACTGAGGTTTAACACATTGTAGAAGCTCATGCAGAACATCAGCTACTTTTTAACCTAGAAAGGCATATTTCACATGAGCGGTTTTCTTTCAGTTTGCAGGAATGCTGGTTTGTAGAGTGCATAGAGATCCAGTGGTATTATGAGTTGTGTCCTCAACTATGGGCCATTATTATTGGTACTGAAAAAGTTGCTCATTAATACTTCATGAAAAAAAAACCCCTCTTTTACTTGTCCATGGTTTCCCAGAGCACTCTGGTACTCACGGGAGAAACAGGAAAGTGAGAGCACAAAGAAAAAGGGCTGAACAGCCAAACTAGGTGGCATCAAGCCATGATAAGAATATGTGGAATATGAAATCAGTAGCAGAAATAGAGACTTTCAAATGCCAAAGTTTGATGTGCTGGAGGCTAAAGTAAATCAGAACCAAATTTCTGCATTAAGGGAAAACAACAAGAAAATTGTCCAAAATGTTGTATTTGGAAAACCTGCTGATTCAGCAAGTTAGGATCTGTCAAATGATTGCTGCACATAACATCAGTAATTAACCTCCAGATATTAAACTTTCTTTTTGCATTTACTGCCATTCAAATGCAGACACATGAAGTGCATTTTTTCTACTTCCTCCAAGGAACTGGACATGCTCAAGAAATTAGATTTAGTCAAACGACAGGTATAGAGCACATTTCATTTTAATTTAAAACCAGAATCCTGAAATTTTAGGGACATAGATTTGTCAAACAAACATGTAAGAACAGGAAATTTCCAAGGTATCATGTAATTAGAAGAGAAAAAAAACCCTACATGTTGAAGAATACAGTGACATCTACAAATTCTGACTAGAAATCAGGATCATCATATTACCTAAGTAAAGTAAGGATTCTTTTTGGTTCAATACACCTCAGAAAGTCAAAACTTTAACTACCACACTTGCTGAAAAAACAAGAAAAAAGCAAATCACTAACCCTAAAATTTCCAAGGCTCCTGAAGACCTTGAGGATGTGCCAAAACATGGAACAAAACAGGAGCCAGGTACATTCCTGTCATCCCTTTAAAAATATCTCCAAAATACTCCAGTTAATAACAGTGGTCTTTCCTAAACATGATTGAAAATAAGTTGCTCTCAGGAAGGAGAGGAGCTGACACTATTAGTAGTACTGGTAGTTCAGAAATAGGAAAACTTGGTAATTTCTGGGATATGATGCCTAATAACAGCTTTTGTTCTTTAAATAATAAAGTTTCTAGAGAAGGGAAGGGAAAAAAATTACTCCCTTTAAACTAACTTTGAGGACAATTCCTCACCTCCCTAAGAAGGTAGAGCAGGACAACAAATAGTGTTCATTATATTCCAGCAAAGCTGAAAATGAGGAAGGTGCTAATACTCAGATTGCTAAATTAATTCTTAATTCCCTGTTCTAGTGCTCATTCTCATTATGCCCTGGATTAAAACAAACAAACTGAAAGAACATACCAAAAATAGATAAAAATTTACAACACAACAACTACACATAGTGAAGAAGAAAAGGGGTTTAAAAAAAGTTGGGAAAAACAAGGGTCAGTCCCCTCCTCACTTTTAATGTAAATTATATAATTATATTTTCAACATTTGTCACAGATTTCAATGTACAAATCTTCTGAATTCAGAAATGGATTTTACAAAGATTGACAGCTTTACTAACTATTCAAAATGAAAAACAGCAGTGATCTTGGAACAGAGGGGAGTCTAAGCAGGGCTGCTATTAAGCTTGAGCAATTAATTGACCTTCTGTTCTATAAAAAATATAACAAAATTCAGAGAAATGAAGTCCACATTATCTGTTGGATATTTTGTCTTTTGAAAGAGTGATCTTTAGAATTTATTATAAAGGCTCTTGATTAAATGTTCTGATTTACAAGCAGTAAAAAAACAGAAAAGCAAGTGCTGTATCTTGGCTAGCATGAAATGCCACAAGTGCACCATTTTTCAGTTTTCTGAGTTTCACTAATTATTAATAAAACACTTTAGAAAACAAGCAATTTGCATTAAGAAAACATTAAGAAAGTGTTTTTCAGCACAGTAATGGTCATCTTTAGAGTTCATCAGATGTGTGAGATGGCAACCATTGTCCACACAGCCAATTTCTAATTCTGCTGAGGACAGGAGAATGAAACAGTTTGACCTTGGAAAAAATCTCTAAATAAAATATGGACTTACGAACATGCACATTTGCATCTGCAATGAAAATCCTCTGACCATACAAAGAAATAACAATGATGGCAATTCATAAAGTACTTCTCCTTCTGAAAAAATACTTTACTCAGGAGAGGAAATGAGATTCATCTGAGTAAATGCAAACACCTACAGTGCCCTAAGGCTGCAACTGTATAGGGGGTGTGACTCATCTTAAGCTAAACATGTGAAGTAAATCAAATAAATGATACTTGCAAACTGCCCACTCATCTTCTTAGCATAAAAGGAGCAACTGTGACTTGCTAGCTGCAGAAGTACAATGTTTGGTAAGATGAATCACAGCATGGGCATCTACATTTTCCTAACAGCACCACTGTGGACAACGATTTATCCCTTAATCCCTTGTCCCTTCTCCCCTTGAAAATGTTATAGTTCCTACATATTTTCCCAGTTTTATTTTGAGAGATATGCAATAACTGTTAGCAGTCTGAATACCTACATCAAAGTTGTTTGTAATGGATTACGTATGTATGGATAGATGGATCCCTGGATCCTCTGCTGTGAAATCAAGGATGCAATGGCATTCCTCCTGATTATACACATACCATAAAAATGTCTAAAATATTGTTAAAAGCAGCCTGAAATATTTTGAGTAACATAAACTACAGCTGCTGATTTACATCCATCCAAACAGCTACTGATGTTTTATGAGCTGTGTATTGATAGGCTTTTTATTAAAAGAGTGACCTCAGTTCCCAGAGAGCTCCTTGGTTTCTCCTGCACTAGGAATTACAGGCTTCTCCAATGGAAATGCCATTTTCACTTGTTCACTCCATTGCCTATCTAGAACAAGTCCACAAAAAGTGATGTGGGATCAGTGCCACGCCAAGAAAGAAATAAATCAACCCACAACTCTGCTGTTACACTGGGAGCTCATCTGAAATGCAAGGAGGAGTTAAAAGTCAGATTAATATCATACAAATGAAAGGAGAGTTATTACAGTAAATGTGACATTTTAGAAATTGTATACTAAACAAATAGAGAAGGAAACAGAAGGCAGCCCAAGCTGTTTTGCTGACCCTCACGTGCATATATATTTAACTCTCAACAAAACATTTTAATCATAATTCTGCAGTAAGGCTGGCAGGCAGTTCTCAACCAGACTCCCTACCCTCCTTTTTCCAAACCTTCTCTCGTTGCACAAGCACTTCTGTAGCTGGCCAGCTGTTCACTGCTTCATGTTGTCATAGGGAAAGAATTATAATAAAATGCACAGACCAACAAAAAACTGTGTCAATGTTGCTGAACATGTTGGAAAAGGGCAAGTTCCCCTGCTTCTCTGATGTAGCAGAATTTTACAGAGAGTTAGCCAACTGCCCAGGAGGGCAATAACAATTACTTGGGAAAATTATAATAGTATGGGTAGAAATAGAAGAGTGCAATGAACATTGAATTGTTAAACTGCTGGCTGATGTTTCTCACAGTGACTTGAAGTCCCATCTCTCATTAAGCTGCGCAAGGGCTTCAAAGAACACCACAGCACTACACAGGTCGATGTGTACTTCTGTCAAAATCTGTGTCAAGAACCTCTGGCAGGACTTTCTGCAGTTGCCAGGGCGCAGCCACAGCTGCACAACCCTTTCCTTTTCCTTGCTCTCCTCTCTAGTCATCACAGTTATGAAGACAGCTTAGAAGTGCATAGAGTGAGACAAAGTAAATGCTACCCAATGCAACAGACACCTCATCAGTCACAGTGACTTGTTAAACTATTGAACATAAAAGGTGACAATTAAATATCAGCACAATCATTTAGCTGCTGATCGTTTAGCAGAAATATCAAGTCTGCCCCACAATCCAAACTGCCTCCCACACAGTGCCAGATAGAAAATTGAATATTGCAACAACACCAGGCGAAGAATGTCTTTTTCTAGTCTGCACTCTCATCTTCCCTCTGCTAAAAGATTAAATTAAAAACTTCTTTTTTTTAACAAATCGCTAATATGAGAAAAAAAAAAAAATCCAGATTTACATAGAATATTAATTTTAACTGATACAGTTATTCTTATAACTGAGCACCTTCTCAGGTTCAAGTTCATCTGGGTTGGGATATAAGATTAGCTTTAAAAGCTGCAGTTTTAAGGAATAAAAGCACCTAAAGCTGTGTTATGTGAACAGTTTGACTGTAGTGATATAACAAGAGACCACAGATGTTGAACAGATATGAAGTAAGAAGCCATGAAAAAGTTCTTAGGGTAGAAATATGACTGCTATTTATATAAGAAGATTAAGTACAATAGTTGAGATTCAGAATTAAAGGCCATTTAGATCTAGTGCTTAGGGACATGGTTTAGTGGAGGACTTGTCAGTGTGAGGGTTATGGCTGGACTCCACAATCTTAAAGGTCTTTTCCAACCTAAATGATTCAATGATTCTATGAAAATGGATAATGACACAAGTAAGAGAGATGTATCTCCTCCCTATAAAATGGAGACACAAAAGAACAGAATGCTCCTTCAAATAATGTCACGTCAGGCTTTCTCCCCAGAAGTGAGCTGAATACAAGCAGCAGTCAGGGGCCTTCCAGGACTGCTCACCTGGCTGGAGTCCAAAGGCAGGAGCTCCCCCAGTGCCTCCCTTCTCCCACCACCAAGTATCCTCATCTCCACAGTACAGTTCCTTGCCATCTCTGCAGTGATCTTCATCTTTCCTCCAGCCTTTTGTCAAGACTGAAGTAATTACTCTCTGCATATTGGCAGCTTATCACTGCTTCTTTTGCTGACTGCATTTCTTCCTTGAGAGAAGCTGGGACCCGTGACAGGAGCTGCACAAGGACCACTTCTCTTCGGTGCAGGAGTGACAGGAATAGGAGGAACAAAGCATGCAAGGAAAAGAGTACTACGGCTTTTTTAGGCTGAGGACTAAAACACAAGATCTGTTCTTTTTTTTTTTTTTTTTTTAAATACAGTTTAACAGTTATCAGATATTTCAGGTTCTTTGATACTAAAACCAAATTTCATGCCTGCAAAACTGAAAATGGTGAGGCACAGCAGATGCCCAGTTCTGAAGCTTAGGGCTGTCCTCTTAGCAAACATATTGATTATTACTGCTACCTTTTCTATCATGCTCACTAAGAATACAAGTATCTTTGATGCTTTGGCAAGACTTCTGTAAGTACCAGATACCTTATTAAATAAAAAATGATGGAGCAGTCTCAAGAAGTGTTTGACAGAAGGAAAAACAGAGCTGTATTGTTTGTATAAGCAGCTGCAAATGGAGATCCACCTGTGATCTGAGATAGCTGAGAGCATAAACAACTGTGAAAAGTCAGGTTCTTAACCTTGCAACCCTCATAGCTCTGTTAAAGCCTTTTATGTTCCTTTTTAATGTCATTTTTCCTATAAATTTTTTGACTTTCAAATGAAATGATACCCTGCCCACCACGTTCAGAGTTGTCATTGAAAGATTGTGTTACAGCTGTTGCATCTCACTGAATTCAAAACAGTCTAGGTAGAAGCAGTGAGAAAGAATTTCTTTTTTTAATGCTCTGATACAACCCAGTGATTGTGCCATCTGTCCAACACATGATGAAGAATCTCTAAACAGAGAATAGCTGTAGGGGACATAGTACAGTATTTGCAGATCTGTGCTTGGTAAAAGATAAGAGCTTGTATTAAAAAAGCAAATTCGGCTTTTTTGAACACAATATATTAGATATGCAGTATGTTTCTGGCATGAAGTGAGGAAAAAATAAACCAGCAGATCTGTCCAGATGGAGGGGGGAAGTACTGCCAAAGGCAGGACAAGAAAAAGGTGCTCGATCCTGTGTGAAGACCATGTCAATGCAATCTGCCTATCACAAGTTCAAAGGAAGAGGATGGAAGTTTTATAGACGTCTTTCTGCAATGCAGGAAGTCACATAAAGAATAAAAAATACAAAGCTCAAGTTACCGTGGCATGAGTGTGCAAAACTACGCTCATAAAAGTGACAGCGCTAAGTGCTTCAGATAAGTATTTAATAGGATTGTAGCAGCCACCTCCATAAATCTGTCCATACCAAATATCAATTATGTAGGCATCTATCTCACTGCAATAATTTCTCTAAATTGGCTCCTCACTGGCACCTCTCCAATTATTCTTAGTAGTAAGGATAGTATGTCTTTATCCTTTTGACTGGCACAGGACAACATATCTTCAGAGAGTCTGATATATTTATTGGTCATTTCACCTCAGAAAAACCTGTGTGTGTCGCAGGAATTTCAAAGACTCAGGGAAGAACAGCAGAGACAGGAGAGAGGCAGACATCCTACCCACCCAGCAGCTCTGCTTGGATGCCTCTTTGAAATGTCTCAGGCTGTGCTCAGGCTGCCACAGAGAAGGGGCTGGGGCAGTGCCAGGCACTGTGACTCCCTGGAAATGCAGGGCTGGGTTAGGAGTGCCCAGCCCCTGTAGGTGCAGAGCCGGCTGAGGGCCAGAGGAGTAGCTTTTAGGCTGTGGAGGTTGATGGTCTGTTCAGTTTTTTGCCTGCAGACCCCATGGCCTTAATATTCTCCCTTCTAAAAATGCATTCCTACAGTCCCAATCCCTAGAGCTTGCAAGAGCCTTTCAGCAACACTACTCTTAAATCAGATGAGAACTGAGACCTTTTAAAGTCGTTATATAAATACTTGTGTAAACACAGTATGCCCACAGCCCAAACTACAACCTGAAATATTCAGTGGCAATTTCCACCCCCCCCCCACCGAATTCAAATTATATACTGAAACTGGAAGTACAGCCCATGCAAACATTGCAGTTTAAATAAAGAACAAGTTAGCTATGGTTTGATTACAAGGTCTTAAAGAGTTTCACTTCAAAAGGCAAAGAAGCTTGTAAATTCAGCAAGACAAACAGAGAAACAAATACCTAAGACCAGCTTTGTGAAACCAATGGCGTCAATATACTTCAAAAACTGACCCACAACTACTGTGTTTTCTCTCCAATTATTCCAACTTGCCTAAAAATCAGCACTTTCCGTTCTACATAGTAAGAAAACCTGCAAGATCAAAATGTCATAAGTACAGAAATCCAACAAGTTAAGAATGATCCAGTCCTGTGCAGGAGGGATTTACAGGCTATTAACATAATAACCACCCCGTTACAAGCTATTAACCTAACCATCCCATCAGCTTACCAAATTCAGTTTTAATTACCAATGTGATAGCAGTCATTGCCTTCTGACTTCATTATGCTGGGCACCGTGCAAAGAAAAACTACATGATTGTCCCAGTCCTGAAAAAAACTACCAACCCAAGTAACTGAGACAGTGAGATGTTGGGGAAAGAAACAAACCAACAAGGAGTGCAGCCTTCTGCCACAGTTACACACTGCATCCAGTGACCCAGTCAGGAATAACAGTGGCACCATCAGCTTTTGTGAAACATTTTCCAATAAATCTTGCTGCACTTAAAGGATGGTCACTGGCATCACTCCTGTTTCTGAACTGGAGAAAATGAAGCACAGAGAATTATGCCTGGAGTGGCCCTGGGTTACCCAGCAAAACCTGAGAAAATGCCTGTCTAGTGATTCCTAGCACAGTTCCCCATCTGCTGGACCATCATGTTTCTAATCTAAAACATAACTGAAAACTTTAATGGAGTATAATAAAAAGGTCTTTTTCTCATGAGGTCAAGTCCAGATAGAATATTGGAACAACTATCCAGAATACAGGCAGTGGACACTCATGTCAACAGATACTCATGTTGACATCAGATAATAAAAATTACATATTTTTATGATTGTTTATGCCGCTAAACACTTTGTACATAATGAAGTCTGTCTTCCCCGCTCCATAACTCTGTGAGATGTATGGGGAAGACCCAGTGTTCAAGACAGTACTACTTCAAACTGAAGGTTCCTCCATAACTCATAATTATCAGAGCTTTCCCTTAGGTGACAAAACCACCCAGCAATTCCCAAGCCTTCAGTTGGCTAATTCTGGTGATGAGTCCTTCCTCCTGCCTCAGACTGTAAACCTGTGACACAAATTGATTGTCAGTATTGTTAACTAAAGAAGTTATACCTTAGAATATGTGTACATGAAACTCTGTGTGCAGTGGCAAATCATAATAAAACCAGATTAAGAGGTAAAAATGTCAGTTTAAAATGAAAACAGAACAAAAATGTCAGGCTGACTTTATTTATGAAAAAATAACCTTCAACACAACCTAATCCAGATACTGCCTTTTTCTATGTAGCTATAACAAGGAAAAAGTACATAGATTTAGATAACTTAAAAAGGATTTCCTGGGTTAAAAAAATATTTTGTTACAAATGTGAACCCAAGATAAAATTAACATCTATGCAACCCAAATGCAAATATGCTTGTCTACTACTCAGCCAGCCTGTCTGACATCTCTGCCCCTCTCCCTTACACACAGCTATGAAGGTTTTAGACTCTCCAGTTAACTGAGGATGTGATCTGATTTCAGAACTGGCTAACAGTTCATCTTTAAAAGAGCTACTGAACCATCTGTGATCCCAGCCTTTGTGGGGATCGCTCTTGCTCCCCAGTCTCCGCCCCGACTGAATACCAAGGCTGTGCAATGGTTTGCTTATTTTTCCTGCAAGACTTCCTTTTGAAAAACAACATGCTGTAATGAGGAAATATAAACTACTGAGACCTATCACAACTTTAACAATGCTCCCACTACTTAGACTGCCCTGAATACCACTATTCTGCATAGTGTGAGTTTATGCTTATACTGTCACTGAGGCTGGCTGTAAGTTTCTTAAGCACTTCTGATTTATGCCTCCTGCTTCTGAAGGAAAGTAAAACAAACAAGGTTAAGGAAAAAAAAGGTATTTACTTAACATTAAAACTTGTTTTAAATACATGTTTTGGGTTTTAGGCAAAAAACAACCTCAAGTGCTGATTCCAGGAGGTGGAAAATCTTATGAAAACAAGAAGAAACTAATTTTATGTGAATGTAAAATTAAGATGGAAAACTAACACATTCTGGATCTCTAAATTTTTCTCAAAATTGTGCATAAAACAGCAGCAGTGATACAATGTACTTGGAATTTATTCTCATCCTAGAATTTCAGTGTGCTTTTCTAAATGCTAATTAATTAAACTTCAAAAGGCTCCTGTGAGATACAGTAGGTATTATTGTACCTATTAAGCACATATAAACCAGAGTTATGATGTTTAATTATATTCAGTTGCTTCTTTTTAAATTGATTTTCCTCTATAAAAAAAGATGCTGATAGTCTATTACTTTTAGAACAGGTTTTTATGAGTTCAGTTTTTAATAGGCAACATTTCACTGCACCTATGTTTGCACATGCATATATTCATTTAGAGTTTAAAAATACACAGCCAACCAAGAGCTGGTAACATTCTATACAACTGGTTTGAGAGATAAGCCTTAAACCAGAACTAGGAGTAGTTATGGGAAAAGGCACATGATCTCCCCAGAAGCCTCTTTTCTCCTTGTTTGTAATTCAAAGGTAACAACAACACCTCCCCTCCACCTAATCTGTGCAGTTCTGACATAGCTAGAGTATTTCCCCAGGGAAATATTGTTCTAACCTCTAGAGATTGACTACAATCATGGAAACAGAAAGCTTCTAAAAAGTGTTTGTGTTTATTCTATTTTAACGGTTCTGTTACTCAAATAAATCATCCACTGTTTCTTCCAGCACTCCCACATCAGGAGCATCCATGATGGCTTGTGTGTGTTGTGCATGCTGCATGTTATTATGTTATATGCAGCCAAGGACAAGGGAATCAGGCAGGATTACCTGCTGCTGCTCAGGCTCTCACTTTGAAGGAATACACCACCAGTGCTGAACAAAACCTGACACCATCTCAGCCCAATGTGCTCCAAAGTGAAATTATGCCCTGCAGAAAGAGGTACCTTCTCAACAGTTTTCAATTTAGCACAGTTCAGTTTTGTTGAGTATTCCCTGCTGGCTCCCAAGTCTGCATTCTATTTAAGTTCCAGAAGGACAGAATATATTTAGCAATTATCTAATTGTAATAACCAATTGCTAAGTCTTTCAAGAGCAGATGGAATGATAAATATGTATGCGTTCCAAAACTAAAACATGCAAGGCAATACAATTCTACTAATAATTAAGTTTGCTTTGATACAATATGTCATCTGATACTATCAGACAACCTCCATCAGAATTATTTGATTTCTTGCATTTGGTTGTTCAAGAAGCAAATTCTCTGTGGAGCAGAATCTCTTCTGCTTTGCCTCTCACTCTCTGGAGTGCCCATGCAATTATCACTATGATTGTCATTCCCAGCCAGATTAGTGACAGTGGAGACTAAAATGCCATCTGCAGGCTATGGCAAAAGCTATATATTTGAATCAGCCTCTACTAGCTCTTGTGAACCTTGTTATGACAAGGCAGAAGGTCTAAAATACTAAGTACCATAATCTAATGCATTTTTCTTTCCAAGACAAAACACTGCATTTTCAAGAAATGGGATGATTTTTCTTTTTTCTGAAGCAATACAATCAGCAGCTTGGAAATTTCCTGCTAGAACTGTACGTTAGCTGAACCACTGATTAGGAGGCAGGAACTTCCACATCATCTCTTCCCATCAATTTCTTTTCAATTCATCACATGGGAAAAATCACTTTTTTCAGGTCACTCATATATCACTTTTCCAACAGGGGCAACTTGATTCCTGAAATCCAAGACTTTTCACTATCCTGCTGAGTAGAGCACTGCTTTTATTTCCCACAAAGGATCCCCTAACTTTCTGTAAGGGCTTCATGAGACTGAACCATCCATGTTTGTAACTTTCAAGTCATGGGCCATTTCTCTTCCAAGATATGATTGTACCTAAATGGTGCATAGACAGAGTAATTTAGGCTACAGAAGCATAAAGAACAGGCAAATATGTGATGAGAATGGTGTTATTCATGCAACATGAAATAACACTGCAAAAAGGCAGTTACATCAGAAGCACCACTTTTGGACTAGAGACTGGATCTGCTCAAGGTCAGTCTCTGCTTCTCACCTGCAACTTGTGAGAGAGTCTAAGTCAAAGGTTGGACTTGAGGATCTGGGGGCTCTTTCCCAGCCTTAATGATTATATGATTCTGTGACTAGGTACTTACCCTCAAGGTAAATAAGTGTTCTGCCAGAAAGAGTATTTCAAACAGGAAAAAAAAAAAGTATAAGCTACCTCACTACAAAATTTAACATTAATTACTTGAAATTATATTACTCCAATTATTATACAATTAAGTGCCTCTGATAATCTGAATCCACAACTCCATTACTCCCATGTTACATATATATACATTTACATACACTTATGCATACATATATATACACACATATACATATGCATACATACATACAAACATATATACATATATATATATATATATACACATATATATGAGTCTCCATCCACAGGAGATCATTTGGGTTTCTTTTACTTTCATTTTTCTTTTTGTCTTTTCTTGCAGAGAACAGACTGCACAGGTTCCAGACCCAAGGGGGAAAAAAAGAAGGTAAAACTAATATCCATAATCATTCTCTTCTGCATATGGGAAAACTTCACAACCCTTTGCTGGATATTACTTCAATTAATTTCTACATTAGCTCAGTAATGCTTTAGTCAAAGTATCTGAATGAAAAATCAGACTGAAGAGAGAAGGTTCTCATCTGTGTGGTGATGGCTACACGTATTGACGTGAAGGATATCATCCACTTGACATTCCTTGGAGACAAGGTGCTAAAAAAGCAGGCTCTTTTAGAAAGATATGAAAAATTACACATTTTGCTTTGTATAGCATAATTCAATTACCTTTCTAAATTCGCAGTTGAAATATTTTACAGATTTAGATGTAAACTCATGGCAAGGACATTCAAGACAAACAGGTTATTGAAATTTTTGGTTATAACACAACAGGCCGACAATCACAACAATGACCAATCAAACACAAATTAGGACATCAGATGACTCCCCAAAAGTGGCATTTATTCCAGAATAAAATGCAACCTGTCAATACTGGATATTGTTACTAAAATATGCAAATATGTTTCACTCACCTTCCTTTTGCATCACCCTGTATATAAATGTTATGTAGCAACATAAAAGCCACAAAGTTATAATGGCTGCAGTAAGAATTCTGAAACCTTATGCTCCTGCCAGCTGCTACTGTATCTGCAGCTAAATAAAGGGACATTACAGTCTTTAGAAAGCACCATCAAGTGGCTATTATACTGTAGTTTTACCTTTCAAGTCAGTGATGCAACATGCCAAGAAGGTTTTCATGGAACATCCAAACTGCAGTTTCAGTCCTAAAACTGATTTACATAAAAACTACAACTCTAAAAGCAACATGGGCTAGTCAAAAGCCTGGTTTGTGGCTATATTCTGCCCAAAAGCATCCCCTTTGAACCACCAGAGATTATATACATCAGAGGAGATACAAATGGGATGGATTTGAAAAGAATTAAAAGTCATTTAATTCTTTCTCAAAGAGGGCTTAAGGACAGCAGCAAGGAGTTTCCACCTGTCAGGTGGGATGCTGTGAATGTACTTATGGTCAGCAGTCACAGCTTAACAGGAGCATTTAATGAAAAAACTGTAGATAACTGCTTGCACTTACACAGGCTGCTACTCACAGCTCAAGACCTTAAGCACTCTTGCAGCTTCCTACTCTGTTACACATGTATTTACTTACAAGCCTCTGGCAGGGAAGCTGCAGCTGCACCAGTTTAAAAAAAGCCCAACCAAATCAACCAACCAACCAAAGGAACCCAAACAGTTTTCCCTGTTAAAAAGTCTGAAAACTCAGGAGAGTGTATGAAGGAGAGTCAATCTTGTTCTCTGCTTGAGTTTCCACACTTCAGGCCCATAAACCCACTTCTACTGGTGTATGCAGATCTACGATACCACCTTTAGAAACCCCAACTAGAAAGCAGGTTTTCAAGTAAAGGAGAAAAGTCCTACTCAGAAATCTTTGTAGCCAAAGCCCATTAAAATGCTGAGGCAGACTCAACTGCCAACTTATTTTGACAATTTAGCAAGCAATTGAAGGCTTTATTTTACAGCTGCACTAGCAGAAATAGCCTAGAGATGGTAAAAACCATGTAGCAGGTTAGATGTTTTCAGCAGAGATGAACTCATATTATTGCCACAGTACAGGTGGTACACTGTGCAAGGGAATGCTCTCTGAAGAAGGGCATGTAATTCTTGTCCTCTGTGTAAGAAAGGATAATTTAAACCTAAAAGCTAAGTCCCTAATCCGGGTAGAGGACAAGACAGCTTGGAGAGAAGCCCAAATGGAAGAACATATTTGTGCTCTCAGGAGGACTCTACTGGTCAAAAGAGCACAAAAGCAGCTATTGTTGTCATCCCAAGGATTTATCTTACTAGGACACTGACACACGAGCCTCAGGCAACGGTCCATATGAGGTATTTAGGAAAGAACTTAAAAGACTGAACAATATGGAGCAGTACTTTCCTCAGCACAGCCTGCCTCCAAAACCTGTACCTCAGGGATTTTTTGGACACTGTACCACTGTGTTTGCTGTGGTCCACAGTATTCTGTGGCAGTGCTTTCCACAGCCCAGCTCTGCCTTGTGCAGCGGAGTGTGGCTGGGCATCGCACAGCATGCAAAGACTTGAATCAAATGAGTCATAGACCTAAATTTCCCTCTAGGAATCCCCAACCCAAGTTAATTTCTGTTCTTGGGTAATGACTTATCTCAAAGGCTACCTGAGAATTTGCTGGTGCTCTCACACTGACTAATAAGGGTTAAAGTACTGTTGAAGTGGAGACCAAATACTATGCTTGGCTTTTCAGAAAACCCATTTTTACTCCATTTTTACACCTAGACACCCTCTTTATGCTCAGGGATGGACACATATGAAATGACCAACAGATGAGCATATATTCTAAGAGAAAGGCAGAGTTCCTAAATATAATTTTTTTAGATACACTTTGAAAATAATGACTATGTGTAATAATATTACATATAAATTAAAACCCCCCTAAATATAAAACAATTAATACCTTTGTCATAATTTATTTCTATCAGAATAAGAAAATAATCCCAAAGCCTGGGATACTCAGATTCCTACCTTCTGATTAGCTTCACTTAAAATTTTGGATGAGAAAAATGCTCTGCACCTCAGTTTCCTCAATTAAGAGACTGGGAATGAAGCAGTTGCTCATGAAGAAATGCTTTCCACACAAGGCAGTGCACTTGCTATTGATAATCTGCCTGCAGAGGTGGCTGGTGGCAGGTGCTATGTAAGTGTAAATTACTTCCTTCTGTTTCTCCACTTCCTCCTCTGCAAAGGAGGAAACTTGTCATTCCTCCTTTTATGAACAAATGCAGCTGGGAGCTAAATACTCTGGTGACTCCAACTGACTGATTTGGTAGTGTTTATGCAAGTAAGCAGCAAGAGGCACTAAATCAGAGCATAAACAAATCTTAGGCTAAATGTGCAGATGCAAACCTAATATGTACTAAAAATTGTGTGTTCCTGAAATTAGTATTCAGTTGGTAAAGACCCAAATTTTATTTTCCTGTTTAATTTTCAAATAATTTCAGTACTAAAGTATAACTGCAGACTGCACAGGGAAAAAAAATACTGTAATGGTTATTTTCCCCAAATTTAGAAACCATCTGTTTTGAAGTTCTGTTTGGCTAAGCAAATTACAGGACTCACAGACCAGCTAAGCAGTTAAACACATACAGAATACCTTTTCTTCAGTGCAGGAGAAAAATGTCTTTAGCTGAGCTGTTTTGCATGGCACCTCCAATTTATCCCTTCTCAGTTCTCTCTGACATCTGTGTCCTGGTGCGAGGGTAACGATCGCATCAGGGTGCTCCACAAAGGTTAACACAGACAACAGCCTGGCATCATTTGATGTGTAAGGAAACAGGACTACCATTTCCCTTGCATTTAAAAGGTCAACAAAACACAACCTAATTCCTTTCCTATATACAAGCCCAAGGGCAGGCATGACAGAAAAGATGGCAAGTTCATTGTCAGTTCTACAACACCACAGGAAAAGTAACAGACAAATTTCAGCACTGCCAGTGAAATGCACAGAGCAGGGAGTAGAGCTGCTAATGATTTGGGCCTTTTCTTTGGTAATATCCTGCTTATTTTTTTCCCCAGTGAATAGAATAATTGATGTAGAATGAAGACTTAGCCTGTAATTTAATTACCACAGGTTACTTTTTGCATTGTATGATACACAAAGAGCTGACATTAAATTCAAGCTGCTGCAATAAAATTCCCTTTCAATTAATGTAACTAACAAATGTTGTTACTGTGATTAATAATTAGCAAATGGCAGGTGACAAACCAAATAGAATTGTAGCATCATTAACGCTGCACAAACCTCTTATCCCACCCTGTTTTTCTAGAGACATGCATATTTGTCTCCTTGCTTCCATCAACTTCCAGTGATCCAAAAACACTTGTTCTGTCCCAAATGGCTGCTACAATGTGGGTGTAACACCGTTGCTCTGTGGCTGTCAAATAATGCATTGCAAATGTCTCATAGATCTCCAGGAGACAGGACACTGGAAAGTTGTGAAAAAAGGCAGGAGCCATGAGAAGCAATAGAAAAATGAAGAGAAATGGCATCTCCTCTCCTTTTGAGCAGTGGACTGGGGGCCTTCCACACCAAAAGCCATCATTGAACAGTGCTCAGCCTCCCCATCTGTACTTTTAGGCCCTCTCCTGTAAACTCACCTTCCCAGCTGCATTTGAATTCAGTCTCTGAATGTCAGCTGGCAGATGTTTGGTGCTTAGCCCGATGATACCAATGGCAAAGTTCACCACTTCCTCAGGTAACAACCCTGTATTGGCCCTACAGTATTGCCCTCTATACTCTTAAAAGCACTAAAGTTCGAATTCATATTTCATGCATCATCAATTTTCCTACAGACTTCATCCTCACTGACTAAAAAAGTGTTTACAACAGTATATAATGATAAGCATATAAAGCCATCATCAATCATTTATCAGTTACAATTACTATTTGCATCTGTTTATCTAATCACAGTCTGCAGTAACTGCTGCACTTAAGCAGTTCAAAATCACTTTAAAGATGGAAATGTTGAGGATAACTACTACATAATTAACTTCACATTTTGTAGCCCTCTGCTAACTCATATTTCCGTCCCTTTTAAGTTTTAATGTCTATTAAATAAAGGGAATTATTATTTACATACACCCCCACTCGCCCACACAGTCACATGTACTGACAGTGACAGTGCAGGTGACAAACAGCAGACTGGTCTCATAAACTCTATTTAACGTGCAACTTCAGCTGTCTCAGACACTCCAACTCCCAGTACATCTCTGCTGCTACTTTAAATACACTGAATTTCACATGTAACTATATAAAGAAACAAAGACCCTTCTTGTTTTCCCCTCTCCCTCTTCACCTGTGCAAGATCATCTGCCAGAAAATTATTTCATCTCTGCCCTGGATGTCAGAATTCATTCTCAGCCCTCCCTTCCCATTTCTGTTTTTCAAACTCACTAATTTGAAGATGGCAAACAGTGGGTCCTGAGCTAGTAACAGCTTAAAGATCAGATAATTTGCCATGTTCAGGAGCTAGACAAAAGAGGACAGACAACAATTTGTTCTGCAGTGAACACAACAACTTAATTTGCTATGTTACATAAATAATGAATCCCTGAGTGTGGAAGGAGTGATATTTCTGTGTTCTTTCACTTTTTCTGTCTTTTAAAAAAAAAAAAAAAATAAAATTTCCAGTTTTCTGTATCAAAGTTAACAGTCATCTGAAGATCACTCTAAAGATTTTTGGGATTTAATCCAACTCTCCCTGCACTGTCATTCCAACGACTGAACCATGCAAACACACAGCCACTGCTTAACAGTTTTCTCTTCACCATGTGCTTAGGTAACAATATGGGAAGATGCCCTCCCCTTCACCCCCACATTTAAACTGACTCTAAATAGAGAGGACAGTCGACAAGGTGCCTTAGTATACTTCATGTTCACACAAGATGATCACAGATGGGCTTTTTCCTCTCTGGTCCCTTTCCTCCTTTTTCCACCTCTGCCTGCCTATCAGACTGCTGTGGTAGGTCATGTGATTGCTAGGAAGGTTAGCTGCAGATGCAGCATTTCTAGAAATAGCTGCATTTTAAAAAAGACAAAACACCCCTCAACAATACAGGCTTGTAAGAGAGAATTAAGAGTGGGTGTTGTTGCTGCAGCCTGGCCTGTGGATATTGCCAATTATAGCCAAAACAGATGAGCGCATAAACTGCTCTTCCTCATCCTCCAATTCTGCAGGCACCTGACAAAACCTTCTCCTACACTTTCTAGCCATTAATGTCAACTGGACCGTGACAAAAAATGAAAAAAGCCAACAAAAACAACCCAAACAAAAAACCCCATATAATGTAAGAAGTGCAGGTTGCATAGCCTGCTCTGTAGATGGCACTGTATGTTAAACAATGATTTCCTCCTTTTTCCACAGTACCATTTCTGAAGATAATAATCCAGATGCAGTCTCTTACACTCACAGAATATGCATTTAGTTAAAATCAGGAATCATTCCATGGTAATAGCTTTCAACTGTAACTCCAGAAGTCGCCTCCCATTTGCAATTAATTATGTTTACCCCTGTAGTGTATGACTACCAGGAAGGACAGAGGGCACTGTGCAGTCCCTGCCCCAAAGAGTTAACAAGATAAGCAGTAGGACAAGTAAGGCAGTATACTACTGAGAGATAATGATGTATTCCAGCCACACTGCTGGATCCCCAGCCTGGTGTGCTACCCACTGAGTCAGCAAGTGGTGCTGTACCATGAAAACAATATAAGATTTTTGGGGTTTTTTTTTTTTTTGGTTTGTTTGTGGGTTTGTTGTTTTTTTTTAAAGACTGTCTTCAGTATTTGTAACTTTCAAAGAATTTGTTGAAACTGGCATCAGAGCAGATAGAACACAATATTGGCAGAGAAATTCAGGAAACATGGGTACAAAACCAAGACTGACAAACATCTAGGGAATCATTACTTTGGGAAGTTAGAGAATAGCATAAACTGGAAAGAGTGAATCTCAAAACAGTTAGTAAAATTCTTTTGAGATTATGTCATCTGGGACACTAAAGCAATTATGGTATTAAGAGGAACACAAGCTAATTTATAAATTCACTGACAACAATGTTTTCTTGAGATATTTGGGATGTAAAATTAATTGCCAGCAGAAGAGCTCCCAAAAATCCAAGACAAGTCTTAAATGGTCCAGACCTATGCTAACATAAACACACAGACTAACAAAAGGCAGCAGCAAAAACAAAGTAGCACACACAAGCTCTGAATAACCAACCAACCTTCCCGCTGTACACTGCAAATGAGCAGTATAAATCTCCAGAAGCTCACAACAGAAAGCTATCTTTCAGGGTTCTGCCAGCATTTGTTGATTTGCACTTGCCAAAGGAAGAATTTACAGGCTTTTGGAATGTTAAAAGGTAAACATAACTACACTTCATATTTCAAAATACAAAAAAAGGAACAATGCTGCAATTCTAGCACAAGAAGATTTATGTTAATGTTAGTGTTTCACACATTCTAGCCCATAATACAATGTGGAAAGCATTCCCCGTTCCCTAGCAAGTGCCATGTATTGGCTGCATACATGGTTTTAATGTGGATTGAAAATCTTGCTTTACATATGGCACAGAGGGACACAAAAGTGTGGCAAATTTGTATCACGGTAAAAAAAAATAAAATCAAATCTCATATCCTCTGTTGTTGATTCACTCCATCCAGAGTGTTTTGTTCTCTTGCAACTATGCAGACATGTACCATATTCTAATGCTTTTGGCTATATATGAAACGTTTATGATTTTTAAAAATCCTGGTAGGTATCCAGAAACCCTTTTTCCCAAAATTCTCATATGAAAAATTCACTTGATACACGGACCTGACAGCTGTACTGGTAGAAAACCAGAACTGCTGAATTACAGGTAAAGAAACCAGATGTGAGAAACATTTCCAAGTCATTTGTCTTACCATGTCTTCATACTTTGCCCAGACATTCAACAGTAAAATCACGGGGAATTAATGTAAATTACTACAGTCAACCAGCAATACATAAAAAATGGGCAGATCTAGAAAAGGGAGCTTTATAGCATTGGTAAGTGAGAAGAGAGATTAGAATAGGTAAAAGGCCAAGCAAGTAACCCTGGGAATTGAGATTAAAGTCAGTACCACCTTATTTTACATACAGAAAAGCCATTTCAGACATTTTTGAAGGTTATAACTCTCACTTCAGAGTCTGACTTGCAGGAAGTACTTCTGCATGCGTTTAACTTTACCCACTGAATAATCCCTTTATATTCAATGGGGCTAGTAACATGTATAAAAATGCATGAATGCCTAAATCTTCTGATGAATTGGGGGCTTAAGTAACTCTAGTAAGGAAGGCACCTCCAGATTAACACATTAATATTCAAGTCAGTGTGCAATTCTCCCATTAATTCCACAAGCTTGTTATTAAGCTCTAATATTTTCATAAAACATGAATTCTTCAACATACCCTGCATATACAGCCTACAGAACTGTGTTTACAAGGGCTTTACAATGATTACTTGGGGATACATTTGGAAAATGTACTTTATTTATGCCCGTCAAAATTATTCATAAATTTGGCAGGTCAACTGAAGCTCATCTTGTTAAAACCTCTTAAATCATATAATGAATTGCTTCCATGCCAGACACACTTGACCCAGCTTACATGTGATTTAGATCACACTTTTAAAATTAAAACTATTCTATTACAGCACAAAAGGATGAAATAGATAGGAAGAAAGCTAGGAATAATTAATTATTCATCGAGTGGAAAAGATGGTTGGCTAAAGTTCGTGGGCTGAAAAGTAAAATCTGAAATGTGAAATAAATGGAAAACTAACTGTGCCTCAGTTTCAACTGACTAGATCCCACAGAATATCTACTATATAGTATAATTATTATTAAACAATTGCTGGAAATGTAACACCTGTTAAAAAACAAGTATGTTAATGTTTAAGCTATCATCATCCAGTATCAAAACGCACAAAAGAAACAGCCTGATGAATGCTGATTCATTCATGCCACAGCTTTAATTCCACACTGAACTTTTAAAAGCATAATCCAGATTCATGATATCAAAGCTTTCTGTATTTGTGCATTTCTTTTTTTTCACTGTATCAATCCTTCATAAGATGGAAAAGAATTCCCCTGATATTTCTCTTTGTAATTTGCTTTTTTCTCCTGGTTTGTTTTTACAAGCAAAACAAACCCTATCTTTCTCTCCAACCCTGCTTTAAATCAAGAAGCAAGCTCCTGATGAGTGTTCACACAGCTGATTAGAAAATTGTCTTATAAACAGCATCATTAAGTGGCCTGCCAATCAGCAGTGATACAGTGGTATTGCTGGTGCCTGGGTAAATTATCCCCTAAGCCTGGGAAAACTAAATGTACAATTCTGAGGTTTATTATTGGCAATTAGATTATAAATGCTGTGTTATAATGCTTAACAGCATGAGAATATATTTATCACATACTCTATCCACAGAATACAGAAAGAAAAAAAAAAATCTAATTGGAGCAGGGTTTCTTAAGATGCTGTTATAAAGGAATCCCCAAAGTTGTACTGAAAGCTTAAAAAAGAGGAACCTTTTTTCAGGTTTATCAGGAGTGATGCCATAGGAAAGCTATACAGATGGTAAGATCTCTTGACGTTCATTTCACCTCCATTTACTTGGATTTACTGTTTGGTTTATGACATGTATTACCACTTACTTAAAATATACTAAAAATATTTGGAATTGTTTGAAAGATTTGATTTTTTTTTTCTTATTAAATACAAGGAAAAAGCTTCAAAATGTAAGTAACAGGAAACTCTGCTGCCACATGCTGACCCCAGCTTCTGTTGATACAATGGGGCATGCTACATACACTTCACCTGTTAAAAGTATATGAACCCATATTCACTTGGAAATAATACGCATGGAAGACAACTCTTCAGAAATGCTAAAGCTGCAAAGTCATGGACTTGAGAGCCAGGGGATGCCAGAATTAATGTTTGCCTGTAGAATTTTAATGCAGGTTCTTTAGCTTTTGTCCTTTAATTACACAGTCCCATTAACCAAGCAGGCCAGACTCATTTTGGCAAACAGTATTCTCTTAACTGACACCCTTTGAGCCCTGATCCATCATAGTGCTTTATGCCTTATTTACTGTATAAACTTCATTGAATGCCTGCATGCTGAATTCCTCAAGGGTTTGTGTGTTGCTCATTATGATAGAATTGACAATACCATTGCACATGTGAAACTGCTCAAGAGCAATGACACAGATATTAACACCTCACGTAGTATCTTAAAGATGATACTACAGCTTTCATTTTGGAGTATCCTGTGCTTTACAGAACCAAGGCAGAGCTCTCAGGAATGTTAGGGTGCTGAAAACTCAGCTCGAGTGCTAAGAGAAATGAATAGCTAACTTGCAAGTAGATAAAGTACCTGCATAGAGTGAACAGCAGTGCTTCACCTTATTCCTCCCAGGTATCTCTGCTTCTGCAGTGGGAAAGGCTGAGGTTGTACACATCTGCACCCTCAACTGTGGATGCAGATTTATTCCTAGAGAATATACCTGGGACACTGAGTGCTGCTGGTGTCTCAAATCTCTAAGTACTATTACATCCAAACATTAATTAATTTTATTTCTCTGTTTCTGGTTTTCCTTAGTTTCAGTCTTGAATTGATATCTGTAAGAGTGCAAGTTGTTTTAAAATCAAATGTCTAATGCTATCTTTTGCTGTTGGATCAATACCTAGGCAGATCCTAGGGACAGGCCTGCATCACTTGAGCTTACCAGTTTACTGACAGTAGAAGTAGGTATTAATGACTGGACAGCAGTGGAAAATGAGAGAGATCACTAACAGCAGAGAAAGAACAAGGCTGAGAATTTTTGGTTTCAATTCAAAAAGGAAGATGTCAACAGCCTACTTAAAGCACCTCTATTCTCATTTTCTCAACCTCTGTATTCATATCTTCCCCCATTTTGATGTTATCTGCTTTTTCTCCAAAATATGTTCCTAATCCCAAATGCAATCTCACATTATAATTTTGCCACTTTCTCTTTTTTCTTCCCCTTGACATGGCTTGACTCTGCCCTGCCATTTGAATTTACTGCCCAAAAGAAGTCACAGCTGCTTCTACGGCAAGACATAGAATCATCTATCAGAAATTTGTATTTCCCAGCTCACCTGAAAACAACAGCTTTGCTAAGTGATGTGTAATTGGTATGCACATCTAAAATTAACAGTTCCAGAGTACGCACACTACAGTCAGTTGTTAACAGCTTATTAATTACACATCAGGATGCCATAAACAGCTTACAGCCAAAACGTAAGTTTTTACAACATACAACAAAAGTCAGTGATGACATCCACCAGACTTTCATCCTCTATGGAACTTAATATAACAGCAGGAAAAAAAACACCTTTTCCAAAAACATCTAGAGCCAAAAACTGGGAGAAAGCAGTGCCCCCTCAGATACCACATGCAAAATGTTTACAAAGGGAAGAGTGAATGAAGAATTGAGACACTGTAGAGGAGATAGCCAGGACTGTTTGCCAATAAGGTACAGGAATAGATCACTGCAGAGAAAATAATTTCCTTCTGTGTCATATTTTTGGGAAGAAGAGATCAATCACATACAGCAGTATGTACTAAAAGCATAAACAGAACTAAAAGGTCCACAAACAAAATGCAAAGGAGGAGCCAATGCTTAGTGGCAACATCTACCTACTTGAGCAACCCCCCAAAAATCTAAATAGCACACATTCATTAACTGAGTCATCACAGACAAACACATCCCATTTTTTAATTCTGGAAGACTCTAGCCAGATGTGATTGATTTGTCCTCCTACTGGTCCTTGCCCTTTTGTGGTTCTGCAGAGACACTGGGAACTGGCAATAACTCACCACATGCCTCAGAGAGCTTTCTTGTTTTTGGAAATCTCCAGGCAGTGTGACATTTACATTTATTATGGCTGGTTCTGGGCATTTAAGGATGAAAACAATTAAAGTATATTTGCAAGGGATATGACGAACGAGCATTTATACTCTGGCCAATTTTTCAGACTTTCATTGACGTACACCACTATGTTTCAGCTTTAATTCTGCTGTTGTCTAAACAAGATGATTTTCCAGTATCCATGTGGGCAGGTTGACTGATGAGAATGCCTTTAGGGTTAAACGTCATCAGTATAAACTATGAGGTCTCTTTCTTGGACAAATTCAGCCCCCACACTCACTGATGAAAATTCATTGTCAGTGCTGAAATCCATAGAGTTAATTTGGACCCCCAGCAATCTAAATGCTAGGTCTCTGGCTCTCTGCAGTTCTCCGTCTTGCTCAGAAAGGTGTTTTGACTTTACAGTGGACATCCTTCAGTAGCAGCAAGTTGCTTTTGATTTTCATGTGACTTTCTGTACTCTCACCTGTCTACAGCCAGAGTGATGAGGATTATCTGCACCAATGCTGGGCTGAAGCAGAGCACCTATTTCTTCACACCTCTGGATTATATTTCCATTAGCAGAAGCAGGGACTGAAGTAACATAGGGTATGCAAGGGAAAGAACAGCATTTTGCTCTCTTGATAACTCTTTCCCCTCCATATTAATAATGGAATTAGTTTCCATAGTTGCAATATGCCACAACAATGTAGCTGCACACACATAAGCGGGAGGTGAAGTGAGCAAACTGGGACATTGAGGTTGGAGACAGCCTGGGCTGCAGTGATCATGCACAGGGGAGTTTGCAGTCCTGAGATACTTGGATCAGGTAAGAAGTAAAGTTAGGCTCTGAAATTTAGGAAAGCAAAATTCCAGTTCTTCAGAGAGATAGTTAGTGGGATCCCCTGTGAGACTGTTCTCAGGGGCAGGGGAGCGTAGCAGAGCTGGCAGATCTTTAAGGAAGTCTTCCATAGAGCACAAAAGCTGGCAATCCCCAGGAGCAAGAAATCAGGCAGGGAAGGCAGGAGGGAGGCATGGTTGAGTAGGGAACTGCTGGTCAAATTAAAGGGGAAGAAGCAAATGCACAGGCAGTGGATATAAGGACAGGAAACCTGGGAAGAGTACAGAGATGAAATACAGCTGAGGAAGGCCAAGGTGAAGCTGAACCTAGCAAGGGGTGCAAAGACTAACAGGAAGGGCTTCCACAGGTAGGTAAACCAGGAAAGGAAGGTCAAAGAAGGTGCATCCACCCCCCATGAACAGTTGTGGAACACTGGAACAGTGGATGAGGAGAAGGCTGAGGTACTCAACATCTCTTTTGCCTCAGTCTACAGTGTCAGCCTCTCTTCCCACACGTCTCGAGTGGATGGACAGCAGGATGGGACTCGGGGAGCAAAGTGCTTCCCACTGCAAGCAGAGATCCCATCTGAGGAACCTGAATGTACGTAAGTCTATAGGACTCAATGAGATACATCCCAGGATCCTGAGAAAACTGGCTGATATAGTTGCCAAGCCACTGTCCGTGATATTTGAAAAGTCCTGGCAGTCAGGTGAAGTCCCAGGTGACTGGAAAAACGGAAACATTGTGCCCCTCTTTAAAAATGTAGACAGGAGGATCCTGGGAATTACCGACCTGTCAGTCTCACCTCTGTGCCTGGGAAGATCATGGAGCAGATCCTCCTAGAAGCCATGCTGAGGCACGTGGAGGACAGGGAGGTGATTTGAAACAGCCAGCACAGCTTCACCAAGGCCAAGTCCTGCCTGACCAACCCAGTGGCCTTCTATGATGGGGTGATTCCATCAGTGAAAAAAGCTCCCCAGGGAAGTGGTCATGGCTAGAGAGGTCATTTATCTGGACTTCTGTAAAAAGTCTTGGACATAGCTCCCCTCAACATCCTTCTCTCCAAACTGGAGAGAGATGGATCTGATGGGTAGACTGTTATGTGGATAAGGAATTGGTTGGACAGTCACATCCAGAGGGTGGTGGTCAATGGCTCAGAGTCCTGGACATCAGTGACAAGTGGTGTCACTCAGGGATCTGTACTGGAACCTTTGCTGTTTAATGTCTTCATTAATGATGTAGAAGGGAGTGAGTGCATCCTCATCAAATTTACAGACAGCACCAAGCTGAGTGGTGCAGTTGACACACCTGAACAATGGGATGCCATCCAGAGGGACATAATTGCAGCCTTCCAGATGAAGCCTACAAGGAAGATAGAGACTTTTTCCAGGGTCACACAGTTCAATAATTACTTGGACAACACGCTCAAGCACACAGTGTGATTCTTTGGGTTGTCCTGTGCAGGGCCAGGAGTTGGATTTGATGATCCTGATGGGTCCATTCCAACTCAGGACATTCTATTATGATTCTAAGTGTCTTCAGTTTACTTCAGGATGGTATTATTCAAGTTTTGGAGAGTCATCTACTCTGTGTACAGCTGTGTTGGAGTCTCTCTGAGATTTTTTTTATTCTACTCCTTCCTGGCAATTATTGCATATCAAAGGCCATAGGGGTGAAGAATAAATTAGTTTGCAAGATTATTTTCTAAAGTAATTTCACAGAAAAAGAACCATTTCCTAAAAAAGCCTACCATTACCCTCTAATACTGCTGCATGGAAGGATCATATATACATTCTCTATATCCCATTAAAGATGATCATCCAGCTGAGCTAAATTTACCACTGGAAGTGGTTTGAGCTAGAGTTCAGAACTAAGGTACTCACATGAATCTTTCCATAAGTGGAGTCCCACAGTAGTAATGTTGCCCCAGCAGTATGATCTGGAAAAGCATCTGTTTATCATCTTAAAGCAGCCTTTCCAAACTGAATGCCAGGGACCCTGCTACCTTGCTAAAGAGATGCTAGATCCGAATCTCTCTTCCACTAATTCCAAACATTTATTGAAATATGTGGAAATGAACTGAATGTGTGACCTCAAATTCCCATTTCAAGCCTCTTCACAAAGTCTGACTGAGTTTTCAAGCTGCTGTTCAGCAAAATATGCAAATAAAGGTTTAGAGGCCCAGCACAACTGAGCTCTGTGTTCATCACTCCTGTAATGTACACCAAATGGTCTTTGTGGTTCAAAATCATTTCATGCAATGCTAAGCAATGCCCTCATTGTTGCTTTTGCTGACTTGCAGTAAGTCAGTGGGATGCCAGGCTGCCACCATCAGAACATCTGCTTCATTGGAAAAGTATTTCAGCAGGCCATGCCTTGTAATAAATGATGTGACCCTGGAAGGCCGACAGCAGCACTCCTGGGGGCAAACAGCTTGCCAAAGGTCAAAGCCACCCAATGCTTTGGGATCAGCAACACCATTTCTGTCCACTCCACCCCTACCCAGAGTCTTAAAGCTGCAATGGATAAGTGAAAAAAATACATCACTGATAATCAATCTTCTGCCAGTAAAGAAGGAGAGAAGGGAGGGAAGGAGGAGAGTGGGAATCCAGCTGTGAAGCTATTTACTCCACCACTGAAAACAAAGCTATTCCCAGAAGCACCACTTAGTTTGCCTCAGTCAGAGTGATCTCAGGTAGCAAAATGTGTGATATAAACTATTTCAGTTATGAAACAGCTTAGAGAGTGCTTATACAAACAGCCTCACTAGCACAGAGATACCTGTCCATTTTAATTTACAACCTTCCCCAGACCAGTCCCTCACCTGCTTTTCTTTTTTTAAGGAGTTACTAATATTCTTTCATCTTTTAGACTGTGAATTCTCCTAAAACACAAACCACAACTGCTTTTGTAAACTTTTTGTTCCATTCACAATGCAACATCAATAAAACCCCAGTGAAGTAAAACGGTGGAAATATTCCAATTTTACTAACAATGCAAACAGCATCAAAAAGATTTGGGATCCTGTTCATCTACCTGTGACGTTAGTAGTCAGTGGATGCTCTGTTGCTAGAGTTAGAGAAAGGTCTTGCTCCCGTTGTTACAGCTATTGCCTTTTGAAGTGAAATGACAGTGGCACTCTTTCGAATGGCAGCATTTTACAGCAATTTAACTTCTTGCCTAAAGAAGGCAAATTGGCATGAAAATTACCTTGAAAGCACAATCACATACACACATTTTTATATATATATACACACACACGCACATATATTTACATGTAAACATGTATATACTGGCATTTTCAGTACAGCCACGACATACAGCATATCAAAGGCCACAGGGATGAAGAGCAAATTAATTGGCAAGATTATTTTCTAAAGTAATTTCACAGGAAAAGAACCATTTCCTAAAAAAGCCTACCATTACCCTCCAACCTCTTCTTTGATGAGCAGTGCAGCTGATTTCTAACTTCATTCTTATTTACCTTCCATGAAAGCACCACTGAGGACCTAATGAAGAATGCTGGGTAATTCTGGCATTATTGGATTTTTTGTTATTTATTTATTAGACATGAGAGCTGTTATCAGCAAGCAGCCAGGTGAGTCAAATCAGATAAAGCATTATCTGATTCCTGTACTATAAATCAGATTTTAATAGGGAAAAGATCTGTATCCCTTTGGGAATGGAAAGAATATATTTATAATGTGTTCTGAGTATGTGCTACACAATAGCAAGTATGGATAAAAATATTTTCTCTAATCAATTTTCCACTTTCTTCTCCAAGTCCTTTCACCCATAAGATGAGAACTAAAATAAATGAAAATTCTGTTTGTGACAAGTGCTAGCAAATAACTAAGATAAGCATGCATAAAAGCATGCATACATGCTGCATTCCAAAAAGACATACAAAAAGTACTGAATTCTGTAATATTAAAAGACATCATTGTTTCTCTGCTGGCAAAATGACTTACATATTTCAGGTTTATCTAATTCAACCATTGAAATGAGACCTTTGGTAGCCTACTCTTAACTTCAATACAGCTTCTGTCCTAGGTATTTATCCTTGTTTTTTTCTATTCAGAACCTATCATGACAGCACCTCTAGACTGGACACAGGTAATGTTTGACTACCTCTTGAAGGTTTTACAGATTTTAATTGGCAGAGTAATCTCAGATGTGCTCAGTCAGAAATTGGTGTTAAACATTAAAAACCTTGATGCAAAGCCAGCTCTTTCTTGTACTGCAGTGTTATTTAAATTTTGATTTGCTGGAAATTACTGTTTGCAAAAATGAGGGCTCCTCTACCATCTAATATATCACTGTTTGAAGTAAAATTCTGAAATTAGTTTACTGCCCAGTTACCTAAATATTCTGAGGGCTCAAAAATTACTTTTTAAAATCCAACTTGTTAGGTCACATCCAATTAATTCCATAACAAACGGAAGGAATAGGACTTTCATGTCATTTTTGGCTTAAAAATTCAATTTCTTTTATGATTTACACATAAAAATGAGTTTATAGCCACAAAAAATTATTCACTGAGGTTTACAAAGGTGTGTGCTCAGATTGCTGTTAATGAATGAACAGGTAAAGCTCTGCCACTGCCAGTCATCAGCAGCATGGCTGACATCCATATCACACTTCAGTATCTATTCTCATTATTCTACTTCTTCCCAGTTGCTGAGAAGCCTTTGCTTCTCCATCCCAGTTTACAGGAGGATTAATATTTTTTAAAATAACTGCAAAACTACAGGCAGCATAAAAGTGCATTAACACAATGGAAGCTAGTATCAAACTTCATCTATCAGAATGTAGGTCCTGTTTATTCCGGAAAAAATCCAACCAAGTCACAACTAACCACATGCTGTATTGGAGGTATTGAGTTCCCTTTTTGGGAATGTAACTGCATTTTAATTTTTTAATCAGTGTCTGAACAATAAATTTATTCAAAGGTTATTCTTCATCTGGATGAGTGAAAAGGTTAGCTCTGGTCACTTGGGCAAGAGAGTAGCTTCAGGTTGTAATGACCTTGATGTCTCAGATAGATTGAACCTCTTCAAGGAAGACCAGATCATTTTTTGGTTTTGCAGATATATCTGTGATTAACATGAAGAAATAAATGAAAGAACTACAACCCAGGAGAAACATGAATATTGAAACTGAAAACATAGCCTGTAATAGGATGCAATATACACATCACTAAGGAAAACACTGTAAAGGTCTGGTCTCTTTCCTCCTGGAAAATGACAGCAACAAGGGCAGGGAGAAGCAGAGATGATGGTGTCATGTTCAGATGAAACAAGCAGGAAACAGTCACATAATTACTTTTTTTGTCCCCCAGAAAAAGATAAAAAAAAAGATGAAATTAAGCTTAATAAAAATCCCCCTAGGTCCATATCTAGTTATGATCAACATTCAAGAAGCTGCTATCTTAACCCAACCCCAGAGAGAAAAAAAATATTTGTTGCCATTGCATCTTCCCCCCTGTATCCTCCTCCAGCTGGCACAGCTGACTAGCAATCCCTTTAGCTTTTCCAGATAAGGCAATCATAATTTAGTAGCAACAAAGTAATGTCATTTGTGGGAGCAGACAGACCATCTTTAAAACCAACTTCCTAATGAGCACCTTGTATACCTGACAAAAATCTATGGAATTAAAATGAAGAAAATTCTGTTGAATCTGAAAAATTGCTTTTTCAATTAATAATAAAAACCAGAAGAGAGGGCTGCAACCTCATTGCATCTACCACATTTTGATCCACACAGTAGCCTTTTGCAATATGACACAGGGTTCAGAGATGCTTCCTTCATTAACATGAGGCTGATTTGAGCTTCTTGCACCTCATTCTGAAGGATAGAACATTTTCTGAGAAATCAGTACCTCAGTGCAATGGGCCGCAGAACTTGCTGGACAACAGGAGATGAGCAGATGAAAATTCAACATCTTATTTGTCAACTGTATTTATATGTACAAATGAAAAAATCTGACTCTTTTTCAAATTAAGGGAATATCTGTTACGCAATACATTCAGCTCTTCCAATCCAGTTTAAAAGGACAGAAACATTGCTAGCCAGACAGCTCTTCCTATGGCAATTCTCCCACAATCCAAAACTAATGCCATATTTACACCTTTTATCATAAATGAGCTACTAATGCATACCACCACCTTTACTGCACATGCTCAAGCTCTCAGTTGTTCTGCTGGCTGACACAGTGGGTCAATCTCAGATTAATTCTTTGCCAGTGAAAGCACTGCACTGCGAACTGTGAGAACAGCATGCCCTTTCTGCATGGAATGGCTCTAAAGCCTGGACATGTCCATTAGACTGAGACTAGAGCCTCTCAATTACTGCTTTGCTCCTACTTAAGTTTTTCTTTATTGAAAATATCCCATTACTTTCCTGTGCAAACACGTCCCAAATGATGCAGTGTGGGAGAGAAAGAGGCATGAGGATGAAGGTTGTTTCAATTTTTTTTTGGTCATGAAACCTCCTTTCTCTACAGATAAATGTCCCTGATTCTAGATCAAATGCACTCTTTTCCACTTTAAAGTAAAGAAAAGGAACTATTCATTCAGGGTTGAGAAACAGACAATATACGTGAAGCAGTTCAGGTGAAGTGAGGCACTTTTAATAATCTGTATCACGTTATTATTTGTCTGTTGTAACTTTATGGCTTGTAAGCAGGAGTTTAGACACTCATGGCTTCTTCTCCCTGGAGGGCAATGTATCAAGATGGTAATGTATCATGACCTCAACAAATGTTCTGTTTGAAGAGCACAGTGACTCCCAAATGGAAAATGTGTTTCTGCCTGTGATATCTCAGGTTTAAACATATTTCTCTTGCTTTTATGCGCAAACCCCTTCATTTCTAGGAAAAAAATGGCCTGGCTGGGATTCAATGCCATACTTCACCTTCAAACCTGTAAGGCCCTTCATCACTGGTGAAGCTGCTCTAAATGGAGGGTCAGGACCACATCAAACCCACCGTCCCAGAGGTGTCTCACTTACTGAGGTTCCACCTAAGGCCTGTCGTGGTGACTCTCTCACAGGGGTTCCCGATGGGGATGAGGCCACACCAGGAGCCCTCCAGTCCTGTGTCCACATGCAGCTTGTGCTTGCCCTGCAAGACAGAAGCGTTTCTGGAGTCAGTGCTTGCCAGGCACCCAGATGGCATTTGATCACAGAACTTGCAAATAAAAGAGAAGGCACTTGGAGACAGGTCCAGAATGTCTCCCAAGGTCTCAGGAATATTTGGTTGCAGCAGGAAGTCAGGCCATTGATGTTTACAGAGGGTGGAGACATGTGTGCTTAGGTTCCAGACTTTAGGGCTTTCAAAAATTTGTTTCTAGGCTTTTCTATGCAGAATCAAGCTTTGCTCATTCTTCCCTGGCATTATTTGAATAGGCCCTTCTGTCAAAGCTAGGCTCTTTATTCCTGTGAAATGAAGGCATCCTGATCCATTCACTCATTTTTTCCTCATCTAAACAGCTGTGTTTCACTTCCTAAACAGTGCTAGTTAAAGTGCCACTGAAGTGTCTCAATTATTTTGACATCATCTGTAAAATTTCATGTACTTCTTCAGGCATGCACTCTTCCCAGAAGGAGGAATACATGCAGAAACTTAACTAGGTACCAGAGAAATTAACCTAAATATTTAGAGTAACATGCTTACACTAAGTAATAACAAAAACTGAAATTAAAACATTTGTTTTACATCCAAGATAAATTTATCTAGTAACTAACAAGTTCATGGGATGCAACAGCTATTAATGATGATGTATTTGTGATAAATCCCTTAATTAGCACTTACAGACTCTGTGTGAACATCATATGAAAAGTTATGAGGAAGAGAACATAGTGGAAATCTTTAACAGAAGGAAAAAAAGTGCTGAGAGTTACAGTTCTGGTACAATTTGTGTTCTAAGAAACCAAGAAAGTGTTTATGGAAACTAGTGACAAGAAAGCAGCAAATGCAAAGTAGCGACAAGTTCAGTGGAGAAATCATCCTCTGGTCTCTTCTACATAGATAATTTATTCCTTCAAATAAGCCTGGGCTTCATGTGGGAGAAGCTTAAGATTCTTTGAAATAGAGGATTTTTTTGCATTTTATTTTATTCATTTGTGGATGCAGGCAAGCAAAACTCTTGCACACGTCTTTTACACACAAATTCTTCATCACTATAAATAAAATTAGATATGCCTATTTATAAATATACCAAAATCAAAGGACTCTGAAACCCTATGACTACTCAGTGAATACTTTGTTAAGGAAGAAATCAAGACTTTATAACAAAAGAAATAAAGGACAGTTGAACCATAAAACCCCAGTAAATGTCCCAAGCAGCAAAAACATTGTCTCACAAATTTTCTTAGGAGAATGCATTCAAGCTTTTTTCTCCAACCCTGTCCTGTTGTATGCTCATTTCACACTC
Source organism: Monarcha castaneiventris obscurior (assembly GCA_026261815.1). Lineage (NCBI taxonomy): Eukaryota > Metazoa > Chordata > Aves > Passeriformes > Monarchidae > Monarcha > Monarcha castaneiventris. The sequence goes on along the minus strand of JAMPIT010000230.1, from coordinate 49,165,874 downwards.
TCTTGCAAATACAAAGTCACTAGTTAGAAAGCCAAAACTGTAGGCGAAACATCTTATTGCTGAGACGTTGATGTCTGAGGCATTCAACAGCTTCTCCTGTTAATGCCAAATGCATTATGAGGAAACAACTTCAATACATGTCATGCTCTCAGTTAACAAATGAACCTTGGAAAAGCTGTCAATTAGGGAATATCAGATTGCATAGCTTAAGCCTATTTGATTGTTTGCAGAGCAACAAGAAAACCAATCCAGTATTATCTGTCTTCTCAGGGTGTCCAGCTTCACGTGGTGATGAGCCATGTATATCTGTAGTGGTTGTGAATGCTTGCCTGCCAGATTCAGAGGTGTAACAAATTCAGGCTTGATAAGCTTTTAGCTATGAAATATGCCATGCCACTTCTCTCTCAGAGCATGGAGGGAGGAGGAAAGGAAGAGGAGAGCTACAAGTGCAACTCTCATTACGCAATTACAGATATTGTCAATAATGAAGGTGATGATGAAGGAGAGGTGAAGGGGTGGGACTGTCTGATCCCAATGAATGTACTTATTGCTGCTCAGAGCTGCTGGAGGAGAGGAGCAAACTCACCATATTAATCAATTAGTAAAGCAATGTGAAAAGCAGATGAGAAAGTAGCTGGCCCCACAGAGAACCTGATTAAATTCCACATTCTCAAAGTCTGTGTCTAACTACTATCAGGTCTGCATTTTCTATTTTATGACATTCTGGCCCAGCTTGCAGATAGGGAATCAATTCAGTAGAACTTTATGCAGAAAGCTGTCTTCCCGTGCTCCTGAAATAAATCTTTAAAACAAAAGATGCCAATACCAGAGGCTCACCAATATCTAGGATTTTATCAGGAGTCTTTCAATGTCTGGTACCTCCCTAAAATCCCAATTGCCAAGTTCTAGTGATTATGTGAGAACAAGTGACTTTCTTCCCTAAAAGGGCATTTTCTAGCACTCAGCTGTTAAAAGAAATTTCAAATTAGGAGCCCAAAGAGCTAAAACCAAGGCAGCAGGTGAACAGGAATACTGAAATGCAAATTTTTTTTTTTTAAAAACCCTCTCAACTGTCAGGCCAAACTTGTGTTTTAGGGATTGGTTCAATAAAATAACAGAAGTCAGTTTTTAAGGCTTTTCTTTAAATAAATCAATAAGGGATCTTAATATTACTGGGGACAGTGGGAGCAGAAAAGGGAAATGAATGTTGGGAAAAAACTAAACAAATTACAACTAACTCGCTCATTTTTGCCAAAAAAGGTTAACCAGCCAATGCATTTGTACAGTAAAGCTCTAAATTCAAAGCACTGTGAACTTGCCATGAGGGAAATTCAGTTCTGAAGCTTATCTCCAATTTTTTGAGTACAGATCTCTCAAAGAAGCAAGATGGAACTGATATTTGCAGGAGGAAGGCAGGATCAGAGCTTGTAATTTGCAAAACACAAGTAATAATTTCTTCTCTTTCATTCTGTGTGATTAAAGGAACAATTATGTACTGTCGCTTTAAATATCAAACTGTTTTCAGTTTCTGCAGAACTCAAATTTCCAAAACTAGGTTTAAAAAGGAAACTGAACTTTGACTAAAGAAATGCCTCCTTGTATTTTTTTGCCTCTGTAGGAGGTAACTGAAATATTTTCACATTTAACTTAAGAATCAAATATTACCATGTTTGAATGTTCCTGGTGATGAAAGAACGGCAAATAATACAACTGCATTGATTTTTATCTTATTAAGTCAGTTTTGAAAAACATTGATCAATCTTCAGCATTGATTTTTTTTCCCTTCATTTTGTCTTTGATGCTGGGAAATAAGATCAATTCCTGAGTTCAGCAATAAGAAGAAAATGTCAGAAGATATTTTTAAGAATGCTTTATCTACATAGGTTAAACTTTTCTTTTTGATTCTAATGTCTTGTGTTATAAGAAAGTATTTAAGAAGTAATGGTTAAATATACCCCCAGTCCAACACTCTTTTTGCTGAGGAAAGATCCAAAGACACAGTTGTGATTTGCCACATCTAACTGAAATGAATAGAAATCTGACTGCCAGGAACTCATATACCTAACCCCATTCAAGGCTGTGAGATGCTAAAATCCTTAGTCAAAAATCTGCAAGCTGAAAGCACATGAACAGCATCAAGACAAAAGTGATAGCTTCTCTACGTGCATGGATACCCCAGTACAGAGAAAATTACTTCTCCAAGTGCTTTTCAGACCATCTTGAATAGATGTGTTGCAATAAATGTACACTCTAAAACAGATATCAAGAAACAAAATGTTATGAAAGAGAGACAGAATGGAGACTAATCTTCAGTAATGCATTCTGAAGGGATCTGAAGGAGGGAAACCTGGAGCTTGTCAGGCTGAAACTGAACACTGTGGAGAGGCATAAAGTCAGTTAACAAGATGCTGGGGAAGAATAAAGAATTAAAATTAAGCTTTGAAAAACAAATTAAGAAAGATATAGTACACAGATCTTGGAAACTGCTGAAGAACTAAGACATGTGAAAGGTAATGGGGAAGGAAAAGGAATGAGTTACCAGATTAGAGGACAAAGCAAACTCACTCTGATTTTCAGGCTGCCCTGATAATTTGTCCAATATAAAGAAATCAACTGAATAATTTAATTACTAGAAATCACAGATTTTCTAAAGGGTATACTTTCACCGGTGCTTGCTGTGAGATCTGGGACTACAGAGAAAGGGGATTTCTTGAGATCTGACCAACTGCTCTATGCCACCTCCTCCAGTAGCTAGATCTTGTTTTCCATGATCTTCTGATAAAACATCTTTTTTATATCAGCTTTATTTCTATGATTACTCCATAGATGGCAGCACACACTTGAAAGCAACAACAGTAGAAAAAAACTAAACACAGATGTCACAGTGTTACCCAGGGAAAAGGCAAAACCCACAATCTGTTTTAGTACATAAACACCTGGGTGCAGAAAACAGTACACAGACAAAAGACTTGGGGAATGGCTGGAGATCAACACAATCACCAAGGACTGCAGCAGAGGGGAGGAAGAGAAAAGGAACAAGGATGAAACAAAGCTAAGAACATATATGTTTAAAATCAAGTATCATGACTGGCAATGACATAAAAACAAAGCTCCAGAAATATTTCTACTAATTATTAGTTGTGTAAGAGCTTGACTTAACGATAAAAGCTTTTAGGCTGAGATTTTGAGCAAGATAAATACAGCAAATTTTTCTAAAAGATGTACTTAAGAAGAGCCATTTTCATATAACCTTAAAATATCATCAATTGTCTTTTCACACAAATACACACAATGCTAAGTTGCTATTATGTGAATGCTATTCAGAGAACATTTTCTGAGCCAACCAGGCTTCTTATTGCTGCTGAAAATAAAAGTATCCACAGTTCCAGCAAAAACTTGGAAGTCTATAAGCTCTCATATGTCATATCAATGACTGCTTAAACACATAGAGGAAAACAGAAAATATATTATACTTCAAAATAATACTGAAAACTGTTGGCTCCAATCCTGCCAATCCCCACTATCAAAGTTTGTATTGTTCCTGTACTGAAATGGACAGACTTTAGTGAATCAGTTATTTGCAAGACAGAGCCCTACCAAGGCTACCCTTTAAGTGGAGTCCTTAATAAAAAAATGACTTTATAGCAAATAAAATCCCAGGCAGGAAAGACAGAATATATTTGAATCATTATTAGACCCAATTAATGAACACATCTGTTTCAAACCAATTTATAAGGGTACAGAAGGAAATCCCTGTGGAGGTGAGTGCCAGTAAACCGGAAAGAGTTACTATACCCTGAGGTTATACATTTAAATGGTTGCTACTGTATATCTAATGTACAAATTATTCACAGAGAGCAAATGATTCCAGAATTTCACACATTCACACATGAACATCTACTACAGTCCCAGCAAAAACTGTCCTTAGAGTACAGTTCTCATGTAACAGCAAGGACATGTTTTACTGAGCACAGGGAGTGAATACCTTGTTTGCCCATCACTTGTTGCAGCATGTGCTCTATGGGAATCATTGCTCTATCTTCTGCAGTCCAGGCTATGTGGGTGCCAAAACCCCACCAATCACAGGTGCAAAACATGTGAAAGCATACTTTCCTCAGGATCTTGCAAGCAGTTAAAACTGACAGCAGCATTTGTGCTAACATGCACACAAAAAAAAGGATGACAACATTTTATCAAGCTAAAAAGATATCTGGGAATACAAAAGTTACTTTGAAAGGGGGTTTCATCTGTTTAATTTCTTTTCACAGACATATCTTAAAGATTGAAAAATGTCATAAATACTCACTGTTGTTCTACTCTGAACATCACCAAAATGAGAAACTCATTCTGTTGAAACTTCTCACTTGCAAATGAGATTCCACAGAGATTGCTCCAGTTTTCCAAAGCAGGGCAAAATACACCCCAAATACAGAGTGAAACTACAATAATCAAGAACTTACTGATCTTTTTCTAAATTCAAGCAAGGCTTTGACTGGCCCAGTGTGACATTTTATCCTTGAGCTTGAGTTTGATGCCCTACCCTCAGCAGGCTCATCATTATAGGTTTAATTAGCATTTTTAGTGTTGCCTTAAAAAAAATCAGAATCATTTTCTTTATATCCATTTACGAGACTACAGAGTATAATAGATTGCAGATAAGAGTGAAAACTAGACAAGCTGCTGAAGATTTCATATTGCCTGTATAATTATTATGCAATGTTGCAGTTAAATTGTCAGCCTAGAGGGGCCTTTACTAAGGGCACTAATACTCTGCAATCCCCAAGTGATAAAAAAATACAGCATAATCCTTCTCATTATGAATCAGTTCATAATAGATTTAGTGTCACTGCCCTTTCTTTTTTGTGCATTTCTACAGGGGAAGAGTCTATAGGATCCCCTTCTATCTAGACTATATTATCCTATTTTCCTGGGTGTTAGAGAAGAGTGGGATGTAATTTAAAAGACAGGGTAACATTCACCTAATTTGTGGCAAGAAACAATTTCTTGTTCTTAGCACTGAATCACTGAGTGCTGCTGGAAGGCACCTTTATGCTATATATGAATACACAAAATTCAAATCTGTTTATCTGTTCCCAGGAGTCTTCCCAGACAAACTGTCAAATCTCCACAGCTCTCTTACTTCAAACTCTCACTTGGAAATCTTCTGTACTGCATAAGTAAGAAGAATGATCAACAGGCCAACACCTTCTTTTAGTTTCTTGTACTTCTCAATCTTGTACTTCTTGATCCCTATGATGACATTGCTTTTTTATGAGTTAAACAATGGCATTAAATCACAAGCCCACAAATCCTCTCATATACCCGCACTCTTTTAGTAGAACTGGCTTCATATTTGGAGGCTTCATGTTAGGATTAGGGGCTTCATAAAAGCCTGGCCTCTATACTTTCTTCAGTGCAAACAAACTGATGAACAGAATTCCTTTCATTGAGTGGGGGAATCTCACAAATGCTGTTTTCTCCCTTTCATTTCTGACTGTAACTTTCATATACCCCTAAGCAAGAAAGAGGCTGGAAGTAGCAACAAATGAACTGTGGAGACAATTTTGCACTCCTTCTTGACCTCTGCTACAGGAAGAAATAATTTGCTGTTATTATATTCATTGACCTACAACAAGAAACTGTATCTACTTTCAGTAGACTATAGCTTCTGCTTTATAACAGCAGGCTTTGAAGACATGTTATGCCCCAGATCCGGTGCTAGCAATGACTGACTGCTCCTGTCTACAATGGCTGATTGACTGACTTCTTTCTACACCTGTGAAATTCAAAGACATGTTGCTCAGGTCAGGAAGAACAAATATAATTTAAAAAAAAATGCAGTCTGGCCCTTCAAATATATAATTTTTCCTCGTCCTTTTTCCCTCACGTTTCCCTTTTTCTTGCATAGCTCAGTAGTCAGTTGGAGATTACAGTCCCCACAAAAATCCATTATTTTGTTGGAGGACGTGGTGGAGGAACAGAATATTGTACTGCCCAGAACTCCCCTTTCCTCCTTTACGGACGCACTTGGATAGGGGTGGGAAGTTTACTTGCAGCAGCCACTTTGTAATGAATATAGCTTCAGTCCCCTTGCATTTCAGTACAGATCTATCCATGTCATCACTGTCATCAGTAACAGATTTGGCACTCAGAATACAGAGAAATATTCACCAGCACACCAAAATCATTCAGAGTAGGCCAACCTGAGTCCTAAATATTTGACAGTGATTTCTTACCATAAACAAACACAGTCAGCCTGGCATCTTTTCTCACAGGAATCTGCATGTTGAATGCATGTTTCCAGGTCATCACAGTTACAGTTTTGAGGGAGCATCCCAAAAGAATTAAAGATTTATTTAAAATACCAAAAAGTAGAAGAAACTGTATTGTATAGCAGACAACAAAAAACCAAAATACTCATGTAGCATTTACCTCCTTCCTTAGACTTAGGTGGAGGACTTCTTACATCCTCCAAATGAGTATTCAAAATTATCAACATGCTGATAGCATACTCAGCCTCTGCATGAAATGGTTAAGTAATAAACTTTTGGTGCAATGAGAGAAAAAGGTCAACAGAGCTGCCAACCTGGATTTTAAGAGAACAAACTTTAGCTACTCAAGGAGAATGTCCCCTGGGAATCTGCTTTGAAGGGCTCAGGGGATCAAAAGTGCTGCTCATTTGTGGACACTGACACAGTGTCCCCAAAAGGGACCAACTGTATCAGTTGAATATTTGGAAGTCTATGGGGCCTGATGAGATTAATTCTGGAGTACTGAAGGAGCCAGCAGATATTATGGAAGGACCTTTCTAAATCATCTACCAAAGATCTCGGAAGCCTGATTACATCCCCACTGTCTGGACACTAACCAACACTTGTGATTTACAAGTAGGGCTTGAAGGAAGCTCCAAGAAACTACAGATCTGTTAGACAAGTACCTGGAAGAATTATGGAGAAGATCCTACTGGGTGCTGTTGTTTGAAAGACAATCCAATCATCAATCGCCGTCAACATGAGTTCACAAAGGGAAAGTCCTGTCTAATTTGATATCCTTCTATGATAAGGTTATCTGCCTGGTGGATAAAGGGAAGGTAGTGGGTGTAGTTCTGCTGGATTTTAGCATGGTTTTTGATACCGTCCCTCCCAGCATCCTTCTGTCCAGCTGACATGAGCAGGTAGATGGTGCAAAGGGTGAAGAACTGGCTGAAGGTCCAGGCTTAAAGGAGCTACATCTGGCTGGTGACCAGTGATCAGTGGTGTTCCTCAGGACTTAATTTTAGGGCCAGTTCTGTTCAATATTTGTATTGATGACCTGGCTCCAGAAGCTGAATGCACAGCTGGTAAGTCTGCAGATGAAACCAAACTGGGAGGTGCTGTTGGCTGTCTGAGGGGACAGGAGGCTTTGCAGGGGTATCTGGATAGATTGGAGCATTGGGCAATCACCAGTGGCATAAAACTGAACAAGTCTAAATGCTGGATTCTGCACCTGGGATGGAGTAACACCAGACATGAGACTAAACTGGGAGAGGAGTGGCTGGAGAGCAGCCCTGCAGAAAGGGTCTGGGGGTGCTGGTTGGCAGGAGGGTCGACAGGAGTCAGCAGTGTGCCCTGGCAGCCAGGAGGGCAAACCTCATCCTGGGGTGCATCAAACACAGCATCACCAGCTGGGCAAAAGAGGTGATTGGATAATGGCCTCTGTATTTAGTGCTGGTGCAGCCACACCTTGAGTAGCACGTGCAGTTTAATTTGAAGGATGTGAAGATACTGAATGTGTCCCAAGGAGGGCACCAAGCTGCCAAAGGGGCCAGCAGACATGTCCTTGAGCACTCTGGGTTTGTCTGGTTTGGAGCGAAGGAGGCCAAGGGGTGACCTCACTGCTCCCTACAGCTTCCTAAGGAGGGGAGGTGCTGAGCTCTTCTGCCTGGTAACTGGTGCTAGGACACATGGGAACAGCTAAAAGCTACATCCATCAGGGAAGTTTCAGACTTAACATAAGCAAACATTTTCCTTACCCAAAGGGTGGTGAAACCCAGGAACAGACTTCCTGGAGAAGTGGTTGATGCCCTGTGCCTGTCAGTGTTAAAGAGGCATTTGGACAATGCCCTTAAAGCCATGCTTTAACTTTTGGTCAGTCCTGAAGTAGTCAGGTAGTTGGACTAGGTGCTTGTTGTGGGTCCCTTCCAGCCAACTTATTCTATTGTATTCTATGAAATCCTTTCAATTTACTGTCTGGGAATAAAACATAACATGAACCCACGAAACAGGGGACCACAGCAGAACAAGTATATGCCAAATACAGAGTATGTGAGATGAAAAACATTGACAAAACCCCATAAAATAAGGGTCAACAGAATGATAGATTGCTGTTAAAACTATTCACAGCTCACCCTCAAAAAAGCAGAAAGACTGGAACAAGTAATACTGCCTAGTTAGACCCTTTGTCTCATACATATTGCATTTTCTGTATATAAAAATTTTCAGTCTCTTTCACACAATAGAAAGTCAGGATGCATCTTTTGAAAAAGGAACTGAACACTCCCATAAAACAAACTTGCTACGTCAAACCTGTTTGTAGGCATTATTGATGAGATAGAAGATCAAAATACTTACCTCACAAAAGTATCAAGAAACAAAAACAATCACAAAAGAAAACATATAGCCAAATACTTGAAAAACCTAGAAGAAAAACCATCAATTTCAAGCTATATAAAGTAGTAATAAACTTAAATAATACATAATCAAGGACTGCTTAAGGAATTAGGTGCATTACTTTTGCATACTGGATTTCTTGCCTTCCTAAACCTCTCTAGCTACATTTCCCTCTTGGAAAGCATGTTATTTCATGGCTACTCCTTTGTCCATGAAATGGGATGCTGTTGGGTTAGTACTAGGAGAGAATTGCAATCAAGACATCAAAGATTTCATAATCCTCTTGCTTGACTGTTTTGGTTTAGCATGGCCTGGTTTTGGTAGGGGGGAGGCTACAGGGGTGGCTTCTGTGAGAAGCTGCTGGAAGCCCATGATGGTATTTGATGAGTGATCTGTCCCAGTCCTTATCTCAACCCATGAACCCTTCATTACATTTTTCTTTCCCCCACCCACCCATGAAGCGACTGAGAGAGAGGCTTTGGAGGGTATCTGGGATCCTGCCAGCATCAACCCACTACACTTGCCTTAAACCACTACCAGTCACAAAGGCTGTGGAATTTTGCAGACCAGGAGAATTCTCACAGAATGGGTCACGTTGGAAAGGACCACAGTGGGCCATCTGGTCCAACCTCCCTGCTCAAGCAGGGTCATCCTACAGCACATGGCACACGATTGTGTCCAGACTGTTCTTGAATATCCCCAGTGAGGGACACTCCACAACCTCTCTGGGCAATCTGTTCCACTGTTTGACTACCCAAACAGTAAAGAAGTTTTTCCCTGTATTCTGGTGGAACTTTCCATGCATCAGTTTCTGCCAGTTACTGAACAAGTTATATTTCTTTAAGAAGAAGTCCATGCAGCAGGAGAGGAAGATGTTGTAAAATTCTTTTAACTTCAGCATAATAGTGTATAATCCCTATATTTGTCATTAATGCTTAGTTTTGCACCATACCCTATATTTGTCATTAATGCTTAGTTTTGCACCATACAGTGCTTAGTACAAATACCAGAGATTAATGCAGCCTTGTGTTAACTCTCTACATCTGGGACTAATAGGTCATGTGCCAGCCAATGCTTCCTCATTTGCTTATATTAAGTGATCAGTATTTACTAGCAAATACCTTAGTTTTTAGAAACAGGATTGTGTGTCAGAACAGAGAATGATAAAGGAAATATATTACAACCTGATCCCATATTTGAAATAGTGTCAAGGAGAAAAGATTCATCAAAAGATCCAGAACCATATCTAAACAAGTCCAGGTTAATAACTAGCATATATGCATAAATTCAGGAAATGTGAGAAATATGTATGTTTCAGGAATATAACCAGTTCTGTTGGGTTACTGGGCATGCATTCTTCAAGGAGAATTCCCCATGCATCCAGTGCTGCTAATAAGGTAATGTTGGCTTTCTAACCTAGCAAATTGGTTGGAGAGTTTATTTCCCAGTTTTTGCCTCTTGTCCTATTGTCTGGAACCACTGAGAAGAGCTGGATCCATCCTCTTTACACTCTTTCTTCAGATATTTATCCACACTGGTAAGGTATCTCAGTTCTCTCTTCTTGAGACTGAACAGGCCCAGCTCCCTCAGCCTGTCCTCAGAAGATCATATTTGTATCCCTCTGCTGTACTCACTCCAGGAGCTCCATGTCTCTCTTGTCCTGAGGCACTCAGAACTGGACACAGCACTCCAGATGTGGCCTCACCAGGGCTGAGTAGAGGGTTAGGATCGCCTCCCTCCACCTGCTGGCAATGCTCTTCCTAAAGCACCCCAGACACCACTGGCCTTCTTGGCCACAAGGGCTCACTGCTGGCTTATGGACAGCTTGTTGTCCACCAGGACCCAAAAGTCCTTCTCTGCAGAGCTGCTTTCCAGCAGTTTGGCCCCCAGCCTGTACTGGTGCAGGGGGTTATTCTTCCTCAGGTGCAGGACCCTGCAATTGCCTTTGTTGAATTTTACACAGTTCTTCTCTGCCCAGCCTGTTGAGGTACCTCTGAAGGGCTGCACAGCCCCCAGGGGGATCAGCCACTGCTCCCAGCTTTGTGTTGCCAGTGAACTTGCTGAGGAGGCATCTGCCCCTCTCCCTAAGTCACTGACAAACAAGTTAAACAATACCATGCCAATACTGAACCTAGGGGACACCACTAATGACACTAGTGGCCATTAGGCCTCCAAACAGACCCCGTGGCACTGATTACAACCCTCTGGGATCTGCTGGTCAATCAGTTTTTAATCAATCTCACTGTCTACTCATTCAACCCACACTTCCTGAGTTTGCCTATAAGGATGCTATGAGAGACAGAGTCAAATGTCTTGCTGAAGTCAAGGCAGACAACATCCGCTGCTCTCCCCTCATTGACTGATTGACAACAATCCAGGTCATTGTTTCAACACAGAAGGCCACCAGGCTGGTCAAGCAGAATCTCCCTATAGTGAATCCATGTTGACAACTCCTGATCACTTTCTTGCATCCATGTGGATAGACATGGCCTCCAAAATGAGGTGCTCCATCACTGACTGGCCAGTTGTTCCCTGGGTCCTCCTTCTTGCCCTTTTATGAAGACCAAGGTGACTTTTTGTTACTTGCAGTCCTCAGTCACCCCTTCTGATCACCAGGGCCTTTCAGAGATGACTGTTATGGTGTCTGCCAGCTCTCTCAGCTCTCATGGGTGCATCCCATCAGAGTCTATGAACTTGTGGATGTCAAGCTGGCCTGAGTGTTCTCTAACCCAATCCTCCTTGACCAAGGGAAATTTTCTGCAAATAAAAAATACATTGTCTTCAACAAATCGCTGAGGACTACACGTGGTACAAAAAACAATTTGAAAGTGCATTTTTGCCTGGTTTTAAAAGAACAAGCTAGTGTCTTGGGAATAGGAAGGGGAAAATATGGCTGTCAAATCTTTAATAGTAGAGACTTAGTATCCTCTTAAAATTAGGCGTCTATCTCCTAGTGTTGATTTTGGATGCTCAAATATTACACATTTACCTCCTCAATTTAAATTGTACATTATGAAGAATGAAAAGCAATATATACAGGTATATTCATTTCCTCAGCTTTGTGTATGCTTATGAACATTTCAGCCAAATTTCATGCATTGAGAATTATTTATGATAACAGTGATTTTCATTATATAAAAAAATCCAAGCATGGGCATCTGTCAATGTACCTATCCATTTGTTCATGTTTCCATCTAATTTAGGGAAAAAAATCTAAACCTACCTTCTTCCTGTTTAGGCCATCATCCCTTGTCCTGTCACAGCAATCCCTGGCAAAACATCTCTTTCTGTCTTTCTTATAAGACGCCTTATGTATGGAAAATACCCCAAGAAAGTCTCCCCAGAGCCTTCTCCAGGGAGATCTGAACAACCCCAACTCTCAGCCTTTTCCACAGGAGACATATGCAGAAAGCCTTTTAGCTCAATATGATCTGAAAATGTCTAATGAGGAAGAAAGTTTTGAACTAGAACTTTTCTCTCCAAACCACTTGAACCTTAATTTTTTAAAAAAATTAATAGACAACTAAATCACAACTGATTTTGTGAGGACTGCATAAAATCACAGCAATGAAAAAGCATAAAACAGGTCATCACTGTCATGTTTTTCCTGACTTATAACTTCAGAAGATGGGGTTTAAAACTGTCTGGAATATACTGCAGCCTTGACTTGATCAACTGAGTTTTGACAACGGCATCTCTAAAATAAATACCTAAACAATTTAAATGTGTTATCTTAGATTTTGAAACAGGCATAAAGACAGACTCCTGGTTCAAAATAAGCAGCCCTTGAGCAGATGCTCATGTTCACACACAGGATTTGTAGAGGGACCTTTTCCAGAATCAGGGCAAAGAGAGATCACTGTTTCTTACAAATGAGAAGCTCAGGATATGAAGCTCTTTTGAAAGATTTTTATGATGTGTGTCTTGGTCCCTCCCCTATTGCCAGCCACTCTTCCTACTCAGAAAATCCTTAAGAATCTGCATCTTAACAAGCATGACTTGAGATGAGCCATAGGGAAGCCTACAGTGGTTCACTGGAAGGAGAGTCATGTAACCCTCCAGAAAAAAAACAATCACTTTCAAGGCTATTTTCTTGTGGGGGGTTTTGGGAAAAAGGTCGGACTCATTCCTGACAGGCTGCCAGAGTGGGAAGCATTCCTGTATGCATTCCTGGGCCACTGCTGGCTGCATTACACCACTGAGAAAGTTGGGGACATGGAACCATCGCCAGGAAGCCTTTGCACTATGGTAACCAAAACAAGCTCCAACAGCTCCCGCCACAGGCTAGACTCTGCACAAACATTTGAAACAAAGGCACTTTCGCATTTAATACAGAAATCAAAGCCCTAGAGAAGAGATACAAGACATGAACTGACATGTAACAGGCAGCTGTCAATCACCACAGCACTACAACACCTTTCAATGGATGTCTCTGCAAAAAGTTAATAGTTAACAATGCCTGCGTGGCACTTCAGGAGGGCTGAACATATATAATTAGCCACACATGTTCTGGCTACAGAAATCGTCTCAAGAGAAATCATTCATTTCTGCTGGGGAGTTTTGGATGTTTTTAGCAAGAAACCAAATGGAGACAAACGCAGAGTTTCAAACATTGTTTCAGACTATACTGGTTAGTCAATATGTGCAAGAAATATTAAGCACATCAGATTTTTAAAATGCCCTCAAGACAAAGAGAAAAACATACGATGTTTTAAAATGTAATTCACCTTGACTGATGAGGAAAATAGTATGCTTTTGTTAACAGACAATAAAACAGGCACACCAGATTTCTTTTGGAAGTGAGCAGAAGACAACCCCTCTCTAACCTGGTATTACTCTAATGGAACACGCATGCACAAAATAAAACCTATACATTGAGTCAATGCAATTATTTTAAGTAGTCACAATACCCTTCTTAGCTACTTGAGGACCACTTGTTTAGATAATTACTGAATATCTGTAGTGGATGAAATGCACAGGGAGGTTTTATATGGATATTTTGTGAAAGAATATTTAAATATAAATAATATTAATAAGGTTAGTTCATGTGGCTTTGCTTTAGCATGGTTAATGCCAAAATAGTTGGCTAATATGTTCTTTCATTCAGCTGGGGCTGCATGCTCCTGTATATTCTACAATATGTTACTAATCTAAATTACTTCTGATATTTGAGCTTAAAGAATATATCTTGTTAAGTCCCCAAAACTGTGTAATTTCAACTAATTAATACGAGACATTATTGGAGATCAATCTATCAGTACTTTTTTCAAAAAAAGGTCATCAGAAGTCAAATCTGAGATTACATATAACATGAAATGTTAGTGTCTGGACAATAAATTTGTATGTGCTTGTCTTAGCTTGCAGATACAATGAGGTTTGGAAAAGAATTATTTATGACTATGTTTAAATGTGAACACTGTACATAACATAATGAGTATTCTCGGCCTTCACCTCTATGTTATATCAAGGGATTAGAACTTGACTTTTTGGGATACAAGGAAGGAAAAAAAAAATCACGTCTGTCTTCTAAATTTGTGCAGCCGGTTTCCTCAAATTTTCCTTCTCTCCTTTTCCTTTCTCAGGATAATTTCAGGACAGCAACGTATCAGCCTCAAGGACTAATAAATTCTTGAGATGAGTGTTTTCTGTTAACTTCAAGAAAACATTATTGCTGATGAAGGTGAATCATTGCTGTCTTATCACAAGTGGTTGGTGAGGAAACCATTTTACCTGCTTGCTCTCAGCCACCAGCCTACGACTCCCCAGAAGTCCTGAAAATGCCAAGAGGGCATCAGAAGCCAGTGAATTTTCATTTTCTTCATTCAAATACTTCCCTTGTCTGTTGGTAAAGACATTGTAAAAGCCCACGAATATACATATCTGTTTAACTGCATCATTGCTGTTGTCACATCTGGGCCTTAAACCCCACGCTAAATTTTATCCAAAATCTACAAATCTTCAATTTTAGCTAGGTTATCTTTTGGTAGCCAAACTGGAGATGCAGTTGTTTCCCCCATCTGCTTTATGTCAGTCTAACTGGAAGCTTGCACTTAGATTTCATGCAGAAAAAAAAAAAAAAAACCCAAACAAAAAACAATGAAGAATTCAGATATCTGAAATGCTTCCCATTGCAAATACAAACATAGCAAAAATTTCAGACTTGACTGTGTTTAAGTAAGGCTAGAGAATTTAAAGCAGAGTTTTATTGGGGCATCAGAAGTTTTGAGGCAGCAGGACTCTTATCCAACTGGAGTGAAAGTGCTGGCAAACAAAAATGATGAAGCTTTTGAGACTTTAAATAAGAGTGAGAAAGAAGGCCGACAGGTGCTAAGGAGCACTCAGGTCAGACAAAGACATCTGCCAGAGACTTCAACAACGTAAAAGTAACTTTGAATCCCGTAGTGGAGGACAAGACAAAAAAATAGAGTTGAAATGAAGGAGGTGCAAGCTGAAATCACAGAAGTAATTTCCATAGAGAAAAAAAATCCATCAGGATTTAAAAAAAATCCATTAGCATTATAACAAATTTAAATAAAAGTACACCTATATGTATAAGAGAAAACTTAAAGGGGTTAAAGCTGTAAAATAGAAACATACATACTAATAGGCTTTTACTACTGACAATTCACAGTATGTTTACAGTAACCTTTTTTTTTTTTTTAATACTGTGGACTGTCTCCATACTGGGATTCACAGTGACTTGAGCACACACAGAAAATTCCTTGTGGACAAAATTAACCTGGCAGATCTCTTCAGAAGCACCTAAAAGCACTTTACCCACTAACAGGCATTCACAGAATCACAGACACAAACTAGGACTAGTCTGAAATAAAACACCCTGAAAAGTGTGAATGTGGACATCAGACATCACAAAGTGTTTCAGTACTAAGAGCCTCCTTCTACTGGTCTGCACTGCTTTTTATCAGAGACACAGGTTCTGGAAAGGTCTAAACCAAGGGTGATTACAGAGGGCAACACGATCTGTCTTCATAGAAAGTGGCAAACTATCACATCCAGCAAGATTTTGGAAAGCAAATGCTTGAAACAACTTGTGTTGACCTTGGCAACAATTTTTAAGTGCTGTACAGTGGCATGATGCACTCCATGAATACTGTAGTTTTAGCTTAGTGCTTCTTACAGAAAACAGGCAAAACTCTAGCTCAAGATAAATTCTTTTTGAGTAGTTATTTATTATATTACAATGGAGAGATGAAAAACTGCAAAGGTTTTACTTTTTAACTCTAGACAAAAAATATTGGGTCAGCAGATGCCAGATAAAATTCTGGATCCAAACAATTTGGTTCTGGATGTGTGGAAGGACCTGTCACTCTCTGGCAAGGAAGAGGGGCACTTTGGAAGAGCTGTTGGTTAAGGAACCTGCTGAGGGTATTTCCAAATATCAGTCTACCAACACCAGAGAAGATTTAGGCTAACTGACAGAATTAGAAACAGCAAACATCCCACCCTCCCTGTAGCTCCAAACTGACATTTAACCTTCTCAACACCAAATTTAAAAAATGCAACATTTTGTGACCTGCTTACAAGTTAATAAACACAATTCACACATTGTATTTCTGCACCATTTTATCTGCTCTCATCCTCTCCATATGAACAACTCTCTTCCCAAAAATTTAAGTGAAATCCAAAAATATAGTGACACATGGAAAAACCTAGAGTACTACATTGTTAGATCTGCAATCTCTCTGGTGCACAAGGTGGTTCCTCTCAAAATTATTATTAAAGCTGTGCATGGCTACTAAGACGTTGCAAAAAGTAACCATTCTAGTATTACCTACAAATATATAAGATTTAAAAAAGAAAATTATTATTCTACATTCCAAGTTTAACTAAGGAACCAATAAACAATCAGATTAAAGAATAAATAACGAGTTTCTTGTTTACTAAACTTCTACCATCTCCTTTTGTCCTGAATTATAACGATACATGTTTCTTCATTTCAAATATAGCATACATAGTACTGACTTGTTCTAGAAACAAACACATTTTTCTCTTAGGAAATGGTTACACCTACGTGTAGGGGAAGACAAAGTCAAATATGGAACAATCAAAAAGTTCAGATCCAGCCTTAAATCCAAGCTTTTCCCAGACTTTCAATACTTAAATTCAGTTTTGGTTTTCTACTACTGCAAAATGTGACTCACCAGAGAAACCTGCTCTCAGACCAGCAGAGGAGAAATATCTATGGAAGACATTTGCAGCTATTTTAGTTCTAGAGGAAATTAATGTAACAGAAACAAAGTGGGCAAATGTCAATGCCCCAGATTTCCATGCACAAAAATAAAATACACATTTGTCTTACTGCTTCTATACAGCCTTTTTACTTATCTTCTGGGTGTATGAGTATTTCTTTCATTTCTTTAAACAGCTGCAGCTGCTGAAACTGAAACAACACCTGTATTAGAGAATGCCTTGCAATTTCCTGAGATGATGGATTGTCTTCAGTTTAGACATCACTCAGACATCTCTGACTGTGAGGGCTCATCAGCATCTGGGAATTCCAGCTACAAACCTACTGGTGTTGCTCTTTTGCAAAGAAGTTAATTTTCCATACATCAGAATTACTAGCTGCTTCATTACTTATGTCCTATTTCAGTTGCTGTCTTTGCAGTTATTAACCATGTTATCATTAAATTTTTCTTCACAATATGTAAGTGGTAGGCAGTTTTCATCCGAGCAGCTACTGATTTTCTCAATGAATTTGAAAAAAAATCCAGAGATTTTTTCACCTTTTTTTTTTTTTTTTTTTCCTTTTTTAAATCCTGGAAAACAAAGAAAGAGCAAGATCTAACAAAAACTTAAACTTGAGTTATTACCCCTAACCTAGAGCTACTGCAAATACCTCCAAAAGAAATGTGGCAGTAATTAAACTTTCATGCTCAAAGCAGCAAGTTGCTTTCAGGATATTGCACCTTATACTACTAATGGGTGAAGTTAAAAATGCCACTGTGTTTCCTGATCTCTGCAGCTGAGTAGCCTTAAATCCACTCTAAGTCTGCAGTGTTTGTTTTAAATACCAAGCACTTTGGGGCACAACTTTGATGTCTAATCTTTTTCTTTTCTGTGCTTGTGTACTTTGTATCAATACACATAAGTGTATAGATAAGATTTAAATAATTTTAGACTTCATATATCTCATTTGCATGGTCAATGAAATGTCTTTGTAGACAAAACTTACGTTTGTTTTTAGACTCAGAAGAATCAAAAAGAGCTCCAAGTAAACATTTGCCTATCATATATTCCTATGAACTGTTCCAACTATCACTGAAAGTAATGTCAGTCTACAAGTTTATATATTAAACCTCTGGACAACTGCTACTGTGTTTTCTACTGGAAAGTTCACGTACATAAGCAACTTCCCCTTTGCCACTTCCCAAAAGCAGTCAGGTTTTGTGAACAATTACCCTCTTTCCCTAGATTCCAACACCAGAGGTAAATGCATCTAGTGGAATGTATTACCTGAAATTATAGTGCACATTCTCTGAATCACTTATCTCTCCACTGTTTATGCAGGTATGACATACAGAACTGTTATCACAGGTAACATTTACTACAATAAATCTCTACAATCCATTGAATAAGTTTTTTTTTTTAAACGGATTGTCCAGCTCTGGACATTCAACAGCCCATTCTATAAATTGGGTGTAGTTAAATCTGGGAAGGGCAATCTCTCTAAAACCAAAAGTGAACTTTCGTAGTACAACTTTTCTGAACCACAGAGTTAAGAGACTGCATTTTTGCCTTTATTCTAAAAAGGACATGTAATAAATGGTACACTACCAAAATATACTTTCAAAAAATTGCAAATACGGTTAATCTGCTATTTTAAATATTTAAAGATATCTGGAAAGTCATTTGAGATTCTTATGAATTCTAAAGCCCTTAAGTCTCTGCCTTATGACACAGATACATGGCTATAATCCCATTCACATTGCACACATTTTTAAATACTACTCCCATGATGAAAAGGAAAAAAACCCCTTGCTTAGAAAGATAATTTCTAATGTTTTCTAAGTTAAAGATAAGCTGCTATGCTGTGTAAAAAGAGGAAATTCTGGTTACATCTTGAACTGGTTCACTGTACACCGAAGCTTAATCTGAACACAGATGTGGGTTGAACAATAAACACAGGTTACGTACTGGGGATATGTAATGTGAAGCACAAGAGGATACTACTGTTCCTAAATCAGGCTGCCAGCTGATCACATCTACAGAGTTGAGAGATGAGTAACTGTTTGCTGTAGGCACCTATTTATTTGGCAAGGGAGAAATAAGGGTAATTTCTTTTGCTTCCATAATAAAGGCTTCTGATTTTTGGTTAAAAAATTGGGTGACTGTAAGACTGAGAGGCTGGAGAGCAGACAAAGGTAGAGCTCACCAGAGGGATTTATTAAGATAAGCTTGCCCAAAATTTTAAGGTACTTTCTGCTTCATTGGTAAACAGAACATTCCTATTGTACTTCAAGAATTTCTTCTTCATTGCTGCCTTCATATCATCATGCAAAAATATTTCAAGACATTTCCAAAAATTCATAATCTCTTAACACTGCCATCTGCAGAACCAGAACAAAATGAACAAATGTATTCTGACTTTGTGAATGAAAGATTCTATGTTTCAGTGACTAGACTATGCAGTAAATGCCCATTAACCATCCATCTGATCATGTTTAATTTTCACCATTTCCACCAAAACCTCGTTGAGGACTTCTGCAGATTATTAACATACAGCTGGCCTCAGTTTACATGACTAGTACTGGGTGTAGTTATGCAGCACAAGTGGAACCCAGCAGACTACAGGCCAGATCTTCATTTCATTGCAAGGAAATATTTTACCATAAATTTAAATGGCTGAAAGATAGGGGGTTTTTTTGCTACTTCCACAAATTCATCCAACAATCACGGGTTTGAATCACTACTGAAATATGCTCCAGAGGCTTCAGCTAACTTGAGGAGAATGAGGAAATCAATGCATCCTAGACCCTTACAGGGCATTTACATTTCTAATTCTGGCAGCCCCTGCCTAGCCCAAAGAATAGCTGCTCATTGTTTTTAATTTAAAACCAAAATTTCCCCCCACCTCAGAAAAGTCTCACAGGGATCCCTGTATAAACAAGAAAGTCAGCTGACATGTGGATAACCATTCAATCCATTCCCACTTTCAGATTAGCTATTATTAACAAGAGGCTGAAAAAGGCACTCCAGGATGCTTTTTCTGCAGCTGTCTAAAGATCGGCTCCACAATACCTGCCTGATGGAGAGAGCTGCCTCAGCCACTGGAAAATGAGAAAGAAAAAACCCCAAACGTACTCTGAGAAACATGAATGACTATTCATTTTCATACTCAAACAAGATTATTGGTAATTGCCTCTGCATGCCATGAAACACACTACTGCTGCTGCACCTTATACTTCCCTGCAGAGCACGGGCCTGCTCAGTTTTAATCACTTGTGTAAATAACTCTTTTGACCCATGGCTCACATTCCTAGCAAAATCTCTTTCCATTGTCTGAAAAACAGCAGGTTTCATGAAACTATAAGCAAAGGAAGTAAGCAAAATGTCAATCAGCCGCATGAAAATGCACTTGTTGTCAAGGCAATGCAACATCTCTCACCAGTCAAGCAGCTTTTTGCACATTCCATCCACCTCTCATAACAGTTTGTCTCCTCCAGTGCCCAGAAAGGCTGAGCAAAAGAGCCAACCTTAATTTTACCAGCAAACAGCAGCAGATCCTAGGCTGGGAGCCTTTATGGAAAAGCTGTGAATGCAGAGGGCAGGGCCTGATTCACATATTAAGTAAAAGCAGCTGGAACTCCCTCTCAGGTGAACCCACTGACAAACACATCGCTAATTTTAAACACTAAACCCCCTCCACATCATGCTCTTGGGGTTCTAAGGCAGTGGCAGCTCTGAGTGTACCTGCCCAGCCCCTTGGAGCTCCTCCACTGTGCTTGTGACCCAGAACCTGGGGCCATCAGCACCTGGCCCTGCCACCAGGTCCCCATGGCCCTGCCCTCCTGGGCTCACAGCCTGTCCTGTCCCCATCCCCATGGAGGTGCCCAGTGCTTGGGCAACCCCAGTTGCCACCTGGCTGGGGTTGTGGGAGAGGTTGGGCTGCCAGGCCCCCCGGTCACCTCCTGGTATCCAGGGAGCCTGAGCCACTGCACCTCAGATGTCTGCACTTTCATCTTACTCCTAAGTAAAAAAGGCTCATTAAATTGGGACATACGAGGGGAGGAAAATTGCAGTTCAAACTTCTACATCTTCCTGAGTGAGATCTAGTACTTCTAAAGCAGAAGATAAAAACAATTTAAAAATTGAGATTCTCTTACATGTTGAACAGAAATAAAAGGTCACAAAAAATTATTCGCTTTCTCCACCAAAAACATAGACCAGTTATCAGTGACTAATGGATCATCTAATAGAATATTGCTATTTTATTGAAAAATGACACCTTCCAAACCATCTTTTATTCATTCTTTGGCAGAAGTTGCTTCATTTTTCCTAATTTTTCAATATTAAAATGAAGGTCAAAAAGGACCATCTCTTGTCATTTACAAAGTTATTCAACCAAGTCCATTGCATTAATTACAGCCTCTGTACTGCTTGAAATAAGAATGAAAGAGGAAAGCCAAATTAATGTGCAAAATGCTTATCTGAAACTTAGATTTATCTTGAAACTAAGATGCCACTCTAAGAAAGTCTATTTACAAAATGCAGTTGTTTCTTCCTACAGTGACAAGAACCAGCCAGCAGTACACTGGTATTTTATTGATGGGTACAGTAAAAGAACATATAAAAACATTTTCTGTAGACTAATTTACAGGTCTTTCCTCCATGTTTCTTTATGCATAATTTCTTGAGCTCATCTTTGTTCCACCTGCACTTTTTAAAAATACTCTTTGTCTTGAAAGGTCTGCTTTGATTAAGACATCCTTACTTTTAGTCTGCAAAAGTTAGGAAACCAAATCACCATGCCACAACTTCTTTTGCTCCCAAAGCCCAGAATCAACTAAATTAAAAAGACATGCTTTCCCCAAGCTCAAGTCCTTGGACATGTATCTGCAGGTGCCTCAGTTTTACTAATCATTGCAGATGCACTGAAACGTAGAAATTAGCTTTCAAGTCACCGTGTACATACCTTCTCTCCCATGCACCACACATTTTAAACATCTGACAACAGTTTTATTTTAGGACGGTTAATCATCCATGAGTATTTACTTATAAAAGCCTGTTTTCAAGGGAACCTAACTAGACCATAAAAATTTGCTTTAGGCAGAGACAAGCACAAAACAAAAGTTAATGCATTTTGTTTCCTTCCAGAATAATAAAAACTTATTTGAGAACTCCTAAGTCATTGACATCAGTGGATCCAGTAAAAATTGCTTTTACTTTTAAATTAAGTTTTGCTAGCCAGAGTGTAAAGACGCCTAACAGTTCTGATATTTATTTGAGGTCTGAGGTATTTCAGAGAAAGGCAAAGTCTGGCAGAAAAGACTTTTCCTGAGAAGGGAGGGGCTGTTGTTACAAAAGGCTCCTTTTTACAGATCTAGCAGAGCAGAGCTGTCACCGGAAAGAAAGTCTGCTGTAGGTCATGCTATCACAGTGTTTTTCTTGCACAGCAGTGAAAAGTCAGAGTGGTGTTTTCAAGTGCTCTCAAGTGCCCACCTGCTTCTCCTCTCACTAATATCACCATCACTAACATTCCCTGGGGTCCAGTGGGAGCTCAGGTGAGACACACCAAACATTTTCTGAAAACATATTAATAGTGGCTTTGGAACATTGTTTAAAAATAGGAGTGTTCGTTTTTCTAATGTCACCATCACCATCTTTCCTCCAGGTATTTTTCTTTCTTATTTCAGATGTAATGACCAACTGTCTAAACCACTGGTTTCCTAGTTGGTCCAATACAATTATCTGTAGACAGCTATAACAGTGATCTTTAGAAACAAACAGAATTTTTGTATTGTAGTGTTATACATACAGGGTATTGACATAAAGGCACGATACACTATCCTGCCTGCAAAATATTTTTGCCATCCATTTCTACCCCAGACTCAAGCCTCAAAATTCCTTTAAGAGCTTCTTTATATTCTTAAAAAACTAAGAAACTGCCACAGTCAAAGTTC
The DNA here is from genome assembly GCA_026261815.1 of Monarcha castaneiventris obscurior. Classification (NCBI taxonomy): domain Eukaryota; kingdom Metazoa; phylum Chordata; class Aves; order Passeriformes; family Monarchidae; genus Monarcha; species Monarcha castaneiventris. The sequence goes on along the minus strand of JAMPIT010000230.1, from coordinate 49,143,082 downwards.
ATTTTCTAGAAGCAGGTGCTCACTTACAATGTATCATACCTATAAAGCATCCCAAACTCCTATGCATTGCTAACAAATCCTACTGGGCATATAGTTCATGCACAAGCACACAGGGAATACATTTCCCACACCTTTATTCTCTCCTTTTTGCCTTCATTTCTTCTTTCTTTGTTTTCCAGTCTGCTCACTCCCCACTTTTATTTTTTACTGTCTTTATTCTCAGAATATTTTTCTATTTGTCCCAAGAGCAACATGAGTCAAACCATATTAAGACTCAAGCCTACAGAAGTCCCTCTTATTCATGAATAAAAGAAAGAGTAGGGATGGCCTTGGACTAAGCCTCTAATCTGACCTCCCCAGAACTTTCAGATCTTTTCAGGAGAAAGTTCAGATCTAATTTGACTTTGCCTAACCAGGACCACGTATATACAAGTACAAGCAAACCTGGTCACATTTTATATGAGAGTTACATAAGAAAAGTAAAAAATTCTGAAAAATGTATCAAGAATGAAGAAAAATGAGAAGTGCACATTGGAAACAAACATCCAAGTGACTTGAAAAATGTGGGGCTTTTTCTTGACTACTGAGAGTGTTAGGAGTGCCAATAAGACTTGCTACGCTACAGCACATCAAGGCAATGTTTTTCAGCTTGGCATAACATTTTGACAAGTCATTTAAGGCCTTAAACTTTAATGAATATGGAAGCAATAATAAAAACGCATGACATATACAGTGTGTGTTTGCTGCCTAAGAGAATATTTTTCTACCAGAATGTGTTCTGCCATACCCTCTCAAAATGTGGCAGGTTATCTACTGATGAACTCACAAATGCTCTTAAAGTCAATGCCTTATCATAAAAGTCTATATGGTTTTATTACCTGTGTACACAGATACACCCACATTTCCCACCCACCATAAATATCCATCAGGAGAGAAATAAAGAATCAAGCTTCCTCCTCATCCATTTTCAACAACTGCAGTAATCTGATTTTCACCATTCAGTGCTCACACATACAGAAATGCAGGTACTTATTTCTAGTATTGCTAAGATAGTAAGTTAAACCAATTGAGGGGTCAGGAACAATATTTGATAATAGGGTTCAGGTAGCCTTTTGAAAAATTAACTTCTGAAAATGAGGTCTTGTCCCCCTGCAAAGAGCTGCATTCTTCCGGCCAGTACAATTACGTAAGCAAGACTCTTAGAGAAGTGTAAGATTTCTCATCTGCATGGACACAAAAGTTCAGATAGTGCTAAATACTCCTCTCACTTTCCAATTAGCTTTCTCATAAACACATGCATTTTCCTGCTGAGGCATAAAACATGTCTGTTAGTCTGAGCAATGCCTTAGATCCAAAGTGTCAAACATGGAACAACTAAATCTTTTAAAAATTCTAATAAAGTAAATGGCAGAGTACACAATTCTGAAGTTGTGCATGTATTTCTAGGACGTATGTCTTTGGCATATTTTTGTTGTAAAGCCAATATTATATTTATTTTTTCTCTTAAAAAACACAGACACTTGGAGAAGACTCTGAGAGTGTTTTAGTTCTGTTACTTTACAGATTACATGAACAGACTAATCTTTGCACTTCCATCAAGATGAAAGCTGGATTTTAAAACACTTACTCAGTTTTTATCTAATCTGTCTTAATATCATAAAATGGAAACACCCTTTTTAACCAGCAGAAACATCAATCAGTTCAGAACAGCCTACAAGTAATTTCCAATAAATATCATTATATTGCTTTTTCTCTCCCATAACAATAAAAAAAAATGGCACATTTGGGCACACCACCCCCAGATGACTTATAAGAATATACTGTCCATCCATCCATCCATCCATCCATCCATCCATCCATCCATCCATCCATCCATCCATCCATCCATCCATCCATCATACTCCTGGGAGCATAACAGTTATATCACTATGGTTAATAACACCCCCTTCAAAAATCATGTTTCATTTTTGAGAACATATAATGAAACTAGGCTAAATGTTCTTTATTGGATAGCTTTCAATTTCAGAACTATGCAATTTTCTCCAGGTAGGTAAGAGCCCACCCACACAGCAGAAAAAAAAGTCAGGAGTTTTGGAAGGGGAAAATACATGTCTGACTGTGATATATTTATAGTCAAACACACAGACGTACAATCTTTAAACCAAACTCTCCTCATTATGTATTACATGATGTATCATGTTTATGTGATGATTATTCATAGAAATCACATCAGTTACTCAGAGACAAAATTATTTCTGAGAAGCTCTGGCTTTTACTCTGCATTTGTTTAACCCTCACTTATGACCAGGGCCATTCAATTGCAAGGAACAGACTGGAAGCAATTCTGTTTATTTCCTTGGAATATTTCTTCAGATGAAGCAAAGAAATCACACTTTTTATTTGCCCCTCAGTTACAGGTAATGAATATTAAGGCTCTGGCTAGTGCCAATTATAGCCCATTTTGAAAAGACTGGCATGCTTTGCATGACCTCCTCTGTCCTTGGGAATGGAAGAGTTTGTTTATGTCTTATTTGGGAAACTCATTGCTTTGTGATGCAGAAATAGAGCTCAGGTAAGAAAAATACTCATCCTACCAGTGTATCTCCCTCTTCTTTCTGACTCCTTTCTGAGCTTTTTGTGGCTGTCTCCTAGCTGGCCATGTCTCCACCTGCCACACCAGCTCTGTACCCACAGTGCCTGGGCTCCACAGTGTTCTATAAGTGTACTGGTGAATATTTGCACTGGTTTAACATAAAATCACAACCAAAACCCAAAGCAATGAATACCAAAGAATCATACCCTTTGTCTCAAGTAAATCAGAGAAGAACCTTCTCCTATAATTTCATCCCTGGCATGAATAAATCCAGCCAGCAGTCAACACAAGCAGAGTGAGTGAGAGTGTGTGTGTGTGTAGACTTGCAACAGATACTCTGCTATGAACTTAGAGATCATGTCAATCTCCTTTTCAGTCTACCATGGATCCAGATAAATGCTTATGAGCATATCTTGAATTTTTTCCTAAATGATACAACAGGACAACAAATTTTTATCCCAGTAAATAATTACCATATCCTTACTCCATCAATTCTTCATGTAATTCATTGCATGCTCTCCTTTTATAGCCTCTCTGCAGTCCATAGCACTCCCCAGTCCATACACAATTTGCAAGATCTGCATTGCCTCTCTTCTCTTTGCATCTTTTCACCAATTTCTCTCCTGTAGCTCGTTAAGTACAAATGTTTTTGCTCCATTTCCAAAGTTATTGCTTAACTTGGCCTAGATTACAGACTTAACCCAACACTTAAAAACCTCCTCTACCTCCCCTCTATAAAAGGACGGGCATGATTCTGATTCTCTCATAGTGTATTCAGTCACCTCCCTATGCTGAACACTATACTTCAAATACTTTATTTGACACAACATTTTTTGAAGTGTCGTAATTTCAGGAAAAAGAAAGAAATGTAAGCTATCTCTACACAACTGTGGTGCATAAGCATTCAACTCTGTATTTTTAAACTAACTTCAAGAAACTTGAAACTTGGCCTCTCTAAAAATATAGGCCAGCAGCTCTTCCAAGAAATGAAAGGATCAGCTACTTGCTTAGGGATTTATACAACATCTACATTTAGAGATTAGTTTGGATAAGGAAGGGGGAAAATGTGCCTGTCCATCCAACCACTGAAGTGTGTCCGGCTACATACTAAAGGAGGTACAACTGCCTGCTATGCTTGAGTAAGCTGTGCTCATGACAGCTCATTGTACTGGGACATGATATATGTATTTTGTAGACACCTCAGAGAATGAGAACAAATCCTGCTGTAAGCTCTATTACGTGATACCCTAGGATTTTCCTTTGCTCACTCGCCTATGAAAGACTGTGATAGCTATAGTCATTTTCCCTTCTGCATCTCTAACCTACACAACTCCAACACATTCAAAAAGGCAGGAGGGAACAAACATCCATCCTCTGATGTCTCCTGTGAACTGCTTTTTCTTATGACAATTGAAATTGAACTTGTAAAATTCTGATGAGATAAGAAATGTTTTATTGGATGGCACAGCGGTCATGCACAGGGGCAGAAAGCTGAAAGATGTTAAAATGTAGAAGTTATTATTTCTAATAATTGTCTGCCAGACTTCGACTAGCTCTTGGTTTCTTTTTTTTTTCCTGGATATATTGTTCATTAGAAATAATCAGCTCTTATAATTGGCATATATATATATATATATTTGGCCACTCTAAGACACAGCATTCTCAGGTTCAAGCATAAGATTTTTTTTTCTCAGGCTTCTTAAGAAATGAGATTATTTATACAAATCCATCTCTTCAGAATTTCTCCTGAGGAACTTATGATGAGCTTTTGACTACTATAGAAAAGTGAGCTTCTGTGATTTTTCTGAAAGGATTAAGCACTTTCAGTAAAAATCTCCATCATATCTAAAGGTGACTCCTAAAAAAGTCACAAGCAGCAAGGAGGAAACAGGTCCCAGTTGACAGGTCACTGGAGATAGAAACCTGGAAAACTGGATTCAATTTTCAGTATGGTATTGACTCTCTGAGAACCTGAGCAAATAATTTTACTTCCTCATGCCTTTGTCTCTCTCTCTCTCTCTGTAATATTGGAGTAATACACCTTGAGATCCAGCCAAAGAGTGTGACATGACATGTAGTCCAAGATTCACTAATGGAAGATCAGAGCCTGTATGAAAAGCTAGGCAAGTTATTATTTGTCATCTTATGGATTCTTCTAAAAATAACTATTTCCACCAAAGACTTTGTACATCAGTTACCCTGCACAATAAAAAATATTAAGAACACACATAGCCACAGTAATCTGATTTTAGGTGTACAGGCTGAAGGAAAAGAATCATGGTGTGACAGTTCAGTACAGTATAACACTGCAGAGGCCACTATCAAGCATGTCTAAATACTAAGCTGATTTTTGGATTTATTTCACTTTCCCTCTCTACAAGATCACTATAAAGTAGGAGTTATCAAAAAAATCAGTTTCAGGTAAGCTCTTGCTGACTTATCATTGGATTTTTATCCCTCAGATGGGAAAAAAAATGTCCAATTATAAAACAGTGGTGTTAACATCACCCTGCATTTCTAGAGTCCCATGGAGAAATACTACCAAACTTCAAGGAGATATGATCTTGTTCTCACTCCCCCAGCTGAAAGTGAAGTTTGCATGGGAGCAGCCAGATGTGGGCATTTGGCAGGCATGGCCTTCCAGGAGAAGACACCAGCAGGGTGTCAGCTTCACTGAACTGCAGGGGTTGACTCAGGCTGTCTCAGAAACATGAGCTCCTACTGTCTTTCAAGATGACAGATTTGAACATCATCATGCACGGGTTTCCAAGGGCTACAGAAATAAGCACTTGCATTCACTTCATTATCTGAAGGCTGTGGCTTGGGCAGGGACACCTCTCACTAGAGCAGGTTGCTCAGAGCCCCATCCAGTCTGGCCTTGAACACTTCCAGGGATGGGGCATCCACAGCTTCTCTGCCTTTTAACAGACTACACTAAATAAGTAAAACTGCTTCACTTCCTCAGATGACTTGGAATAAAAAAGGAGAATGTTTAAGTATTTTATCTCCTGAAGAGTTTTCTAGGAATATATTTGACAGTTCAGTGGGCTTCCATACTAGAAGTACTTAAAAAATTGCTACACTATTGCTGGAAAACTTGTTTTCTAAAACAGTGGCTTCATAATACTATCCCCTAAGGAGACACAAAATACATTTAGTACAGTAATCTGGAATTAGGTTTAAGTACAAAAGAGAATTTTAAAAAAAAAAGAGAAATGTTCATGAAGGGCATTACTATTGATAAACTGGAAATTACATGTTGCCCTGATACTTCTGCAGTTTCACTGAATGCTTGTGAACAGGAAAGGAGGTCCAGAAGTCAGACAGATGAAAGACCGAGAAATGACACAGGCATTATTTAATTCAGTTATATCATTAGGCTTACAGAAAATGGATAAAATATGTGTAATAGGGATGATGAGCTACTCCCTTTATCTGCACAGGTTCTGAAGCACACGTCTTTTGAGGCATACATTGTCTTGCACACCAGAATAGCTGGATTTGTTTATGATGTTTCACGCTGCTGCTCAAGAGTTCTGCCTGTGGCCATCCATCTCACTCAACAGGAACACACCAGACTCTCCACATTCCTCAAGGATTGCAATAACCATTAAGCATGGGTTGGTTAAGGCTGCATGTGGTAGCTTACACAACTACTACATGTGGAAATAACTCCCACATACTGTCCCAGAGACATACTGCCCCATCAGAGACCTACTGAGTCCTCTCTTGGTGCTCTTCTAATTGCTTTTAAGCTTCAGTCAATACCCTGGGTAGAGTGACTGTCTTACCAGTTTTATTCTCAGTTCCCAGACTCCTCTAACATAACGGAGACAGGCAGCTCCTCCTTAAAAAAATCACCAAGCTTGCAGCTAATGAGACTGTCTGCTTGTGGCATCACTGCCACAGAAGACTAATTCCAGATCTTCAGCTGCTCTTGCTTCACTCAGAAGTATGTTCCACAGCTGAGGAAAAACTGCTGGTGGTTAACAATAGAAGAAAAATATACTTTTTTTTTTCCTACCAGAGAGTCTTCCTCTTTTGCCTGCCCCAAAAGAAAAGCGATATTTGAGAAAGAACTGAACAATGTGCTCCCATTATTGAGAGAACTATACCTACTGCAATGCAGTTTTTAGATGCTTCTATCCAAAAACCTTTAAGTTACGAGGTAGGAAGACCTCAGACTCATAACACAAGGGCACATTTCATTGCCAACATTGTGGTTAGTAGAAGAGAATTCCACAAGCTAATTATTCTTCAATCTGGTAATTTATTCTTTCACCAAAATAAAAGGATTCCCCTCTGGGTGCAGCTCCTTCTTCTCCCTCAGGTACCTGACACTGCTGAAATTGAAGGCCATAATTCAATTAACAAAGGATGGGAACTCTTAATGAAAATTAACCATTCAGAAACAGATGCTGATGACACAGAAATGCTGATATTCCCCATGAAGCACCACTGGCTGTCATGTGGATGGGAAAATGCAGAGACATCTGAACTTGGAATAACATACCAGGTGAGGTAACTATACTTACATCTACATCTGCAGACCGCCGTTCAGTGAAGTGCTTAAGCACATGCTTAGATTTCATTAATCTGCTTTGCCATATGCTTACATTTATTCTGTGCTGGCAACATCACTAGCCAAAAGGTATACAATTTCACACTAGTGCATTCTCCCTGATTGCTAAACCACCTTTGGATATCTGTGATTTTTTTATGGCATACACAAAAGCAATGCCTAGATTTCAGAATTTCAGAATTTTTAGGGCTGGAAGGGACCTCTGGGGATCATCCAGTCCAAAGCCCCTGCCAAATCAGGGTCACCTAGAGCAAGTTACACAGGAATGCATCCAGGAGTGTTTGGAATGCCTCCAGAGAGGGAGACTCCATGACCTCCCTGAGCAGCTGGTACAGTGCTCTGTCACCCTCAGTGTAAAGAAGTTCTTCCTCAAGTTGAGGTGCAGTTTCTTGTGTTTTAATTTATGGCCATTGCTCCTCGTCCTGTCACTAGGCACCACTGAGAGGGGACCAGCACCATCCTCTTGGCATCTGCCTTTGAGATATTTATATGCACTAACAAGATCATCTCTCGCTCTTTGCTCTGAACAGGTCCAGCTCCCACAGCATAAGAGAGATGCTCCAGATTCCTGACCATCTTTGTGGCCTCCACTGGACATTCTTCAGTAGCAACTTGTCTGGACACAGCACTCCAGAAGTGGCCTCACCAGGGCTGAGTAAAAGGGCAGGATCCCCTACCTTGACCTGCTGGCCACACTCTTCCCAGTGCATTCCAGGATACCATTGGCCCTCCTGGCAACAAGGGCACTGATGGCTCATGCACAACCTGTCAACCACCAAGACTCCCAGGCCCTTCTCTGCAGAGCTGCTCTCTAGGAGGTCAGCCCCTAACCTGGGCTGGGGGTTATTCCTCCCCGGGTTCAGGATCTTACAGTTGCCCTGGTTGAACATCATTAGTTTTCTCTCCACCCAATCCTTCAGCCTATCAAGATCCCATTGAGTGGCAGCCCAGACTTCAAGTGTATCAGCCTCTGCCCCCAGTTTCATATCATCAGCCAACTTGCTGAGGGTACATTCTATCCCTTCATCCAGGTCATTGACAAACAAGTTGAATAAAACTGGACTCAGCAGATTCCTGATTACAGGCCTCCAGCTGATCACACCCCTCTGAGCTCTGACACTTAGCCAGTTCGTGATCCACCCCACTGTCCACTCACTGAACCCACGCTTCCTACACTTACCTGCGAGGATGGTAGGGGAGACAGTGAATTTCCAGGTATAGTGTATAAAATGCAAAAGGAAGCTATATCTGTCAAACAGACTCCATGGTGGGGGCTGGAACTCATGCTCACTGTTTACAAATCAGCACTGCTGAGAAGCTGATCACAGACCAGGACAGCTCACGTGACTCAAGGTTCAAACTGATTAACGCCGCTGTGAGGCTTCACGTCTAAAAAGCAGCAAATTAGGGAAAGTTGGAAACACAATGCCTACATATTAACAGCTTTGAAAGTCTTGTGTCCACTTTTGGTGGGAATAGAGTTGAGGATGTAAAATCAACATAGTGAGCTCTGATTCTGCCCCCCTCTTCCACATTCTTCCCTTTTGTAAAGCTGTTGTGGAATCTCACCAGAAGAATGATTAGGGACTTTTCCTTCTAATTTCATAGAGTCATAGGATCCCATGGGCAGGGACGCCATTCACTAGACCAGGTTGGTCAGGGCCCTGTCCAACTTGGCCTGGGACACTTCCAGGGATGAGGCATCCACAACTTCTCTGGGCAACATGTTCCAGTGTCTCACCACGCTTGCAACAAATAATTTCCTCCTAATATCTAATAAACCTACTCTCTTTTAGCTTAAAACCACTGCCCCTTGTCCTGTTGTTATCTGCCCATGTAAAAAGTCCCTCACCTTCCCTTTGTAACACCCTGTAATATATTTGAAGGGTGCTCCAAGGTTTTCTTGAAGCCTTCTGTTCTCCAGGCTGAATGACCCCGGTCTTTCAGCCTGTCTTCACAGAAGAGGTGCTCCAGCCCTCTGATCATCTTCATGGCCCCCTCTGGACTCACTCCAACAGTTCCGTGTCCTTCTGTGCTGAGGATCCCAGAGCTGGATGCAGCACTGCAGGTGGGGTCTCACCAGAGCAGAGGGGCAGAATCCCCTCCCTCACCCTGCTGCCCACACTGCTTTGGATGCAGCCCAGGACACGTCTGGCTCTCTGGGCTGTGAGTGCCCATGGCTGGGTCATGTCCAGCCTCTCAGCCACCAGCACCCCCAGGTCCTTCTCCCCAGGGCTGCTCTCAATAATTTCTTCTTCCAGCCTCTACTTATGACTGGGACAGGTGCACTTGGACTTTTTGAACATCATGAGGAAGATTGTGGGCCCACTTCTCAAGTTTGTCCAGTTCCCTCTGGATGGCATAATTTCTGATGGAAATTTATCCATCACTGGTTTAAAGTAATTTACTCTTGTTCTAACATTGGCCTTGAGCTTAACCAGACCGTTTATCTCCCGGACATTTACTCAGTGCATTCAGAGACAGCAATCATTTCTCCTTTCAGCATTTTCTTCTGTGAGGTTATGTGAGAGACTACAACAAATTTCCCTTTGTAAGGTAACAAAAAACATGAAAAGAGATAAGAGTGGACAGAACCACTATTTCTGAATGTGGCCACAGTCTTCTGTATCAGTAGATTCCAAATTCTTCTCAATACATACTTGTACAGTGATTCAAACATACCTACTCAGTCTACCTGTGTCTCCCCAAGTGTCCCAGAATCACTTAGGTGGGAGGGAGTCTCAGGAGTGCAGCCTTCCCATCAGGTTTTGAACACTGCCAGGGACAGAGATTCTCTGGGCAACTTGTTCCTGTATGCAATTTGTAATTATCTTCAGAAATTTTTCCTTACAGTTACCCCAAATCTTCCATCTCAGTTTAGGGCCACTGTCTGTCATTCTTCTGCTGTGCAACTCAGGAGTAAGCCTAGCTTCTTCTTGATACCTCCTCACAGATCCTGGAAGATTGTTTCCAGACTCCTTTTCTTACTTTTAACAGAAACATATTCAATCCAAATCCCTTGATTTTAGGATTAAGAGTAGAAGCCCATGCACTCCCCTGAAGGTCATTGGCCCAGCTGCAATGCTGGCAAGTATTTTTGACTGGAGCCGACGTGAGAGTGACAGACACATTACAGCCTTAAAAGACAATGAAGAATTCAATCCCTGATCACCATCTGCTCTTGGGATATTCTATTAGAGCAGAGAGCGTCCTGAAGTAATGTAATCAGTTGTTATCAACATGAAGAAAATTCGGATTGCCAAGTCAATCACTTCCCATGGCAAAGCTGAATAGTTCTACCTAAATCTTGTTTATCAGTGTAGTACAGCATTTTCCCTAGAACCTCTGAGATTACCAAATATCGTTCTTCTGCCCTGACCCTTTTTGAATATTAAGAATAAATGTTGAAAATCCATACAGTTAACACCACTGCCCTGGCAGATGCAAAATGAACAGTGATACTGTAAGGGATTGCAAAAGCCTAAGCTATTTCACAAAGGGATTGAATTGAAGAGATACCACATTTTCAAATATAACTGAGGCCAGAATACAGATGCTCACCTTCTACAACTTCAACTATTGCCAGTACTCAGATGTGAACGGAAAAGACCATTATTGAATTTACCTCTGAAGGATTCTATAAACCCTTCAGGTCAACAATTAAGTGTTCAGCATTTTGATTTTTTTGATTTTGTAGTAGAAAATAATTTATCACCTACTATAACTTCAATTTTTACTGTTTTTACATTCAGGATAGGAACAATAATATTGATTTTCCCTGCTATATTTTTGATTGTATGAAATAAAATATTTTCCATTAATTTTCTTTCCAGATAAGGTTCTGTCACAGATTACAGACTTCTGATACTTGTTAGCTTCCCTACAGAACTTTTTGTAACTCAGACGGGGAGTGAAAAAAATTGCATATCCCTAAACTATCACTGAAATCCATTTAACACTCAAAGAGGAAAGTTGTTACTGCCAAACTCTGGTGAAATTCACCTCAAGCAAGGCAGTAAGATGCCTTCAGAAAGACACTGAGTGGGTAGAACAGAATCCCAGGACTTGAGGAATTTGGGCTAACACAATAAAGCTGAACAAAGAGGTCAGCACAGCAGTGATTTCAGGGTGATGCAAAGTCACACTGCAGCAGGTATCACCCCAGCAGATTCCAGTGCTAAAGATGGGGCCACTTTGGTCATTGGTACAACAAAATAAAGATGAAACATTATGAGACCCAAGAGGAATATGATTCTATGATTCTATAAATAAATGAAGCCAGAATGACTGGGCATTGAGGAATTAATGCTTCATAGGACACTATTGTGACTGCTGGCAGGAAACAAATCCTGGGAAAAATCTTCAGGGCAGCAGTGGCTGCCTAAGTAAAAGCTAGAACATTTTAGACAAAACTGAAACAAAAAATTAAGATAAGATGATGTGCTGAGAAAAGGCAGTTGATGGGATCCAAGAAAAATCCAAAGGGAAAAAAAAAGGAAAGCAGGAGAAACAAGATTAGATAAAGAAAGTAAGATCTTGCAGTATGATGACTGCTCAGTAAGGAGGATGGCATCTGATAAGGCAAGCCACAGAAAGTGTTACTAATTATTCCTCTGAGTCCCCTTACTTCTTCATGTCTAATGGTTGACCTTGAAATTCGAAATATTGCATTACTCCTCCCAGGTGTTAGATGATAGACAAATATTTTAAATCACAATCATAAAAATACTACTAAATCAATCTGCAAAGTATGAGTCTATTCCACCTCCATACAGACAAGCATTTGCATAATGTTCCTTTTTTAAAGTATAAAAATATGGCACCTGGTAGAAATAGAAGGCTTATTGAATTATGTACAAAATATTTAAATATTTTGGTCAAATTTGGAATCCATATTAACAGTCTTTTGAACTGCTTTTGCCTTTTCTTTTCCTTTTTGGCCAAAAATCTGTTTACAAAAAGCTTAGGAATTCTTTAGCTTGCTACAAATCCTCATATAGGAGTAAAGTCCTACCTGGGAAAAAAACCCAAACAAAACTGGAATGAACACACATATTTTCCAGCTTTGTTCTGTTCAGTTACAGAATAAAGATATAAGTGAACACACAGCAAGTGAAAATACTGCTCTGGTCTTCCTCAGCTCACCAACATTGTCAAAACAGGATACAGTTTTACCAGCTTCCTATTGATCCCAGCTTATGCATCAGCTCCTACCAATAAACAAATGTCAAAGACAAACATTTTGCATCTTGCTGCTGACCGTTTAATGTAAAGCAGAAGAATTGTTTTATAGTACACAAAATTACTAATACTACATTGCACACAAAAGCCCCAAGTATCAGACCACTACAAAAAGAAGTTTGTTAAGGGAGGGGATGAAAAGATGGATTAAGATTTTGAAGGAAAGAAAAGTAATTGACAAGTTCGGGAAAAAAAAAACCCCAAAAAACCAACAAACCAGCTCTAAGATAATCAGCTTTATAGCAAAAAGCTTGTTACGGTTTCCATAAAGCAACAAAATAGATATTATCAGACTGTCAAGATCATATAACAACAGCTAGGGGCAACAACAGAGACCAAGAATCTCATTGGAAGAGTTTTATTTAGGGCCAAGGTTCTCCTAGATGATCATCCATCAGCAGCTGCAGTAACTAATTAAAAATCTGGACAAAGATTGAAAAAATTTGTGAGCAGAACTGTTGACACTTACCAAGCGCAAACTATTGATTCAGAATCAAACTGGATGACTTCAGAATTTAAAAGTACCTAAGTAATCCAGTCAGACTCCTTACATTATCTTCTCTTAGAGACACCATTAAGATGTGAATTTAAGAACAGCTCTATGATTATTATATCCTGCTATACAGTATGACTTGTTTCTTAACAATTATGAACAGATGAAAATCTCATTTAATAAAGACTATTCTTTTTCACTTGGCAAGGATGGTTTGGTATTTTCCTTTCCTCTCTGAAAGATACCTATCTTTTATTACACTGGTTACCTGCAAGCTAACAAACTGATTTTTGAACTTTTTGTTGTCAGTTTGTCTTCCTTATAAAGAATTAACCCATAACTATCACGTCATCCACAAAGTTGATGCAGGCTGCACTTTTAACTGATGCTAAATAAACTGTTTCAAAGGATTTGACTATTCAAAAGCTAATTACTATTTCTAAGGTTCTATATAAGCTTTGTATATTTCATAATACACATCTGTGATGCTGAAAAAGAACAAAATTACAAAGAATGTAGCTGTTAAGAGAAAATACACCTAAAGGTTTCCTGTGGTAACAGTGAAAAGCAAGATAGCAAGTGAATCTTTTCCAGGTCAGAATGTTATCGACAAATGTGAATTAATTTTGGACCACTGATATTCAGTAAAACAGAGAAATCCTGTCTAAACATGAAGCAACACCACTTCATAGCCACAAATTACCATGAAATAAACCTAAGTCCTTTAGACCTGTAGCCTTTTGAAGGTCACATTTACGCAGGCCCACTACATTACCACATGATAAGAATGACTGAATAATCATTGGTCCAGCTGGATTTTCCCAGGAAAGAATAAAAATACAGACTCTAGTTCAAGTCTTATTTTAAGAACAGAAGCTGAGCTGTAATCAAATCCTCTGTTTCCTACCAAAGAAGGAAACTAAGGCAGCTAAACTATCAACATAGAATTTTTCTTTTTTTCTGAGAACTCACTTCAATGCAACACCTCTGGAAGCACAAAACCCCTTTCTGCAAGGTTTTCTGTGAAGGACTCAGGCTCACAGAGAAAGGCTTGATTAAGACTTTTCCTCAGCTAATATTTTTGACATTGCAGTGCCTCTGTCCAGCTGAATGTCTGGCTTTCTCATTGGAAAAGTCACAAAAGAAGGTACTTATCAAAGAACAAGAAGTTGTATATTTGTGAATTCCAGGAGGAGCTTGAGGCACAGAGACTGACTATTTTGTCAAGTAGATTGAGTGCCAAAAGCGCTCTTTGAGAGAAGGTGTCAAACAGGAGAGAGGGCCTTTCAGGACAATAAACACTGTAAGTACTAAATGCATGTTTAAATATTAGATATATGTTTAAATGCCTTCCTTTACAACTACAATGTTTTTGAAATGGAATTTACCCATCAAAAAGATGTACATAGGAAAAGGAGACATTAAATTTCCAGATTGCAATATTATCCCCCATAAGAGGCACATTAGTTAAGGATTTTCTCCACTGAGTGCAAGCCAGATCTGCTTCTTACACACATGAGGTGCTACAGAACTGATTCGATAACTCCTTCTTGAGGTTCCTGCAAATTTCAAGGAACTGGCTGCCACAGAAAAACTCAGAAGTTGAAGGTATATACCCTGCACTTCCCATTAAACTTTACAAGCACGGACACAAACCAGATCAAATAACATTGGCACAAAGAATTGCAGCAATAAACCCCAGCAAAGTTTTCGGTCTGTGCACCTTCTCTCACATCTGCCAAAGTGTCCCCATCTAGGAGCAGATCTTCATGCCAAGTCACTCTGTCTGCACCTGTAAATCGGTTCAGGTAATGGCTCTGGAACTCAAGCCAACCAGCACAGCAGTGCCCATGTGCATGTGGCTGCTCTCTCTTGGCCCCAAGACAAGGTGGTCCCTTCCAAGCGCTTCAGAAGCAGCTCCTGGCCTGTGCTAAACCCGGGGCATGCCCAGACGCCATCTGTGAGAAGGATGGCTGGCTCCCCCTGAAACTGTGCTTGGGACTGTGCTAACTAATTAGTTATACGGCAATATTTATGTTCATTAAGGGCCTTGCTAGTGCTGTTGTTACTATTACCATGATACTACGTTCCACTCCAGCGCAGAGCAGAGGATGTCATGGCATTTTGTAAATAACTAAACAAGCCTCACAGTACCCATTCAGAGAAGGACATGGGTTTTACCCGATTCACAGTCTAGGAGACTGTGAGATCAAAAGACTACCCAATATACTTCTCTTCAAGGAAATGGTGGTAAAGAGCCAAGAATAAGGGATGGGATTCCCAATACTTATTACTCACATTTAGCTGCTGGGCCACTACCTACGATGTTAAATTATTCATCATTTCTCACAGGGAAGGCAGGCATGCACTCACAAGAAAAGCTGGGTGCAAGAAAAAGGGTTATCAAAGTATTCACATACTCTTTCAAAAGAGTTAGTTAACTGACAAAAATATGCTGCTGTAACGCATTTTCATGTGTAGGCAGCAATTCTTCTCTACATCCTAGGGCTGGAATCCTGTGTGGGGAAAACTGAACTGCTCAGTATATGTAAAAGACAGGCCTCATTAACTCTTGGACATCTTCTCATTTCTTGGTCATAAATCCTATTACCTTGTATTACAAACTGCCATAAAACTCACAGATAAAAGATAATTTATGCTCAGTGTACAGAAGCTAATGTTTCTGTACTCCTGAGAAGCACACAACCAGAAAATGAGAAAGTATGTATGTGAAACCTTAAGCCATTCATATTGAGCATGGCTAGCATGATAAACATGACTCTAAGGGCCTTATGCTCTTCAGCCAGGGTATAGTCTAATGGTAATTGATATTACCAAATTTCAAACATAAAATGTATGAACTCTTGCATAAAATATCCTGCTTATAAAGACTGATTACTCCTTATTAAAAATTCAAGCTTTCCTCCCTCCCCCACTACAGAAAGAAATATGACATCTATTCAGTACACAGGTGCCTTTTTTTTTTTCTTTTTTTTTAAATTCCAATTGTCACATTAGAAAATGCTTCAGAACAAGCACCACATCCTAGAATTCGTACAAAATCTCCCTATTTCTGACTCCTATCCTAATTAGTGTTGCATGGCACACAAAAAGTAACAGCCCTTGGAGTTAGCAGAATCAAAGGCAGCTCAATCTTTTATTTGCTTTTTCTCTGAAGCAATTTAAAGTCTTCAGACTTTGGCACTGATTTTAACTGTGTTGGTTATCTGCTCTAAGGAGTATTTTGCTTTAGTGAAGATTGAGCAAAAGTGCTCATTTAGGCTGCTTGTCATTAGTTTTTCTTTCCCATTCAGACAAGAGAAAATCTTTCACTGTCAATTTATAAATTCTGTAGCTACAAATTATGTTCTCATTGTTTGAGCCCTTCCATAGGTGCAACTCATTTCATGCCTACTTTCTTAAATATTTGTTTAGTGGTTTGACATATAGTGGAATTAATTTATCTAAATTTACATACTTACAGTCTATATATCTATATTTCAGCCTCCCACGCAATTTCTCCACAGAGATCATGGAGACAGGTATTTATGGGATGTAATTATTCCCATTTTTTTTCTCTTTTCCTTACAGGAGCTCATCCTCAAAGGTTAGAAATGAACATAAGAGAGTTTGCTTCCCTGTAGTTTTCTTCACTTTCCATGCCAAAACATTTTTATCTATATATTTCAAAAACTTGCACTGTCTGTCTATCTATTTCCCAAGAAATGCCTTGATACTCAAAGTTCTAATTACTCTTACATTCAGTACTTGGATAAAGTTATCAGCTGATGAAAAAAGGCTTTGTTTACCTGGTCCACCTTGCCTGGTAGCCTGCACTGGAACTCAAGTCAGGCATTGTCCTTGCTGTCTTCCTCTTACCACCCTGAAGACTTTAGCAAGTCCATAAACATGTTTCCTGCAACGTTGTGGGCCTTTTACAAGTGTATTAAATATTGATGTATTTCTTCTCTGTAACCCTCTATACCAAAACTGTAACAATTTCAAAGCAATTAATAGATTTTTAGTGTCCTTAGATACCTACTCACACCATTCTCCATCCTCCTTTTAGTTTCTGCACTAGCAACTATAAATTCAGCAGCTTGACTTGTTACTCCCCTTGGTACACTTCCTAGGGCTCTTATGGAATGACCAGTTTATCAGCTGTAGCCAAGTATTTTAGGCTCTGCCTAGGTACACATGACAGAGAACCACTCCCCTGCTATACTGAACCAAAGGCTAATGTTTTCTGGAAGCAAAAACATAATTCTGTTTTGCTCATATGTTTTATCAAAAGAATCCAATAAAGATCAGATTCTTCTTCCTGAAGAGAGAAAGGTTTTCCATCTACATTTATAGAAAAAGCAACTTGCTCTCAATTTTATCATTTGCATTAGCATTTGAATCTCAAAACATTGCTTCATTTATTGCACAGTTGCCAGACTTGCATCTCAAACAGTCAGTGGGTCTCCCATTGTGTTAAACTCCCTCCTACCTTGATTTTAAATTACAAAGGGGAGAGGGGGAAAAAAGAAAATGTCATGATTGTGGCTGTTTGCAAGAGAAAAGTATAAGGCTGAACTCCATTAAAAAAAAAAAAACAAACCAAAAAAACAACCAACCAAAAGAGACTACTTGCAAGCTTAGGATCCTTATTTCTCTCCGTTTACAAACTACTCACTTTTTAAAAAGGAAAAGAACTATGGAGGATTAATGTTATTACCTGGAGGTACCACACTTCAGTTGACTGAAGATGCTGACAGTGACAGGTTTAAACCAACAATGAAAAGCAGTGTTGTGTCAATTTAGCACTAAGATTGTTTAAATGGCCTGCCCCTATATCTTCCTCTTCAAGCTGCTAGAAACAGCTTGAAGTTTCCTGTGGAACTCTGCCCATCTACAAAAAAATATTAAATGTTTTTTGTATGGCATTATTAAAAACAGAACAAAGAAGTTTCCAGCAAACAAAACAATTAGCAACCTCCCATTTCTATTTAAAATGCATAGATCATGATTTTTTTTTCAAGTTGTAAAGGGTTTAATTATTCATGGAAGACTCATGAAAGCAACCTTAGGCATGGCATTTTAAAGCCGCTTACGGAAAAGATGAATTAAAATAATTAGAAATCTTTCCAGTCTGAGCAAGAGTTTTGTAAGCTAAACTGGAAATTGTCCACTTTATTTCAGCTCTTCAACATGATCTTAAAAATACCCTAAAGGAAATTTACAGTGGTCAGTGAAGTACTGCACTCACAGATCAGCCACAAGCAAGTTACTCCTCAGGTTTAGACTTTAACCACAGTTATCCTTTATTTCTCTTTCCCCCTCACTCTGCTGCCTCCCCCCATTTAGCTGTGCAACTAATGATCAGAGTAATTCCTCATCATACTGGCAAAAGAGCGCCTGTGCCTTCTACCTTTCCTGCAGACACAGTGCTTCAAATTGTTAATAGAGCATCTGTCCCTGTGGCTTCAAATCTATAATCTCATAGAACCTCATTAATGCTTTTCTCAAATTACAATGAAGCACATCTGGTGCAAGGTTGTGTCAAATTTACCTGTGAATGTTTTTTATTTTAATGGAATAAGCTTTCCAAGAGAAATTGGGAAAGTTAGGTAAGCTTTTAGAAACCTTGCCAAGGGGAAAAGTTATTTTCCAAAAAAAAATGAATCACTCTAAGAGAACAGTGTTTGATGTTTAGATTTGCCTTTAATTTAAATCTCAGAAGCTGAAAATCAGCAAGATCTTTTGTGTGTGTTGTTTTATGAATCAATAAATGCAATAACACATCTGAAAAACCACAGAAATAACACATCTTAAATAAATTCCCTTGTTGGTGCTAGATGGATTCCCATCATAATGAACTGCACCACTTGGACCACAGGAGCTCTGCCTGATGTGTATGTCAGGAACTCCCTCATAACATCCTCTCACATCTTTTCTTTATTCCTCTTATTGCAGACATCCTTATTGCTACTCAACATGCAAAAGGGCTGTGTGCTAAATTTAGACTTACTGGAATCCAATTAAAAAAGTTAATTTTATTTTTTTTCCCCATTTATAATCAATATCCTATATTTACCCAATTCAGTTTTTATACTTTCTGGTGTTCTTGTTTCTCCCCTTTTAAACAAATCTATCCTGACCAAATTAAACACAATCTTTTCCAAAAGAGGAATTCAGACCCCATCATTTGCTATCCACTTGCCTGCAATACATTTTATATTTCAGCTCTGACCCTACAGAACACAACTGAGAAAATAGCATTTAACAGTGCAAGGCCTATGGTGTCAGAGTGGGTGGAAAGTAATCTTTATTATGAAGTAACTTTTCACAATACTTACAGGTTGAAGCAGGTAAATCAGCGAGCACTCCTGGATAACTATCACTGGAGAAGGAGTGATATTTGTTGCATGAAAAAGGGTTTCTACTGATGCCATTGTTTGGTCAAACCGTCCTCCAAGTCCGCCCAAAGTCACAATCACATCGATCTAAAAGACAGAACAAAAAGACTCATGAAGAAGACTCCCAGGAATGATCTCTAGACCCTGAAAATCCACGATAAAATCACTTTGGAAAAAAAAAGAAAGAAAAAAATAACTACTGACTATAGAAAAGCAAATGTCAAATACAGTTATTTTCCTCCCATTACTGATAAATAACATTATGTGATTTTTAAGCTGAGTATTAAAGCACCATAAATTCATGGCCAACATGTGGTACTTTTTAAGAGGACATAACCATTCTCCGTAAAATACAGGCCACTCTTTGAAGATACTTACCTGTCTGTCCCGAGTATATAGAGTCTAAGATATATCACTCCTATACGTCAGCTCCTCAGGTAAGTGTGGTATATCTGAGCCATAGGATCCCCAGTTCTTTACATCATTTCATTATTATACTCACAGTTCACAGACCAAATAAAGGAAATTTCAGGTTAGGCCATTATAAGTCATTCTCATTCCTGCCACACAGCATTTCAATGTACAAGCAATACCACTCAAAGGCTGGCCCTGCTCAAGATTTAAGTACTACTGTACAGGAGGTTCCACCCCAAGTGACTAGAACATCACCTCCCAGCTGTCAGGGACAGATAGCCACAGGAGCACTCTCCAGTCCCAGTCCCTGACACCCAGAAAACACTGCCTGACTGCTTGCAATATGCCATGGAGTCGCTCCTGATCAATTCTCTCACACAGCTGTTCAAGACTCTGAACATTTTATTTCCTATAAGCAGAAAGGGAGTATTCAAAAGGCTTGGTTAAGAGCTTTTGGGTCCTTAAATAAAAGGTCACTGAGTGCAAAGTATTATTATTATTACTTCCATAACGTAGATCAGTTATGTTCAGTAATTGTATTTTAAAAAGCTAACACTAAGTCATATCTAGGGCCCTAAGACATTGCAGCTCTGAAGTCTTTAGGAGCTGCTTTGACAACGGCCATCTGGTTAAGTTTCCAACTTTACAGAGCTTAAGTCTATGGTTTGTGTGATTACGTGAAGTTTTACTCAACCCAGGAGCCACATAATGGTGCTCTGTGTATCTGGAATGATGTATTAATAGCATCAGCTTCTATTTTTATTACCAGGTCTAGGGCTTTATGGTTCTGTTGAATATTGTTTTGCATGAAAATTAAAGTCTTTTTCTTCCTTGAAGAGATATACCATCTTTCTCATCACCACCAGGAAAATTCTTCAGAGGCCAGAGTGGTTCAATATAACAAATTACACTAGCAGCAAACACTGAAACAAAAAAACCCTATCCTTGCACTGCTGACAGGACGTATTTTCTGTGCAATTACAGATCACGTAGACCTAATGTATAACCAAGAGAATATGAATGGTAGGAAAACCTATCCTTAAACAGAAGACAAAATAGCAAAAGGTGAAAAGCATGTGTTCCCAGCTAAGCCATAACATCATAATATATTTTCCCTTTATTTGATTCCAATTTAGAAACAACCTGCTTTTGTTTGACTGGTGATGACTGTGAGTTAAAAGGGTGGATCAATTATCAGAAAATAATACTACTAATAAGACCCACCAACACCCATTAGTTCCGTACCAGACAACCAGCACTAAAATGCTCCCCTCGTTCCCTAAGAGAGGCCATAGGGAAAATCTGCCACACTAACCTGGAACCACAGTGAACTTAAGGTGGCTTGACAAAGGGTCAGGATCCACATGTATGTTGTTTTTCTTCTAAGCAATGAGACTTAAGCTTAAGTATTATAGCCTAGATTAGTCTTCAAGAAACTGAGCAACCACTGCACAGTTTCTAGGTGTATATATGTCTCACCATACATGAACTTGTTTATTTTGGCTTTGATGATTGGTATAATATAAAAGGTAAGAATGAAGGAATTACAGAGCTCCTTTGACTCGGAATTGAAATGATGCAATAACATTCCAAATGTGTCTTCTTTCCCTTGCAAAACTGCCAGTACATCAGGGAAACCCTGCTCTATTTTACTTCATGAGTAGTTCCCATGAAGTACAGGACCCAGCTCAAGCAATGACGTGCTCAGTAACTGCAGTTGTGGCAGAGACTGCCAGAGCACTGCAGTTGAAGAAAAATGCAGCAAAAAAACCCAAAAACAAAAAAACCCTTCTTATATTTTTAAGTAATACAGAATCCTACTCAAAGTCCTACTCCTTATTCAATTGCAACAGTGCAGTCTTATGGATCTGTTACCAAAAGGGAGGAAAATAAAACCAATATAGCATGGAGTAGACATGTTGAAAAGGCATTCATAAACCAGAGGTATGGGGTTGAGGTGTGTTGGAAGAAGAATAATAAAGATATCTGAAAAGGGAATGTATCTATTATTTAGCGTTTGCATGGATTGTGAAAATGAAAAACACAAGTATGTGACAGGTATGCAAACAAACCCAGCTGGAGTATGAGAGGAATAGACAGAAAAGCTGAAATTCTGCACTTCTGTGACAGTTTACAGTACCACCTTTCACTGGATAGTCCTGGCAGAAGTGACAGGCATCCAGACATTGCAGGACTTTTATAGCCTTTATTTGAAGGTCTAGGTATTCACACTTTTTTATTAAAAAAAACCCAAAAAACCACAGAGAGACTAAGTGCAAACAAAACCTCAAGAACATTTTCATTCTAAAGCTATCACCTCTGTCAAAAAAACCCCAAAAAACACAACACAAAAATCACAAGCAAAACAATCAGTTCCTTCCCTGCAATCACTGCTCCTCTCACTCTCCCAAGCACTTAAGAAAATGGATGTGCCAGGAAAGCATGTACACAACTCTTTATCATTCCAGAACCTAAGACAAAGTGAATTCCCAAGAACTGGACATTTGGATATTCCCACACTACAGAGAGGAAAGGCCATTCATTTTAGTACTATGATTTCCTGCACATCACAGGCTACAGAATTAATCCTGTTACTGCTAATGAGCCCAGCAGGCAATATTTGACCAACACGCTGTACTTCAATTGAAATGTCCACGCTTCACTTAAATGTCCCATCACCAGTCCACTTACACAATTTGTTTTCACACTGTGTCATTCATTTCCTGAAAAAAAAGGACATAAAATCATAAATAACTACAGAGAACAGCTTAGATCATTGCAGGCACATTCTCTTGGACTATCTATAACCTGATTTAAATATAAAGTATCTTTAAAGGCTATCAAGCTTTAACTTAGAAACAGCTGAAGATCTAAGGGTAGGATCCAGTCATCTTCAAACGATACACCCATATGTTAGTATGTCTTGAGAAAGTTTTAGAAGTCACTACCAAACAGCAGGGCATGAAAAGGAGAAGGAAAGCATAAAGTAAGACTTTGTGCTGGCAATTCAGGGAGCTATTTTTTCCTCCTCCCGCGAGCTGTAATTTAGAGAGTGTGGTAACCAAGGGGAGCTGAGGCTCCCACCACATCAGAATGAAGTTGCTCAGGTTCCTGCTTCCACTCTCACAGAGACTATTGAAATGGACACCTGCTGTAAACTGTTTGCAGGCTTGCTAAACACTGTGAAAGCTGTCCCAGCTGCCATTCCTCCTTCTAGTATGAATGGGTTAAATACAAAGAAGATTTTCACTTTATGACTGAGGAACATGCATTTAAGGACACAGGAAGCTGGGAACTGCCTGGAGTGGTTGAAAAGAGTGCAATATCTAGCTTTGCAATGTCAGCATCACCATGACATATAAGAGTGAAGACCAAGGCTCAAACTGACAGCAAACAATGCCCACTCTTTTCAAAACCATGCTCATTATCTCTGATAAGAAATCCTCTCCCCAGGGAGACGACAGACAACTCAAAGTACTTTCTTCCCCATTAGTTCACTTTCAGCCAGATAACTTGCAAACAAACATGCCTAAGTCTCAGGGACATGTGTAGATGAAAGGCAACAAATTTACTGACAACAATCAGCAGCACTGAACGAACTACAAAAAAGATCTCCCCTAAAGGAAAAAGGGAAGGCAAGAGTAATCAAGATGTTGCAAAAGTTCTGGAGTCATGACTGAACCTGCCCCACCCCGAGATCATGGAGACCATCCATTGCTAATATCCAAGATATTAGTATGCCAATTACAGGTTAGATATCTGATTGGAACATAGTGGGGTTTTAGCACCTTCTCACTTCACTGAAATCTTTTCATCTCCCACAGCCTTTCTTAATTTTCTATAATTCATAAGACTATTTCTTTAATTTAATTTTTAAGGAGTATGACAGAAAACAAAATTATTGTAGTAATATGCATAGTATGTTGGAAGCTTATTATGTGCTGAAATATATATATGTATGTAGAAAGTATATCATGTGTTGAAAAACAAACAATTAAGTAGTAGCATGAATGGTACATTTATTATTGCTTTGTTGGTTTGTCACTTCATCAATTTTGGCCAGTTTACAAGAAAAGCATTTTCTTCTTCATAAGGCAATTTGTCAGCTCAGGATGTGGTTTAAATTATTTTCTGGTCTTTGCATCAGCTTCAGTACCAAAGACTTTAAAACACAAGAAGCACTTCCCTTGATAGCAAATGGGCCAGAGTAGATTTTATTTCATTTGCCCATAGCTGTATCAGAGCTCTCGTGCTGGCCAGATAAGTAATATTTTTATATCATCCTCAAAATTGCAATGTAAATTTAATGAACTACTAAAATCCCACAATCCAGTGTTAAATGTGTAGCAAGTTATTGTCCACTTGAGTTGATTACTGGCTCCCTGGCTCAGTGTTTTACATAAAAGGTATAACATTCATTTTTGTAGGAATGACATGCTGAACCACACAGCAGCATCTGAACTTTGCTCAGGTAGAATCCTCTTTACTTTAGCCAGAATTTTCTTGTTGCTTCAGCCATCTGACTCTTCTTGGGAACAAGGGCTCTCAGTCAAAGGCTGCCATCCTGTCTGTGTACCCGAGATGATAACCTTCAATCAGCTTCATCCTCACCTCACTGACTCCACTAATCTATATATTATATTGTTCCAGCTGCCTCACAAAGCATTTCTTGCTTCTTATCTTCATTTTCTTACAGTTTCACCCAAGTGCTTTTGCTATTTGTAATGCTTTTTGTTTCAAATAAGAGGTTAATTCTCTCTGGCAATGACAATAAATATGCAAAAAGGTTGCATTTGTCTGCTTAAAGCAAGAAACATGTATGATGGTAAGACGGAAATGAGAAAGATAATCTCAAAATCCAGAAATAAACGTGAGTTGCTGGAAACATCTTAAGCTTGGTTTTACTACTGACTTGTGTTTACATCTCTGGTTGAATGACTGTTTAATTTCAAAAAATGAAGCTTTGGCTTTGCCCTCTCTCGCAGGTAAATGGAATGTCTGAGAGTGTATATAACATAATCTAGCATTAGTTTTGTGGAACATAAACTTCATAACCATTGACTTAATTCCTTATTACTTAAAGAAACCTAATCTACAAAATCCATGTGAACTGCTGGATCCCAAGCAATCAGAATTTGACTTCTTGCTTTTGTGCTGAGTATTTATGTATGATCTTGGTCAAACAGTGCTCACTGTGCCTCAGGTAGAGAGGGGACACCAACGACTCCTCCTCTGCTACTGCTGGTCAGCTGGAGCAAAGCTCTACAATTCCTTCTGCATGTGAGATCAGGGTCATTGGAATTCCTTATTGCCTCAGATTTTCTGGGCGAAAGGTTTTTCCCTACTCCCAACTGTTACCATGCTGTTCTGAGTAGGCAGAAATACACTAGAAGTCTTAAAGCAATCTGTTTGCTGATGCTTTGGAGGAAAATGTGCACTGGTTTTGATCCAGACACATTTATTTTGTGAATGAACAAGGATTCCAGGACTATTAATCACTTGTCTTATGAAAAATCATAAAATCTTCTCATCTTTTAAAACAGTATGAAGAAACATTCACAAGCATCAGTCTAACCTTTCTCTTCCCATAACTGAACTATTGTAATCCACATTGTGCACTCTGGTATCACACCCATGGAAGTGTGAAATCAATAACTAAACTACTATATCCCTAAGAAAGGAAGTCCTGGATTTGTGTTAAGAGAAATGCAAAAGGCCCTTGAAAGATTATACTAAAATGGTCTAGCAAATCTCTTCAGTGATCTAACAGCCACTTGCATCCAGTGCCAAACGCTGTGTTTGGCACATGCTGTGGTTTTAATCATTTTGAATACTGTCTCCAGGAGTTAAAATAAGGAAATACAAACTAACTACAAACTCTCATCAATGAACAATTCAAGAAAGGAAAAAAAAGTCTTCTTCAAGAGCATCTGTTCATTGTGAGCTTTGTATTTCACATTTCACTTAACTCTGGCTGTCAGTCTTTACTGTAGTAGCCTTCCTCCCCCTCCCTCCAACACATTTCCATGTCGTCACAAGATCAGCAGGGCAACACAAGTACAACCCACTGCTTGCCAGCCAGCAGGGCCCTCACTCCCCTGTGCTGATGCCTCATCCCATGTGGATCCCACTCCCCTCATCAAGGGCCAGCCTGTGCTGGAGGTTAACCCAGTCCTGCAGCGCCAGCAGGTGGGAAGGACACTGCACAGGGAAGAGGCTCTTTGTTGCAAAGAGTTTCCCTAAAAGCCTCTCTTCTTCCCCCAAGGGATACAGATCATGATCCAAACCAGGGAGCCTTGCCCTGGACTGTGGCTCCTGCTGCAGCCTGCTTGGCAGAAAGAGTCTTGTACAGGAAGGTCCCTGGCTACGCAGGACCGGATGGATCAGACACTCTAAGTTCTGCCTGCCAGCCCACAAACAGATGTATATCCTATATCAGTGAGAGTGTGTGTACCTTTGCACATCTCCATGAGCCCTGGCAACTTCCCTTTGATTTCCCTTACTGTTCTGTGGTGGGTTAATCTCAGCTGGCTGCCAGGTATTCACCCAGCCTCTCTCACTCCTTCTCCTCAACAGAACAGGGAGAGAAAATGAGATGAGAAAGCTCATGGGTCAGGACAAGGACAGGGAGATTGTTAATTATCAATTACCATCACAGGCAAAACAGACTTGACTTGAGGAAGATTAATTTAATTTATTGCCAATTAAAAATCAAGTTAGAGGAGAAAAAAAGACAAAACTAAACCCACCTTTCCATCACCCATCCTTTTTCCAGGCCCAACTTCACTCCCTCATTCCTCACTCCTCTATCTCACCCTTCCCCTGAGTGGCACAGGGAAACGGGACTGTGGTCAGTTCATACAATCTCCTCTCTGCTGCTCCTTTCTTATCCTGTTCTCCTGCTACACTGTGGGGTTCTCTCAATAGAATCCAGGCCTTCAGGAAAAAACTCATCCATTGTGGGTCCCCTACATGCTGTGGCTCCTGCCAGGAGTCTAGTCCTGCATGGCCTTCTCTTCGAAGCCTGCAGCTTCCTTCAGGGCACATCCACCTGCCCTGGCACAGGGCTCTCCGCTGCCTGCACTGTGGATATCTGCTCCACCACGGTGTTCCATGGGCAGATACCTGCTCCAGCATGGGCTCCTCTGCACAGGCTGCAGTTCCCTCAGGAGAGATTCATCTGCTCCGCCCAGGGTTCTCCAGGGGAATCTGGAGGCTGGAGGTCCTCCTTCTGCTCTCTCCTTGGGGCTGACATGGCTGTTTTGTCCCCCTTTTCCCCTCAGCCCTGCCTGCCTGGGCTGAGGGACTTGGCTGTGCCTCTCCTCATGGACACCCCTGCACCCCACCATCACCTGGGCTCACAAACCCAGTAGCTCATTACTGTGCCTGTTTCTCTAGAAGGTTGAGATGAAGAGAAGATGTGCATTTCCCATATCTTCACATGGTTGTGCTTCAGCTCCTGTGCAGATGCTGGTCCAGGACCCTTGGAAAGCCCACAAAGGAAGTTAAACAAACCTGTGATATTGTGAGGCAACAGGGTAGAATTTCTGTAGCCAAGGGTGTCCATATGAAACGCTCTGCCAGCAGCCCACAGGCACTAACACCCCCATGAACAGGGAACGCCGACTTCTACACTATTGAGGGTTGAGACCTTTTCCTGTGACTTCCTAAACCAGGTATGTCTTTCCTTTAAAACTAACTTTCTGCCTAGTTTTATTTCAATTCTGTCAATAATATTAAGTTTAGGTGTCAAATTTTAAGAAAAGAATCACAGACTTTTAAGGGGAAACATTCCATACAAAATAAAGAAACTTTAAAAATCTCCATTTCCACTATATATATATAGATAGATAGATATACACATTTTTGTTTGTTTGTGTGTTTCATCTGAATTAAGTGTAACAACTCAGGCACCTTCCCATTGTAACATTTAGCAGTGAAGTCTGTATAAAAGATGTCAGAAGTAAGGCAGAGCTTTGGAGGGCCTTCACTCTCCCGCAGCAGCATCCCAGAGGACTTAACAGCCTCAGGCACATGTGCCCAGCTAGGGCGAGGCGTTAGCTCTGCTATTTAAAATGTTTAAACTCGGGTTCATACAGGTCTGAAGATCTCCTGATAGGTCCCAACAGAACAGTAGTATTTTCAGCTGGCCTGAACATTAATCTTCATGATGAACAAGGGGATAATAACCTGTCCTATTATACTCCAGGGACAGATATAAGACCTGAAACTAAAGATGGAAAATTTTTCCTGTGTCTCTCAGGCCCTATTCTGTGAATGGTTCCTCTTTTGAGTGATTTCATTGAATACCTGGGCAGTGCACAATGACTTTTTTTTCTAAGGGAGTGCAGACTTGTGGAAAAGAAGTCTTGAATTTATACATTTGTTTCTAAGAGGCTGGACATATTTTTATACTGAAGGAAGTACATTATGATCTGGATGTCAATTTTCCTTTTCAGCGTAGGTTCAGTATTTATAGAAGGTAAGTTAAACATAGCCTGAGTAATTACAGAATGTATTTTATTTTTCTACACTGTCCTCTAGGCCATACAAATTTAGCCACACACTTAAAAAGAAATGAAGCGTGATTTCTTAAACTGGAGGCGCTTGTGCAGCTGTAAACATTTTATGTTCTCATTTAATTTGCAGAAAATATTGAGCTTTAATTGTTCGGTGCTTAGCTGTTCAGTTGTTTAAAAGGGAGACTGGATGGGTTCTTTAGGCAAGTTGAAGAGACCGTACCCTGTCAGTGGCAAAGTGAAAGGTAGGTGGTTTAATAAGGAATAGCATGAACATCAGAACCAGCAAAGCCTGGTTGCCAGGGCAGCTCTGCTACGAAGCCCCTTCAGTCCCTACTTTTGTTGAGCTAGTGCTACTGCCTTTTTTTACAGTGGGAATACTGTGGGGGCCTTTCAAATGTTACCAGGCTGCCTCATTTTCACAAAATTTGTTAAGAGTTAAATTACTCTAAGCCACTCCGTCCTTTCTTGAAAAGCACTGGTGTCAGCAAAGAGGTGCAGGGTTAAATGTCAGGAAAAGACAAAGGATTGCAGAAAGCAACGAGGCCTCAGGACTACAGGCTAAACCATTTCTGTGTAGCACCAACTACACACTTCTCTTTTCCAATGGAGGCTCTTCCTCTCCCCTCTGCCCCCAGTACTCCTTTCTAGGCAAGGAAAAGAAAGAGGAAGAGCCATGACAGCTTCAAAACCTTTGACCGGTATCATGATTTCAGTGTTTCTTTTGGCTATTCAAAGGCCATACAATATTACAAAAAGAGGGAATATGTCAGGACAGAAAACCCCTAAACAATCCAAAACCAGTAAAGAAGCATTCTTATATGCACTACTTAGGTTAAATAAGTTTCTTTGAATAGGATAAAAAAAGAAGCCACAGGAGGAGTTAATTTGTTGATTGTTTCACCCTCTGCTTTAAGGACCAGATCACTGCAGTTCATGAAGTTATGAAAGTGTTCTCTCTAAAGCCAGTGTTTCTGACACTCAGGAATGCAGAAAACTGCTAGAAGTTTTTATGAAACTATCTCTACAATAGCTAAAAACTTGTCATTCTTGACAGGCATCTCAATTTAGTAGGAAGAAACCATATTTGAGATGTAAAAAATGCTCTATTATAATCTGCAGTTAAAATTTATCATACTAGCACACATTTCTTAATATGCTTAACAATAAACTTACATTCCATTAACTAAACAGAATGTAATAAAAACAGTTGTAACTTATGGGAGATTTCATAACACCACAGTATGCATGTGTCAAGCAAAAAAAAGCAACCCCAAACCCACGTTACTGATGAAAATCTCAGACAACAAACTGAGCTCTCAGTCCTTGAACTGCAAAAAAATTCCTGGTGTCAAAAGATATTGCTGTTCAAAATTTCCCACTACAATATCCAGCTCCAAGACTCTGTCAATGCAAGTATGACAGTCTTTTGAGGATAATGATATGTCCTTGTAGTCCGACCACTTCCCAGCGTGGAGGCAGTTACATCAGCAGTAGCTGCTCTCAGGGAAGCTGTGCTCCTGCAAAGCAGAAGGGGCTGGAAGGGGGAGGAGAATCACATCTCCGATGAGAAAGTTACAAACAGAGCAAAATTGGTGGTTACAAAGGGAACAGGACCTTGCCTGTAGTAACCTCACGCTTTCTGTTTCAAATATATTTAGCCTTTGACTAAGTGGAGAGAGCAGTTGCTGGCTTCCTTATTATCTTCTGCAGCCCTGTTAATGAGCATATCCCTGATCTCTCAAATCCCTTGAACTGCCTAAATAAACAGCTTTTTCCCCTTGTTCTTCCTCTCCCCAAAGCTTGGTATGGGATTTAACTTTTTTAAACAAACAAACTGAATAGACCATAAATGTGTTCTCCAGAATCCCTGCCCTGTTTGTATCTTAAAAAAAATTATCTTCATAGATCCAATACAATCCAATACAAGAGCATACAAGGATTACATAAGAAGATTTCTTGATATGCGATGCACTGTGTTCTTGCAGACACCCACATTGCATAAAATTATGTGAATGCAAAGATAGTCAGTGTGTCTTGATGCTCACAGCTATAGTGGAACAGGTAAACACCTTACATGAAATAAGGGTTTCTCTTCGGGAACTGGCAAGTTCTGATATCCTATATTACAAGAAATGCATTTTGTCACACCTTTACAATGGGAAGCATTAAAATAATTCAGCAGTAGGAAATATGGGTTAGATACTGCATTCCTTGAAGGTAGACTTGGATCTTGAGTTAAAATAGTCCTCAAGGATATGTCTGAACACCCTATAGGAGGGATTTACTCCTGTTGAAAAGTATTACAAAATTCCACATTTTAGAAGTGGGAATTAACAGGAAACACTTAGATCCATTTGTTTCTTTTGGACAGGAAAGGTTTATGGAGAAGATTACTATTAATAACTCATGAAAATCTTTTGATGCAGCACTTGACAGTATAAGAACCTTTTCATTACACATATTTAACTTCCCCTAAAATATATCTCATTTGCATTTTTTATTCTCCTTCTGTGAAGCATTAGAA
The DNA here is from genome assembly GCA_026261815.1 of Monarcha castaneiventris obscurior. Taxonomy (NCBI): domain Eukaryota; kingdom Metazoa; phylum Chordata; class Aves; order Passeriformes; family Monarchidae; genus Monarcha; species Monarcha castaneiventris. The sequence continues at coordinate 49,112,312 of JAMPIT010000230.1, read as the reverse complement.
GAAAAACTGACTAATGCCACCAAAACGGAACAGGTTTATTCTCAGGCCTGCCTTCTATATGGGATTTCGAGATAAATCCACAAGCTTCAGTGTCCTTATGGTCCTTACAGACCTTCAGGTCAAGTGGTGAGGCACCGGAACTGGTTCCAGGGAGAAGTTATGGATGTCCCATCCTTGGAAGTGTTCCAGGCCAGGCTGGAAGGGGCCCTGAGCAGTCTGGTCTAGTGGACGGTTTCCCTGCCTGTAGCTGTAGGGTTGGAACTAAACCATCCTTAAGGTCCCTTCTAACCCAAACCATTCTGTGATTCTTATAAAAGCTTCACATTTCAGCTCCATGTCAGCTTTGGGATTTTCCAGTCTGCCTCTCCGCGCTATTTTGGGATTTACTACCTTCCCTGTTCTCAAATCCTGGTAATAGACTATCCTCATTCCTAGGCTTTGTTTTAAGAGCCATTCCCACTACGGTTCTGGATACCCAAAAGTCTTCAGAAATGAAAAAAAGTAGTATTCCATCCTGAAATTACCAGCCACCAACATGAGCAGCAAAATTATGATTTATTCAGGAAGTGAAACCAATGTATTTACTGCTAAAAAATGTCACATCATCAGGAATAACCTCAACTGATAGACAAAACCAAAACTAAGCCAAATCGAGCCCAGTGTTTCCAATAATTATACCCTTTCTTTGTGGGACTGGTCTTTATGCAAAAAGTTATTCTCTTTTAAAGTATCCTCTGATTTTTGTATTAGAGTCCTTTTGGTTTTCTTTCAGGACCTTTTCCCTCATATAAAGACAAACCAGAGAGGGCTTAGTAAGCTGTTTGAACACTGCACAGCTGAAGGTGATATATGAACACCATCTCACTGTCTTTGGCACTTTATAAACACAGGACTTCACTAAGTTGTTTAGCCTTGCTCAACAGAAAAGAAAGTGGACTGATTTGACACTTTTTAAAAAGAAAAAGGGAAGAACGCTTGCATTCACTTAAAAGAATTAATGCGCTAGACTGCTGACTGATTGAACCTCTAAAGTGTAATTTTAAAATGGAAATGTTAGTAGAGTATCCCTTTATTGCCAAGGGTTTTTAGGAAGAGTTGGTTTGGATATTTTCTCTTTTTCATATTGACACTGGTGCTTTTATCAGTTTAAACACACTAACATTAAACCACTAAAAGGCATGTAGGTTTCAATAAAACTCATTTTTTATATCTTCAGCCCATATAACCAAATGAGCTGCTTTAACTTTTTTTAAGCAGAAAAGATAATAAAGCTAAATGAAAAGTCCCAGAGCTTAGTTTTAAGACTAAATGGTATTTTAGATGAAACAGTTAAGGAAAGCAGAGTTTGTAACTCTGAGATAAAGACAATGGCTTAAATCTATCTTTATATTATGAGTATTCTTCTTGGAGCTACAAAATTGATAAACACACTTTCAGTTCTCACTGGCATGAGCTGCTACAAGCTGTCTGTGAGTGAAACCAGAGATGCTGTTACTGAAAGAGCATTTGATGAATATTGGGAATTGGAGGATCATTCCCAACTATACCACTAGTATGCTGGGAGACTGTGGACAAATTGTTTCTGTACTTCTGCTTTCCAATCTGCAAATCAAAGATAATAGCATACACTTCTAATGCAGGATCTATTGATCCCTAAATAAGAGATATTGTAAGCTTGACTATCATTTTGTCAGTTCCGTTGGTTCCTTGAAATAGCTTATGCTAAGATGAGAGAAAATTAAGAACAGAAAGTAGTACCAGAAAAAGCAAGTTTATTTGAAGGTCTTGTAATGAAGAAAGGAAAGTACTCACATAACTACAGAATGAATAAAATAGTGATTAAAGCAGTAAAGCAAAATGTGCACAACTAATAGACCATAAACAATGTGAAAGACACACAGAGCAGCAATAAAGACAGAATTATTAAGATGTTTAAAAAGCACCTATTAGGGCCAGGGAGGAACACTGCCAGAAAAGGTGTGCATTTATACACCTACTTGCACATGCATGTGTGTGCATGCATACTCACAGACATGCAGAAAGAGAAAGGGAAATATTTAACAGCCTTTAGGTTGGAAAGAAACTTCAGGAGTCAGATTCTCTTGGTGGTACTTCATTGCTTCACCCATCCAACAGAATGCAATTCACAAATGAATTAGGGCTGTGGAGAGGGAAGATTAAGACTGATCCTAGCTTGCACATGTAAAGGGTACTGCTTTTTCCAAAATTCACTGCAGTATGTAATTACAAATGCATCTAATTAGGTGACTTAGATCTCACAAAATGTCCGCAGTGCTGCTTTCTGCATGACTTGGCTATGCAACTGAAATATGCAATGTAAACCAGAAATTAATTACCCTGAGGACTCAGAAACTATTCTAAGAGTATTTATTTGAGAAATAAGGAAAAAGCAGTAATGAATTTGGCTAATTATTCTAGAAGACAGAATTACTGCTCTTTATATTGAACAAGGAGTTCAAGAACAAACGAGGTGTTTTTTCTCACAGATTTGTGTCTCAGCTGACCATCAACTCTAGCTGCATATTTCCTTGAGGTAAAGACATTTCTAAGACTATTCTCAAACTAACTACCAGTAAAATCTAAGCTAACTTTTTTTGCATCCTTCTTTCCAAGCAGGGGCACTAAGTGTCTACCTCACCTGCATTCTCACACAGCTGACCTCCAAGAAAGCTGTCTGACATGATTGTCTTTCAATATGCTATTCCTCTGTTCAAAAATTATTTGTTCAAAAGCTATTTGGAAGAGCAGAAAGAAAGAAAAGGAGGAGGATAAAGGCACAGAGACATGGAAAGTAAATTACACAAACTTAATCCCCTTGGAACAAAAAAATTGCCCCCATATGTTCATGTGAGCTCAAAAACCTCCCTGACACAGAACTTCCACAGAGGTGACTGATAAATCAGAGCAGAAATTTTCTCCATTCAGTATAGCAGATAAATGATGACTTATTCTCTGACCAGTGGAGGGACACCTGTTTTAAATACCTCAGCTACTCACACTTGAATTTCATCCAAACTACCTTGCAGGATTGTGGATCCATGGTATACACTGAATGCAATTAACTTCCCAGCTTAACATATTGCTACCCAGAAATAGCAGCAAACACAGCATGACTGTGGCATCAATTTTTTAAAGATACTAAAGAGGTACTCTCCTTGTTTTGTAACTTCAACTATAAATCACGGGAAAACAAATTCATAGTGTCTCTTTGTCTTATTCCTCTTTGACAAGTGCTTTAGATAGAGTGGGGAAAAATCTAAACTGAAGACATATATATTTTTCTGGCACCAGGAAGACACATTCCACCTAGTTAATACTCTCAGTTAAAAGGAAAGCTTTTACGATATTTTACAGATGGAAAAGAACTCCACTTTGTGACATGCAAGTTTGTCCTTCAGGTCAAAAAACACTAACGCAGATGAAGAACCCCTTCTTTATCCACTTCTGGTTTTCAGACCCTGGACCTCTTCTTCTTCTCAGCTGTGTGTATCTCTCAGGTGACCACAGAATTCAAGGGCAGCTTTCTTCTCTGAAGAAATCTGCATTCTCCTCAAAGATTTTAGGTCTATGGTTGGAAGAGTCTGTTGTCTAACCACTTGACATTTTTTATGGCAGAATGTTACTCATAAAGAAACCTAAATTAATTGCAAGTTTAGGTATTTAAAGAGGCTAGAGTTTCAGAAAAGCCAAGAGGTTGTATCCATAAACCGAGGACAGTGTATTTTGCAAGTGCTCAGAATTTCTGTGTCATTTGGGGACCAGACATCAAGCCATTCTCTGCTTTATCAAAGCCTTCTGAAGAACCACCAAACCTCTTACTAAAGAGTTATATCCAATGCTTCTGAACAAAGGGCAAATTAGAAACTGAACTGGTAAATTACAGAGTTGTGATACAGTTTTGTCTTACAATTGCTTAAGTTTCTCCTATTATCTCCCTAAGTGCAGTCAATGACTTCTTCAAATTCCTTACATCAGAGAATGCAGAAGACAAAAAGTAAAAATGCATGATGCTTTATCTACCGTGCATGAACAGCTGATAGCATCTTATTATGTCTTATGGAACAGGCACAGAAAACAAGAAGCAGCTAGGATTTAATGAACATGGTGCTTAGATTTATAAAATTTATCTGTGCTACTTCTTGCAGCTCTGAAAACCTCAGATTGTATTTAAAGCACATCTCTTACATGTAACAGCATAAAACTGTAACTGAACTGAAATCTTAGGTTTAGTGCATTGACATGAATGCTACACAAGTACTGCAATTACCCTCAGGCTTGTACTTTACAAAATATCCTCAAAAATTACAATGTGGTATCCTTTACCAACTTAACACGGCTTTACTGTGAGAGTGAGCACAGATCTCAAACTTTTACAAATACACTACTTATTGTTGAAACACACCTCCTGTAGCTGTCATGTTCCCATTGCTCTTATTTTAACCACACATTGATTATTCATTATAAAACTTCTTGTAATAGCTTAAAAAAAATCCCTCTCTAGCAATAGCTGGGATTGGATAATGAACTGAGTCCAGGAAATACTTACATACTTCTTAATTGTAAAGGCATTTCTATTAAGAGGAAAGCACCTTACTTGCCAAATTCAAAACAAATCCTAGGCATAGATGGCTCATCTATTCCAACGGCACTCATTATCATTACTGTCCTAGATGGAAAGATACCCCTCTGAGCTCTTGTGATGATAAATTATAGGGGGAAAGAAAATAAACCGTTGTATAAAGAGTTTCCTGGCTCACAGCCAGACAGATAAGAGTAGTGTATGGTGAAAGTATCCTACACCCTGATGAACACGAGCATTGTACTGAGATGCAATTGCAGATGGGCACTGTGCAACAGCGCTGCAAAGTGTCCTGCGGACACTTATTGTCTTTAGAAGAACAAGAAGTTTTAAAACAGTTTAAGCAAAAACTGGTTAATTTTTTATCAGCCTGGAGTGAGAAGGGAAGAAGGAGAGAAGGGCATTGGCATTTCTACCCTTGCTGCTTTGTTGGAGTACAGTGATCTCAGGAAAGTAGGCAACTCTCTCATCTTGCTACAATGAAAATGGGAAAAGAGGAGGTTTACACATCGTTTTCCATGTTGTGCTGTTGTTGTAATTTTCTTACACGCCTCTTGTCCTCTCTGTGGGTAAGGGATGCAGCAGCTGGTCCCTCTCTTCACTCATCCGTGTAGTGCAGAAGAGAGAGGTCAGCCCTTATCAATGACTGCTCCATGGGGAGGAGAGGGCAGCAATCCCAGGAGCGCCATCTGCTGCCGACTCATCACATTTGAAATTCCCAAGGAATTTTAACTGCGCATCGCAGAGACAAAACAAGTGGGCCTCCGAAAGTAAACTGTGGAAGCGGAGGGGGAGTGTTGCCTCCCTTGTCTTTCCAATGAAATGAGCTGGACAACTCCATATGGCTTCTTTTAAGTTTAGTGCACTGGTTGCTTTGCCAAATCTCCCTTTGATTCCAGGGGAACATTTTGCAGAAGGAGGTATTGTTTACCATTTGAAATGTTGGTAGGATAAGATTTCCCCTCTCCATTTGGCCTTCGGAAGGGGAGAGAAAGGGGATGAACATCAAGGCTTAGTGTGCCAAGACTTGAAAATATATTTCTGTGCCGAAGTGGGACTCTTGCTTTGAACACCAGCTACAACAGCTCCTCTGCACTTTGGGTAGTTCATTAACAGAAATCAATACAAGCTGCCTTTTAAGAAAGCCAACACTTGTTCATCGACACACTTTGTAATTCCTTTTAGCAGAAGCATCAATGCTTACAAGGTGTGCACTAAATGATGGCAAAACTGCAGAATGTCAAGGCTACTGAAAATAGTTTCATTTCAGTGCAAACTCAAAAGATAAACCTAAATACAATGTGAAAAAAAGTAATCACTAAGGAACAGAGAAAAAAAGATGTGTTGTCTTTACCTGGAGGCCCTTCTTCTCTATCTTTTTCTGGAGTATTTGAAGACACTTGGTGAAATCTGTGAGGTCCTGATCCATGGTCTCAATTAACTCACATCCCTAGTGAAGAAGCAACAAAACAAAGAGAGAGAAAAAAGAGAAAAAGTCAGTAATTTTTCAAATTTGAGAACTAATAAAATCTTTGGTGAAATTAAATGCAGACAACCACTCAGACAACTCTGCAAGGAGATGCTGGACTAAGTAAAAGACCCTTACAGAGCCCAAAGACTGTAGGTCCCAGCTGAACTAGTTACTATGAACCAGCAGTTTGATAGGTCCAGGAGTAAATATTCAAAGCCCATTGAGTACATTTTTGAGTTTGAATAAGCATGTTTTACAATGCTCTGCTGGATGGACAAGTTCTGGTGCAGTGAGCCCTGGGTGATCAGTAACTTTCAGCAAAATGACTGTTCTCTCTGGTGCTGCAGTTACTATGTCTCTGCTACATACATTCAAACCTGTGTAAATGTGAGCACCCAAAAGTGTTCAAGTATCCCAGAAATAGTGCAGTTGTACTGGAATTAATTTGCAGTTATCCAACAACAACTTCCTTTCAGTGGGGTATTATGGCTGTGAACATGTGAGAGAAGACCAGGAGTTCAGATTTCTTAACTGAGAGCTAAAGCAATTCCTAAACCTCTGATAAAGAGCTGAGTAAGGAAAAGTGAAGTGTATCTACCACATAAAGTCACTATTCAAAGAGGTTGAAAGAATAAAAGATATCCAATACAGCACTGTGAATTAAAATAAGAATCATACGCATTAGATTTAGAAGTTCCCTCTCCTACCACTTCAAGGTCCCCTTAAAAGCCTCCTAGCTTTGTCTTACTTGACAGATTTTATGTTTCTGCTATACAAAATACCAACTGATAAGAGAAAAGCATTCAGAATACAGAATCTTTGTATGTGTGCCTCTGTATATAAAGTACATTACTCTGCTACATGAGGAAAAAAAGACCCCAAACAACAAAGCCAACATAAAAATGTTAAAGTTGCCTTTACCTTGGTGGTAAAAATAAAGGTAGAGTAGACAAAAATTCCCGAATTCAAAGATTCGTGAAGGCATGGAGTATAGTGAATTGCAAGCAACAAAGTAACAAGCCTCCAATAGGAAGACATACACTACCACTGAAATCCTTCCCCACACAGCCAGAATGCATATAAAACCAAATAAAGTCATCAGGCAGTAGGGAATTTGGATGAAGTAGAAGAGAGAAGAGGGAAGATAGTAACATGTTTTTCTATTATACTTCTCACCTCAAAAACTTCTGAAAGGAAACTGGTCAAAAGTAGCAGCCTTTCTGAGACCTGATATTGCTCTAAATATTTTTTCAAGTAGTAATAATAGGCTTTCCAAGATGAAGCATCATGGAGCTGCAACAGCACATGTAATCAGAGATCTCTGTTGCAGAAGTGATGCTGCTTCCACCACAAGAGGTGAGGGTATTGGATTCTGCTAAGCACGAAACTCTTTGAAGAGCTGCCATATATCCACTCTTCTCTAGGAAAGGCCGAAATGTGAAATTGGCAGGAGGAGAAGTGACATAGGCCATCTGGAGCCTGCAATGAACATGTGAATTTGGCAACACCAGCCAGAGACACCCAGTGAGCCCAGGAAAGGTACAGGGCTGTTCAGTCCCACTCAGAAAAGCTCACAGTCAGATCTGAAAACTCCTGAAGGGGACTTGTTTATCAAAGCCACTCTAAATGCAAAGGTGTCTCATTCACTAAGGATGGGGTGCTCTCAGACAGTCTTGATATCAGCACTGATAGTGGGAAGAGAGACCAAGCTGTGAGAAACGTGAACAGACAGGACCTCCTCAATCTTTCTCAGACAGCCTCAGAGCAGCTTGAGAACATGACAGATGAAGACTAAATCAGTGGCAGGGACAAATACTGCTGAGTATGGGAGAAGACACAAACTCAGTTGCCAGCTCTTAGATTAGCAGTAGAGAAGTCTTTTGCCAGGGCCATTCCTTGGCTTCACAGCATTGGCAGAGGTAAGTGGTTTATAGGTGTCAATTTATAAATGAAAAATTTAATCCCCACTTTCCCTCAGCATTTCAAAATACTCCTTCCTGCAGTCATTAACGAGCCTGATCTTCTTGAACAGGCATGTTTGTCAGAAGAAGGTAGGCTGCAATTCTACTTTCCACACAGGGAAGATCAAGGTGTCAGGGTTTTTTATTTTTTTATTTTTTTAAATTATGATATACACCATCTTAAATTATAATTTATTTTATGCTACTATTAGAAACATTTCTTTGAGTTTAATTCTTGCCTAGATTCTCAGGATGTTCTTTGACAAAAAATTATTCTAGAGGAACTGCAAGGTACTACCAAGGCAAGATAACATTAGCATGGTGATTGGAGAGCACTGAAGGTCACTTAGCACAGCTGCAGGAGAAAGCTGTGATGCACCACGTGTAGACAACCTATGTTCAGCCCTGCTACTGTCTTCTGTGCATATTCACAATGAAAGGCCTCAAAGACATATCACTGGAATGCAGTGTAAATATGTGAATGGGATGTCAAATGCACAGTTCATTAAAGGCAGGTTACTGTACCTGTCAGTGCAGTAGGAGGCTACTGGGGCTTGTAAGTGCCTGGAACTCTTTACTCACTGCCTGTACCTTTAATGCTTTACACAAGTACTGCTGTAGATCATCATATCAAAAAATGTTGATAGAATACTACCTTTAAAGCCACCACTTTCTTAAAATTAAACTGTGATTTCTCATTCCCTTTCCACATCAAAGAGATAACTGGTTGTAGAATTGGAAGAGATTTTAGTATTGCTCCTTTTGCCACAATGTCAAAGAGACCAAAGCATGGTCAGACTGAACTGGGGGAGGGGACAAGCAGCAGAACTGGAATCTTCCTGCATCCTCTTTACAGCCTTGCTGAAATTAATGTGTCTGCAGTTTATGTTCACTGATGGTATAAGAGCCTCAGATAAATCTGTTGCTCCTGACATATCAAGTCCAATATTTTACGCCACAGAACTGGATGACAATTGTAATGCAGTTCTTTTCAACCTTCCCCACATTATTCTGGAATGACAAAAGTCTTCAAGACAGAGCTATCCAATGCAGTCAGAGTTTAATGAAAGGACAGTATAACAATGGCAAGATAGGCAATAACACTTGTAGTTTATAGATACCTGCTCAACTTAATAACATTAACCTTTGGTAAGAAAGTTAAAAAGCCAAACAAATTTAACATTAGGAAAGGTTAGAAAAATCAATACCACACAGCAGGAAAGAAAACAATAGATTGCATCTGATGACGATATAGCTTTGCTGAATGATAGGATGAAGCACAGAGTATGAGGCTTTCGCTGTTCTGTCTTATTGTAGCAGCTGTGGGAGCCACATTGTTAAAGAAGGAGGAGTGTGTCAGACACACATAATCGGATTATTGAACCCTATATTTCAGACACACTGAATTCAAACAGGCACTGAAATGTCAATCTGAACATCTCAGCATTTCTTCCATTTTTAGAAATGTTACATATCACAGCATGTTGTGTGTTTGCAGAAAGCAGTGTGTAGTTGCCTATTCTCCCATGTTCTTCTTAATCTTTTATTAAGAGAATGTAATATTTTTTCTTTCTGAGCATGAGAACATAATTAGAGCAGAATACACAAAATATCCTAACGTGTACTCTATCTCGCAGGTCTTCCTATGGCAAACCACTTGACACTATCTTCTGAAGCCTGTGTCTGGCTGTGCTCAGTGGGTGCACCGGTGACATTCAGTTCAGTCCTTTAACAATTCCTGAGCAGAGAGGCTCAATTTTGAGCTATCAATCTCAAACAGATGTGCTCATGTATAGTGTTAATGGCACGCATCCTCAAGCAAAAAGATTAGAAAGGAGACAGCCTGTAGAGCCTCTCAAAATTACAGCACAGACGAATAAATTTTAAGAAACCTATATAAATTAAATGTTATCTGTAAACACTCTCCTTCCCCTAGACTTCACCTGCACAAACAGTAATGTACCCACCTTATCCTAATATTTCACCAACCAATTGAGTAAGAGCTATAGATTCTCAGAACTATTTCACTTGGGAAGGACTTTTCAAAGTCATCTGGTCCAATTCTCTTGCTAACAGTACGTTAGATTTGCTCAGGTTTGTCAAGGCCCTTTCCAGTCCAGGTTTAGCTGGGAAGGGAGTCACATCCCTCAGGATGGAGATGCCACTTCGCTGGGCAACCTCTCCCAGTGCTTGATCACTCTCGTGAAATTTTCTTTCCCAGTGGCAAACTGGGATTTCTTGTATTGCAAATTGTGGTTGTTGCTTCTTTTCCTATCTCAAGGAAGAATCTCTTTCTGTTTTCTCTCTGCCCTCCCATTAGGAAGTTTTAGACAGCAATATGATCTGCTGCTCACCTTTTCTTCTGGAGGCTTGAACAAGACAGTTTACATCAGCCTTTTCTCACGTCATGTGTTCTAGATTTCCCTAAAATATACTTCCCTCACTTGTACTGTATCGGCATGCATTTATTTCCAACTCAGAGAGCCTGAAGAGGTCATTTAAGAGCAAGGAGGCAGAGGGTTCCCAGGTCTCTCTTCCTTTTAATGTAAATTTCTGGCCACAGGGAATTTCATTTTGACCCTCTGATATCCTCTTTCTCTTCTGCCCACCCAGAGAATAACTCTGACCTTCATTCCTCACACACTAGCTGCAGCCACAGGAAAGTTTTGACCTCCCCAACATCTTCATACGCAAATGTGAAGCAGACAAGCACTTACAGTCTGAATTGAACTCAATGCAATTGATACTGAAAAACAGCTCTAGGAAAAAGCACACATGGATTGAAGCAAAGTACTGCTCTGTATACAGAAAGATGAACAGAAATGGACCACAGGTCTTGGACCAGGCCTAGCAAAGAATATAAAACATGGGGACGCATAACCCTATAACAGATGACAGACATTATGTTCTACCACCTTGTCTGTAATAGGAAGGTGGTTTTGTGAGGCCAGAGCATTCAATCAGTATCAGAAAGAAAAAAAAAAAAGAGTTGGGGAAAATTTGTTTGCAGAGATGGCAGAAACACAGACAGCGGTCATTTTTATTGTTGACCCAGTATTCCACAGCTGATCCAAAACACCTCTACCAGAATCGAAACCAAGTCTAGCATGGGATAAAGATGAGGCAGGCAAGAATATCAGAGGAGGCTTCTGAAAATGTTTAAAGATACAGGACTGCAGAGAGACAGACAGAACAAGAATCTCCAACTTGAGCTAATTATAGCCATAAGAGCTGCATAGATTTCCTATAGGTGGTAAGTTCCTGGAGATTGATTTAGTATGATGGCACCAAACTAACATGGCTGGTTTATCTCTATGAATTACAACCAGCAGAAAATTAGTGAATTGAAACCTTTTGCATTTGGGGATTAGGACGCAAGTAAGGAAGGCAAAGCAGTTAAGTTCACTGACTTCTTTTGGGAACTTCAAATACTGTTGAATAAAAGTGTTGAACAGCTTTTTTTAAACTCAGATTAATTTTATGAATTGTCTTTTCACTTTTGAAGTGGAGAGCAAACCAAGTATGTGCAATTGGTGAAAATTATTTTTGATATTTAAATAGCCAAAATACTTAATTAAGTAAAATTAATTTTCTTTTAGGTTTTGGACTCAAATTTGGGTGACTGCCTGGCATCAGTAAAAAGCTAATGCTGTATGGATTGCTTGGCCCTCCGTTCTAGGGTTGATGATGTTTTCACTCATCCAATTGCACATTAAGTGACGCTGCCATTCAGATTGGCTAAAATAATTTATTAATCACGTTGAAGCATATGCTCTGAAAGCCAAGTAACTGAAATTTACACTCAGGTGTAAGTGTGAAGGCCCCATTAATGAAAACCAAACCAAGAATGTTCAGGTTTGACCACCACTTTGAATCTTATATAACACCACTTGATTTATTAAACAAGTACTATCTCGTGGCAGGAAACAAACCCAGTAAATATATGTAAACATATGCACAGTTCCACAATCCAGAAGCTACATGAACTTGTCAAATTTGACAAGCATTTAAAACAAACAAACAAACAAAAAAGTGCTCTGTAGTTGAAACTGACTGCAACAGCTGCAACCTCTCCTCCCTTCCCCTATTTCTATTTTGAGATGATCTTTTCCACAGTAAATAAAATGTTTCCTGTTTTTGTTTTTAATGAGGCAGCATGTGGCTTCTGGTGGAGGATTTTTTTTTATATCATACATTTTATCTTGAGATAATAGCAGTGAAAGAATTCGTCTGCATTAATTAGGTTGCCCCCTTTCAAAAGAGAAGTCTATTGTTCATGAAATAGCAATTACTTAAAATGAACAAAATATGAGTCTGTTGAGTTGGTATCTGACCAATACCAAAGAGAGCCAGCACACCTTCTTTGCCACCTATTACATACCAGAAAGCAGAAATCCAAATGTTTTTAAATCTAAAAAATCAAATGCAAGCAATCTGCACACCCCCCACATTAAAAAAAAAAAACAAACAAAAAACCAAAAAAACCCACAAACCCCACAAGCAAACCTTTTATCAGAAGGCCACTAACATATTTTTAAACTTTTAAATAACCAAGGAGAAAAGTAAGAGTGTTGCGTGAGAAAGGTCTGTCAGGAGTTGCAGTCTCATATTAAACCCATATCTCTCCATACCCATTTCCAGCATTTAAACAGTAGACCTACTTTTGTACATCCCTGTGCAACCCAAACGTTATTTTTTCAATCTGATGATTAAAACAGCACAGTACAGCAGCGACAGCCACCTGCTATTTTTGGATCTTCTCTGAAATTTCCCTTATGTGCCCTTCCTTGTCTGAAAAACAAAGGTTCAGAAAGAGGAGTTTTAATTGATGGTCAGGCTCTCTCTGTAATCAGCACTGTGAAAAGCTTTTGCCTACTAAGATGTTTAGGCCCTTTGGATCCTAATCTAGTGATGGGTCTGATTACAGTGCCTTGCTTTTCTTGGAGAATAACTTGAAAACAGGAATTGCCACTCAGTGTGCATTTATCTACAAAAATATGAGGTAGCTCATGGAAATCAGAGTGCTGGAATTGCACCAGTGTCTGACAAGAGGGAAGCACATGCCACTGATTGTAGACAGCAAGAGCCACTACCCAGTTCTGTCGGTGCCAGTCTTTTTTATTGACTTGTATGCACTTTGAACCCAGACAAAGAACTGTATCATTTTTAAAAATGAAGTAATTACACTTAAACACATACTAAAATCATCTTGGGCACTCACACCAATGAAAATAAGAATCAAGCACTCTTCTGAAATAAAGCAAGAAAGATAAAAGCTGCCTTAACCACAAATCCTATCTGTGCCCCACAAAGCTGAAGAAATAGGGCATGCAGTATTCCTTGTAATTCAACCATTAGAGCTGGGAGGGAACGAGAGAGGCCATCTACATTTCAAATATGCCACACCAATTTAATTGCAGCAACCAAACAGGTTTTTATTTTGGCTTTTGTGATTTTGTTGTTGTTGTGGTGGTGGGGTTTTGTTTGTTTTTTGTTTTTTGGTTTTTTTTTAATTAAAAAGGCTTCAGGTTAACAACTCTTGCATTTTATCACATAGGATGACAGATACTCTGAAGAACTGAAGTTAATAAGCAGACACTGTATTTGAATCGACTTCAGTTTCCAAACTAATTGCCAATTCTCAAGAACATCTCAAGGTAAGAAAAACAAGGAGAAAACAGCAAGGCTTGTACTGGAGTTTTTTCAAAGATCTGGGCTGACAAATTTTAGACATCCTAAACACTATCTTAACATGTTCCTTTGCCAGCAGCCAAGGAACCCAAGAGCACCGTGACTGTGAAAAATGCATAGAAAATAGCCAGAGATGTTAACTTGGATGGCATAAAATTCCCTGCAAGGCATTCCTAATCATTAATCTTATTTAAATATATATGACTAGTACGCCTAGTCCCTCTCTCTTGCATTTGGACAGACTTTATGCAACAGAATTTGTGTTCCTTAGCTAGTATTTCCCAGTATGTCCTTTGTTTCAGAGACATGTAATTGCTCTGAAAAGAGTTTGGTTTGTGAGGGTAGAGCTGCATTTTAAATATTGATTACTGGACAGATTTTATTGAGACCAGCCCCAAATGTGTGCTAAGGGCAAAAAAAAGGATATTTTTACAGAACTCTGTCTACAAGTACACGATGAGTATAAAGGGATTTGAAGATTTTGATTACCTGAAGACAGCAAATTGAAAGGAGAAATATCCTCTTATTGTGGATAAAACTCCAAAAACTGTGCTATCAATACAGTTCAGTAGGTCCTTTTTTCTTTTTGGTACTGGGATATTAATGAAAAGAGCAAAAATAGTCTCAAGACTGATCCTTCAGGTAAGACACTGATTACTTTCCACTGCTTGTTAGTTTTCTTACAAACTGTTGCCTGCCTTTAATTTGTGTTTTAAATTCTAACTTGGCTAGGTATGTGACTAGATAATATTCTTTTTTTTCCCCTTTCTTATTGTTCTGTCTGACAGTTTCTAAAACCTCTCAGCCTCAGTGTAAGAGCTGTATGTCACAAGGAATAGAAGGAACTTTCTGTGGGGAGAGTGTATTCATTGTCTATAATACCCTATCATTTCCAGATCATTTAATATGGGTCAAAAGGGGAATGCCAGACTACATAAACCCTCAGCACAATGCAGGTCAGCTTCTGTGTTCCACAGTTTAAATGACATGCCTGTCCTCTCTTCCTCCAGTTTTTCTTTCCAGTCATATTTTTCCTTCTCAATGAAGGGAATGGCTAATTTAAACTTACGGAAATCTCTCTTGCTTTCTCCAGGCAGATCATCTAGGACAGGCAGATTATATAACACTTCAAATACGTGCTGGTGCCTGAGAGACAGGAGCTTTACATTGCTGAAAACTGGATATCCACACTGCTACACCAGCTCTACATTCTGCTTACATATTTACAGGATACCAGGAACAGTAAGGCAGAAGGAAGCAAATATTTGTTGTTATCAATACACACTCCATGTTAACTACAGGTAGAAAATTAACACATAAAAAGAGATGTTGCTTTTGGGAACTAATTGGAGGAAAGTTCCTAGCCATGTCAACAGCTTCATGTCAGAAGTAACAATCTTGTAAAGAGTGCCAAACTCAAAGGCACATTGCTATTCATTTAGCTATATCCTCTAGCTCCAAGAATTAGAAAGGCTGCATAGGTTTTGAAAATGCCCAATCTTAATGTAGACCAGTGAAAACAGGTTTCACAAACTCAAAATAAAATGAAATTGTTCAGTATTTTAACGAATGATGTTGCAAAGCTAATGGCAATGAAAATAAATAACAATAATAATCATAATAACAACAGCAGCAGCAACAACCACCACTCAGCTTTACAATCCTTTTCCATCAAAGATCTCCAAATTATGTGGGAGCAATGAACAGAAATAATTGACATGCTGACATTTTGAGAGACATAAGAAAAAGCTTGGGAAATTAAAGCACTGCCCAGCAGAGCAGTTCTGACTACATCACTAGCAAGTGTTCCACTGAATATGAACACATTTCCAAGTGAAATGCAGGCTATTTGCTGTATTTCCACATAACTGAGGTCGATTCTTGAATAACAACAGGTCACACATCATATTCCCGCTGCATTTTCTATTTGTGGAGGACTTCAAATAGTGAAGTGAGAAGTGAAATTTCTGAACAAACATTCAATCCTTAGACCTGAGAGCACTTGATTACTTGTTAAGTTGGACACCAGTTTATCTTCAAGGCCTGCTTTTCAATAAGCAAAGGTTGCAGGTTTAAAAACAGAGAATACTTTGAAACTGGGCTGTATATGCTTCTCCCTATCTCTCTTTTCCACATGAAATATAAACGACTGCTCAGGGGACTATTCAATTAGAAATCAGAAAATCCAAGCTTACTGTACTGAAAATACTTCCACTACACTTGACATGCTTCAAGCTTTTAACAGGTAACAAATATGACATCAAATAAAATAAGTAACATACATCCAACTAACTGCAATTACTCTGCAAGTAATACAGAGCTTTGCAACACAAGATCTTGCATTGGTACACCCTAGGTCTCTCCTAGTGGGATATTCCTTTGCTTCATATAGCAACAGTGATTTCTGAAGTGTCACTTCTGTCTCTTCTTACAGATAGCTATGATCCCTGGCAAAAGCAAGCCAACACAAGGCATGCAATAGGTACAAGCATTACAAAGGCACTGTATAGTCAACTTCTTGTTCTAACAGGTGTCTGCTCAGAACCCACTGCACTAACCATCCTGTGAGCTTTGATCACAGTCCACTGGATAGGCTGTACATTAAAGGGATAATTCATAGAACAACAGAATGTTCATCTCCAGAAAACATGGGTCCCACTGATGTTTATTAATGCTGTAGGGTATTCCTAAAGTGAACTACACTGAACTGAAATCTATATGAAAATCAGATCCCATTCCCCTACATGACTGAGAACAGGATTTGGCCTCCTGCATCTTCTGTTGACAAAGGACAATTGAACTGTCAGGGCATATTCATAACACAAATGCAAGCCACAGCCATCTGTGCAAAGAGCTGGAATTGGTTTGCAGGAACTGAATGTAGCAAAAAAGCTGAGTGTCCTATCGTGCTAGAACAGAAATGCAAGTGTCAAAAGGAGCTGGGTGCATACACAGGGGCAGACTGGCCTAACAGACTACCTGGAATATGCAAGGATGCAAGACATTTCCTTGACTACTGCCTAGACAAAGCATAAGGCTCCAGAACAGGCAGCTGTGCTTTGACCTTCTCATCAGCTACACAGGCTGACATGATTGCTGAGTGAATCTGACCAACACTCACTGATACCAGTACTCAAGACAGTAAGGCACAATATAAAATTTCTATAACGCACTACTCTAACACATAATCACATCTCTAGGGATCTGGGAGCTTCTTCTACTCTGCTTTCCTTTGTTCTACCCATACGCTATTTTAAACTACTGCTGTTAGAAAGAAAAGAAAAAAATATCAAGACCTGCTTGTGCATTTTGATCAGAGATCTAAAAAAAGCTTACAGCTTCAAAAAGCTGTGAGAAGACGCATCAGAAGCTCAGCAAGGCTATATGTGCACATTTTGAAGGGGCAATTTAAAATTTTTGTTTTAGTTCAATCAAGTCTTCCAAACATATTATTTTCACTAAATTTTGCCTGAACGATAAGTCTGAAGCAGATACACATGGAGATAGCAAGACATGAAGATACACAGTCCCCCAAATTCTGAAGTTTTCGAAGTATTTGGCACTTTACTAGCTGGGGTTTGTAGACAATGGTTATGTCTTTACCATAGCCAGTGCTGGGACTGGACACTGTCGTGGACCTAACCAAGCTTTAATGGCCAGCACAGCTCAGCCTAGGCTGTACCTGAAAGCCTCGGTCTTCTCTGATGGGTCTAAACAGGTCTAAATACTGCCACTGATCCTGGGAGGCCAACTAGCTGCTTCAGAGCTAGGAAGGTTGACCTAGTTCACTGCAAGGCAGGTTATGTCTGCACTGAGCAGGCACAGAACAGCCCTATGAGCAAATCAGTGCCACACCTTATTCTACCATTCAAGAAGTTCTCCATGCACAGCAGCTTTAAACAATGATAAACATTAGAGACAGCCCCTTATCCCATTCCGTTAAAGATTTGTTGGACACTTCTGAAGGTGTGAGGACAGTTGCAAGGAAAGCTCTTCCTAACATTCTCCAGGGCTGGATTTGCTGTGAGAAAGCAATATATATACACTAATCAGATTATAAAATACAGACATTAAACTAATCTTTAAGTTATCCTGTCCATATTTCTAAAAAGGAAGTTTTTCTCCATTCTTTCTCAAGTGTTGTGTTTAGTGTAATTAAAAGATTTTTCAAGGCCTCAGAAGTTTTACTTCTTTACAGAAAAAAAAAAAAAAAAGTACCACACCACAACTGATCTCTCTAGGTATTTTTCCTGATATTTACTAAAAAGTCTTTTATTCACCATATCCCTCTTTGCACACAGGCATTACATAAGTATATCTCCCCAGTCCATGTGATGCCCAGTTACACTCTATCTCTTTCCTAATCTTCCTTCAAACTCATGTTTAAAAATCCCTAGCATCCACACAAAATACAAAGGTAAAGCAAATAGACAAGCAATACCTTCTATATAGAAAGCAGCCGTTATCTACTGACAAAAGGCATTAGAGCTGCTTTCCTTTTTGCAGGAACTCATTGTGCTTTTCCTTACATAATGGTACAGCAATCCTGTGCCTGAATTGGACCACAAAAATTATTTGTTAAGAGGCTTTGCTTTTCAAGCATATTCTAAAATGTCAACAGATTACAGTACATTCAGACACTCAATAGTTTTTCCTTATACACGAAAAACCTCACCCAATACCTTTCATTCTAATACCTTTCATTCTAATACCTTTCATTTTAATTAGGAGACATCCACACACAGCTTATGTAGACAATGCCCTATTTCTACTACACATTGCAGTCTGCAGCTTTATAATCCACATCCAAAACATTCACAAGGAAACTTGTCTTGAGATCAAGGCACCAAAGCAACATTCATCAAGTAAGGGTTCAGCCACTCATGCTGCCATGAGAATCTGGTGTGACCTGGGCAAGTAGTCAGTGACATTTGGGCACTAAATGGTTCCTAGCTTCTGTGGGTGTCAGGCTTGATTTTGGCCTCTCTTCACCTCAGTTCTTCAAGGTTTGGTCTCTCTTCATCTCAGTCTTGCAAGTTTTGGTCTATCTCAGTCCTGCAAGTGTGCAATAAATCAATGCTTTTGGCATGCACTGTGAAAATAAGTGAACAATCACTCAGGCAACCTATGGCACATACATGTAAAGTGGCCATTTCCTAATCTGATAAACAATTACTTAAGGCAAACATCTACCTCTTCTCCACAATTTTTGAAGACAGAGCCATGCATCTGTGCTTTCCCTACACCAAAATTCTTTAAATAGTCTCTTTACCCTGACTTTTACAAAAAGAAGTTAGTCTAAAAAGGTAGCAGTCGTCATCTGTTCTGCCTCCCCATTTTAGCTATCATAGAAGCTTTTCCTTCCTTTGGAAATTAAAAAACTAAGCACTCTAGAATTACATGCTGCATCAAGTAAAAATAAAAATACCACAACAGAGGAAGTATGCAACACAGTTATTTCTTCATTTGAATGAATCACATTGGAGATACACAGTGAAAATTATTTGGCAGCAGATTTAAAGCAAAAGCTGAGCTTTTTTGATTAAACTGTATTATTACTAAGTAAAAGAAGACAGTTATTTAATACCTTCTTGATGTAAACTTCACAAACTACTGTTACATTTTCCGACATTGTATGTGGTCAGTATTTCTATTCCCTAGATAATTTAACTCTTTTCAACTTCTGTGCATGTAATACAAATGAAATTCAAATCAGCAGCTTTCAATCAGATGTATTTTTTTTGAATGTGGCAGTCTAACACTAAAATAGGTATATGAATGCAGTCTAGCGGAACATAAAGTACATTGTTTTTAATGGATTCACTGGAAAAAAACTAAAACCACTGTGATCACTTCATTCAAATTATGATTAAGCAAGTGAAGATTTGGCTAGATTGTTAGAATGGAAGTAGAAGAGATCAACCACAGATTAAGGTAAGACTATAGCATTAAGAAAAGACCGTGTTCAGTATGTTTTGCAAAAGACCACAACACATCTCTTCTGACCGTAGAGCATTTTCCTTTATTCTCAGCAAGATCATCCAAAATTTAGCTAATATTAAACCTCAGGCAGTGCTATAGTACCAGACATTTTAATTAACGACTTACTTGTTCCTAATAATTTGGCTGAGGGTGAACAGAGCTCATTTTTAAAGGAGCCAAGATTATCATGTGTAAGAAGAAATAGTAGGTCACTGTAAATAACATCTGCACACTTACTGTAAATCATTTTGGTGACAGAAGGTACTGCCATGCAGTCTGATTAACATCACCAATGAAGCACAGCCAATTTTGATATGTTTGTATGACAGATTGCTGTTATTAGTCAACATTAGAATGTTTGATGTAGTTGCATAGGGCTCTCAGCCCCCAAACTCCTTGTTTTGTATTCTCAAAAAAGCATCTCTGTAAAAAAATTAAATTGACACAAGAAACAGAGGTGAGGATTTTATTTCACTTGCATCATGTAAAGTTCAACTTCAAGCCACATCTTGTGTAACTCATCTTGAAAATCAAATTCTTGTGCCGTATTCTGAACGTCTGCCTTCATCACCAGGGTCTGCAATCAGAACTCAACCAACACCTATGCTTTGCATGATGCAACATTGAACTGAGCCCTTCTCCTGCTGAGCTGGAATAACTACGAGCAAGATCTTCCTTTGCTTCAGGAATATATTCAATTTTCTCCAGCAGGAGAACACCTCTCTATTCCCTGCTGCAGAAGCAGAGCCACTGGGCAGAACGCAGAGGAGTGTGTATCTGTGTCCTTGAACACAAAACAGCTTTGAAAGGTTTGCCTGTTTTTTTTTTTTCTTTCTCTTGGACCCAGTTTTAAAGGCACAGAAAGGCACAGGATTCATGTCTGGGCATAGAGCAGGCGGTAAGGGATACACATCATAAACACTAACAAAGTAGCTTTGCTTTATGTACAGATCATTGAAAGGAGGCTGTGGCAATTCTGGTCCCATTCTGTTACTGGTTTTAAGCCAACAGTGATGTAAGGTGCAGGTTCTAGTCTGGGAGACAGGAGGCATCCATGAAAGACTTTCCATGAAAGGCATTCCTTGAAAGCCTGGCTTAGACTTGTGGGCCAAAGAGCTGTATTTCAAGGAATTCAGCTGCTTCTTTCTGAAGACATGGAAGATTAGAAACAGTGTTTTTAAATAAAGAATTTGGGAGTCAATAAGCAGACAATAGTTACATGCACTGGAAGGCATTGCTGTGCAGACTTTCCTAGGGCTGGCAAAGCAGGGGACATAACCAAGAAAGTCAAGTAGTAAAGGCAGTATGAGTCCTGAACACTACAGCTGGATTTGCTACCAAGATTTGCATCATTCCATATTCCTCTTCCATTTCATTTTTCATGCTATCTCACCTGCTTTGAATAAATAATGAACTATTGCCTCAGATACTTATTTTTACATACCTCTAAGTAAGAGTCCAGCAAGCACTCCCAATCACTGTACAACCCATCTCTAAGAAGGCTGATATATACTGCCTGCTTCTCTTTAACAAATTCCTTTTCTTTAAAAGCTGTGAACCTAATAGCTATTTCATACTGAGCCCCCTATCGCCCTGGAAATCTCCAGTGACTCAGACAGAAGTAAATGATCTGAGTGGATATTCCTGCCGCACCACCCAGCTCTTGCTTTTCCCTCTTCTGTTCCAAATATTCAATTATTTGATTCCCTGTGTTTTAACTCACTAACCACTTTCCTAGATTTCTAGTTCAGAAGAGGAAAAAAGGCAGTATAAAACACAAATTTTTGCGAAAGTAGCAACCTATGTAATTCTTCCCAATGACGGGCTTTTCCTATTCACTAGCAGCCCATTTCTGTTCTTCCTAATTTAGTTTCTTTGCCTAAACCTTCTGGCCAAGGGCTGCTGCAGACAGGATCCACCCCGTGTCAGTATCTCAGCCCTCCAGCCAGGCTGTGGTAAAGGCCAGCCCCTTTGTTGACAAGTACATTCCAAAACAAAACAAACCATCATTGAAATCCATACTTTGTCCCAGCTTCCAGCCACGTTTCTGAGTTTCCCATGTTGGTGCCTCTTGGCCTGACAAGCAACTGGAATAACCCGGGCTCCCATTGCCAGCTTGCCCTGTCTGTGACAGCAGGAGAGTCATCCATCCTCACAATTAGCTCTGAAACATGACCACGCTTTTTAACACTTGGAAGACGCCTCCAGTCTCTGCCTTGGCTTCAGAAGAGACAACTGGATGGAGCAGACTGACCCAGATACTGATTCGTCTGGTATTGAAGCTGCACATCCCAGTACACGGAGGGGGGAAAAGGAAGAACACAAATAGACACATACACTCTATCTAACCCCTTAGGATCTCCTTTACTCAGTTTGTCCAGTGACGGTGACAGAACATCAGTGCGTGAATTGAACCTTAAGAAGCACTCAGTGAGGCAAACAAGTGGTAACAATGCAGGGAAGGCAGAGTGCTTGACCAGTCTTTCTAAACCTCTTCACAAGCCATCTTGTATTCGAGGGAAGTCAAAGCCTTCACCTGTATGAGTGAGGAAGAGGGGAGAGGCAGGGAACAAAACCGAAACATATGTGACTCACAGGTACTGTGACACCACAAATGATTACAAAAGCATCACATATTTGACTCCTAAAGTGCAGGATGCACAGCAAAATCAATAAAGCAAAAGGGATGAGGGAAACAAAGTATTCAGAAACACATGGACATGGATCAATGAGTTAATAAATTGGCCTTGCAATGTTGGACAAAGGTTATTTGCAAGGCATCTCTGATAAACTGAAACGCTAGTGAGAATCTGCATTTCCTTTAATTGTGCCTTATCCCTAAACTAACATCATCCCTTTCTCTGTTACTGATTTTTCTTGGGCCATCCTTTTTCTGTACAGAGATGCAAAGTAGCACTGACAAGATTAAATCAAGCACCTGCTTTTAAGTAAGCTATTAGAAACACTCTAGGGATGCAGGGGGTGGGGAGTATAAACACTGTCTGTTTGGCTGTAGTACAACAGCAGCTTTTCTTGCTCAGTAGTACACTTACAGAGATGGCTTTTCTGGATGAAGAATTAGTCACAGAATTACTTCCCATACTACAGAGTGATAAAGACGACTAGTGGAATAATTACATTATGCTGTAATTATATATAGTAACCAATTGTCACGGCAATACTCTGGAAGTACTTTGAATTCTAAACACTCTGTGTATTTCTCAGGCAGCTGTTAAGGCCTTTCCTTTATTGATAATTCCAAGCCTATGACTTATCAGCATATGACAAGTGAAACCCAAGTGCACAAGCAGTGATCCCTCCATGACAGCTCTGTGGAGAATTGTTCCAGACACCTTTGCATCATTCTCAGGGCTGGGAGCACCCTGGGTCATACTGCAGAGGCATTCAGGTCAATCAGGATAAAGACATCCCAGGGGACACCTCTTCATGGTGGGCTCAAAGTTGGAAAGGCAGCAGAGGCTGGGAAGAAGAGGAGACATGAGGAAAGACAAGGCATCATAGTATCTTTGAGGGAATTTAGACAGAAGCACTGCAACCTGCAATTCAACCAGAAACCAGATACATCAGACAGACTTGGTTCGGGAACCAGAATGGCAAGGAAACTTTATATTTGATTGGGTAGAAATAAAAAGAAGCAAAAGGTAAAAATCAATATTTCTGTCATTGTCTTTCTTGTCCTCCTTACGATTCTTTAAGCAAGTCCTGTCTTAGTTAAGGAAAACCAATTCCCTCTTTTTGCACTATGTCTCTACAGTGGAGAAAAGTTAACATCAATTATAAACAGCATTAAAATATCAGTCACAACTACAGGC
The DNA here is from genome assembly GCA_026261815.1 of Monarcha castaneiventris obscurior. Lineage (NCBI taxonomy): Eukaryota > Metazoa > Chordata > Aves > Passeriformes > Monarchidae > Monarcha > Monarcha castaneiventris. The sequence continues at coordinate 49,088,774 of JAMPIT010000230.1, read as the reverse complement.
TTGTAACCCACTCCATAACCACAAACTGGACATTTGATGTGGAAGCTGCTTGATATAAAAGGACGCAAGAGAGCAGATAAAAATCTGCATCTGTTTACACCAAAGATGCATCTCCACTTATTTTTGAGTACAGTCCTCTCAGGATATTTATCCAGACTAATCAGATTAACGTATCTATGGACTGTCCTGTATGATGGATTGTCTGAATTTCTTACCTAACATTTGCATGAAATGTGGTGGCTGGTTTGTCTGGAGGTCAAACAGGAGATTTGATCTGAAATCTTGTTTGCACTTTCTGTAGTTCAAAGGCACAACTGTTTGAAGTTCCTCTGAAAAGCACACATTCACTGTAGCAGTTGCTCACCTGGATGGGTACACATAGCTAAGTGAAAAGCAAACCAGCTCTCTAAGTATGAAGATTCTTATTTTCCATGAAAAACATAGTGTTATGCCTTGCAATGCACATATCAGCAGTTAGGAAAATGCAAGACAAATAATTACAAAGAAAAGATAGTGTACAGTTTAGAATTGTCAGTTTATTGAATATTTGGAAAACATTGCCTAAGATCTGAATCTATGAATCAGATATATATTGATGCAAAAAATTAGGACATACTGCTTTTTCCCTATTATTTTTTGCTTTTGCTGTGTTCTTTAGAAATCACCAAAAGAATCATAATATGGTTTGGGTTGGAAGGGACCTTAATGACCATCTAGTTCCAACCCCTCTATCACTGGCAGGGACACCTTCCATTACAGCAGGGTGCTCAAAGTCTCGTCCAACCTGGCCTTTAACACTTTCAGGGATGAGGCATCCACAACTTCTTTGGACAACCTATTCTGGTGCTTCACCACCTCCACAGAAAATAATTTCTTCCCAATATCTAATATAAACCTGCCCTCTTTAAAGCCATTACTCTTGTCCTATCGATTCATGCCCTTGTGAACCTCTCCCTCAGGAGACGAATTTTTTATTTTGGACTCTCCAGAGGCCTATCTGATTTGAGGGAAAAAAATCCTGGAACAGTATTAGTGGCAACAATCAACTCAATATGCCAATACTGAAGAAGGAATGTTGGTATCAAGATTCAAATTAGGCCCATTCTTATACCAAATTTTTGAACAAGATTTAGTCTATCAATTGTCAAATTTACCAATAAAGTCATTAAAATTAACTACAAGCTCTTTCCACAACAGATGCAAATCACATCAGGTCATATTGAACTGGTTATTAAAAGCATGTGGAAGAAAAATAACCCAATGATTGTAAAATCCAGTTTTCCTTCTAGACTATTTATTATTGCAGATTAAAGAGGTTTTAAAAGGAAGCAAATAAAACAATCACCTGTTCTGTTCTGTTTACATTTAATGATTAGAGTTACAACTTGAAAACCATATGCCTGGATTCTTTCTTCAGAGTCAAGCTGGTTTCATCAAGGTTACAGAAGCATCTTAACTGATCATCCAAAAAGGAAAACAAAACATTATCTTCTAAAAGAAAAGCTTTTTCTCAGTAGGTACTCATGATGAGCTCAACCCAGAAAACATTTTTGTTGTTATTCTTAAGTGACGCATTTATGTTCCCACACAACTCTTGTCAAAATATGCTTTTTCTTCTTTTAGAAAATGGTGAATGACACCTCTCAGGTTTTTTTTTTTTGTTTGGTTAGTTTGTTTGGTTTCTTTTGTTTGAATGTTTTTGCTGTTTGGTTGTTTTTTAAATCATGCTGCTTTCAGATGGAAATTGGAATCAAAATAAAATGCACACAACCCCTATTTCCCACTTTTAAAAGCAGATGAAGATTTTAGTTAAATTCTAGGACAGGTAGGATTCTCCTGTCTCATCAAATTTAATCCAATGCCATCAGTGGAAGCATGTCATGATATACTTCTCACAAACTTTCTAGCATCCATTTAAAACCACTTCTGTCCCAACTACAATCCATGGATAATAACACACATAATTTGCACCCTGATTTTATTTGAATCTTAAATTTGGACCTTAAATGAAGACTTTTTTATCCTCTCACTTGTGTTTAACCCTTTATATATTTATTTTACCTTTATTTCATTAGGCTAAACAATACAAGCTCTTCTGGCCTTTTCTCACAAAACAGGCTGTTGAGCACCCTGCTTATTTTACCAGGTTTTTTTTGGCCTTTTTCAGGCTCAAGTTCATGTATTTTGGAGACGGGTTTTCAGAGATGCATGTGGTGTTCCAGGACAGCATGAAACCTTCTACAGTGGCCCTGAGAGAAATCCTGCTGCTGCCCGTGAAGCCTTCCTTCATTAGGGGATCACCTCTGCTCCTGCTGCTGTCATATCGCAGAATGACACATCTCCAGTGTCATTAGAACTGAATCTTCTCCTGCACGTGTGATTGTGAGCCTGAGCTCTGTGATATGTGGATATTGAGTCTCCTGACCCAGCTCTTCTGTTCAAAGTAGGATGGTAACAGGAGGTCGAGCAGGTTTATTGTCCAGTGTATAGCTGGCACTTTCTGATAACAACAGTGATTTTCACTTCCATGTGTTTCTTCCCATTAGCCAGCGTGCTTTTCCCCAACTTCCCCTCTTGTCCTCTTTCCCAAAGCTTTAAGCAGGTTTTGCTTTGCCATGGAGTGTTATCTTCAATAACCATGCTGTCCTCATGACTTCTTCATCTTTCTGGATTATTTTTGGTAACTAAAGTACCCACTGCTACATGTGGAGCTGACAGAAAAGAGCTCTAATTCACCTGTAGTTTTGCTCATAATCCCTCCTCCTCTTCCATGCTTCACACTTCTTAGTTTCCTTTTGGAGTTCACATGGTTATAATTTGAAGTCTTTCTTGTCTTTCACCTTTTGCTTAAAAACTAGTTCCAGGTAGAAGTTTTTAAGAAAAAAGGGATGAAAATCTGCCTTCTCTTCGTTTAGCGCAAAAGCTCCTCTACAGATGGCCTTCTGTTTTCAGGTTCTCGAGCCATTTTCCTTTTGAAATACAGTTACAAAAGATTTATAAATAAACCCCAACACGGAAGTGCAGTACAGAACTTACAGACTCACTGTTCATCTCTACAGTTCACCAGTCAACTTCTGATCATTCTATCCGGAAATTACTGTGACCCCCACATGTACCAGAAATGTTCTACTGTCTACCAGAACAACACTGAAAATACCACATCATCTCTTTTCTTCAGAGACTGCATGCTGAAATATTATCTGCCATCCACCAATCAGCTATACCTGGGTTTTACCATTTAAATTGCATTTTTTCCCTCATGCCCAAAAACATGAGTAACAATCAGCTGACCTTATTTTTAGTTCATCATAAACATACAAAATAATTTCACATTAACATTTTTTTCTTTTCAGTAACGTAATATTTCTATTTAATCCTTGCCTGCCACTTCGCCATATTTCCAGTAAAGATGTAAAAATCTATCTGTATAGCAATAATAATTGGCTTAGTATTTCTCTTTTGCTGTCAGGTTTCCCGTACAATAGTCAACAAAGCATTTCAGTTACTCCAATTTTCTAGCTGGGTTACATATGTTGACCAACTACCACTCCAATCCACATATTATTGTACTTCCCTATGTTCCATGCTCTAGCCCCCAATTTTTGTCTTTATCCTTTACTAAATAAAGCAATTTTATATGCTACAGAAATATGAATATGCTCATCTAACCACATTTTGCATTTAAAAATTAACTGATTTACTGGTTGAACTCAGTAGCTAGAGATAATGTTGATCACTTCTCTTTGCCAAGCCCTTCTGTACTTCATCATCATCTCATAACTCATTTTTATTCATACAGTGAAAGAGAAAATAAACCATTTTATTTTTTTTTCCAAATCTAAGCACTGAACTGAAGTCAAACAGCTACAATAAAATAATAATAATAAAAAAATCTCTGACTCTGACTCTACCCTTACTCTAGAGTATAAAAGCTTCTATAAAAAGCTTCTTTAGCTTACTCTGGATTCAAGTGCTGAGTTAGTAAGGTGGCCAGTTCTGTCTATTCCCCTTAACTTTCAGCAGCTCCCATTTTAAAAAGCTTTTTTATTTACTTTGTATGATTTTAAACCAAACTGAGAAATTTATTAAGAAAGTGCCACATAATTCATTTCAATTAAGTCTACTTTTCAAGAGAAATATATGAATTTTGTGAAACATAAAACCTGTGGTTTTATCTTGCAAATCAGGTTTGCTTTAAATTTGTGATAGTAATACAAAAGGTAGTTGCTAAATATTTACTAACTGCTGAAAAGTAGGTAGATGACACTGTATGTTTCTAAATTGGATACTCACATCAGCGTGTGACAAGCAGACTTCAAAAACTGTCTTATCTGTCAACACAGCAACTGGAAGAGACCTCCTGTCTCATCACACATGCTGCCTGCAGTCCTAGTTAACTACAACCTAAGCACCCTTCCACTGAATCATCAAATACCAAGGCTGGGCTCCCTACACTCAGGCACATAATTTGGGGTTGAAATGTGTGGGATTTCATAGCCTCACCAAAGTAATTTTCAAGGATGGGTGCCATTTAGAAAGCATGTCTGTGTACGTCTCCACTCATTATTACACAAATACATTTAATGAATGCATTTTTGAAGGTGCAGTTTCAAAATCTGGCTTTCTCATCATGTTTTAATTCCATACCTCAGACAAAACTCTCAACAAGAAAGGCTCAGGAGCCATTATTTTAAAATAGTGAATCATTGGAAGCAGTGAGAAAAAAAGATAGGAGAGTGGGATGGCTTGCAGCGAAAAGCAATAATCTATGAACAGGTAACAGGACTGGACCTTACAGTACCTTTTGTGCAACTTCTTTACAAGTGAATTTAACTAAAAGAGAGGCAGTGTAAACACCAGTTATATGATTTGGGGACAGCCCCTCTTTACAATTTTTTCCAGAATTTATTAAACCATATCAGATTTACCCTAACCCTTCAAAACATCTTGAGTTTGCCACTAAAGTACATCACATAAATGATAAACAGTGCTCCCTAAGGGACCTTAAACTTTTCACACTATTTCATTCCCAAAACTAACCAGTCCACCACACTTTCCTCCTGCCACGGGGAATTCTGAGCTATCTGAAAGCATCTATAAGCTGTCAACACAGACTTAAATTTTTCACACTATATAGAACCAAGTTCAAGAAGAACGTGTCAAAAAATGTCAAATGCAATTATTCTTTCTCAGATCACTTTCATTCTCTACCTACGATGAATTTACTCAAACTTCAGGTCTGCAAGGCATTCAGACACAGCACTGACACATCAAAACATTAGACAGGGCTATCCTGTATTCTGTACAGGACACAACCACTGGACAATCACTGACTTTCACTCTTAGCACCATGTAATCTATTTCCCTGTACAAAATCCTGAAAGCTTCACTATTTGTCATAAATCTGTCTTAAATAATTTGTCTTAAATCAGCTGAGAAGTTCACAAATTTATCAATTACTTCCTTTTATTAACCCCAAAGACAAACTGGGATCTTACCATGGCTTTTGGCCTTCTCTCTGCATATGGCTGGCTTGGGGAGGACCCATCCTGAAAATCCTGTCACAATCAGAGAACTGCCATTGACTTGGATGGGAACAGCACTTCAAACCAGGACACTGCTGCATGGCATTACATTTCATTTGGAAGCCTGGTGCTAAGGACTACAATCAACAGTTCATCACAAACTGCAGTCTATTGGAACAAACCAATTATTTCTAATGAAAAAGTGTTTGGAAAGAGTTTTCAGTGAAGCAAGAAGGTTGTTTTGCACTTAAAGCACTGAAACTCTGAAGGTTCACAGCTAGGAGGGTGCTCTTTTGTGGAAGGGGAGCAAAGCAGAAATAAACTGAGTCTGGCCACAACCAGCTATTTGCACTTCAGGGCATGTGAAAATCCACAGAAATGGTAAAACTGGAGGGGAAGGCTGTCTCTTTTGGCTGGACTGTTTCTAACTGTTCCTGGATCATGGGAATGGCTCTTTGGCAGTCACTGTGTGCAGCCCAGGGCTGCAAACCACAGCCAGGGCGGTCCAATGAGGGTGGCAGAAGGACTGAAGCATATAGAAACTCAATAAGTAAAGGAAAGGCATGTGCTTGAATTCATAACTGCCTGGGGAGAGCAGGAGTTGGCTTGTCCAAACACTCAACAAATTACAAAAAATATTTGAAAATTTCTCCCCACCCCTATCCAAGATCAAGCCAAACATACTTTTAAGCTGAAGTATGTGTGAGTTGATTCCACTGTTGATGAGAAAAATGTCCCCTGCAACACCCTGCCCCTCAGACCACACCACACTTGCTCAAGGTCAGGTGGGATCAGAGCTCTTTTGGAATCGCAATGGAGCTTTTAAGAAGGAAAAACACTTAAAGGAGTGTCAGATGACCTCAACCCTCTCTCTTGTTTTATCTTATGAGTGGGAGAATATAATGAAGGTTGAACTGTGGTATTCACAGTTTCCTCCTCCCATATGGCTCATTTCTAGTCTGGGATGAGCTCAGGATATCAAGAATATAATCTTATTGAGGAAAAGATTTTTTGAATCATTCCAGAGACCTTTCCCACATTCAGCTGTAAAAGCAACTGTTGGTACCTGATCAGAAATGCACTTCTGCAGGTATGTTAGGTACTCATTGGTACATTTATTTGCTCCAAAAACCTGCAAAAAATACAGAACATGCTCCAATGCTTGAGTGTGCTCCACTACCGTACCTGTTAATATTTCCATTAGGAAACGTATCTTAAAGTCCCAAAGACTGTTAACTGGTTTGCTGAGTTCTGGTAATGTTAACTAGCAATTTATGGTGAATTGCCAGTTCCTTACTTGAAGGGTTATTACCAATTAACTGCAAAGTAAATGCTTACTGAATTAGTTGTTTCAATTGGGCTAAAGATTGTTGGGACACATTATACATTACAACAGGACCTGCTGCAGAATTCAGACAAAATAGTCTTAGCACCTGTAAATTTACTGCAAACACATTCAAATTTCCATGGAAGTTCATCACATTTTTAGCTCCTTTTATGATTTTTTTATTCTTCAACAGATGAATCTCCCATCAAAGCTTAGTCAAGGATGGAATAAACATATTTAAACTCCCATTTTAAATGCAAGCGAAAAGATTTTTAAAAAACCAAGCAAGAAACCTCCACCAAAACCAACCACCCCGCACTCCTTCCTAATAAACCAAAAATCTTACTTTTAGATTAAAGAAATATGGTGTCCATGTGTGTGTGCTTATTTTATCCCAGTCACTTCTTCACAACTGCAAAAAAGTGACAGCAGATTTAATTTGCTGATTTGTCTGGGAAATGTTTCTATTTCTACCCAGTTCTCTTTCCTGCTCTCTGCTCCTACCTTTATTTTTCTCTCTTAAAATGCTTACCCTCTCCTAACTTTTTAAAGAGTCTCTGCTTTTCTTCTCAGTTTCCATTCCTCATTTTCCTCTCCCCAACATTTAATTTTTCTCTCTTAACTCATTTCATCACATAGGGGACTGTTTCCATTTCTAATTATAACTCCAAATCTATTTCACTTATGGAACTTCTATTATTTTTTAATCAAAGACCATCATAGCTTCTTCAACTGAAGGGACTCCAACAGCACACCAGAATGCAAACTAACTCAGTCTTAAGACTGGCCAGATTTCAGCTGATTTTCCTGCACATCAGCTTATCAAAGCTTCATCCAAGACCTGTTTGCTGGACTCTCTATTGAGCACTCATGGAAAACAGCAGAATTGAAACAGAAAAACAGAGCTTCAAATGCTTGCTGATGACAGAAAACAGCAAGGATCCAAAAGTATATTACAGTCAGAAAAATAAAAAGAGATGGTATGAAGAAAGGTAAGTATGAGAAACACTCCAGTTTGCAGAAATTTCCCTGCCTGGCTGTAATTAAAGCTGCCAGAACTGGAGTTCTTTCATTCCCCTTCACCCCCTGTAATGGTATTATTCTGCCACTAATATCTTCTTTCAAAAATGGCATCTTAAGTTTCCTCCTGGTATATGTGAATGTAACTTTTACCATCTTGCATTATTTCAGAGTGTAGCTATAAAAACAAACCTTGTATTTTACATATTTTGACCAACTCAAAATTCAATTAGTAAAAATAACTATCTGTGCTCCAGAAGCTGCACTTAAATTTTCCTGTTGGACTCTACCTCTGTCTAGGTTTATAAATTACCTTACACTTCCATGGCTCGGTGAACTAACACATGCAAGTTTAAATTTGGCAGCTTTAGCTCATGCTTTGTCTCACTGTAAAGCTACAAGAGCATTTAACTTCTCTGCTTGGACAATATGTATAATTTTCTCTCTTTTCCATTTGGTGGCTGGTAGAGCACTCATCTATCTGTGTGAACACAAACAGAACAAATCCAACACTATTCCATCTGCACTGTCAGCCTTGGGGTCTTGTTACTGTATTTCTGTAAGTGAAGTATAAGCACCACAAGAGCAACTTTACGGAAGGTTAAGTCATGCTATCCCTGGATCATGTATCCCAATTTATTGTGCCTTTTTAAGTTCATAGTTGTGTCAAAGATGAAGAAGCAAAGGTTATGGTGGCCTTGGTGAATCTGCTTCTGGAATGTGGAGGTGAGGGAGAATGATCCTGAGTAGTCCACACGCTCCTTTCAAAGCAAGGGAATGCCCTCCCCAACGAGAGTCCCCAAAAGCGTGTCAGAAGCATTCCTCCTCCTCCTTCTCCTCCTCCTCTGCTCCAGCCCACCTGCAAACCTTCCTACTTTGAAATGGGGAACATCTTTTCACTCTGCTTCTGAAATAAGAGCTGACTGCTCTTTGACAAAATGCACAATAGAATCATCTGCACAGGCTGAGAAGCTGCTTCTTAAAATACTTAAAAATTTTAACATCAGGATTTTGGTGATCTGTTTTCTTGGTTAGTGATCAGATTTGTGTACCTGTTGCTGGCCAGACTTGTGCTTTGGCTGGCTCGTGACCTGCCACACAAAAGAATCAAGTTTATAAAACCCACAGGACATTTGGGCTGAACTTGGGTTTGCAGCAACATTTGATGAGCCACGAAGTTGTGGGTTCTGCAGCTTTGCCAGAATCTGTTCTAATTCGGAGTCCACAGGCAAGAGCACTGAGCCCTGTGCTCTGGGAACAATTTTCTCTTAAATTCTCTAAAAAAAAAAAAAAAAACAAAACAACCAAAAAAAAGAAAAAAAAAAAAACCAAAGAAAAAAACCATTAATTCCATTTACATATAAAAGGACCTATAAACTGTCTTCAGCCTCTAGTACAATATCAAAATTGTCTCTTTTGTGTGAAGAGGCTTAATCACAAAATAACTGTTAAATTTCCTTCTCCAGATTAAGCTGTCATTGTTTAAAATATCTTTTCTTGTTCCTTGCACTAGAAATGAAGTTAATTCAATGCATTTCTATTTTTTAAGCTTTCCTGTTATTTTCTCCATCACAGGCTGACAGATCAGAGTAATGACTTCTTTCAGAGATTAACACCAGATTAAATTTTTTAAAACTCTTGAAAGTAACTCAAATGTCTAATGCAATATAGATTCTACCCTTTCCCTTCCTCGGGCCATAACCAATAGAAGGGAGAAATAAATCTTATACTGCAACATAATATTAAACTGAAATTGGATGCAAGACTAAAATACCACCAACATCATTTTTGTTATATGGTGCACTGTTTTCTTGCATATTCTACTGTCAAGTAGTTGAGCTTCAGCTAAAGCACTTGTAAGAAGAAACCAAGCAACTCGTAACCTGAAAAACTGTCTTTTCAAACCAAGGCAAAAGAAAGACAAACCATCTCTAATAAAAGTTTGATCTCTTAATTTCTCTATACTGTCTCAAAAAGCTAAATTACATGCAGCAAAATACTACAAAGGAAAATAGAGTAATACCTTTTTTTAAGGAATGAGAATTTGGCCAAATTCAATTCTCAGACCTCCTGGGTAAATTAGGGACTGACTCAGGCTCTAATAAACATACACAGTAGCTCTCAATGACCTCAAAACTCTCGGAATCTCAATGACAGTACAGAAGTAGGACTTAGCTGTTCCTTCAGGTTTAAAAGGAGTGATGTGCAACTCAGATATAAAGAACACACATTACTTAGAAAGATGCAGGCCTGCATAACTGAATTTGTTTTGACTTCCCCACCCCCTTCTTCCAAATCTCGTCTGCATTTAAACAGATACAGGTTTTTTTTAACCTGCTCCCTTAGTGAAAGCATAGAATGATCTAGAACCGGACAGAGATTTTTTGGGGATTGTGTTTTAAAGGCACATAAAGAACAGCACAAGAGTGCAGCAAGCCCAGAGTCCTGAAATCCTTTGCTTTAAGAAAGATTCTTTTCAACAAGACTTTCCAGACATTTTACACATATTAACTCAGCAGGACATAAAACATCTGTACAGGCTGTACATGCTTTTAGGCTGCAAATTGGATGGCATATGCCATATTCCACTGGCTTAGTTGTGCACATACCCCTGCATACCTATGGGAATGCTAGTCACCAGGCACAATCATTCCAATACAATCAGAATGGCAGTGAAAAGGTGGTTAATGTATGTTTATCCACTCTTTATCACAATACAAGAATTCAGAAGACTCAAATATAACTATCAAAAAGTAAAGCTCAACACAAAGAAACCATCCAAAGGACAGATTTTTCTTCACTGTAAACACTTGAACTAGAGAACACGTTGCCAAGGGTGTTTTTGTGTTTTTTTTTTTTTTTTTTTTTTTTTTTTTTTTTTTTTTTTTTTTTTTTTTGTTGTTGTTGTTGTTGTTTTTTTTTTGGGTACTTGCATTCTCATCTATGTACTGTGACCAAAAGGGAGTAGACTAGTTTTGGGGAAAATGAAATCAATCTATGAAGCTATTAAACACAAAGATACCACTTCTGACTTCAGAAATCTTTAAGCCATACATTAGAGGGTGATGGAAAAGTGTATCAAAGAAGCCACTTTTGTGCATTGTTTTGCTTTCAACAGTATTTTGAACTGGCCCAGCTGAATGAACCTGTGATGTGACCTAGTGTGACTGTCTGTCATGTTCACCTTTACAAAAGTGCCACCAAGCACAGAATCTCTTACAAATTTATGACATATCTGGAACACTGTGATATTGTTACTTTCATTTAGCATGACTAAGAAATCCACATAACCAGATTCACCTAGACAAGTCACTTGGAAACACAATCTTGACAAGACCTCTGACATACTGTTCAAGAATGGAACCATTTGTGAAAGCTCCTGTTGAATAATTACATGACTATGGCATACAGAAAGCTTCCAGTCTAAAATCCTAAATTGCATCTCCAGTCATATACAGTTTGAACTATTAATGACAGGACCACCTCAGACTTATAAATCGTTTGGCTTGATGAATCTCTATCTATGTTAAGACACTAAGGCTCTTTCAATAAATGTACATCAGTGGGAAAAAAATCAACTTGGATCTAAATCCAGGTGGCACTAGGCACCCTCATCACATCAGAAGCTGGACTGAGGTAGTCATAGCACTTCTTATACTTGTCAAAGATGTCTTCAGCAGAACATATTAAACAAGGGATTGCTTGGAAGCTTAAGTAGTGAATGTCAAGCAGAAGTAGCCAGTCCAACGGCAAGACTGAATTGTTTTGGATCCACTTGCACAATTTTTACAGTTCCTTCTGAAACCTTAGAACATTTCACAAATGAATCAGGCCCTAAAATGAATCATGTTCTTCTTATAAAACTGTTCAGTCTAATAACAATGCTGTAAATGAGTCAAGCATTTTAATATCTGAAATTTCACCCTGTATTGAAAATTAGTATTAGAAAAAAATGTAACATTCAGGGATAAAAGATGAACTAAAATAGTCACAGAAAATCCCAATGGTTTTCTTTGTTTTAAATTATAGTAATATAACTCAGGGAAGTCAATCAACATTGTGATTTCATAAAATTATTTAAAAGTTTGGCCTTGGAAAGCAAGCAGGAAACATGGCCTAAAACATGCAGTTTTTCAAGAAAGTGTAGAAGTTAAAGAGACATAAAAGCACTACATCAGTTTTACAAATACCTTTTGTAAATCTAATTATAGGTGCATCATCGTGGAACAAAAATACAATACCCACACCCTACCTATTAAACATTTTTACAGCCCTGATAACCATTAGCCCTGGAAATGAAAATAGGAAAGAGAATGTTACAGCTGCAGAACTCCCTGCAAAAATAAGCAGTTCTATGGGACTTAAAAAGTAAAGAGAATAGAAAAAGAAGTGGATTTGTAAATAAGTTCACAGCATTTAATTACAGATCAGAAGTAGAGCCTACTAAGTCTACAGCAGCCTTTCAAGGCTCATGAAGTTTGCTCAGCAAAAGCCAAATCGGATTTTTAATAAATAGCATAGCCTGGATTTCAAAGGGCATTGGATTCAACCTTCTGCTTCTAGACGTAAGTACAGATTTGGTGTAATTTTAGATAATGTCTTTGGACTTAAGACTTCAGAAACAGAACCTTGTTTGAGGCATAACTATACAAATGGCTGCTTTAACTTCAAAGCAGTGTTTAAAAGGTTTCAATAATAGAAACATTCAGCTAAAGCAACAAAAGGATGAAACTGCAATGACAGAAATATCACCACAAATCCTCCCCGCTTTGTGCAGTGTCATTTCCAATGCACTTCAGACTGTACAGAAAAATAATGCCAGTGCATCTATTATGAGATCATATGAACATGCATATTTATAATGAAAGTACAAAAACTCTTCTCAATATCTATTTTAACAATGACAGAAAATACACAGAACAAAGAATATTAAATTGCTATTCTTTATCCTTCATTTATAGTGAAATATGATGTTTAAAAGAAATTTTAAACATGACATTTCATTTCCAGTTGTGGTGCAGTTTTATCCAGTTTTAACGTAATTTCACTCTAAGAAATGAGGGAAATAATCTCTAATATTTTAATAAATTTTAATAGAAGACTACAAGTACATCCTTGACAAGCCAATGAGGCAAAACCAAGACCACAGAAAATAAAAAGTAAAGCTGAATAACCTCTGACACACACTTACTCTCTCCCAAAAGGAATGCCTAACTCCTCATTTACAGACCCCACTCAGAAGTCTGTTATAAAGTTACTTTCCAAAACAGAACTTTTGCCTTTAGATCTCTTCACTATGGCATACTACACCTAACAGAGATAAAATGGATTTATTTGCTTCATGCTTATGAACTTTATTTAAATAAGGTTCCCCATGACACTGGTGATTGTCCTCCTAAAGGGAAAATGGAAACACTTGTCTTGTAATCTCTGCTCAAATAAAAACACCAGAGCAACTGCCTTAAATATATCCCTTTCAGTAAAACCCCTTGGCTTCAGGAATCTGTATGTCATGTTCCCTGTAGCGATATATATCTGTTCTTGCTTTCATCACTTAAATGAGGTAGAAAACCTTCTGAGTCCAGGTGCAACGTCCTGGCATGAAGCTGGTGTGATGAAGTCAGGCTGTTACTGTGTGGTGAGGATAATACAACTGCTCACAGACGATGCTTCCCATAACCATTACTTCGGTGCTCTGAGTTTTACACACCCCACTACTTACCCAGCACTACACTGGGCTGGATTTGACACAAACACTTGCATATGATTGTTTTATAGCGCAATAATTAACATCCATAACTTTACTGTGAAAAAGTAACTCTTCTCAAGCAGTGGCATGATATCTTCAGATCGGTAAAAGAAGTCACAATGCATTAATTCTTGCCAATACAGGTAGCTTTTGTAGAATGATAAAAACAATTGATCAAAGAGAATACTTGAAACAATACAATAATATTATCTAATGATAGTGGCTTACCTTGTCTCTGGGTGTAATTTGCACGTGGGCAAGGAAGGACGGTGTGGGAAGCAACCGTAACTGACAACGTGATGCTTCCCTGAAGTCAATGCTGCTACACTGATCTACTCACCTGAAGTTCTCCCACAGCCTGTTTTAAGCAGCCCTAATATATTTTGGGTCATGAACACATACAGCATTTCTAAAAGACAGTGACTTTGGAAATTGTCTGGACTACAGAGGATGCTTTAATGAGCAAGTTGCTTTACAAGAGAAGAAACATCCACCTCTCTCCAATTTCTGGTTTATTACATTTTTTGCTCAAGATCTCCTTAGACACTCACCTGTATTTACCATTCTAATTTTCTGACTAGGGGAAATTAATTTAAAAATGCAAAAAATTATTTTTCCTACCATGTACACCAAAACTTAAAATTCTAAAGTCTCTCTGCATTTTCCTCAGTCTTGTATGAAGACCCCAGGCAAGGATGCTGTGGCTAGATTACACTGTTCATTACACCTTTGCAATCCTGATGAATTGCTGCTTTCTTTACAGCCTATCAGCCCAGTCCTTGCACAGATGTATTAACTCTGTATGAGGCAGAAGGGTCCACTATGTGTTCATAGAGAAGATGTAAGCTGCACATCACCAGTAAGATGCAACTGAGCTGACAAAAACAAACAGAAAAGTAATCCCTGTGAAAAAGGGCCAGAAAAGTAATCCCTGTGAAAAAGGGTCATACCTACTGTATTCTTCCACCTCCTACCTCTTCCATCTCCCCTCTCTCTGTTGAATGATCCTACACTTGCATTCTTTGGTAGGACTTACCTACCTACCAGCATGCTGTTCATATAAGCATTAATTGCAGAATCATAGAATGGTTTGGGTTGGAAGAGACCCTAAAGAACATCTAGTTCCAACCCCCTCTGCCATGGGCAGGGACATCTTCCACAAGACCAGTTTGCTCAGAGGCCCATCCAACCTGGCCTTAAACACATCCAGGAGTAGGATGACCAAAACTTCTCTGGGTAACTTCTTCCAGTGCCTCATCACCCTCACAGTAAAGAAATTCTTCCTAATATCTAATCTAAACCTACTATCTATCAGTTTGAAGCCAGTCCCACTAGTCCAGTCACTCTATACTCTTGTAAAAAGTCTCCATCGTTCTTTTAGGCCCCCTTCAGGTACTGAAAGGCTGCAATTTGGTCACTCCGAAGCCTTCTATTTTCCAGGCTGAACCATCCCAATTCTCTCAGCCTTTCTCCATAGGAGATCCCTCCGGCCTAGTAATCACCTTGGTGACCCTCCTCTGGACTCACTCCAACAGTTCCATGTCCTTCCTGTGCTGGGGACCCCAGAGCCGGATGCAGCACTGCAGGTGGGGTCTCACCAGAGAGGAGCAGAGGGGCAGAATCCCCTCCCTCTCCCTGCTGCCCACACTGCTTTGGATGCAGCCCAGGACACCTTTGGCTCTCTGGTCTGAGTGCCCATGGCTGGGTCATGTCCAGCCTCTCAGCCACCAGCACCCCCAGGTCCTTCTGGGCAGGGCTGCTCTCAATCTGCTCATCCCCCAGACTGTGCTGATACCGGGGCTTGCCTGTGTCCATGCCAAACACAGCAGTGCATTTTGCAGTTTCCTCTTTTACAGACTCACAGAATCACAGAAGAAGCTGAGTTGGAAGGAACCCACATGGATCAGTGAGTCCAACTCCCAGCCCTGTACAGCATCATCCCCAAGAGTCACACCATGTGCCCAAGAGTATTGTCCAAACACTTGAACTCATTTATTCACAGATCATGAATTTCTAGTCTGCAGTGAATAGTATTAATACAAATATTTTTATTTTATTTTCACTTCCCAATCTGTAACTTAAAGATTCCTGAGCATTTTTCTTGAGCGGTTCTCCTAGAGATGAACAGCCATCACACATTTCTCCATTCAAAAAAATGGGATAGAAAATGGAAATAAAACCCCACAGTGCCCAGAGGGAGATTAAAACCCTGCTCTACACACTCCTCCAGCCTCACAGTTTGAAACCTTTTGTTCTAACCATTTGATCCCAAGTCCATCAGGGAAGAATTTAGGCAAATTTAATTCTCATACATGAATTAGCAGCAGACTAAGTCAACTACCTCACGAGGATCAAACACTCCTCTTGCAAGTGCAGCTTGCCACAAAGGTAAGCTGGCCTATCAAGGCAAACTCTGAATTTGGAGAAACCTGCTGTCCAAGATGCCAGGGTGAAGAACTGTGCTCATCACAAAACCCTAAACGAGTAGGCAGGTGAAGTGTTAAATACCAAGCATTCAGGTAAAGGCAGAACTTTGAGCCCTAAGACTAAGAAAAGTGAGTTTACATTTATGCTGCTTACTGGAAATAAATTAACACAGGCAGGAATTTATCCAATAACTCATTAAGGAGGGCACTCCACTGGTGTAGCAGAAGTAGTTGACTGTAATTCAATGCTTCAGTGGGTGAGGAAAGAGACAGATTTCTCCATCTGCAGCTTTCCTCTAAAAAGTCATATCATACAAATAGCACACAAAGAAACTCTCTCTGGAAAGTATGTGGGCACCCACCAGGTGGGAATCATGGTGAGTTAATCTTTATTTCCCTGTATCTCACCTTGCAAAAGAAGTCACAGATTTTTCAGGAAGTTTTATCCTAGTTTCTAGATGCTGCCATCTCTAGCAACATATGATCTATTTCATCACTATGAAAAGACCCTGTGCAAGACTCGGGCAGTACCACACTTCCTGTGTTTACTTTAAGCATTAGTACAGTGCCACAAAGCACAACTTCTGAGCTTCTCAGGTGCTTCACAGCTGAAGCCTCAAAGAAAGCAATGGAGCCAGAATCATCTAATGACCAACAGGGAGCACTAATGGCTTGGATCTTACAGTGCTCTATCACACAAAAACTCAAAGGGATTTAATTTACCTTGACCTTGTAGTACTCCTTGACTTCAGGCTGAATGGAATCAAAATCACCACTGATGTAATCAGGCAAGAAGCTGAAAGGAAAGCAATGAGCAGTGAAATGAAAAATTAATCCATCTTACTATATTTAATATTTATTTTCTCAAGAGTATTAAGGGGTACAAGCATTAATCTTCTAAAAGGAATATGAGTCCCTTAAAAGCATGTTAAAAGAAGAGTTGATGTGAGATGATACAAAATAAGGTAACAGATGAAATGTAAAACTGGTAAATCTATTGTCCCTTTGCTGAGGGAGCTGCACATTGCTTAGATGCTTATATATCTCTCTGGGTCAGTAAGACTTGTATTTGCCTGGTCCTGGAAAGACAACTCTCAAATGTCTTTCAAATATATCATTCAGTCAGCAAAGTGTTTGAAATAGCATATATGAGTGCTGTACATCATTCCTCAGAGGATATCATTTGTCAGAAGATGATGACGATGATGCTTCTTGGACAGCTGGTATGCCATAAATGTTTCAAGGATTTGTATTTTAGTTGTTAGTGATGTCATCTCATTTCTACTCTTCTTGGTTATTAAAGATACTCCCAAAACATGGAAATCAAATGCTCAGTGATTTTTAACTCACATGAACTTAATTTCAATTCCTAACCATCACTTGTACAGTAATATTGCTGCAAAGCACATGGAAATAATTTTGTGATATTTATCTCATCTTGCCACATTTTTAAACGCAGAATGCTTAAAAATATTTTATATGAATTTGTATCAAATTCAGAATGAAAATTCCACTGTGCTACAGCAAGAACAGTGTAAGAATATATTTTGAAAAAACCCACAATGCCCCCCCCCAAAACTCAACACAACTTTCCATCTTGCACAACTTCTTGAGTTTTAAGAAGCAGCTGACAGGTGAGAGAGTGTTTCCACTGTTTCAACAGGTAAGGCTGCACTGAGTTTTGAAAGTAAAGCTGTGATTTTGGTTAACTCCACTGCTACCACACTTTACAAGGGGGATGAGAGTTCATCAGCAAATTAGTTTCCAGTTCAAACTGAGTTACAAGGAATTGATCAATTCCAAAAAAATTGGAACATATTTTTTCTGCCACATGATTTTAGAAGAATGTTGCAGGGTCTAGAAAATCCTCATATCAGTAAAACTCACAAAAATTTCATGTTTTGGGTCTGTACAAAGATTTCAAAAGAGACGTGATCAATGGCCACCATTTTACTTGAAAACTGCAAGCTGCTTCAGCAGAAGCTGGTAAGTCTGATTATTGTGAGTTAGGTCATGTGCAACCATGGCATTTCAAATTCCCTGCTCTCTACTATTACTAGGGTTGTTATAAAAGGATATATTCTAAAAATAATCCCTCTAGTAGTGATGGTCCCACACTTGCAGTGGTGGGAAGTGTAGTCCCTTCTGCACTGGGTTTGACTGAGGACACAGGAATCAAGTAGAAGTGCAAATGCTTCAGTGCTCTATTTCATATGCCTCCATCAGTGTGGTTCAAAACTAAACAGAAAATTAGGTTTGCTCCTTCATTGTAAGATTGACCTTTCCAATGTACAAAAAATACCATATTTTCAAAAGTCAAAATTTAAATAGCTGGTTTTTACCTTTCCATGAGTTAAACACCTGCAGGTATTCTCTTTCAATTTGTTATTTTCTAATTATTTCTTCCTGATTGAAACAGAGCCATTAAAAGTAAACTCACTCCAGGCATTTCAGTGGTGTCCCTGAATGCAAGCCCTGGAAGTGTTCCAGCAGGTTGGGCAGGAAGAACAGCAGCCAGCTGTCATGGAAAGCCAGCTTGGTATGACAATGACATCCATTGTGATGAAAAAGCTGTTTATCTTACTGAAATGCTGTATATAAATCCAAAAGGGTCTTTCTTCTTTTTTTTTCCCTCTACAGCAGCTACAGATCACAGTGCTTTTAAATAATCAACTATTTCTCCTGAATGCTTCAAGAGATATTATAAGAATGCTTCAAGTGGGAGTGGAATTAGCCAAAAAAATGTATCTTCTAAGAATCAGGTGCTCCTTCAGCAGCTTTTGTTCTCATCCAAAGTAAAAAAATTTCCAATCAAAAAGCTAGTCTGAATTTTTCCAAGCAGAAGGAACAAGAATTTCAGTTGCACCTCCCATGGAGTCTGCTGGGGCTCCTGGCTGCACTTCCTGAACACATCTCCTCTGCCAGGAAGCTCTGTGTCCATTTTTAAAATACCCTCTCTAAATCACTCACTTGGAGCAGCCACAAAACCAGAAATTACTAAAGGGAATAAGAAATTGTGGCTGGGAACTTCAAAGTTTTGAGATGCCTAGGCCTCCCATAAATGATCATGAAGAGAAGAATTCCTTCTAGTTTTCTCCTTCCCTTTTAGAAACATCAGAAACAAGGAAAGTTCAGAAAGTCATGCCTGATGAATTAAAAAAAAATTAGTAAATCTCAACTCCACTGTCTGCCTCACAGACATGAAAAAAGTCTGCTTTATCTCCAGAGGGAGGATAGCTGCTCTTTGTAACTCACTGACTATGCAAACCAACAAAAGTAAGGCAACATTCAGTATAGAGTCAAAGGCTGCATTTGACACAGTCCTTTTTGAGTTCCGTGGAACAAATTGCCTGATCCAGGTGAGCAGATTTGAGTCAAGGCTCTTTCCAATTAACACAAGTGAACAAAGTTCATTGTGTGAAGAATTCTCCTTGACTGACTAACCTCAGAGATTAGCACTGATATAGAAATTGGGGAAATAGTTGGCATAGAGGTAAATGGAAAAAAAACCTTCATACTAGAGTAACGCAAGAATATTTTGTAATAATTGGTTTTCACTTGTTTGCTTTCTCATAGTTTTGTATTTACTCCTGAGTACAGGCTCTAGTGCAGGAGAACAGGCTTGGGAGAATCACACATCAAGCTTACTTCTATGTGAGTGGAAGAAATTATGTCAAGGAAAAAAGTAAAGGCCTCTCCATAAAAGTTGAAACAGCTGCTCTTATTTAATGTACAGATTAAAACCAGGTATTATGTTAGTCTAACCCATGTTTTCCTGCCCTCTGAACTCAAATTCATGAATAATTCTTATTCTGATGCAGAACTGTATTGAAGATGACATATTTTAGTGACATATCTGACACATCCTTTAGCGAAGTTTAACTTTTTGCCCATGATGGCAAAATATGTCTTTAATTCCTAGTGCAGTTTAAAATTTTAATTTCTAAACAGTCTAGATGATGCAGTGTATTCCATTTCAGAACCATATTTTATCAGTCTCATTAGCTATTAATTATCACTATGCATATAAGGTCATGACCACCTCAGCTGGCCTGATTCTCTGCTGCTTTATATTGACACTTATCAGGAGTAAGCCAAATCCTTAATCCTGATGGGACTGAAAGTATAAAATTCATGTGGGATCAGCCTAGTCTGCCAAGTCTTTTCTAGAGCTCTCAAGAAGCATAATACTAGGCACTGGGCAACAAAAAATCTTCAGAGGTTTGGGCCAACTGGAGTTTTTCTTACTCTTTTCAACTTCTTTTGTTTTTTCTGGGTGCTTTCTTTTTTTTTTCTTTTTTTTTTTTCTTTTTTTTCTTTTTTTTTTTTTGGGGGGGATTTATTTTGTTTGGATTTAGGTTGTTGCTTTTTGTTGTTCTTTGGAGTTGCCTTTTTTTTTTTCCTCATCAGGGTATTTTAGAATCACACTGCGTCCATCTAAAATGAGTAGGGAACCAGGAGGGCCAGGATTACTTTCAGATAAGGACCCAAAGGCACTTCCATACCAGACTGCTTATTTTTTATCGATGTAACTTTTTTTTTTTAATAAAAACCCCGTAGTTTCCATACGAAACCTTTAAAGTTTAGCTAGCTTGCAAAGAAAAAACAACACTATTTCTCAGCAGTTTAGAGATGGATCCAAGCTAGATGATTTATACAAATTGGATAAAGGCTGAATGTTGACTGAACAGGTTTATGAACTCGCAGGATGCTGGGCTGGAAAGCAGGGGGAAAAAAGAGATGCCAGCAAGTTTGACATAGTTTCCAGATACCCCAATAAATTTTTAGCCACCAGTACCATAAAGCAGCAATTGAGTCTTATCATAGACAGATTACAAAATAAATAAAAGCTATTTAAACTCTGAGGTTCTTATGCTAAACAAGCACAACTGTGCCTTCTGCCTTCAAGTAATACATCTAATAAACACAGCACAACTGTTTTTAAATATTCAACACTAATGAACAGTGTGTCAAATTTAAAACATCAGAATACTAGGTTATTTATTCAGTCACTTTAGGAATTCAGTGTGAAGTGTTAAATATGCATTTTCACACAGTTATGAAAAAGAAAAACAAAAAACACAAAACCATCCCACTGTAGCAGTTTATACTAAAAATCCCATTCTGCCTTCTTAAATAAAATGCTTGGGCATAACTGCTCAGTTCTATCATTAATTCAAAGTTACAGTTTCCTAGTACTATTGACTTTTCTTGTGATGCAGCTCCTTTAGCACATAATTGCATGCAATTAACCTTTTTTAAACAAATGTTAACTTCAGAGACATGACCATTTAAAGGCAGTATCTGCATACCCTTTGATTCCTTCAGCTACAGCACAGAAAATAATCCCATGCAGACAAACTGTGTGTCCCCCAGCTGCATCATCTGAGGGCACAGAGTCGGTTCCCTGTGTTTTTTCTTCACTACTAAAAATAAATTTAAAAATGTGTGTCTTTTCCCCTGGACTAATAGGCACACACAAGCTACATCCCTGTGAAAAAAAAAATCAGTGACGATAAAATGCTGCAAACTGAAGATGAAGCAGTCAGCTCTGACTTTTGTAAGCATCTAGTACTTAGGAATACAGAAGATAAAACTCTCTAGCACTACTTCAGGATAAGTATTAAAACCAAAGCTTAACAAAAAAACCCCAATAAACAAAAATTAATGCTCCCAGCTCTACGTTTGCTAACTGTTAAGGTGCACTTTCAGCTTGCCCTCCTGACATCTTGACAGGAAGAGTAAGTGAGGGCTGTTCTCATCAGAAAGGTGTTAAGTCTGTTTAAATCTGTCAAAGTATACTGTTATCTGCTGTGAAGATCAAAGTGCCTTTTTAACTCTCAGAGACATGTACAGCACAAGCAGACGGCTTTTATATATTGTCTCAGAGCAGCATATTCAGATGCTCCAAGTAGCTGTACAGAGGTGAGTTGCTGGATAAAGGAGAAATGTCAGATAGTGAGACGTATTCAGAGTTAATGTCTGTTCAATCTCTAAATATCTTCATGCACTACCTGCAAGGTTACCACAAGAAAGGGTCACACCTGCAGCTCAGAAGCCAAATACTAAAATACCAATAAAATTAATGAATTCAAACTGGCCACAGAAAAGAATTTTGGTTTGCTCTATCTTGAACAAATGCCACAAATGTTTCCATAACTTACTATTATCGTGAGGCCTTTAAAAAACAGCTAAACCCCAGTCCTTAGCTTGTCCACCCTCTACTTCCCAATCAAGACTCTTTTGAAGTCAGAAGGCTTACTTTTTCTGACTCCATGGCTCTCATCACTGCTATTTTGATCCCCAAAGCCTCCCTTATTGCTATACAATGTTTGTAGTATGGTGGCACTGACAATGATGTGCTAGTTCCGTATGAACTTGGAGAGAAAAAGCATCAACAAAAAAAATCCCCAACAATTTCCCACACCTTCTTCAAAGACCTTAATAAGCCCTAATGTTCATTATGCAATTGCTTACACAAAACGATTCCTGAACAGCATCTCACACACTACAGTAAATCCAGGTATGATTTAATAAGACTTAAGGAAAAAAAAAAGGGAGGGGGTACAACGACAGCATTGTAAACACCAATTTAACAAAGAAAGCAAGCATATGCATACATCAAGCTACATACAGAGAATCTGAATTCTTTGCACAGACTGTTAGCAAATCTGCATATTACAGTCAGATAGTTCTATGGTTTAAAGTACTTGAAATATTTGGCAACCTTGAAAAGCAGCCTCTTTTTTCCTTACTTTTTAAAGAACTTAGTGTTAAAGAGCATGTAAGTAGTATTTCATTTGCACAACCTACAATTTAAAGAAAAAGATAAAAGTGTGTGAAGATATGAAGGCAATAATGCATTCATTTATGCTTGTCTGGTATGCAGTGTCACCTTGCAAATAATAAAAAAAAAAATCTAAAATAAATTGAAGAACATATTACCTTCAGCTCAAACTGCTATGCAAAGCACACATCAGGGGGACATCTTCTGCAGGGGAGAGCCAACTTCCTCCCATTATCATTACAAATCTGAAGGAGCTTACACCCTGCCTCAAAACCTTATCCCTCAGTGACAAAGATGCGTATTAATGACAGCTACAACTGTTGCATTTTTCTTTTTAATAGTCACTATTTGAAACTTTTCTCCAGTTGCAATCGATACAGCACGAAAAAAAGTCATGCTCTGAGATTTAAGAACTGCTCACTTGCTTTCCATGGTGCTGAACATCCTCCTGTGCTCAGGTAAGTATATGTACTTCATGAAAAAGCCAGTATGCACAGAACAAGCAACTCCTAGGGACTGCTGCTAAGTACCTGTAATTTTGTTTTCATTACTCATAGACTGAAGTATTTCTTAAAATAAAGAATACCTGGCAGCAATATACGATCATAGAGTAAATTAAAGCTGAAGCTCTTCAACACAACTCAGTATTGCATAGGCTCAAGCACCATGCCTTGCTGTTGGATCCTTGACAAAAGGAATTTAAAAAAAGAGAGCTGAGCCCTGAGTTTTCATCCTTGCACAGGGCAGCATGGCTCAGGGCAGCACATCAATCAGTGGCAGAAAACGCTCCAGTGCCTCAGCACGAGTCACCCACAAGCACATGATTTTGAATGCTAGCATAGCATAAATACTCCTCTGGAAGTGCCAGACTCATCTTCTAGGACCCAAAGCCAGAGGAAAGGGGGAAGAAGATAAGCACTGTAGCCTCTGACAGGTGAGGGTCTCTGACTCACTGAGAAGATAGAGGCTGACACGACACCCAAAATGGTTTTCCCTCTTCATGTCAAAGCAACAGATGGCAGAATTTGCTCAAAAAACTGAGGAGAATCAGCCATTACATTAAAGAAATGTAAATTATTTATTAACATTTTATACTGCCTGTGAAGAATCAAAAGGATGTGATCTAAAATGTGGTAAACTTAGAGCAGTCACAAACTACGCAAACAAGTTTAAAAACCAGTTTCAAAAAGGTGGCACTACCACAGCAGGCTCAGGGCTTCATGGAGTACCACCCAAGTTAGATGTTGCTGCTGCAAGGCAACACACTTTTCCAAGACAAGATAAACAATTACTCTTCTTTCCCAGAAGTTCTAGAAACATGCATATTACATTTTTCCACCTAATCAGAATTACTAACAATGCCTACAGTGTGGCTTGAAAACTCAACTATACCATTTTAAAAGTCAGTTTTAATGACTAGTATTTAAACTCTTGGTGTCCTTTCTGTGAGCTTTCACACCACTAAGAACACTTAAAAGTCAAGCACAATCAAACAGTAAGAAGTTACATATGAAATATGTTCACTGGGATTTCCTTGCTTCCATTCCTTTACTTACTCTCACCTGAGTACCTTAAGTATCTGCTCCAAGTTTAGCATCTGTTTACATACTTACAAAACCAGGGAAGAACATCTTTGCAAGGGAGGTTGAACTTCAAGAAGTCCTTTGCTTCTTCAGGTTAGAAACTGAAGCAAGTAGCTTGCAGCAAAAATCCTCTAGAGCCCTTTCCACACAATGAGTCATGAATGCAATGAGAAGAGATTTATCCCCTTACTGAGTAACTTGTTCCAAGCAGATAAGAGGAAATCTGAAGGTTTTCAAAAGTCTGTATTATGTTTCTCCTCTTTGGGCCTGCGTTTTCTTTACCGATTTTCACGTACACATCATTTTATAGATGGATATTCTGTTTTGTGGCCAGAAAAGAGACACCTCTACACTTAGATAAGTAGGATGACCAGCCATGAAAAGTGAATTGTCATATAAAAATTTATTTTAAAAACACCTACACAGAAGATAAGAAGTCTTCAGGAGAAAACCAGAACATCTGATTACAACAAAATTACTGAAAGGCAAAGTTGATTCTGTACAGTTATTGAACATGCTTCCTTATCCTAGGCTCTGATTGCCTGTAGAGGAGCCACTGAGCAAACCATTTTTATTTTTGGTGAAGATGTGCTTGAGTACCTTAAACACATTATTATGATTCCTTCAAGTTTCAAGCCCTTACACTGACAAGGTACGTAACATTTTGCAGAGAAACAATGCAGAGGATCCTGAAAACCGGACTACACGGAGGAACAAAATGCATCACTTTATATTTTTAGGGGTGTGAGCCCATGTGGCAAGGAATGAAGAAAAGACACAAAACAGCAGACAGCTGTTTGAAATGTGTTGTCTCTGTATGGCTGAAACTGGGTAAGTTACTGGGAGGCAGAAGTTTCATTAAACCTTTTGCTGCTGACCTCTGCTGCAGCTTCTCCAGAGCTGACAGAGAACCAGGATATTCCAGCAGAGCATTAGCATTTCAAAAGGTACCTGCACCTCTTGCCTAGCACAGCACAGCAGCATTAATTAGAGAGACAGCAAAAGATAAATGCGCATACAAAATGAGAGCTCGGCTCTATTTGATGCTGAGTAACCTCTACCAAAAAGCACCCTCACTTTCATCAGATAAACTCAAGGGAGCATTCTCCAATTTCTACACAATTTAGCTGTACAATGGATGACCCTATTTCATTTTCTGGAACTTGTGATTTAGACAACAACGTATTGCAAAGCTTCATAGAAATTCTTTTAAGGTTTGTACTAATTGAAAAAATGAAAGGTAGGCCTCAAGCTCTGAAGGAACTGGTGGAAAACTGTTTAGTATACCAATGTTTCTGTCTTCAGTGGGCTGGAGCATCACAGCTGGGTAACCCTACAGTGAGCAGGATCTCTGCACCTGGCAGAGATCCTACTCACTTTAATCCTTGTTTTGCCTTTCTGACTGTGTCACCACCTCTACAGAGTCTAGGTACCAGTGCCATATTTTAGTTAGCAAAGTCAGCAGGTTTACAGTTATGAATACACACAGGCAGTTCTCTCTTTCACAAGATTAAAATGTTGTTTCAAACAACCATTTTCATGAGCACAGCTGCAATTAAAATGCCTCTGATAAAGCTCTAATTAAGAATAAAACCACCTTTTATAGTTACTTGACATATGGATGAAACTAAGAAACAAAATAAAGCTGCTACTCTCATGTATCAATAAATCTGCCTTCTGATCACAGCCTGATGTACTCAACTGAAATAGTTTTTTTAACAGGGCTTTATTTGTTCAACTTTTTATAACGGGTAAAGAATGAGGGACTGACAAAATGTGTTCATCTAGGGAAAAATCAGCTCTCTTGACATTTTCTTCTGTAAAAAATTTAAACTGCTGTACCAAACAGGTAAGTTCATACCTATGCTCTGCACCTTAATAGATGCAAAACAATGTCTGGTTGACAGTGACTTGCTGGACGTAAATTTTTATTTCTTTCCACTGCTCATTAGTGAACAAACCTACATGTAATGAAATATAGTAATGTAAGGAAACCTGCTGCAGTGTCACCCTGGCCACTATACAGGCTGTCTGCTTTCCCAAAGACTCCTAAGTACATGGAAATGCAATTCTAGCTGTTAACATTCTCCTTTAACTCAGCTGCAGTCAGGTTCCTCCTCCTGGCAGTCAGCACAGCTTCCAATGCCTCCTGAAAAAAAAAAAAACCTGTTCTAGAAGTTAGCCATTACCACCACCACCACCAGAGGGAAGCTCCCTGCAGCTCCCTGGATGGCTAATCTGAAAAGAAGACAGAGCAATTACACAGCCATGGTATCCAGTCTAAGGGTGGGAAATGCTCCTTAGGGGAAAACCCCTAAATTTTGCACTGGTCGAAGGACCATGTCAAAACCCGAAGTCCTTCTTACTTCTCAGAGCTTCCTTCACCCCTCGAAAGCTGTCACAGGGATATTCAGAAGATACCATCTTTTCCTATCTTCAGCTGGAATAACTGATCAGCAGCTAATCAAGCCAAGATAACTTACACAAGCGAAGGATCTAGTTTATATTAATTATTTCACAATTTAGCCCACAGCTGATAAATATTAAAAGGAGAAAGCAAACCACATCCTTTCAGACTTTATCTCATACCTGTGGAGTGACAACCGTGGAGACAGAGTACTCATTTGACCTACCAAAATTTCACCTTCTGCTTACTAAACTAGTTTTATCAAGGAAATACTGATCCTCAGCAAACATAAAATGGCTTTCATAATCACAGGAGTCTCTGCTGGTTTTTATGTTAGCAGTCCTAATGCAGGAGAAAGAATTGCAGAGATGCAATTCACAGAATCATGGAATGATTTGCCTTGGATGGAACCTTAATGATCATCTAGTTCCAACCCCCTCACCATGGGAAGGGGCACCTTCCACTACATCAGGTTGCTCAAAGTCCCATCCAGGCTAATCCTGAACAATTCCAGGGATGACAAATACATCAGGGCAGCAAAATTCTGCAAGAGGTCAAGGTCTGCAAGTAATGCTTCCTTCAGATCACATTGGATTTCTACCACTGTGAAGCCTTAACTACAGCTGTCACTGACAAGCACCAGAAATCTGCAAGCATGTGCTAAAATCCTCACTAGGTCTCACCCTTCAAACCCCACACAACCAGGGGAAGGGAAGCTCTGTATCAGCTCCATCTGAAACCAGCACAGCTACATGCAACACAGCTGGTGAGTCACAACACACAAGGAGGCCAATGCAAAACTCAAGCTTAGAAGCAAATTCATCATTACATTCAGAATTGGTAGAGCAGAAGAGGATGTAAAATTATTTTGTTATATTTTAATACATTCAAAACAGAGCAATTTTCCACATAATCTTTGCTAAGAAAAGAAACCAAAACCACACCACCCACTAAACACAAGCCACAGACAAAAAAAAAAAGAAAAAAAAGAAAAAAAAAAAAAAAAAAACAGGAAAAGAAAAGCCTCGAAGCATGACCAAGAGAAATCTTAAGGGCACTGTGAAGGGTCTCCAAGGCTACATTGAGAACTTGGTTGACTGAAGTGTATATAAATCTGAGCTAGCTTTAAAACAGCTCAGAGACTGGTAGTAGAGTATTTATAATGGCAGTGCTTGCTGTGCTTGTTTCCAGAACATTGCCAGCTTCACATATGAGAGTCTTAACTGTGTTCAAGAAACAAATGTGATGCCTGTCCATCTCCCCCTCCCCATTAGTCAGACTAGGGTGCTACAGTGCATTTTCAGCAGAGCAAGCAGGCATATGCTACCAAGCTTTTAATACCCAGGCTGTGGCTGGGATCTACCTACCAAATTCCTACTGCCTGTTACTTAAGCTGGCTGTCCTCATTAATGTTTCATCAAAATCAAGGAAATCATACTGTGGAGGGCAGGTTTGAAGAGAACCTGAGCCAGTCCTCCCATTTGTATCTGCAGCACTTCATTTACTGCCATTTAAGAGCACAAATGATAGCACTGATTACTAGCTACCTGACAGATAAGAGATCCAGGCAGGTCAATTTACAGATTTGTGCTTATTTGTAAGTGGCAATCACAGAAAAAAACCCCTGTGCACTGGATTGAGGCATTAGGAACATTACAAATGTACACATGATATTATAGAATTCTCTGTTTTCAACCTCTCCCCTCCTCAATCCTCCCTCTTTCCCTCTTTTTGTCTATGTGGGCTAAAAGCACTCAGACAAAAATACCTCCTTCTCAGCAAGTAACACATAGGCCAAAAAAATCCCTGTCTTGGCCTCTGCACAAGTAATTTTCTATCAAGTGGAGTGGCTGCAAAAAATTTAATGTCTACTCCGATGCTGTTGGTGCCCTGCTTATTATAAAAAAAATGTAATAATACCCCCATATGAGCGTCACAATTTATTATGATTAAAAAATGTAACCCTTAACTGCTATTCTACTAAGTTCTATTATTGTCATAATCACTTTGACTTAATATTTTATTAAATTTCAACACACTAATTAACTTTTCTTGTAGGATGAGAACTAGATCTTAAGGACACAGATTTACCTATAAATAATACAAGTGCAATGATGAGCTCTTATTAAAAGCTATTCCCTTTATATACAGTGATAGGAGTTGTTCCTCAGGGGAGACATTCAGAGGTCTAATATCCCTGCTGCCATCTGCACCACGTGCACAGCAAGGAGGGAGAGGAGAACTCCGAGTGGATGCAGCATTGGGAATGCTTTGGAAAAGACTGGGCACAGATGAGCTGTGAATCAGACTCTTTGAATTAGTGTATACTGAGATGCTCTGGGAGTAGCCTGAAGACTACCACAGGTGACATGGAATGTAACCATCATTAGAGATGTCATTCAACAGAAGATGTCATTCAACTGAATGACAGTGCGGCCTATTCCTTCAGTCTAAAATTCACTACTGGATAATCTTTTCCACACATTTTAATACCAGTAGGACATTAATTCTCAGGTTGGTAAGTTTTTGAAAAATGTGTAAAGTTAGGAGGATTAGACCTATCTGCCTGGTAATGAGGTAAGAGACACATATTTTACTGGAATAGCAGAAAAACTGTCACTGAGGTTACTTTTGTAATTGTTCTTGGAGAGAAGCAGAAAGTCCTCCTGAAGATTGACAGATAAATCTACTTCATTGTAAGCAAAGCATTGCCTAAATCCTAGGCTGTTAAACACCTGTTGAGTTCCAACGCAAAAACAAGCCTGCACCAGCCAGCTACAGCCAGCCAGCTGGTAATAAATCGGAATTTGGACTTACACGCTGATAAAAAGGCACCAAAATTTTGGACCATTCCCACCTTTAAATTCAGCTCCAGGTACTCTAAGAAGTACAGCACACCCACTCTCTCTAGGTAGCAATGAACCTCAGGTGCAGCTGACACTGCAGCAGTTTTTGGGGATCCCATAAGAAGTTTCAGGCAATGTGGCTCTTTAACTCTAAAAAACACCACCTCCCTTACCTAGACAGGAATGTCCATGACAGAGAGGGAGGTGGAGAATATCTTTGTTCCAAGCCATCAGGTGGCAGCCAGGTCCAAGGCCCAAGAAGGGCAGCCTGCAGCATTCACGAGCCAATGCAGCTTTTCCAGAGGCCAAGCTGTGGAATCAAAAGGCAATTTCTTTTCAGTTGTACTCCTGGCTGATGCTGGTGCATGGAAGAGCTCCAAGGGGGAGTACATAGGAGCAGTTTTCCCCATTTGTTTCTTTTACAATGTGGGAAAAGCAGTTTACAAATGCAACTTTCAGATGAGAAAATAAAATAATTTAAATTACTTTTAAAACACAGAAGTAAGGAATTAAAGCTACAACCTACTGGTAACTCATGTTTTTGGTCTCTAGATTCCTATAGCATTTTTAGAGATTAAAATAATTCACTCTTCAGAGATAACTAAATGGAACAAGTCAGTGTGTGAATGTTGGAATTGGCTAATTTACAAAGAATGTTAGAGAAAACAATAACGAAAAATCTACACTTGGACTGACAACTTGTGTATGGTCCTGTGCCTAATGCACTTGAACAGGTGGAAATATTAAAACCCAGAAGCACAAGAATTAAGGGAAATTTTGATGAGCTCTTAAACAGGGTCATGAATATGATTGTATTTCTGCTGGTGCTACTAAAAGAAGTCAAAACTTGCCACAGCTTTTCCACTGTGAACGTGGCAAAGGAAGCACTTTCCCCTCTGATTAAAAATGTGATCCTGCAGAATGGGAAGGCATCACAATCCTGATGAAAGCCCTCTTCAACGTACTGGGAATGCTATTAGAGTTCTTGAAACCACTACTGAGGTGTATTACGATCACATATATGCATGACAGCACTGACCACTTAATCCCCATTCTGTCATAGGCAAGTTGGAGAATAAAAATTACACTGACACCCAAGGGTATTTTATAATAGAATACGAAATAAAACAATAAATTTGCAGACGATTTTGGCTTTGCCTCATGGTATTGCATTATGCACCAAATATTCCTGGCCTCTCATTCATTACTATTTAATTACAACAGAATACCTTTCTTTCAGACTTAATTAACCTCTGAAAGAAGTTTGTGACCTTGGGACCCTCATGCGCATTTGCAACGTGCTGTTGGAATATTGCTCTGCCTGGAAACACTTCCTTTAATGCTGAGATTTAATGAAGTGCACAGGTTTTTACAGGAAACACACAAAATATGAGAACCCTGCATGTGGTCACTTAATGAACAAGAGCTAGAGCATATCAATTAGAATCATAAATCAATACTAAATTAACATTAAAAGATGCCACAAGAGTATCCCCCGAGCAGAGGCTCATTACAGTAAACGTGATCATGAATGCTCTTCCCTATTACTTCCACTGTGGGGCCAAGAAGAGGGAGTAATGAAATGAGGAGGGATTTGTCCATTTAATTCCTATATGTTTAAGCCAGCAGAAGCTTAAGTATCCCACTAAGCCAAATGACAGTGCAGTACAGTTCCAGCTCCTGTCTTTGTCAGAAAGTGCTGTTCTCGCTGAAACACTGTGACTCTGAACGGAAATAGAGAGCAGTAACCTTTTCACAAGATGAGAGGCAGAACCACAGCTCATGCAGTCGCTTTCACTGCTTTGCTGCAAAGCTTCAAACGATGGATTAATGTGGGCCCCTTGGTGCCAAGCAGAGCAGACTGGTGCTTGCAGAGTAGGTGCTGGTCCAGTAACTCACTTGCTAGGAATGTTAACTCTTCAAAATGCATTCTTCACCATCCTGAGAATTCCTTCTGAGAGCTAAAAATTAGATCAATCCATGCATGCTCCTCATACAATTCCCTCCTGCACAAAACCACCCCAAAATCACCTTATGCACAGTTTTCTTTTTCCTCTACAATTGAATTCATCAGAAAAAAGAGATATTGACATCCACATCTGTCACTTCATTAATTACAACCATTTGTTGTCAAACCTCACAGATGATGTTTTAGCAAAAAAGAAAAAAAAAGGCACTGGATTCTTTACTGACTCTTTTCAGGTGTCTTTTTGGGACAGTCTGTCTTTCACCACTCAAAATACCTTCATGTGCACGATTCCAATCTGATCTGTCACCAGTATTTAACACTCCTGCTGCAGCTTATAAAATTAGAAAACATCAATCCTCCTACAGATACCACTGGAACCTGCAGAGGAAAATAACAAAGCCTTCCTTTCTTTCTTTCTTGCTACAGAATAACAGTTGCTCCACTGGAGTTATTACCTAGGTTTATTCCAGAGACTTTTCTGCTTTTCAGCTTTAGTATCAAAAACATTTTCACTCCCTTCCCATCTTTTTCCTTGTGCTCTGTTTTTCTCCCTCCCTTCCAATTTTTGCCTTTTTTAGATTATGCCTGTGCCTAACCTGTTTAGATCCTCCGAACACCAAGGCAAAATCCCTGCTGACAAAGAAACAGATATTCAGAGTTCTGTTGCATCGCTGCAAAAAGACTCTTATGATTCCAAGCCCTTGCAGAGTAACTTCACTTCTGTGCAGAGGGAATGACAACCACAGGCACTGCTCTGGCCCACAGCTGGCTACCCACCACCGAACAATGTCATTGGACTTGTAACACACACCAGTTGCAGAAACAATAAATCAGTCAATCAAGCAATCACTCTACTACCCACTCACCAGCTTAGAAAAACCCCAAAAGAACAAAAGCCGACCTAAAAGTCCTACCAGTCTCATACAAAACATTTTGAGCTACACCCTCATACCAGTCTCTTTTTTATGCTGAAGGAAAAGGGGAAGTCCAAAGGCACAGCCTTTTGTCCGCTGCCATTGCTACCCCCTCTGTCATTGTTTCATACCCCAAGCACTCTAAAAATACACCTTTTCCAACCTGCTGATCCTTATCAATCTTCTTCACTGGAGTCCTATAAGGTCTCTCCACACCAATGGGTTAATCCAGTCTCAAGATGTAAATTCCTACTTTTCCTTTCACTTAGATAGTCACTCTAATTTATGCAAAACACTTACAATGAATAAATGAAGGGAAAAGAGCTAAATGATTATTTATTGCTTCTATTCTTTATTTTTTATATACCAGATACCTTTTACACAGAGATCAAAACACTGAAGAAAATGAAATCAAACTGCATGCACATGCATACTCTGTGGTCCAGAACATCTTATCTACACATTCCCATTAGTTACATGATGTGAGTACCTTCAACTGCCCACTCAGCTTAATTTCAGAAGAAAGAAACTTATTCTAGCTGGAGCTTCTTAACCACCAGGGAAAGCCAGGCAGTTTAAGAGTTAAGCAGTTTGTGTAGGTGGGATATATATCCCTCAAGAGTTAGACCAAGAATAGAGCAAGAAATATTCTTAGACCAAAAATAATTTATTGCAACAGGATTAATTTAATTCCTGGTGTTACTGCTACTATTCTAAATATTGTAAATATTTTGATTTGATCTATTTGATCTACCTGTGTGGGCACCTCAAAGTTATTTCACATACAGTAAGCAGTAATAATTTCCAACTATTTCCAATGATGGAATCAGCGTAATAGAAGCTCAAACAATATTTACACAGTTAAAAGGTTTTTTGTTTGGTTTGGGATTTTTTTTAAAGCCCAAGGGATGAAAATGGATTATGTCCCAGTCTCTGGAAGATGTGGTTACTGACGAAGTTACAATAGCAGTCTCGCTGTTGTTCCATCCATTTCATAGGTTGTTGGAACAACACCAGGTTGCTGAAAACATTAGATCCAGCTGTGGCGATTTCCCTGTTTGCAATCACCATGGAGAAGTGATGCATCCAATAAAACATTAGTTATAATGCAAGAATTCTGGGCAATGCATGGAGAGGGTGTAATTGCTTAGGCATCTAGCGCTTAATATCTTGCCAATTAAGTCAAAGGAACATCCTGAATTTGCACAAAAGGCAATCTGGGTCCCTATTCAAAAAGCACAGGCCCCACATATTTCTGTGTTGTGACAATAAAGAAAAATACATAAGTAACACTAAAAAGAGAACAAAACTGACAAGCTTCCATGGAATCTCAGTTCCCCTCATTTATCAGGTGCATTTCAAAATTCCAAAAAAAGCCACAACCCAATTTCTAGCAGGATCTTCATGTTGTGTGCCCACAGAGATAGTCACTGGTCAGTCTTAGTTTGTTTCTTCTCTCTCTAGAATGAAACATAAACTTTGACCATGTTCAGCTGTATTCATCCTCAAGTATTATTTGTCTGACCCTTTTTATTTTGTAGTCAGTTTATTATTCCTTAGTACTCAGGAATAAACAAGGATATCGCTCCAAAGCCAATAAAAGCTGAATGCATCTCTTCCTTAGCCCATTTCAGTAATTTTGTTGTACAGTACATGCACATGTCCCTGTTTGAACCAAAAAGAACTACTGCAGGACAGATGCATTTTTATTCTGAATGTTTCCATGTTCAGACTGCCTCACAACATACAGGTATTTTGGTGGTATGCTAGAGTCGTCATCCCACCCTTTGTCTACTGCTCTCTTCTCTCATCTCTCTGAAGTTCACTCTTCTAGTCGTACCCTTGCAGTACTAATCTGTTCCTGAGGTGCTGATATGTACACAAGTGCTTACAAAAAGATAAGAAAAATGGAAAATATTTGCAAGTAAAGACATTGCCCACAGCATACAGAACATGCTCATGCTGGCATCAGAAACCATCTTAGTGCCTTAGTGCATATTTCAGTCGAAACACTCCCTGTTTCATAGCTGAGTTAATGAGCCAGAGCTGAAGGATGTGCTGATACCGGTCCAGGCTTCTGCAGAGACACCAAAACCAGTTTGCAAACAGACTCTAGACTTCCTCATGTGGAATGTCCCACACAGGTGGAAAAGCATCAAAACACAACCCCAGTGGACCTTTATGCATTTCCATTTATTTTAAGAGACTCTGTAACCTTGGATCTAATCTACTGGCTGTATGAACAGACATCATTGTTCTCAGTTATTTGGGATCAGTAGGCAAGATATTTCTGTACAGCTTACACCATTTCCAACAGCCTTTTGACTATCTTTTAACATTAATGCCTGAGGTGTTTTCATTTTATCTGTTATCAAAACCAGATCTTTCTTCCCTTGCTCAAAAATCAGAATTATCTACATTTCTCTATAATTGACATTCACTATGTTTTCAGGTGTACTGACTACAACTTTTTTTTTTTAAGTCTGCATGCAAGAGACAGATTTTTTTTTTTAATTTATTTTTTAATTTTTTAATTTTTTTTTTTTTTAAATAAAACTAACTCAAAGCATTACGGGATTTTTTTCCTCCACCATTTTGCAAAAATGAAGCCCAGGCTATTATCTAAATAAGGCAAGTAGTATGGTGGTTGGAGAGGAGTGTGCACACCTGTGAGTGTGATTTTTGTATGAACTATGAGTTGAAGGAGATTTGAGTTTCTCTGAATATAAGTGTATACAAGAGCAGCTTTGGACGTTCCACTGTACACATTAACCACATGCATGAGCAAATTATTTCTGGTAGCAGAACAAAACTGATTCTGTGATGTCTCAGAACTACAATTTTTTAACAAGGCTTAATCCTCTTGCCTCAAATTATGGAATTTATAGAGCTGACTGGCAACCTTATCTAGTCCCACTTTCAATCAACCAACAATTAATTGATGCTCAATCAATTGATGCATCAGTTGATGCTCGTGATGCCCTTCATGTGTAAGGCAACTGGTTCTGCAGTTTTTGCTCTATGGTTTATCCTTGTCAGAAGAGGCACAGGGTATTCATCTCCTCACCATAAAAAGTAAATTTATTCAATATTCTTAGTTATCAACTGTAATAGGCAGCCTTGATCACAGCTTGAGAACACAGTTCCTTGATCTTGACAGCATTTTCTGTGAAAACAACTGTGGCACAAAACATTTTTAAGTGAAAAGCTGAAAGAGTCCATTTGTAAAATGAAACCATTCTTGGAATACAATTAGGTTTAAAAACAAATCTTAGCAGAACAACTAGGAAAAATGGTTTAAAGATGAATGAATTTATATTCTCAAGTTTTACTCCTCATTATATTCTACAGTACATAAAGTCCCCCCATTTG
Source organism: Monarcha castaneiventris obscurior (assembly GCA_026261815.1). NCBI lineage: Eukaryota > Metazoa > Chordata > Aves > Passeriformes > Monarchidae > Monarcha > Monarcha castaneiventris. The sequence continues at coordinate 49,052,849 of JAMPIT010000230.1, read as the reverse complement.
CAAGCTTCTGGCTTCACTAACACTACATTTAAACAGATTTGAAGAATACAGTAATCTGTTCTGAAAATAAAAGTGTCCATTTGAATGCAAATTGTTAAAAGTCAGAACTTCTGGCTTACACATATTTATAAAAATAGAGCAGAGTCTCCTGAAAAAAGAGAATAGGAAAGAAAACCAAGCACTATCCACCCAGAATATGTTTATGCTCCAACAGTCACTAATAAGTTTACTGAAAGAACATTTTAGACACAGCAAAAGCTAATCTGAATAATTTATCTATGGGTATTTTATGTGTTCAGTCCTATTATGCAATATCCTGTGATCTGAAGTCACCTGCAAGGGACTATACCTTCTCTTTCCCAGAATTTTCCTGGCTATGGAAAAAATGACAACCAAAAACCAAAAAAGAGAATGGGTGTTACAGCACTAATAGTCCCTTCCTAAATGTCTGAAGTGCAACAATGCAGATTAGTCAACTTCAAGGTAATTTATTAACATGAGTTCATTTTAAGGCGTTAATAGCGCATGGATTTCTGTGCTCCCTGAATGAACACTGCTCTTGTCATTCTTCTCAGGTCTTAACAGAGCTTCTTTCAAATCTGAGATCATTCTTGCCATGCTCAATATAAAATCTGTACTTTAAATTTTAAATGACAAGTACTATTGCAGCAAAGACCCAGCTTGGTTTGAGGCTTGTAAGAACTTTCTACTTTTGCTTTGTTTCAAGAATAGGAAAACTCCAGTCCCCAGACTGCCCCAAACACCTGTAGAAACCATTGTTCCATAAAAACAAGCACTGCAGGCTTAATCCTTAATTTCTATTGATAGTCAGACATGCAAAGGAAACAAAGGCAGACATTTCACCCTAACACTACACACAAAGCCAGCTTGTCCTGGATCCCGAGAATTACTCTTTAGGCACAACAAACCAAACCGTTATGAAGTACTGAGTACTCTTTGGACAGCTCAGGAATCTTTTCCAAACTGCTTGTTCCAGATGTGACTCAATGCATGGATATTTTATCACTGCAAAATCCTAACTTCTAGCATTGGGGTGGCCATAAATGATTTTTACCATGTCATAAAGCCAGAAATCACCCAGATGGCAATGACATTCCTCTACTTACAGTACACTAGGGGCAGAGATACAGCTGTTTGAAGAATAAGCTGAAGCAGTACAAACCCTCTGATTGAAAGACCTGGGATTAATTGAAAGTGTCCCTTTATTCTCTTTTTCTCAGCCCCTTTTTTCCATTTTTTTATTTTTTTTTCCTAGAACTGCTGTTCTGGACAAATTGAGACCCTTTGATTTCCTGGTTGGTAATTTAAACTTGGCTTATGGCACTCTTACTGGGACAGAGCAGTTTTATGGGTAAAGCACCTCACTGGCAGACAGGAGACCTGTTTTCTAAAGTTGAACTGTCCACCTGTTTTGTATTTGCTCATCACTCCACCTTCCCAGACTTTTGTCCTGGTCCTTCTTATCTACTCTAAAGCAAGATTAGAATCATTCAAAAAAGCAGAGATTCACACTTAATGCTTGTTGATGTGACTGAAACAACAGGGTCCTAATGCCATCTTTGAATGTATCGAGTGAGGCATGCAAAGAAAGAAAGAAAATCAGTGGATTTCCACTAAAGCATGAAGATCCCTGGAGCACTCCTGGAGATCGAGTCTGCTTCCATCTAGGACCTACTATTCATTATTAAATACTGATCTCATGAGGAATGATACCTGGCCCTTTGATAGGCTCATCTTTTAACATGGAAATATCAGAAACTCTGATGAGATCAAGTGAATGAGGAGAGCATTTTATTTATTTTTAAGAACTATTATACCTGCATTTTAAAGGTGGCTAACTGGGAATGTGAGATGATTTCATAACTCACTGCATGACTGTGAGCAAATTAATAAAGGAACAAAATAGAAGTCTTGGTTCCAGTTCTCCATTTTAGCCTGCAGACAATACTCTCAGTCTTCGGCTAGACAAAACCTGGTACAGCTACATCTGCCTCTTGTGAACCATATCCAGAGGTTCTACCTAGGACTGCTTTTTCTTTTCTACTCTTCCCCTGTAAAGAAAGCATGGTCCTGTAGTAAGACAGTAACTTGGTTCCATTGTCTCCTGACATAAAAGAAACAAGGCATTCACGGATCCACGTACACACGTGTACCTCAGGGATGAAAAGCCAGCCATTTCACAGCTGCTGTCAGGGCATGATGAGACCAAGCCTTCTTTCTAGTAGAGATCTAACTTTCAGGGGTCACAACAACAGGCAGTGCTGTCACCTTCCATCATTTTTAGTTATAAATATTACTATGATTCTACAATTACCTATCTTCACTAGCAAAAGCAATAGAAATTCAACATAAACAGTGATTTACTATCAACTAGATACTGCTAATATTTTTAAGACCATATGTTTTATTATTATCTGCTATTTGATTTTCAGTTTGAGGGAATGATAAAAACAAATTTGGCCATTTTCTGTTATGGTTTATGTAGTGAGTACAATTACAAGCACCACCAAGTAAGCCCAGTTGCTGGTGTCTCTCTCAAAATACATCTCCACTTCTTGTGAAAAGCAAAGAGTACTTCTGCTCCTCCTAAAATTCTCAAGTGAATCCGAACTAATGGCTGTGTAACTCCCATATTTTTCCTTCATAGCATATGATGACTAAGTGAATAGAAATAACTCCTTCTCCAGAAGAATACATACTCCTGGGTCTGGCTTATACAGCTGTTTAATGTGAAGATGAACCCAGCAGTAAAAAATAGACCAATGATTTCCAACTCTCACAATTTTTGTAAGCATTCAATTCAGAGACCAAATAAGTCTGATATGCCTAGTGATGTTATTGCCCTACTACTTTCAGGAAACTCCTTCCAATACAGGAAGCTAATTTTCGTTTAAATTGAGGACTGAAACTATGCATATTTCGTGATATTCATGTCTTGCTACCTCAACTCTTCATTTTTTCTGAAACAAATCTTGACTTATATTAACAGTGCACAGCTACTGGAATATAAATGTATTTGAAAATGCAATTGAGTGAAAGTAATTAAACTGAAGATATAAATGAAAAAAGCTAAAAAGTACATGATCATAAGGTATCTTGAGACTTTCTCATCTGCACTACCTGAAGCAAACACATTATTTAACTTCAAATGGATTCATCTTTCCAAACACTGAGAGATAAGCTTCTTTGGCTCCTTTAAATTTGTTGGTGCCTGGCTGTTTTCTAAAGATTTAAAAATGGATTCTAAGTCAGGTATTTCCTAAAGGAGGAAACTGTGGATAGGGAGTTTTTTTCTGAACACTCCCGCAGAATTTACTAGGATAAATGCAAGATTCTAATTTTGATCTTTAAACACTGCTATAGTTTTTAGGTCAGGCAAAGATGTCTGATGTAAAAGATCTCCTTAAGCCATTTGACAAATAAAGCACTGACTGAGCTTTCAACTTTCCTGGCTTTTGGACTGTAATCCCTTAAATCAAAGAACTCTTCACCACTAGCAGCAAAGGTGCTAGCTTTGACCTCACAGTTTCAGAGGCTATTTTTTTTAAACATTACTAGAACATATTCTCATATCAAAAACTTCATGAGTAAAACTATCTCACATCCTCCCCAAATCATACAGTGAATAGATTTTAAAGTCAATAAATGATCATTGTGCTCTTCATGTATAACTCCGATAATCTCATTCAGTGTTTTCTGCATCAGTGTCCTAAATTTTGCCTGAATATAAGATAGCTTAAAAACAATACTCAGTTTAATCTGAAGAGTTCAAGCAAAGAATTCCTCTCAACTCTACATTAAGCTATGTCAATGGCTAATTACCTTCATAAGTACCCTATTTCTAATCCACTATGGAACCCCGCAAAGTATGTATGAATTTCTCAGTCTAATAATCTTATTAGGGACCCACTTTTCCATGAGTAGAAGGTTATTCAGGAAAAAAGACAGAAGATCTCATTTCACAGATGGGTTTTGCTAGCTATTGTCCAGCTGTTCTCTTTTGATTATCTTGACAATGGCGGCACTGGTTCTCAGATTAGTCAAAATCAGTGTAAGCTATAAGCAGCCTATTGAAGTAGCCAAGGCACTACTAACCCTCACTAACTGCTAAAATGCACACATGAAACCATCACAATATACAGACACTATGAGATATCTTTCCACTTTTCACGCAAGCAAATATATGATGATGACTACTTTTCCTCATGGAAGTTACACCAGGTTAGTCTTCCTATTCAAAGCTTAAAATTTTCTTTAGCTTTCAAACTTTGATGCAAAATAAGACCCTGGAAAATGCATGCAGCTTGGAAGAAAAACATAGAGATCTGTTTGCAGTTGCAGAGCTACAATCCTGTTGGGATCACAAAAATATGACTGAGTGTTGCAATGAGGGGATGCAGGCTTTTTAGGAAGAACAGGATAGGAAGATTGGGGAAAGGAGTTACCCTTTCTGTAAGAGAGTAGCTGGAGTGCACACAGCTCTGCCGGGGGATGGATGAGGTTAGGCATGCTAAAGCCCAAGTGGAATTGCATCCTGAGAGGGATGTTAAAAATATAAGTAGATTGTAAAAAGACTTTTTTGAGGTCGGTATTTGAAATTTAGCAGCTGCATCAACTGTAAATGTCTACAAAATTTGTCCCTAATTTTTAAAAACTCCTGTGGAGCTTCTTGAAGCTGTCTGCATTTATGCCCAGTTCAGAGAAGGATTGAATAGTAGCAGCTGCATTTTCATGCATTACCTGAGTTCACCCCATGTATGTTTAATACGTAGAAAATGCTACCATTTTCCAGTTTTACTGCTACTCTTATATTTTATACAGTTCACAGGAAGAAACTGAAAGGGTAGTGAAAGTGATGTTCTCAGTGACTGTAGGCAAGCCAACTAGTGTCACACAGTAAGTCTGAAATGCCAGCCAGAACTCCAAAAACACAGTATTTTTCATGATTGGTTCATCCTTCCTCTTGGAGAGCTCACCGCTCCCCTCTAACCTGATGCTCTTAACACTGCAAAACCTGAGTACACAATGGATTTGACATCTCTCTGGAAAACAGCATCCAAGACACAAGTACTAATGATTGGTTTTAAAGGTTCCAATGTGATGATAGTTTTCAATGCATTTTCACCTTTGTATACCCCAAAGCCACTGATACCGAGGTTAATCAATACCTTAAGATTTAATCAGAAAGTGTTGAGAAACAAGTTCTGTAGTGTGATTCAGATAAGCAACAGCCTAATGCTGAAGTGGAAAGCAGTGCTTCATAACGATTCAAGGAAATTCAAAATTGGATAGGCAAGGCAGACAGAATGAGGCAGAGCAAAAAACCCATAAAGATCAGTAACTCACCCTTAACTCTGATTAGCTGCAAATGTTTAGCAATCAAGAATGGTTTAGCAGTAATCCTTATTTTTAAGTGGGAACTGGTGTTACCAGTCTGTGGAAAATAACCTTTCTGGACTGTAGAGTCAGAGAGAGAAAAGCACCAGCATTCAGTCCTTTTTCACTCCTTTCCTATGTCCCCAGCACTGACAGCTCCCAAGGATGAGGCTCTTTAAGAGAAAGTTATCCTGCCCTTCTGGCTACTCTTCTTAGCCCTTATGCTTTAGAAGGCAATTTGTTTTAACATATTGAAAAAATCCAGCATGGTTTCTCCTTGTAGCACTTACAAAAATGAAGGTTGTCTTGGATTGGTTTGTTTTTAAACAAAAATAATTGCAACTCAGACTTTTTGAGAAAATGGGAAAACCTACTAAACATCATAAAAATGACACCACAAACACAGAGGAAGACATATAGCAGCTTACGTATGTTAACCTCATGACGTAAATGTCATTGCTATGTCAGCCTGTGCAGTGCTATAGAGAGGAAAGCGTGAACTTTCTTTGTTTGATAGATATAGCACAAAAGCAAGTCAAGGTATCAGTGGAGAAAACAGGAAATAGATGGAGGCAGGGGGCTCTTGAATCACCCTTTGATGCTTTTCATCCACCACCATAGGCCAGCATAATGAAAAGCAAGTTAAAGAATTGTTCAGCACTGAGGAAGAGCTACAGAAACCACGGTAGCAGCAAAAGGAGGCTTAAGAGGGAATACCTCAATTAAACACAAGCATCCAAAGACAAAACCAGTAGACAAGACTATGCATCATCCCTCTGCACCCCTCCTGGGATACTGACACAATCAAATACCTCTATAAAGTGCCTGTATGCCAACACACACAGTATGGGAAACAAATAGGAGGAACTAGAGATCTGTGTGCAGTCACACATCTAACTGTGATTGTGGAGATGTAGTGGGATAGCTCCTGTGACTGGAATGTTGTCATGAAGGGCCACACATTATTTAGGAGAGACAGACCAGGGAGATGTGGTAGTGGAGTTGCCCTCTATGAGTGAGGCAACACCTGGAATGTATTGAGCTCTGTCTCGGTAAGGATTACTTCCTGACACAAGAAGTGGAGGATCCCACAAGGAATGGTGTGTTGCTTGACCTTATACTAACAAAGAGGGAAGGCCTTGGTGGAGATGTGAATGCTGGGCATAGCTCTGGCTGTAGTGACCACGAGACTGTGTAGTTCAGTGTGGGGAAGGAGGAAGCAGGGCAGTGAGTAAGATTGTAACTATGAACTTCAGAAGAGCTTTAGCCTCTTCAGGAATCTTCAAAAAATCCTGTGGGAATGAGGCCTGCAGGAAACTGAGGTCCTAGAGAGTGGGTTGATATTCAGGGATCACTTCCTCCAGTCTCAAGAACGTTGCATCCCAGTGAGAAAGAAATCAGGCCAAGGGGAAAGAAGCTTATGGATGAACAAGGAGCTCCCGTCATTACTCGAGTGTAAGCAGGAAATACAGATGAAATGGAATCTGTGTCAGGACACTTGGAATGAATACAGAGAGGTTGTCACAGTAAGTATAAATAAGATGAGAAGATGGTCAAGATCCATCTGGAATTAAAGCTGGCCAAGGCTGTCAAGGATAAGAAGGGCTTCTTCAGTTCCCTGTGGTCCCTTCCAAATTTACCCATTCTGTAATTCTGTAATATGAACTTATCTCCAAAGGAAGACATCCGTACAACAGTCCCATGCTGCAAGCTGTTCTTTTCCCAAAATATTATCACTAATTCCCATTCTAAAGGATTCTTCACAAAATTTAGTGTCACTAAGAATCAAGCCCAAAGTATCTGTAAAATTCTTCATTTATATCTCTTGTATATAATAATCTCTCTAAAATTAAAGGACTATAGTTTTTTAGGTTTTGATACAACACAATTACATAGCAGGGCTTTGCATAAAGTATAGTTTTAAAAGAAGGTTAAGAGAGCATTAAAAAATTATTAATATGTCAGTAGAGTCTGACCAGACAGCTTTTTAATAACAACCGACAGGGAATTTAAAGAAAAATACTTCAGAGAAGTAAATGGATAGTCTTCCCAGCAGAATGATTTCTTTAAAGACAAAAATCCAAATTATGCACGTCTTCTTTTTTATTTCAAAGGAACTACTTTGAAGGTAAAATATACCTACCCAAAGCAATTAAGATGAGAAGAAGAAAGATAGAGGAAAAGAATATTCCAAGGGACAAGTATGTAAGACTGAAAGAACTATTAAGTCAAAGTATAATCATCCGTTTTCCCCTGAATTATATTTATTTAATACAAACATAAAGGTGTGCAGAACAGATGAATGGGTAAGCAGAGAAGGTAATAAAGCAAAAGCTCTTAAATGTTGTTCTTTAGAGAGCATCACCATTATCAAAGAGAACTGTTTGCTCCAAGTCAATCTTGAATTCAAACAGACACCTGCTTAAGTTTTTCATGGCTCTGTGAGCAACTACTGGAAAAGGAGAAATAGAATTTTATAGAACATAGTCTACAACAGTAGTGCTTCCCAGACTCCAGTCTCGGTTTTAGCAGTTGTAGAACTTCAGAGAAACTTCTCACAGGTGACAAAGGAATAAATTTTTAGTTTAATTTTTGCTTTTAGATGACAGTCTTCCTCTCTAACTCTTGTCTTTATTCTGAAGGAGAGGAGGAAACTGAGCTTCCTCATGTCTCCATCATACACTTTCCATGAGATGGAAAGCAAACTATGTGTCAGATTTTTCTGTATGAATAAAACTGTTCATAAGCTTGTACGTTCTACCAGATGCCTTTCTCATTACTTTGCTCCAAGAGTCAGTTTTATCAATTTGCTTTTATGAAACTACTGATTAATGAATTCTTGCTCAAAACAACTGAAAAACCTAAAGACAAGCAAAAAGAATCCTTAGTAAGCCAAGTTTGCATAATGTTCCATGGTTCCACTACAAAAATAAGAAATCACTTGAATGAAGTATTTTGCATCACAACCCCAGCTCAACACTTCTGCTGCAGAAACCTGGGATGTTTTACAGTTTAAAATGCCATTGCAGAAAACAAGAACATATTCTTTCAGTCATATTTTCTCACCTAGTGTACACATTTATAGATAGTCTCTGTGCTTATCTTTGGTCATTTATAATGCCCTGATGCTAACTGAGAAATAATTCAAAAAGAAGACTTCCTATTTTATTACCCACCTCATTTCACTAAGTAAGCAGATTTCCTCTAAGGCCTCACAAGAAAAATGAAGAGGACATACTTTGCTTCAGCTTGTGGTGATAGGCATCAGGTGTTCCTCTAGGCAACCCTTACTAGGGGCACAGCAAATTTTTTCAGGGGCCTAACTCTGATGGATGCACAAAATAAGACAGACTGAGAGCAGAGCTTTCAAGAGGAAAAAAGACCAGTGGGCTTCAGGGAAAATGGTATTTCAGGCTATCTGTGTTTTTAAAAATTGTAGCTGGAAATAAAAATTTAAGATAATGTGGAGAAAATATTATACTACCTGCCACAGTTCATTAAAGTATCATGCACAGAGCAGGCAGCTACTTCAGTCACTGAACAGATCCTGTTCCTCCACGTTTTACTTTAATTGAGAAAAGACGACTTCAATGACTTCAAGTGTACTGCTCACATACCTTTCCTGGCTCCCTTCAGTGATGTGGTAGAGACGATTGGCACCTCCATCAGCACAAGCTCTCAGGGCAGCTGCAAGTGAAGAAAGAGAACATCAGTGCATTTGCATTATAAACAAAAACCCACAACCAGTTGACAGTGCTGTGTAAACTTAATTGTTCATAGTGGCATAGGGAATAAGCTTGAGGTCTTGCATGGCTTTTAGCTTCCTGTACTTGAGTGCTTTCCCTGTTTCTCTAAATAGAAATTTGAACTGGTTTTATGAGACTAGTGCCTAACTTCATCTGACTGTGTCACTGTACTTACAAATAGCTTACATCTATCTATCTGAACCTGCTGCCCAGTCAGCTTAAACTACAAGACAGGTAAATATCCACCCTCCATCTATGGATGGATCCTCCACCTTGTCGCAAGTGGGAACTTGCACTGTAAACACAACTATCTTCTCAGCCAGGCAGAAAGTTCCCTATGGTGGCTCTATAGCAACCTGCATAACAACTGGGAAAAAAAGATAAGCAAGAGTCAATCATAACAATACCCTTTTCTCTTTTTTCCCCTCCTATGACACAAAAATGGTAACTTTATTACAGTTCCTATATTGTTCCACAGACTGTTTGCATCTTCGACATAAAGTAGGTGGGTTAGGTCTTAGCTTTAAATCTTGGACTATCCTGGGACGAAACCACAATAATTTTCAGTGCTTCCACCTAACTTGGGGACCACAAAGGGCATGTACCACTAATTCCAGTTGATTTAAACAAGCAGAGACATGCTATTCTCTTGCGATCCCATTGTTTATATAGACTTAAGTCAGAGAAAAAAGACAAGTCTAATACTATTATTACAAAATCAAATATAAATTGGTATATTTTATTCATAAGCTTCCCTATTAATCATCATTTAACCAACACACAGCTCTTTCATGAGGGTTTTAAAACCTGATAAGCTATTAAAGATTGAAAATGACCATCTTGTCTTAGCAGTCTTTATCAGTTTTGCTCTGAGATGCACAAGTTAGATAACGATAGCACACAAGATAAAAGAAGCTGTCGCTTCCACACTAGGGCAGAGTGTTCCTTTCAGGCAAAGAGAGACTGACTTGTAATCCTGAAAGGGCTGAAAGTCACAGAGCCGGGGGGGAAAAAGAGGAGAGACAAGTAAAAAAAGGTACAATCAGATCAGGCACTTCTTGCTGCCAAGAATCCAATTTTCAGCTAAAGCCGCTTTCCTTTGGTGTTTATTTTTCAGTCAGAACCACCCCTCAGCAATTACACAAACCTGTGTCTTTCCTTTTGGTGTACATTAGGTGGGCAATCTGCCTCTCCCTCTAGTTAGCCAGCCTATACAAATAGGGACAACAGAGTTCACCTCTACAGCTGCTCCCATCTTTAAGTCATTCTTTCTTATGTGGGTGCTGAACTCCCACCACAGGGAGTGTTTGTAAATGAATATCTACTGTGCAGTACCATGTAACCTTGGCTGAGGCTTTTTTGGGGGGAAAAATAAAAAAGAAGGAAGCAGGACAACACAAAAGCTACCAGTTCATCACAGGTAGCTTTGGGTAGGTCAGCGTTTTTTCCTTCAGGCTGAAGCCATGAACAGAGCACGAGAGCAAGCACTATACTCCTCTGTATTGCTTCTAGCACAGCTTCTGCTCCTGCCCTCTGCAGTGTTCACTGTGGCAAGCACTACTGCCCTCAGCCTCTTGTACTAACCATGCTCTTCTATCTCCTTGTACCACTGCACCCACTCCTTACAGCCTCCACCCAAACCCATAACAACAAGGCAAGGTCAAGCAGACTTGCAGATCCTGACAAATCTTATTAGGTGAAGTAATTTCTAAGTTATTCTAGAAGCTTGCCAGCCACTTACCACGGTGATTCACTGTTTCAGGCAAGTGCCTCATCCAGTCTGAGGAATACAACACCACAAGACAAGAACACCACTTCTTGCCTGCTGTGTTTGACTGGAAGATTTTAACTTCTCCTTTCACTTGAGGTTACAGCTGAAAATGGATTGATATACTTCCTTTCAACTGGGCATGTTTGCTAAGTTGTCTCAGGGAGTTCAGCTCACATAGAATAAACTAATGGCCCATTGCAAGAAGAGTGTGTAATACCTGTCCTTAAGTCAGCTATCCCGTCCACTGGTTTATTTAGCAGATAGTAGGCATGGAAGCAAGGCCTAGGACCTAAGATACATAACCTGCCTAAAGGATGCTTCCCAGGCATTCCCAGACAGTCACAGCTTTTTCCTTCTGAAAACAGTGAGTTTTCCATCTATTCTTCCACATTTAAAAAAAAATAAGTACCTTATAACTTCTGGGAAAAACAAAAAGAAAAGAGAATGGGATGACATACATAAAAAGAGATTAAAGTCTATTATCGGTCTCAGTTACTTCAACACAGCCAGAGCTTTAACTATTGTAAATTCTCTCAATGGACTTACTACAAGTGAAGCCTGGCCCAAAATCTCTTCATCTGATCTTACAATTTTAAAACAGTATGACCAAAAAACCGAAACCAAACTAAGCATTATGAAACCAATCAGTCTTCAATCAGTCTGGTATATGCAAAAGTACTGAGATTCTCCCAAAGACAGGAAGGTGCCTAAGTAACAGATCTATGATGCTTGGATGTTTTTCACACAGATACGGGGCTACTATTTGTTACCTTATATAACTGCAATTTAAAGCTGTCCCCCACATATTTATTCTTAAGAAAAAAAAACCCAACCAAACTTCTGTAGCATTGTAAAGTTATTTAGAGTAACAATTTATGAGGTACTGATCCTTTACAAGCAAGTTAATAACTTACACTGAAATGAAACAAAGCCCCAGCTCCATTAAGGAACTATCAGGTAATTAACAGATTGGCTGGAGGCCAGTAAATCATAATATTTCTACAGCTATGAACTAAGCTTTGCTTGATAAAAAGTAATGATATATGTTAGCTGGAAGAATATGTATCATTATTATCTGGAAGTGCTTAAGGAGATAGTCAGCAATTCTAAGGTTACAGTTTGGACAGAAAATTCTCTATGAAAAATAATAGGAACTGATTTTATACAGTGCCTTTTATATTAGCAACAAAATTGCTTTACAAACAACTATTTGGCCAAGGTGCACCATGGCAACTGTGTAGGCAAATCTAACATTCTCTAGGCACTTTGTAACTGCTCACATGAAACCTCATTAATTATTTCAGCAGAAACTGAAAGACCTGAACAAGATCTGGGCTTTGTTTTGCTTGGCTTGGCATCCTGAAAACAGAAACACCTTCTTCTGAGAAATTTTCAACTTAAACAAATTAAAAAAAAAAAAAAAAAAAAAAAAGGCGGAAAGTGACACAGAGGGATGAAGTGCTAGGGGTCACAAATGAGTCAAAGGCAAGTTATCTTCCAGAGTGACCAAAGTGGATGGTGGGGCTTATAGAGTGAAAAACTCAAGTGGCCAGTCAGAACACCAAAAGCCTTGCTCTTACCATCTCTTCTGGCTCAAAGGGTACCATCACATTATTGGAGAGCCCTCAAATTTGCCAGGTGGGCTGCACATGGAAGTACTCTCTAGCTTATCTATGTCAGAGAGAACTAAGTAAGCAAACCCCTTATCTGAGGGCTAGAGGCAGTTAACCTGCCTCTGTGAATTGAGACATACAGGAATGGTTGTCCAAGCAGCTCACTGAGCTCTGGTGGGTCAGGAGGACCAACACCTCCAGCAAAAACGCTGCGACATGCAATTGGGAGCTGCAGCTTTTTCAACCAGCACAACTGGAAGCAGAGGAGGCCTGTGCTTTTGGCCACCCAGCTCAGCTGGAGAGCCCATTTTATGCTTCTGTGATTAGAAGAGATGATGCTAAGAGGACAAGGACACACGTGCACTGCAGCCTCAGCTCAGCATGTGAATCTGCACTCCTTGGCCTTACCACAAATTACCACCTTTCCTATCTGAATATTCTGCGTTAAGCTCCACTCATCAGAAAGAGCTTCATCTGCCGAATTACCACCTTTCCTACCTGCTAGATTCCTTTCTCTTATAATTCCAGTGTCATTCAGTGAATTACGCATGGAGAGATAATCAAAAAATCAACTGTTTTATTGTGCAGAAGGTTGAAACTCAATGCCACTGTCAGTAACTGCTTCCCAAGTTATTGGGAGCAGCATGTGTTCAGTCCAGCAGTGTCTGAAATTATGGCAAAAGTTAATACCCCTCAGCTCTACCTATGCCAAGGAAGAGTTACATAAAGAGCATGTTATCAGGCCATCACATCTAAGAGTTTCTCACAGGCAACATGAATGAAGAAACAAAAGCCTTTCTGAAAAATGCCCTTCCTTTTAAGTGGTGCATCTTCTGCTACTAACCAGTGAAGTATTTCCCTTTAGTGACTGAATTTGAGGCACCAATTTTAGGGCTAATTATTAGTTTTTACAAAAATAATTCTAACACAACAAAAATACTGGAAACTATTTACTTTAAATTTATATTTTCCCCTCTGGCAAATATAAAAAACTTATTGTGAGACAGGATATGAACAGCATACCAAACACAAAAAGGAAGGTCTTGGCTGTGAGCTAACTAGTTCTGATGCTTTTTGCAGAAAGGAAGCAAGTCTATTATCGTATTCAATAGCCCTGCAAATACAGGTGAGGCAAAAGATTTCACAGAACAGATGCAACTCTTGCAGACTAAGATGAGTGTGTAAAAAGGAATACACTTATAAACAGTACCAATAGCTGGGAAACAAAAGCATAACCTCATAATTCCTACTCTATTATTCCTTGCAATTAGCATTTAAAATATATTCTTTTCCAAACAGATCTTGAAATCAATCCATGTTTTTTGCTTAAATTCAAATTTGTGACAACCGTCCTTAAACTGCCTTAGTATAGCCCCTCTGTTCCTTTTCTAATTTTACACAACTTCTTTTAGGTATGCAATCTGTTTCCCTCATTCATTTATTGATTCAGTAGCCTGGTAACCATAATTAACCTGCCAGCAAAATCTACACATAAGAGAACTCCGCTTAATTAATGACTTGGAGTGCTGGTAGTAATACATATGTGAAATAAATGGTAGATACACAGAGAATTGCTTGGCTGTCTTGATACATAGGGCCAACACATTTTTGCCCCAGTATTACTAAAAAATAGCAGTTACCAACAACAAAATACATAATCTGTATTTATGCTCTGTCTCATTTTCTCCTCTGTCCTGCAGAAATTGCAAAAATAAATCTAACAAACCCATGGCTTTGTACAGCTGCAGATTGCTAGCAAGGGGATCTAATCGCATCTCAAAATATTCCCTCCCACCCATGTGTTTCCACCTGTGTTATCAGGACTGTTTGCAACTGCTATTCCATATCAATTACAGGGCACTGCAGACATCCCTTTTCTGTCAGCTGCAGCTCTGTTTAGCAAATCACCTACCAGTCCATAATAGTTTTCTGCTTTGTGGTTGGACACTGGTCTTGCTATGAGGCTTTTTAACTACTTAAAATAGGTCTATTCTTACGCTGTAAATGAGTGGTTTGGCTGCTTAAAGAAATACCATCGAAGACATGGTTGAAAGCAGGGTTTAATAGAAATTTGTGAAAATACAACTTTACATAGCTTGATGAGAAGGTTCATTCTACTACTTACTACAAAGCTGAAAGCATACAAAGGAAGATCAAATTAGAAGCAATTTGAAATGATTTTTACAGAAGCTGGGAATGCTACTGGGGGTAAGGGTGCAAAGGATATGGATGCAAAGATAAGGGTGCAAAAGGGCTTAGCTTCAGTCATTGAGTAATTAACATTTACATAGCAGTTTGATAGGGTTTCCTACAATTATAACAATGATTAACAATAGATTTGAGATGGTAACATTCATACTATAATCAATTCCTATGCACACGGATAAAATTATGTGTACACCCCTTTGTATTTGTGGAAAGGTACCTATCATAAATTCCCTTTGAGTTCAGTGGAATGCTCACATCAAATCCATTTGTGCACCTCGTGAAGTGTGGAGATGGGATGGAGTGGGGTGGGGTGGGGTAGGGTGGGGTGGGGGTATTAGCCCAGGCCTCACTGTTAGCGACATCTCTTTGAGTATCACAGACTTGAGGGCTTGTGAGCTCTGAGGTGTTCCACTCAGAGCGTTGCTATTCTAAAACTGTGTATCCAAAAAAGATCCACCAGCTACAAATGTCTCACACCTAGATCATGACTTCTAAACTATCCATATCAAAGAACAGAGGTACCCAGTAGTCCTGAGGCAACTGGATCACCAACACTGGAGCTGGCAGCCTGCTCCCATATGGACAGACTATGGATCTCAGATGTATAACGACTCTACTTTTGGTAAGGTAATTACATGTTTCCTATAAAGCTGTTGTGCTTCTTTAATCACTCTGCTGTGAGCTGTAAATGTCATAGAGATCTCAGCCAAGCAGAGGCAGAATTCACTAAGCAATTAAATATGAGAAGACAAGGAAGAAACCAATGTGAGAATGAATTAGGAACACTACTCTTTTTTCAGTGCATTGATTCAATATTGAGCTAAAGACACACAGATAACACTTCTCTCTAAAAAGTTCACACAGAAAAAAAAAAAAAACACACAGGGAAAATTAAACCATTTTACCCACAAACAAAAAGCACCACTGAATTTTAACTAAAAATGTTACACTGTCTCCAGAAAAAATCTTACTGTAAAAGAAAATTCTAGGAAAACTTATATCTTAATGTTCAATCTGGGAAAAAAAAAAAAAAGGAAGAGATCAACCATTTAACAAATAAATTCCTAAGTACCAAAACCCACAAATTCAATCAAAAAACCTTGAGTACCAGTAAACATAGTAGCAGTAATATGCTGTCAGAGACAGAGGTAGGGGAGCAACTGCGGTTTCACTAAAAGTGAGTTTCTGGACTGTCTTCACAAGCACTTCCATGCAGAGTTCATTACAATGATTCATATTCAAGGCTGCTGGGTTTGGAGTAATCTCTTGTCAGGAGTCAGATTTAATATTCCTACAAGCCTCACTTAGGATATGATTTTGTCTTCTCTTTTCTGTCATTCTCCCATTCTGTCAGACCCAAGGGCTCTGGTACTCGCTCTGCTGCCTTACACCCATCGCTGCAACAGGCTCCACAAGTGAGGCAGCCCTGTGCTGTGTCACGGAGAAAACCAGGAGGAGAGAGCTCACACGTAAAACAAAGTACTTGCTGCCATCATTTCCATTAAAATCTAAGTGACCTTTTCATGACAAGGCCATGTGGCTTGATGCCACTGGGGGAAGAATCAGGAAGAAGTTTGTTCTTTTTATTTTCTCAGGGTTTTTTGCTCTCTGTTTGAAAAATGACAGCTAAAGCAATAACGTAACATTTATTCAGCTTTTCTTTTTGCCCTGAGCACACATCTATTATTACTAGGTAACAGTAAAAAACACTGATTAGGGCACAGACAAAAAAAAAGCAAAAATACACTGAAGTGCATAATATTAATCCTGACTTTTTTTCCTGATAAACTACTTGTTTTGAATGTATTTAAAGAATAATTTGTCAAATCTAAGACTCTCACAAATAAAAAGAGCTGCTGAAACAAAAGCTGGAAGTCCTACCTGGGCCTTAAATCTGTATTTTTCAGAGTGAGAAGGAAAACCAGCTCTCTACAGGCATATATTTGCATCTTACTGAAGTCTGGTCTGATACCAGGAATTCCCCAGAGATGCACAAGCCCTTCCTGTAGTGCCACACATTGGCAGGGTTTGGGTTGGATCCTGGTTTGCAGACCTTGCCTCCGTCACCCCTGATTGCTGATGAAGGATCCACCGAGTCTCAAACATTAAACCCCTACAGACACAATGCTGCAGATCCTTCACAATCGGGCAGCCTTCCCAACAACACGTGCTTTCATTGCTTTGCAAGTACAATGCACCTCACCAACAAAACTTTACCATAACCTGTCTGCCAGGGCCCTATATCTACAAACACCAACATAGAAATATAATCAAAGGGGAAGTAAGTGCAGGAGTGTGCAGCTAGCTTTTTCTGCATCCATTACCTGGTTATCAAGTGAAATGGAGAGGCATCAACATTCATAAAATCATATTGTTTAATAATTTGGTGTAACCTCCATTGACTTCAAGCTTTGATTGCAACTTTTTATTTCTTCATTTCGTATTTTCAATTGCTGCAGCATTGGTTTCTGACAGAAGGAAAACAAATGGCTACAAACATGATTGAATACCCTAACTGCCTGCAATTTTTAATTGCTGGTCAGTGTTGTTATCAGAAAAACTTTAGAAACAAGCTGACTCTACTCCTATATGGAAAAAAACCTGACTAAGAAAAAAATCACCTTAATTACCATTATACATCTACATTTGCACAAAGGACCAGACTGCAAAGAGAAAAAAAAAGAAAAAAGAAGCTTGCTTTTTTTTTTTTTTTTTTTTTTTTTTGATCTGGCATTGCATCAGCAATAACAGACCTCATGACATCACTGCTCCCTACCCCTGAATGAGAAGGATGTGGGGCAGGCAGGGAGGAAAATTTGCAAAAGGGTGGTCAGCTGTGTTTAAACAGCAAAGATGAAGAAATAGTTTCCTACTGCTGCTGGCAACCAGCAACTCTATGTTCCTCATCACAGCCAGATCAGTGCTGCTTCTGCTTCCACTCAACAAAATGCATTAATAATTGAAGCCAACCTGAAAGTGTAAAGCAATGAGCATGATAAGTTCATATTCATGTCTATGATTAAAGATTTTCAGCTAATGCATTTAGATTTCAAATTTTGTCTAAATTGGATTTGCAGTAGCCAGCAACTCATAAAAAAATTAATCACACACTCATTTAAATGGCACAAAATATATTAATTCTCAGGGTACTAAAACACACATCTTTTCTTAGAGTCCAGAACAGATTTCCACACAACCATTTTATATCATTCTAACAAAAACTTTTGTGTGCTAAGGAAATTTCAGAGCTCATAAAAGTCAGAAACTCCAATATGGTTAAAAGACAACTAGACTATTACAATGCATAAATTTCTGAATGAATCAAGCATGCTTTGACACCTACTTGAAAACTTATTTAAAATAGTTAATAATCTTGGTCTAAATGTTGTTTGGAAATAAGTATCTAAAAGAGGGACAAACAAGAAACCAGAGAGGGAAATACTAGGATGGTAAATGCATTTTCCTAATGCAGGTGGAACTGATCTTTATAACTTATTTTCTAATATCTTGATAATATGACCTATGTTCATACTACATACTCTTGTGTATTGATATTTTTCCCCACTTTTAGCAGATCACTGTTCAATATCTTCAAGCAAACAATTGTAACAGTAAATTACTAAAAACACCATCCAGAGAAATGGTCAAAGCCTTCCCCCCTCCCCCAAAATGTTATTACTTAACTTATGACAGTTTCAGTCTTGTTTCTGACTGACCCCCACATCTTCTCTGTTGTCTTAACTTTCAAATTTGGGCAGTGGTAAGCTGCAGTGGAAGTTTTTTTGAAGAAACTGGAAAAGTAGAATTACAAGAATACTTGATCTTACCTAGCTTATTTCATATTTGGAATAGCTGCAAGTACATAGGCACTGGCATTTGCACCAATCTAAACCAGAGTGGTTTCATGGAAGCAGTGGATTTGCATTGCTGTTACTCTAGTACTGGCAGTACAGGTCCAAGGATGAAAATCAACATGGATAGTACAATGTAATGCTCCTCTTAGGAAAAGAAGAGTTTTAGCTATCTGCATCGAGACTAATCTTGACCTCCAACATCTTCCCACACAAAATAAATCTAAAATTGAAATAATATTCTTGTTAGGCACTTCCTTTCAGCTAAGTTTTCCAACAGTCAAGAAAGAAGGTCAGTTAGTACTAGCTAGCATACTGATATAAAACATCAGATCTATGGTATAATTTTCTCAAACACATTTCTTTCATTATTAATATTTAATAAAATAGTAGAAAAACCCCAAAGGATGCACAAAATAGGATATTTTCATTCTTAAAATAATTCAGAAGGTGTGAATTAGCATTTTCAAAAGAAATAATCAGCACCAACAATATTTTTTTGGAAGTTTTTAGCTATCTTGATGAAATTATATGTTAAATCATCACAACACAAAAAGAAAGCTCATTTGGACAGTCAGAATCAGCTTCAAAGCACACTAAAAGTGAGAAGTGAGTCCGGCGTTTTTGCGTGCTAAATGGAATTTCACCTCTGAATTCTCTTACATAACACAAATGCAAAACCCAATGCTATCATCCTTGAAAAAAAAAACCAACATCTATATGAAAATTCTGGTTATGAATGAAGATGGCATAGCAGTAATGACCCAGCTCATAAAAGTGATGAAGAAACAAGAGCATTGATTTCAAAACCTCTCTTTATTAAGGCTATAAAAGAACTTTAACATGAAATTTCCAAGTAAAAATATTTGTAGGAGGCAATCTAGAGTTTACTGTACAAAACTGAGTGTATATTCTCAAGGGAAATAAACTTCTGTGTGACAATGCTCCTCACAGCAAGGCTGCAAACAGGTAATTAATTTATAGATTTTTGCATTAAGTAGAAACAGCTCTTGTCCTCTGCCTCTGGAACAGCCCTATGGCAGTTTCCTAAGGCTTCAAAAAGGGAGAAAGGCCTTGACTGAACAGAAAAGTAGAGGCTCAGTGGTGACTCCAGCCCCCGAATTTGGGACTGTTCAGTCTTCTAAACTATTCAAAACCTGGTTTTAGTAGCAGATTTGTCCATGTCTAGTTTCCAGTTACAAAGATAATCAGTACATGGCACATGACTTTTATCAAAATGCTCCAGGTGTTCAATTTCAATGTGTTACCAAGATAAGTAGGCCTAAAAGTGCAAAATGAAAGAGCTTTTCCCTCTCATTTTGGTTGGTATTTTTCCTTTTGAAGAAGAGAGACTGGACTTCAGCATATACTGAAGTCTGCAGTTCAGAAGTGAATTCATGCAAACCAGGTATATGAATTCTTTGTTTAAATTACCTCCTATCTAACTGTATTAGACCTCTTTTAAATTAATGCTAATATGGAAGCATTTTGCCATCTCTTGAGGATAAGTCAAACTACTTAATCTTTACTGACCAGAAATATTGGCCTCTTCTTTGGGACCATTTTCCCCTTGTAGTTGAAACCTGTGCGTTCAATAAACAAAACCTTAGATTTAGCACACCTGAGCTTATTCTGAATGTCTGCTTTTAGAACACGTTCCCTGTGAAACAAACAAGCAAAACCCCAAGACACAGCCTTGTTCAATTGGTAATACATTACATGTTGTATCTGCTGCTCTTTGTTCTCAAAATGGTTCCATGAAAAAGAACTCTAAGAATTATACAGTAGCTGTGAGCACTACTATAAAAAGTGTTCCATTTCAATGTTGCTACCTAATTGGAAATTATCACCCTGTTAACTTTTCAAGAGAAATATGGCTTCTAAAAATGTCCTAAGTATGTCTAATATATCCTTATTTAAATCAGCCAAGTGTTGGCCAGAAAGAATATCAATATTCTATTTAATTTACAAGCTCTGTCCATACTAAACACTTCATTATCAGGAACAGAAAATATTAGAAGACAGGATGTTCAAATGTGATTTGAATCACTGTACCAATCCCATGCTACTTTATCTGCTAGGTGTGCTAGAGATTCCAGATTAGTACACAACATTTTTTTACAGTAGTGCGTTCCTGCATTCGGCCTTGTTTGAATCAGTATTGCTAGTGAAGAGCTGGTAAAATGATTTAAAAAAATTAATTTTTACTTGTTTAAACTGGATTCATCTTTCATGAGCCTACAGTATCATTACCTACTAGGCTTTGAAGCACAAGAATTATACAGAAGTCAGTCTTTTCACCTGGCATATATCTCCATGTTTTAAAAGAAGAGAACTCCTTCTCTGGTATCCCCAGATACCCAGTTTTATTTCCTTGTGCTCATCCATTCTTGACCAAGCCTCTGATAGCACCCCTGTACAGGGGAATTCCCAAGCCTGAACTTTAAATATTGAATATTACAGAGTTAAAAACAAACAAACAACAAACAAACAAAAAACCAACCACCCTACATCAAAAAACAAGCCCCAAACCAAATCCACCTCCACAATGAACACATATTAGTATGCATAAGAAAGAACTTTAATGTAAAATATTTATTTTCTCACTGCTTTTTGCTCATTTACTTCCAAACATCTCTGTTGGTCATGCATTAGCTAAGACACTCAAGGTCAAGTCCAGCCTGCCCACTTCAGCACCATGTGTTTAAGGCAGGATCCTCTCTCATAACAGGTTTGATGAAAGGATTGCTAATGAAACATAGGGTTATTTTAAATACTTAAATATTGAGATTTTAAATAAAAGCTAGTTCTGCCGAAGTTAACTGGAATAAACAAAAGGTGCAGAACTTAGCTAAAGTTGATTAAAGGAAATAATGTTTAGTCAGAAAGTTAAGATAAACTCTTGATTACTTGGTATTTGTTTAGCTGTGCTTATAATAGGCAATTAATAATTTTAGAAGGAAAAATTCAAAAGAAGGCCTAGGCAGCTACAAATTCTTCCACCTGCAACTTATTCAAAAGCAATAGAGGAGGGAACTGGGAGTCTTCCAAGGTCAGGTGTATTGTTAAAAACCAGAGAGGCAAGAAGGTCAAAGTGAGGAAGACCAGCCCCCTCCTCGTTTTTAGGACCACCAACCCATTTTATAGAATGAACTGTGCATGCTTAATGACTTTTTAGCTAATTTTCATACCAAGCGGGGAATGGGAGGTGTCTATGTTATAAATATGTATTTGTATTTTGAATATTTAGAACTTTTGTGAATAAATAGACTTTGGATTGCTTTGTAATCTCGGAGCTGTACGTTCGGGAGCTATCCCTGCAGCTTCCCAGCGCTGGAATAAACATACACTCTCTAACCCTAACAAGTTAGAGAGTCTTTGTCCGTCTCAGGTGGATATTGATATTAGATCTATATCCATATTTTAAAAAATCACTCTAACTCATTATGTGATAATACACAACTAAGCCCCTAAGGCAGATGGCTCTCTGTATGCAGGGTTGAACATCCAGCACTAGGGGACTGTTCTCCCTAGCAAGGAACAGGAACAGCAATGCCCTGATTTCACACATGACACTCACACAGACCTGGAAAGACAGCTTTGAATCTTTGGTTCACAAGATGCTACATAGGTACACCTATACCATAAAGGCAACAAGCATGATTTTGCCAATGTAGAAAAAGATTCGCATAATGCCTTGCCACCTGCCAGATGCCATCAAGAGCTTCTAATGGATTTTGCAATTTGAAGGGGCTTTTTGCTTAAAGATGCTCTGTGAAAGATCAAAAGGTGACCAAACTGCCACCTTTATAAACTAAAATAATGTTAAAAAAAAAGGAGAGAACTGGGGATTCTGGTCCTTTCATTTATCTTGTTTACAGGTAAAACTGAGTACTATCAAGTCACAGCCTATCAATAGTCCCCTGGCAGAGAAAAGAAGTTTCAGAAATTTGGTTTTACAGCTAGCTCCCCAGCCTCAGAAACATTTGGTGCTCTTTTAGCAAACCATGATCAATAGCTGTGACTAACTGAAGAAGGTTAAACTTTCCTTTACATGATTAATTCCTCCTGTAGCCAACCCAACACCTAACTTCTACAGTTTAAAAGGCTTATATGGAGTGGCATAAAATAGTATGTGCTTTAAGCCACAATTTGAGAGGTTCCTGCATATAGCTGGTCCTCACCCCTCTCTGTTCTGCCCCAATGCTGCTCCACATCCCCACTGCCTCCTATTCCAGGATCTGCTTTATGAACCACACAATAAGTTTACTTTACTTAAAATTTAGCAATTGTGATAGCAAAGAAAAAAGTATAAGTAGAAGAGCATGGACCTCCTGGGGCTTTGTAGAAAAAATTCTGAAAACCAAGCAAGAAGACAGGTTCTCATACCATAAGCAAGAATAAAAGGGGTAAGGGTCATGCTGTTTCTCTCGATATGCAATAACCTCGTGCACTGTCCTGTCACACTACCAAGGATGAGACCACCGAGCCAAGCTGTTCCCATGCCAACAGTCTGTCAAAGCCCATATCACACCCTGGGCAGGTGCAGAGTGGAGGCAAACAGGCCTTGGAGAGAGTATGTGTGCCCAGGGAGCTGCAGAGCCAGCACTGCTATCACTCTCTCTCTCTGAATGGCTCCCATGCCACTGGAGAGAAGGGAATTGTGCACTACACTGTGCCTGGTGCAAGGAGGCTGCCTCCTTCCAGCAGCACACAAGGGCCACACTGAGTCATGCTGATGCTGCTCTCCCAGCCACCTTCACAGGGGAAGGAGACAACCATCGGCCCCCTGGGAAGCACTCATCTTGTTTGAGGGTAAAGCATGGGGACAGAGAGGAAACAAATTATATCTCTTTTCTTCCCAGGCGTGAGGGGTGCATTTCCTCACATATAGTGAAAACAAGAAGCAATGTTTAAAGAAACATTTACTCCCAAACACAGCTGAATTCACCAGGGCATTTCCAGTCTCTCCTCTTCTAAAGAGGGATGACACCACCCATTCACTAGTAAAATGATGCAATACGCATTTGGGAAAAAAAACCCAAAACCAAACCTAAATAAGACAACCACCAAACCACCATTATGTTCTGTTAAAACATAAGAATACGAAGAAAGAAATGCTTATATCAGAAGAAATAATTAAAACTAACCAGACAGAAAAATAAATTTTAATAAAACCCCAACAACCCACAACAAATAATTAAAGGTAACCTTTAAATTATTATTGCAGTCTATAAGAGACATGCTGCAAATTTTAATAATATTGTTTGGAACATCAGTCATTTTGCTCTTGCTGAAATTCATTTTTGATAATGCAATAGTAACATCTCAGGAATGATATTAAATTTCTACTTTGTATTAAAGTGGAATTGTATTAGCATGGTAGAGTGTGTGTATCTCTGCTGGGATTACTTTCATGCTGGAAAAAACAATGTTATTTTTCTATTACTGATATAAGTTATCTATTTTGACACTGGAAAATATATTTCACTGAACTATAAACTAACAAAATCTCTCATCTAAGAGGATATCACTAAAGTTTCCCCCGTGATGTATTTTAAATTCCTAGCCAGCAGACATTCTGCTAATTTTTTTTGCACAAACTCATTTGATTTGCAGCATACCTGTGAGCCCATATACTAGAGTTAGCATGTCCAGTTCAATTATTCTTGCTCAATCTTTGGCCAAACTATTGGGAAATCTGCCTGAGGAAAGAACAAAAGATTGCAGCTGACAGATCTATGTCTTTCTGAACAAAACTAAAGTGGCGCCCTTCCAGGATCTCCCTCCATTCAGTCTTTCCATCTGGCTACCAGCACCCTGAGAAAATGAGCCCCACAGCAGCTTGGAGGGAAAAAAAAATGGGGAATCAGAGTAACATTTACATTGAAAAATATCAGTACTTTACGGACATAATTTTCCAAAGCACTCAGCCTCATCCTAACTTTTGTTTTTCAGTTTAAGAAGTGGGATCGCTGGTTTCTATTCACCTTTCACACTGATGAGTCGTCCTGAACGTGCTCCAGCTGGCCCTAACCCTCCAATTTCTTGTCAGGGTATGGAAGAAATGAGCTCTAACAGGGATTTAAAAGGGGAAGAGAGAGGACTCACCTTATCTGATAAGGTGAAAACAGTTCCAGATATGAATTAGGGAGGTTATCCAAGACAGGCCAAGAATCATGCCTCTCACTAATGGATCAATCTGTCCACTAATGGATCAAGACTGTGAGTAGAAAATACTGGTACTTTAGCAAAATCCAGGTTTTAGCCCCATAATTATTTCAATTCACTCCAGAGGGTACATTTCCAAACACACACCCTAATTTGCTGTCACTGAATGATGTGTAATTTACAGTGCATTTTGTATCAGTTCTGAAGCCCACCAACACGCTTCCTCGTGCTGAAGCGACACATCCCACTCCACCTGCAGAGTAGGGGAGATGCCATAAAAAGAGATTAAATTCTCATACAGTTGGTGCGAAAAGCAGCCATGGGCATTAAGTTTGGGACTGGTACATGCACACCATGTGGGCTCAAACTGCTGCCCTGGGGGGCTTTTTTTTCTTTTGCAATAACACCAGGATCCGAAGGAAGATAGGGAACTTGAATATATTCTAGAAAAGCTACTAGCAATCACCTGGGGAGCAGCAAATGACACCTTTGAGCCAAGAACCAGCTTTCTGAGAAGCCTGCCCTTGGCAGCAGGTGTCGCTGCAAGGCAGAGGTACAGCAATTAGTAAATCATTGGGACACAGACAAGAACAGAAGCAGGCAAAGATGCGTCGTGGTAGGCAGGAAGAACATGCAAATTCCTGACAGCTGGTAGCTGTGCACTCCTCTTGTGCTAAGTGTTTTAGTTGCAAACATGATCAAACAGCAGATTGCTAGTATACACCTGCCTAAAAAAAAGCATGGAAACTCTTACTATTAAGGTAACAGCTTGCATAGCAGCATTTATTATGTATAGTTTTCCACTTACTGAGTGATCAGTCCTCTTGACACATTAAAGAGTTTACTGCTGTTCAGTACAAACACAGCTCCATGCAGTACCTAGTTGTTTAATCCCCTGAGACCAGCTACAAACTACCAAAATCGTCCCTTTAAGTTCTTGCAGTGGGCCTTTTAAGGATAAATTCATGCATAAATTCCTGTCACTCTAGTGTCCAGTCACCCCAGGTTATGGATATTTCCTCTCCTAGGGAGCAGTGTCAGCTGGGTTACACCCAGCACAAAACAAGAGGCAGACACCTCTGCTCAGCTCTTCACTTGTGTGTCATTTCAGCCACAGGCTGATATTAGGGATCACCATTTTTGACCCTCTTCAGGTCCTTTAGGATTCTGTAATGTGTTTCTCTTTGCGCTGCAGGGAAATTGCAGAGGCTGATGCCTCTGTGAGAGGAGGCTTTTTTCAGAGGGGTTTTCAGCCTGCTGTCAAGCAGTCTTTCCCTTCTACTCTTTCATGCCTGAAATATTAGCCTTCAGTTGCCACTGACACAAAAAAGCCATTTTCTGCTACAGCATTGAGCCATTTTACAAAGAAACTGCCAGCTAAATTAAGAACTAGTCTTTTACTACAAGTCTAACAAGGCAAGAGAAGTAGTTTAAATAATGACAAGGCAAGAAAAATACTAACTCATAGTCCAGAGATTCCTAGAACTACGGTGCCATGATTTACTTAGACAGAAAAGAGGGCTGTTCCTGCTAAGAACAGATTCTACAAGGTCTTGACTTCCCCAAATGGCTTTAAGCCAGAGATATAAAAGTCAGTGCTCTTACCACCACTACTAAAATCTACTACTAGAGGTGCTAACTTAGTTTAAAAAGAACACTTAAAAGGAGATTTACACTACAGTAAGCAAAGGTTTGTGCAGAGACTTGAAATAGGCACTGGGACAAACCCTGGATGTGCTGAGGACGTGCACTGTCAGCCTGGCAGAAGGTGCAGATCAGCAGACCTGCTGAGCAAACTGAGCAAGGAGAGGTTTCCAGCCACTGCCTGGAAGAAGCCAGTAAAACAGCTTTTCATGAAGGAATGCCCTTAAAGCTGCATGTAGAGCATACTTGGGGTTCTTTTTGTTTCTTTAACAAACAGAAACCACTTCTGCAAAGGTTTTATGCTGCCCTCTCTGAAGCACATTCATGGTTTTCCTGCAGAGAGAAGTATAAGAACTTGGAGTGTGAACACACGAGCTACTCCTCCTCCAATGAGGCACTGAGGTACAATTTCACACTGCCACCAGAGCTGATAGCACCAGGCCATGGTGGTAGTTAGTGACAGTAAAACAGACCAGACTGCAGGGTACCAGGCAAGCAATGTCTTTTACTCTTCTCTGTCTTCCACCCCCACCCCCCCAATTTAATATGAACAGGAGCCTGGCCTAAGACCTTTTGTGCTTACAGTGACTGGCACATCAACCCTCTCCAGGCACTACCTTAATAAAAACAAGACAGACAAAGCAGAGAGAAAATGGATAACATAATATCTACAAAACACACAACACCCACTGGAAGCAACCTGTAGGTTGCTAATGCCAATCCCTAATGCAGCAGTACTCTTACTTATGTCTGTACAATATCTAATAAAATACAACCTCTGGGAAAGAAATTCATCATGTCTTTCTGCTCCTCTGTGCAAGACCTCTTGTTTACTAGTTCAGCAAAGATCCTGAGCTGTGACCAGAAAAAAAGGTGCCAAAATTATTTACTGTTCTGTGGACCTGTACCCAGACTGTGATCAGTGAGGCAGGAGGTGATGGGCTCATTGCTCTACTCCAGAGATGTTTTCACCTAGCAGTACTTGGCCTGTGACCCAGGGAAGGTGTGCAGCTACAGCAGGGGTGGGTGCAGCCAAAGCAGGCACAGCCAGAGCCCTGCAGACAGTGCTCAGGAGTGGGGAATGGGACACTTGATTGCTGTATCCATCTTAGGAGGCAGAAGTCAAGCCTGAACTCTGCAAATACAACCTGAACCAGGGGAGATATAATAGCAGCTTATATACACCTGCACTGTGAAGCAGCTTTAGAAGAAAAAAGAAAATCCTGCAGACTGCAGACAGGGAAGAATAAGGTTGTAAAAGGTTTTACTTCCCATAAAGCATAATATCAAGCTAGTGATTACAATCCAAACAAGCACCAAATTTATTTAAAAATTGAATTTTGACTGTCTTCCTATTTTTTTTTTCTTTTTAAAGATGAAAGAACTGCATGGTCTGTTAAAATTTGATTTTCCTTGGGCCTAAGTAATAGTCATCTGTATACACAACATACACATATTGCTTGCAATATGCCTTTGACAGACAAGTTTCAGGGAAATCTGTTTCAAAAACATATTTACTAGTAGAATCAGAAACCATTTTGAAACTGAATGCTTCTGTTTTAAAAGGCATGACTTTTAGAGAAGTGTTTGTGGTAATGTATGGAAATGTAATCACAATGTAAGAAAAAAAGGGAGAGTGTAATGTGTGCAATGAGAAAGAAAGGATCACTGCTCAAGATGTTCAATATGCTCAGTA
This sequence comes from Monarcha castaneiventris obscurior, assembly GCA_026261815.1. Classification (NCBI taxonomy): domain Eukaryota; kingdom Metazoa; phylum Chordata; class Aves; order Passeriformes; family Monarchidae; genus Monarcha; species Monarcha castaneiventris. Next base: position 49,024,752 of record JAMPIT010000230.1, on the reverse strand, counting down.
CACTGTTGCTTGAAGCATTAAAGAATATTAAATTTCCACATGGGTTTTTATTTACTATTTCATGGCAACATTAAACCAGTCTTTTTAGTAGTTTCTTCATTTAAAAATATTTTTCTTCTCCCCTTTTGTCTAGTAGCATGGACAGTTTTAGAAACAGTTAGTTTTAAGTGATCAAACAGCAAAGCATACCTAAATCCAAAACTAGATTTTGTTGCTGCAATTGCCATAATATCAGAAATGTGCCTTGTGGGTGGCCAAGGGACCTTTAATGTTCTTGTGACATGGTCCATAGTAGCTTGGCCCATGTCCCAACCTGACTGGAGCTTCATAATAAAGTGAGCAGTGCTGTGCTAAATGTAATTCTCCTACAAGTTCGTTCTGTGAAGTTTCCAAGGTGTCCTACTGCTAGAACAGAAAAGTTTCAGCTTCAGCTCATGTGAATCCATACAGCTGCAGCTATTTAAAATCCCATCGCCAAGAGGCACATGTGCACGGTTTGTTCGTACTGCACGTCTTCAGCCCTCATTTTTAAGCCATCTGTTATTGCACCGAAGTCCAAAGGATTTTTATCAAAGACAGCATGTTCAAACCAACAGTGAAAAGACAGCTGAAAAGTCCATAAATATGTATCTCCAAGATATCTGCCTAGCCTGAAAAGACATGTTAATAAAATTCAGAAGGACAAGTAAGGTACAAGAGGCTACAGAAACATAATCTTCATAATATTCTTTTTTTCACAAAATCATCTTAAAATATCCATTAAAAAATCATTCATCTCAACTCTATTTATGGGTATACATCATCTGTATCAAAAAGCTGCTATGCCCTTCATGATATGAACATCTAATGTGTGTGGCCTTTAGTATCGTCCGTGGTATCATTCTTCAATGAGGTTTTTATGTTATTTATGTTCAGTTGAGATCAGTTAGTTCAACTGTGCCTTCTGTACACATTCACTAGTCTTCTTAGCAGGCATATACTCCTTTTGCTCAATATTAACACAAATCGAATGCTTTTCTCACGTAAGTGTTAAATTTGGTGTCATAACTTGCCTACATAAATACCAGAAGTCAAGAAGCACCAGAAATCACTGCTTCAGAACAAGTATTTTTCTTGCTCTATCTTGAGATACTACAAACTGAGCAATTTCTTTTTAGTCTTTAAACAGCACTATAATGATGCTGCACCTCAGGTTCAGGAGAGTTGGATAAGTAAAATGCTTTAAAAACAAGCAAATTATTACAAAATTGCAAGTGATTAGAAAATAAAATTGTATGTGCTATAAATTTTCTTAGAGAAACTCTCCTTTGCTTTTCAACTTAGAACTGAGCAATAAAAAACAGACTAAAGTATGTAGTCCATATCTTTTGAATGCAAAGCTAAACAGTAATATCTGGGAAACAGCCAGAACCAAACTTTAACCAAAATTCTCAATTTCTTCTGATAAGCTAAACCACAGAGTTTGTTATTGGATCAAGTGGTGGGATATGATTCGATAAAGGAGGAAAGAAATTAATCCAATTCCACCTACTCCCCATTCAACACAAATACGTTGCAAGCCTCAAATTACCAATGTGTGAACCCTACAGTACTCCTAATTTTCACAGGGATGCCCCTGAATCTCCCTTTCTACTCTATAATATCCAGCTCACCTTGAATCTCTCTTGTCAAACTACTGTTAAAACAGAAGGAAAATAAATATTTAAATCTTACTCCTACTAATCAAATCTGAATAAATAAAAAGGCCTCATTTAATCATTAGTCTGAAACAAGAATGGCAGTAATACAGACACAGAGGAAGTCTAAGTAAGTAATTTTATTCTTGTTTGGGTTTTTTTTCCCACCCCCAACTTAAGGGGGATCATTAAAACCCACTTTCCTCTACCATTTGAGGGTTATGTGGTAATCCCAAATACATGAAAACAAATTCTTTATTCCACCTCTTCTTCCTCCATGCTCTTTGCTTTTACGGTGGTTGTAACTTTGCTACTCATAAAGAGCGATGGAGAATGCAGTCCAAATGCAGCAAACTCAGCATTAACTAATAAAAGGAAATCTCATCACAGAAGGGAAAGTTATCAGCAAGCTTAAAATCCATCTAAAATTAACACACAAATCCACTTCCCTGCAGTCCTACAGTACATTCAAAGCCAATTCCCTCAAGGACTGCTCAACTTAGAAAAGGGGATAAGAGAAAAGGCGAGGAGAAATAAGTAAGGTGAGAGAGTCTCTGTGTGTACATTTATAAAAATAATTTATTATTAGCATAGTGACTGAGCAAGCAAACTCCTATAGATTTAAATGTACAGCTTTAACATGTTACTTCTTGTGAGTTTTAAATGTAGAATTTCCACCACAGCTTCCAAGTCATTAAATTTAATATAAGCATCTCAAGGAAGAAAATAAAAAATACATACATTAAGAACTAGATCAATGAGAACTTTACTAAAGACCCATTCCAATGGAAACAGGATAATCCAGACAAGTTTAGCAGTCAAAAATTAATTTCCAAGTGAAAGAAAATGGAAATTATTCTTTCATAGCTCATGTAGATCTAGCAGCATGCTTTACCATCATCTGTACTGGAATCTTCTACTATAATTCTGATATCCCCTTCTTTGGGAGGGTAAGTATTTTTACTCTACTAGAATCTTTAGGGAGTGTCCTAAATAAACTAACAAAAACAAAAATTACACTAAGCCAAGTTCTTCAATTTTTATTAATCCATGTACATAAAAATTGATTCTATGCCTATTAACATTGTACATACATATAGACTACAAAGTTAAAATATTTTTAGCATTCTTTCTAACGAGAGAAAAATGTTTTTATATTTATGTAAGCTTCTTGTGGAAGCAGAGATAGATATTTATTGTCAGTACAGTATCTCTTCAACAGCAAATGCTCTTTCAGAAATATTTTGATTAATCTTTTAGGTATATGGATCTTGATACTAACTGTGGTAAAATTCAAGGTAATAGATTATGCTAAACTATTTGTAAAACATTAGTATAGCAATATTTATTTATGAGGCAGCAAAACAAGGAAAACAAAGCTCTCAAGTGAAAGATCTGTTTTTTCAACAGTGTTCCTGACAATTATTTTTGAATCATACATATTCAGTACGGTGGTTAAACAATGTGACACCAATCCACAAGAAGGGCTGGAAGGAGGATCCAGGAAACTACCGTCCTGCCAGCCTGACCTTGCTGCCAGGGATGGTTATGGAACAGATAATCTTGAGTGCAAACACATGGCACTTACAGGTCAAACAGGAGATCAGACGCAGCCAGCACAGGTTTAGGAAAGCCCCATCTCCTCTTATGACCAAGTGACCTGCCTGCTGGATGATGGGAAAGGCTGTGGATGTTGTCTAACTAAACATCAGGAAACCTTTGATACTGTCTCCCATGACATTCTCCTGGGGGAGCTTGCACACCATGGCTGGGATGGGGTGCACTCTTTGCTGGGTTAAGAACTGTCTGGATGGCTCAGCCCAGAGTCATGGCAAATGGTGCTGCATCCAGTTGGTGGCCAGTCACCAGCAGTGTCCCCCAGGGATCTGTCTTGGGCCTAGTCCTGCTTAATATCTATATCAATGATTTGGATGACAGGGTTGAGTATAAATTTGTGGATGACACCAAGTAGATCTGGAGTGTAGAAGGACTCTGCAGAGGGATTTGGGCGGGCTGGATTGATGGGTTCAACACAGCCAGGTGCCAGGACCTACACAATGGCCACAACAACCCCAGGCAGTGCTACAAGCTGGGGACACAGTGGCTGGAAAGCTGCCTGTTGGCAAAGGACCTGGAGATGCTGGTCAACACCAGCTGAACATGAGCCAGCAGTGTGCCCAGGTGGCCAAGAAGGCCAGTGGCATCCTGGCCTATATCAGCAAGAGTGTGGCCAGCAGGACCAGGGCACTGATTGTTCCCCTGTACTGGCACTGGTGAGGTCAGTCCTCGAATTCTGTGTTCAGTTTTGGGCCACCCTCACTACAAGAAGCATATTGAGGTGCTGGAGTATGTCCAGAGAAAGGCAACAAAGCTGGTGAAGGGTCTGGAGGGGGTAAAGCCTTACTAGGAACAGCTGAGGGAGCTGAGGTGGTTTAGCCCGGAGAAGAGAAGGCTCAGGGGATACCTTATCACTCTCTGCAACTACCTGAAAGCAGGTTGCAGCCAGGTGGGGGTCAGTCTCTTCTCCCAGCTAACAGGTGACAGGATCAGAGGACATAACTCTTAAGTTGCGCCAGGCAAGGTTCAGACTGGACATCAGGAATAACTTCTTCATGGAAAGGGTTGTTAAAACATTGGAATGGACTGCTTAGGCAGATGGTGAAGTCACCACCTGGAGCTGTTCAAGAAACGACTGCAAGTGGCACTTCATGCCATGGTCTAATCGACAAGGTGAGGATTGGTAAAAGGTTAGACTCAATGACCTTAGAGGTCTTTTCCAACTTAAATGATTCTGTGATTCTGTGATCAAGATTTTATTAAAAGTTATTTAAAAATACTTTAAGTCATCAGTACAAAGATCATCCCACACAGAGCAGTTACAATCAGGGAGCTGTGGTTTCCCTACAACAGACATTTCCCCATGATGCAAGGGAGCAGGACTGGCTTAAAGTTGCACAGCTCCAAAGGGTTCATTTTGCAGTAAAGCATTAACAAACTGCCACCACCAAGAAGTCAAATTCAGGTCAGATCTTGAAAATCATTCACATCAGTACCACTTACACACGTGGAATCCTCCTTGGGATGATGTAGGCAGAGACCTCTGCTGTGGTCTGCAACTAACACATTGCCCAGAGCACAATGGCACAGAGGCCGAGTACCCAACACAGGTTCCTAGATGAGGGCACAAAACACTCCAGTACCTAAGCAACCACAGTCATTTCACACTTCGCCATACACATCAAACAAATGCCATCTTTAATTAAAGTCATGCCAAAGAAGCAACACCAAGTCATTTTCGTGCTCTCTAGCAAGCTTAGATGAACTATGCTCTCCATCTGTGAATTGGAAGCAAGGGACAAGAATAAAAAAAAGATCATCTATTATTAAGCTCAATAAAAACACATGAATGAACATAGCTTCAAGAGCCTCTTGCTGACTTAAAAGCAAATATTTTTTTATGAGCTGTCATACCTGTTTAGGAATCTTTGTGTTTGTTGATGTTGTTAGGAAAAAGAAAAATATATAACCACAACTCCAAAACAAACCCTAGTAAGCGGAAACTTTTACCACCCAGCCCAACAGGATGTTCTTACTGGGTGCCAGGGGCAAGCGAAGCACAGTAAAGTCCTAAACATCATCCACTCTTTCCCAGCTCTGCTGCCCCAACCACACAGTTAATATTTGGCTGTTGGTACCTTCTGATGGAGATGTGTTCATCCATCTTTTCAGTTCTTTTCCTTACTTTCCCTCTTCCCCCACCACATCATTCAATTCTGTGTCATGAATGTTTTGTTTGTTTGTATGAGCACACAGCAAGTGAACTGAGCCCACGTCGTCAATTAAACTGAAGTCAATTTGGAGAGAAATACAGAAGGTTAATTAACTGCTAATGATTTTGGCATTTATTTAGGTTAGTCCCTAAACCTAATTTATTGATGTGACAGTATATCAATGTGCCATGATTTATAAAAGACACTTGAAAAGCAAAAAGGTTGGTCACGCAACATTCAGAGTTGCACACTAAAAAAATGTACAGGTGTAATAAAAACTGTTTTAAAGGAACACTCTCAGATTATAAAACTGTTTTAAAGGAACACTCTCAGATTATAAACATTGAATTTCACACCTGAAACAACGTATCAGAGGAGACTTGCTCTGAGAACCAGCCAAGCCTAACAGAGCCACAGAGTATTCTTCTCTGCTAGCAAAGTGTAAGTAGTTAAGTTCCTGAATAAGAGTTCAGAAACTTAGTGCCAGGCTGCCACTTCCACAGCCCTCTCAGAGGTCATTTCATGGCATACCCTGCTGCACTGTTTCTTCATAGGTGGAGGTAACACTGAAAGTCAGGGACATACAAAATTGATAGATTTGAATGAAAACTGCTCTTCCTATGAGTACAGCATAAGCTTTGGCACAGACAGTACAACCCAGAAAATTTACTTCAAGTTAACTTTAGTGTAAGAAATTAAGCCAACTGTGACAGCGGCATGAGAAGATAAATGAATACATGATTCTCAACCACTTTCAGTCACGGGTCAGTCTTTCAGTCTGAAGCACTGCAGCACAGTCAGGTCAGGCTTCTCAGAAGCACAAGTATAGATCACAGCATGAGTCAAGGAAAGCACTTCTTGTTGCTGAGGTGAGAAGGGAAAACAGCATGACTTGGATGAAAACCTGAAAGCTGGCTTTGTGTAGCATGTAGGATTTAAAAAAAAAAGCAAAATTAAGATCCAAAACTAAGTAAAACTAAGTTTACTCCACAAAGGAACACAGGTACTTTTTTACCAGTTTTAGACTTAATACATTCACCCTCTATCCACAGAGGTCAAAGCTGAGATAAAGAGGTAACACACTGGTGCTCAAAACAACATGAGGAGAAGGAATCACACGGCCATTCATTTATGCACCAAAATCTTAATTAAGCTTCTCAACAAGAGCCTTTTGGGATTCCAGCTTAAAATGCTGGAAGGCACATGTAAACATTTCCTGTAATAAGGGTCATGCAGAAGGAGGACAGGAGATATGCAACCTCAGGTAGAAACATTTGTCCAACTGCAGCCCTCTTCTCACTAAGACCAATATTGCAACTCTACATTGTAAATTCTAAAGGATCGACTCAATCATGAATACTGTAGTCAGGATATTCAGAGCAAGCTAAAAAAAACCTTTGGCACATTTTTAGTAGACAATCTGCAGTGCAAATGCAGAAAGGCTAAGAAAGAGACTGAGACAGCAATCAGCATTTATTGCAGTAATCCAGTGGACTGAATAAAAGATAATTAAGTTAGTGGTGAACTTTCACCCAAATCAGGTCTGTTCATCACTAACAGGCTGCAACCAAAACAAAGGTAAATGGAAGATTATGATAGGAAATCATTCACTAAAATACTTCAAAAATAGCCCTATTGGTACAGAACATCATGTAGCTATGCTGCCACATAGCCATATAGCACATAAATTCCAAGGCATATATATTCAAAGAAGTGTGGATGGATGATTATCAAATGTCTTGAATCAGAGGATACCATAAATATATGATTAATAACATCTGTTGTTGAAAGACCTCAGAGAAGAGGGAGTTTTGCCTTGTGGAAAACAATTAAGTTTGCAGCCAGGCCAAGAACCCCTGCAGGAAACCCACAAATGAGCAGAGTGACACTGGGAGAATTGGTGCATATGAGCTTGGAACACTGCTCATGCGATTAACACATGGATAGCAGGAATATACACATTTCTATCAAAGCCCTACAAGATAGACCATACCTGTTTAAAAATGCCTGAACACAAAGAATAACGAGCTTGCTTTCGCAGCATGAGGATGAAACCGAGAATCCTGAGCTACAGTTCACTACTCTTCTACAGCTGTACTGCCCGTGGGACTCCAGGGAAGTAATTTCACACCTCGACCTTTTATTGCCCTCCCAATTCAGACTACTTAAGTGCTTATCCTAAATAGTAATAACAAATTATTGTTATTTCATATGCACTATTATGTAGCAATATTATCCCTGAAATGACACATACACAAAAAGCCTTAATATATACCATGCCATAAACAACTCTTTATTGGCCGGAAACTTGAAAGATTAGTGCTGCTCCAAACACAGCACAGGGGCTGAACAGATTCCAGTTCTCATTTCATTCTGTGGTATCCCAAGGCAACTGTCAGGAGGAGATTCAGATGCTTCTTTCACTCCTGAGGTTTCTACCTGTCAGCCACTGCAGCTTCAGTGCTGCTCCTGTGTTAGAGTGATACCGTGCTACCCGTAACACCGACTGCCGCAGTCACACATCCTCCCAGCTGCTGAGAAAGCAGTGGTGGCTGCTTTAACCAAAGTGTTAGGTCATCCTGAAAATAAGCTGCACACCTGCTTACTCCTGTCTTCATTGTGAGAGGCAGAGTCACTGAGGGATCACTGCAATATTCAGTCTCATCATCCCTTAACTCCCTCAGACACACAAGGATGATACATCTTGTGGTGCTCTGCATAGAGAATTTGTGGGTTTGCTTGTCAGGTGAATGCAGGATTTTGTCTGAGACAATCGGGAACAGACACATTACCATTCCCATATCATCTGAATGACAAATGGCTGCAAAACTTTACTTCACATCCTCCTCTGTGTCTCTGAACCCACAGCTACCCAAACCAAACCAACTTCTGGCTGTTCTGTGACACTTTCCTTCACAACTAATAGAGGACACAGATGTGAGTGAAATAGAGCTACAAACCCAGAGAACGGCAACTATTGTCTTGTTCCCTTCTGGAAGTGGAGGAATGTGGAAGAGAAGACAAAGAAAAAAAGAGAAAAGGTTGCTTTTATGAAACCTATCCTCTCCTATGCAGCTGTCTCTGGTAAATTCTCTCCTTAAGAGAAATCACTGAGGTTTTCACACCAGGCTTTTACACATTGTTTTAACATGGCCTAACTCAGCCTCTCAATACACTCTTAAGTGCTTCCAAGCTTCATGACATGCTGTAGTAGTGGACAACAACATGTCTGAAAAGAAACCACGGTATAGAAAAGATGAAAGTGCTTTGCTTGCAGGTTTCAGACATTATTGGATATGTTATATTGATCCAGCCATAAAGAGCTCTGAGCTATTATCAGACAGCTCCAGGAATGCAACCACTCAAGGCCAACACCATAGAAATGGAAAACATAGAAACTTGAAGATCATTTTGCCATTTTGAAAATCCTTCAATTCAAAACTCCATCCTCCTATTTGCTACAAGCTTGTTTTGAAAACCAAAATCCATTTTTCCCTTGCTGCTTCTGCCTCTCTCCCACTTTTGATCACTGCACAGCAATAGCATTGCAGATCCACTATTCTCAAATGAGTAAAGGTGGTGCTTCTTTCTCATGGGACCCAGAGCAGCAGTCAAGTTACTTTCTATCTTCTCTTTAAAGACAAATGAACAAAAACTCCCCCAAAATACTCCAAAGCAAAACCCTCACAAATCTTGGGGAGATAAATTAGAAGGAGTTTGATTTATCTCCCTCACTACAATGCATACTATGACTATGAATAAAACTACCTCCTTGCAAAATGATGAAACAAGCATGAAGAAGGCTGTGGCAGAAATATGCAACCTACTTTCTAAGTTTAGTCAGCTGAAGAAAAACTGGCAGCCGAGCTTCAGAAGGAAGTGATATGGCTTTTGTCATTACACTCACCTAGGCACCATGCATATTTACTTTCACCTTAAAAACTTATATCTCAAATGTTTATAGGAAAAAAAAAAGAAAAACACCAGCAAATATGTCCTTAGCTGCAACTGAAAGCGAAACTTCAGACGTGGCCAGCCAGTCAGCTCCACAGCAGCTGAAGCTGTCCTGGAGGGAGGAAATCAGATACTTGAAACTGCCTCAGCAATTAAATCTTTACTTCACACAGTGATGAGAATGAGAACACGTCACCCCCAAGGTATACCTTTTGACAGCATAAAACTGACATACACTTGCTACAAATTAGTCATATAATACTTCAGTGCTACCGTGCCCTCCGAACTTCTGATCCCACTACCTTCAACAGATCCATAACAGAAATGGGGAGCAGGAACCAGGAGTGATAAGACTCCTGTCAGTGTTGCAGAATGGACATGTAGGAAAAGGAGAAGTCTGCGAAGAGATGTGTGAGACCATGGCTCAAGAAGGTTTGTTAATTGCAAAGCTATGCTGGCTCTGCAAGAGAGCATCACACACAGTCTTCCCACCACACCAAAAGGCTTGATCAATCAGCATTCAGCTCTGCCAGCTTATTTAAAAAACAGTATTAGCACACAGATACCACAACTACCTTCTGGTTTATTAGCAATTGCTATTGATTAGGATTTATTAGGATTTCTGTGGGTCCTTGAGAAGTAGTTTGAAATAGCACAGAAAGTTTCAAAAGCATGTATTTCTTTTCTGATACATGATAATAACAAAAACAGCATGCACAGAAAGTTCAAGGAGTACTTAGACTGGTAAAGGAGCAGAAGTGTGGAACTAGAAAACAAACATAGCCTGGTTATAGAAGAGACTGAGACTCTGCTCTTCAGTGAATCTTTTTCTCAAAACTGGCTGCTTATAATAATCTCTTATTACTAATGAAACCTTCCCCTTGTCCCTATATTAATTTTTTAAAATGATACTCAGCCCGAAGTTTGCTAGTAACAATTTCTTGATAGGTACTAATTTTCCTTAATCAACACTAGCAGAGACCTACAGTTTCCTAAGTGAAAGCAAATACTTGGAGACTAAAGCTGGGGCTTTTCTGCCTCAATTGTCAGGGCACTTAGTATCCTCTGATCTTCTTGAAGATATCATCCACCTAAATTACTGATCCAAACACTGGCATTTTTTTCACTCTCCTACTCTTCATAGATCAAGTAAAGGCAGCCCAATGGTATGTTGCAGATTTTGTTTTCTTACTTTTTATGAAATACGGAGTGGCATTTTTGGCAAGAGGTGTTAACCCGAGTTGCTGAATAAATCATAGAATGGTTTTGGTTGAGAGGGACCTTAAAGATCTTCTAGTTCCAACCTCCCTGCCATAGGCAGGGATTCCTTTCACTATATCAGGTTGCTCAAAGTTCTACCCAACCTGGCCTTAAGCACTTCCAGTGATAGGCATCCACAATTTCTCTGGACAAATTGTTCCAGTGCTACATCCAAGTACATAATTTCTTCCTAACATCTAATCTAAACCTGCCCGCTTTCATTTAAAACCACTGCCCTTTGTCCTGGCACCATCTGCCCTTATAGAAAGTCCCTCTCCCTCCTTTTTATATGCCCCTGTAACGTACTGGAAGGCTGCAATGAGGTTTCCCTGAAGCCTTCTCTTCTCCATGCTGAATGACACGGATTTTGAGCCAGGGGAAAGGAGAAGAGGAGGAAGACAGAGCTGGCATCCAGAGATGAAGAAGCTCTTGCAGAGAAACAGGGTAGTCAGTCCTCCTATTTCTCAAAATTGAAAAACAAGATACTGCACTATCACTTTTTATACCATGTCCAGACAGAAAAATGGGGTGACATGATAAGAGACATATATAAAACATGAAGAAAATATTCTCCATGGGACTTGCACTTTGGCATATGGTTTACTATCCTTAGTTCTTTCAGCTGCAGAAATTCAGGGACAGATACACAGGGGAGTAGCTGTGAAAAAGAGCTAGCACTCAAACCTTCATAGCAGGTGCCGTCATTCAAAGATTCTCAGTAAAAGGGAAAGAAAATAAATAAATTGAAGAAAAGCTGCCAACAGGCTATATATGCTTTTACATCCAATGGCAGTGGTTATACTTAAAGTGTGTCCTGACCCACCATGACAAGTGAGCACATTTGCTCCCCAAAGAGATTTTTCTCTTCAATAGACCACATGACAGCCAGTAAGTAAGACAACTAATTCAGAAGCTGATAACTTAAGAACAACATATATGTGAGCTGGATAAAACAAGACAAGATGCCAGCTAGAGATTCAGCTGTTACAGTTAACTACTGATACCAATAAATGCTAATTATGTACATATTCAACCTCATACTAACACTACAGCATTTCAAGCTCTCAAGGCACCTTGCGGTGGACAGTCTGTGGATACTTAAAAAGACAAATGCAGCCTGTTTGCTCTGTCTGCTCTACACACTGGGTGAATTTCCCCAGATTCCCATTTTAATCTCAGACCCATTTTTTTTTTCCTGCAGACAGCCACCTGCTCCTACCATTAGCAAGTTTCTCTGCATCTCAGGACAGGAAGCCTTTAAGATGCAAGTTTTTCCAGATGAGTGTTTTTGTCCTCGAGGATAGAAACTGTTGATGAGAAGAGTGCAAGGTGCTGTGTGTACTAGCAGGAACATGCAAGTTCTGCTTTTGCCCTGAGTACTGCAAGAAAAACATCCAAATCCTCAAAGACAGGCATTTTTTTGTGCATCAGAGATGCCTTGGAGACAGATTTCATAACTCTCCTGATTTCACTGCTGATGTTTTCCAGCCTTTACCCCATCTCTTTGTCTCTGATAATTTTACACTTTTTTGATAGGCCCTCAAAAGATATTGAAGAAGAAAGCAAGTTTTAGGTTCCCTCAGTATCATACATCCAGTTGGATCTGAGAAAAAATCAGAGATTTTACACCATGTTGCACATCCAGTGCCAACATCTGAAACCACAGAGTCCTGCTTCTTGTCAACCAGCCTCCACATGTTGGCAACACTTGTACCCAAAAGACAAATGGCAAAGTCAACTCCAAAAACTGAGTATCTCCTTGTGTATTCCTGGCATTAGGCAGAAGGGCAGTTATTCCAACATGCTCCCACATTTCAAACCTATGTACAGTTTCAACTAAGAAATTGCCAGTCATTTTCACTCCTATGGAACTGCAGGTTCCATTGGAATCAACTCTTCATTGAAAGCACTTGATAGATTGATTACTGTGCCTGTAAAAAACATAAAACTTCTCTGGAATACATCTCAGCTAAAGCACAGTGCCCTTCACGAAAGCCAAACACTTGCTCTCTGCATGTTCTGAAACATCTTCTTGGCACTGCCAAATTTGAACTCTCCTTGCATCAGAAATTCCTACAACATTGCCAGTTGGAGACAAGGAGGAATGTGCCTTTTTGTTGCTCACTCTGCATATATTTCCAATACCACTGAATGCCTATGAACAAATCTTGTTTTATATCATCATGCAACCACAAAAGACCCTTCAAATTCCTCTGAGGTAATTATGGAAAATATAAGCAAATGCAAGACAGTTTACAATTAAAGCATTCAAGCAATCACAATTACAGAATCTAGATCTAATACTTGAAATAAACCTTAACAAAGAAATGCACTGTCCTCGTCTCAATAGAAATGTTTGCTTTAATTGTGCCATGCTATTTATACTATGAATATTTATATGTTATTATAATTAAAATTTAGTGCTTGGCATAAATTAGGAGGTTTGAATTGATTTGATTATTCCTTATATCACTGCACATATTTTATTGCACAACTGGCTGAGATGTACTTACTTATGTAGTGTCTAGCTGAAAACCTGGACACTCACTCTAGAAGAGAAAGGCTCTAATTTTTGTTTGCTGTTGTCGGCTATACTGCATATTCCCATGGATGCTCATGTTTCCTGATGTTACTATTTTTTATGCCATTCATAAACTGAGATCATGTGGGTGCTATCAGTAAGGAATCAGGTAACCAATTCAGTCTGGCTATATACTTAAGTTGTAAGTGGGAGTGGCATGATGATGTCTGAAGTCTTCTGCTTCTATTACAATGAGAACCTGCACAGTTGCCTTCTGTCACATGAGAAACATTTAAAATACTCCCACTCCTTCTCTTCTATTTTGCATTTCCTGCAGAATTGACTATTTGACTTAACATCACATCTGGGAGCCAGAATTTTTTCATCTAAGTTCCATTAAACTTGCTTCCTACACAAATCAGATTGACTGAGTCACTTAGTATATTTCCATTAAACCTCATACTCACTTATTTAGCATTGGCTTTTTATATAGCTAGCTGGAATTTAGTCCCTTTGTACAGCCATTAATATGTTCTCATGAAGATTACAACGTAAGTGGAAGCAATAGCACACTCTACAACTCACTCCATCAATTTATGTGCTGAAAATGAATTTGGAAACTCCCGTGAACTTTAATATGCACTATGTACACAAACATCCACTGTCCTTCCAAGATATTTAGCCTCCTTAAATCACAAAGGCATAAATCACCTCCTTCAGCCACAGAAAACCCAGAGAATTCAGTATTCCTGAAATAAGTGGAATTTGTATTTCCTACTCAATTTTAAGTAGATAGCCCACAAAAGTTATGGTAGATAAAACCAGATAGAAGTGGTGAACTTCATGCACAGTAAGTAGACAGACTGTAGTCCCACTTTTGCCAAAAAATGTGATTAATTTATGTATGAATGCACATTCTGATATTGTGCATATTAAGCATTCATTTCTGAGGTCTAGGTTGTGTTATTTTTTAGGAACACTAAGAGCCCTCAACACTCAATAACTAGTGAACAACTATTAAGATGTTTTGCACTGCTACCAAGAAATCGAATTAATTAAGGTCAAAACAACAAAGATGATGTTCTGCTAGCTGCTTCAGTTACTAGAATAAGCAGAAAGAACCAGCATGAGTCATTCTTGCAGTAATACACTTTGGCATGCTTAGTAGATATACAACAACTTCCTTCCCCCCCCTCCATTTATCTCCCTCAACCCATGTATTTACTTCAAAAGAGTTTATTCATTGCAGATTATGTTTTGTCGTTCTTGTGAGTCTCGGTCTATTCAGTGATAACACTGAAAACATACATTCAGTATTCACTTACACACATAAAATGTACATAAGCTAAACCAAGGTATTTGAAAAGCAGTTGCATTTTCACAAACACCCTACTCACTGCTCTAAGGTCTCTTCTACATTGCCAGAGAAGAGGGGCATTTGACTGATTTATACCCCACTCTCAAATCCTCTTGTCACCAGGCAAAATGCTGTAGATAAATCTTAGTGCAAGAAAAAAAAAATCTCAACTGGAAGTTTTCCTAGGGTTTTGAGTCTGAAAGCTGTGATAATATCTTCATAACTTTGATAAAATTACTACACTGCAAAGTTGCAATTTTGCAGACGTTATTTAGTGAGTCTGAAAAGAACCTTCCACAAAGCCTACATCTACTAACGTGTTCCTTTCTTAACACCATATATACAGTCACTATAAGCAGATGTTTTCCTCCAATGGTTCAGTAACATTTCTAGTACTCGGTGGGACATACCACCTTTTTGAAAATAATTAGGCTAATATGATGCTCTTTCAGTCATATTAGCTACTCAATGTTTAAGTCCAAGTCCCGCCTCACTGCTGCTTGGCTTACACCACTCTGTCAGAAAAAGGTGGACATATTAAAGGGATTATTCTTTTCTGAGTCTTCTTAAAGAAGAAAATCTCCCTCAGGAGTGACAGCCTTATTGCTGCACACATACATGATGATGCATGATACCTGTTGGTGAAGCACAGCCTTGCCAGCCCCATAGGAATCAAGAATCCTTTAGAAGTTAAATTTCCAGCTGTAGCTGCCTTCAACAGATTCTCAGCAGAGGAGTAAAATCTGTAAGAATTTTAAGTGGAGAAGACTCACAATGGAGACTGAAGAAGGAGAAGGAAAGATAAGAGCAAAGATAAGAGCTCCTTCTGGGTTTGGCTGCCAGTAAGGTCAGAGCAAAGAGAGGTACACAACATTAGCAATGCAAAGCACTCAACTTCAGAAGTCACTTCCCTCACTGATCTGCACTTGAGTCTTGAAAAATCATCCCAGGTAACATCTACTCATTCACTGCCTTGCTTGAGACTTAGAGCTTGAAAGGATGGCATTTTAGAGGCAGAGTGAATTAGAAAAGAGTGATTTCCTGCTACTTCTTGGTTTTGTTACATGTGGTTTTATATACAAGAACACAAAAAGCCTTTTTCACTCAAAGCAACAACATCAGGAAATCCGGGCAGAGTACCATTTCCTCTTGCTCTGTAGCTCTGAGGGGTCCAAGTGAGCACAACCACTTGCTTTTGTGAGTGCAGCATATTGTCTGATGGCACCCTTGTATCAGCCACTGAATGAAAGTACTAAAACACATTTAAAATAATAAAGGACAGTGAAAGTGAGGCAAGAGGAGGTATAAAATTTTCATGTGAGACACTCAATAGCAAATTTTAAGGGCCTGTCCATCAAATGACCACCAAAGGAGCAATTCTCTGCTATGCATAGAATCATATTAAGTTGACTTTATTTTTATATATATACTGGCAATTAATAAATCTTCAGGTACCACACAAGCATTCTTGACTTGCACATTCAAACCCCTAATGAACTGTAGAATCTCACTTGGATCCCCCCCAAGAAATTTAACCCTCAGAATGAATGCCAGCACAAAAGACAGAGACCAACCACATCCCATACTTTCTACTATGTTGGTAGTTCACTAGTAGTAGAAATTAAAACAAAGCACTTCAAGATTTCACATGAATTAATAAACTTCTTTCATCAAAAAAAAAAAAAAGGAAAAAGCCAGCTCCCCTCCTATGAAGGGCATACTCAGTTTTAGTTAAACTACAGAAGCACAACAGTGCATGCCATATCAGGGTATTTCCTAAGGCAGGATTGGTGTCAGCCCTCCATTCTCTGTGCCCTAACTTTAATTTTCCCTTTTCCTAAAAGAACTAGAAAGAAAAGGAGTAAGTAATCAGGGATAGCATCACTTTCTCTTTTTTTGCAATACAAGATTTGGTTTTGCTAAGGAAGCCTTTTGTAGAGTGGAGAAGAATCAATCAGATAATGCACAATAATATGCAACAATATATAAAGCCTACATTATTGTACTCGATTATATTATTTTGTCCTAACTTCCATTATGATCTTCTGCTATGGGTTTTAATTATTTCCAGCAACAACTAATGAGATCAGAGACCATAAAAAAAACCCTAAAAGACAGATCAGTGTTCTTTTAGATTAGAAAGGCTTTAAAAGAGAGCTTTCCAGTTCTTCTCAGAAACAGAAACCTCTTCCTTCTTTTTCTTCTAAATAGAACATGCATATAATTGTTTTCGGTTTTTGTTGCCATTAGTCAGGTTACACAAAATTTCATTACAATACTTCACTCTCTCTATCCACTTGCACTTAGCACACATTGATTTTCATCCCATCTTTTTAAAGGAGGGTCAGACATCGCAGCTCTGTTTTATTTATTTTCATCAATACTGGTGTGAACATGTATCACATTTGAGAAAAACAACAAAAAAGGATGGGCTGGTTGTTAACTGTTACAGAGGAGAGTAGGGAAGGAAACTGGCAACCATGCAATGCTGGTAGTTCTCTTAAGGAATAAAACTTCTAAAATTTCTGGTAGCTGACAATCGGTGTTTAACACAAGGTGGGTTTTCTGGTGTCCAGCTGAAAACTTCTGCTATAATTTATGAGACATGAGGTGAGAAATTAGTGATAACATCAGTCTCTCTCTTTCAACCTGCTACCTATATTCACAAAGCCTAGTGCACCTTATAATTTTGACACTTCTATCCCTCTCTCAACATAAATATAAATTGATCCATCAATTCAAAACTTGTTTTGAAAGAAAAACAGCATAATCACATACCTCTTACATGATGTAACTTTACATGGATGTAGAAGGAGCAGGTTATTCTGTTAATTCTCAGAAGTTAACAGTAGCTGGCACAAAGAACTGCAGCATCTTTCCCACACATAGGCACAGTGCACCATGGCTTGTGCACCTGGACTAGTCTTGGGGACCAACAGCACAGTTTATGTGAAAGGATGAACTGGTGTGGTCAAGGGCAGGTTGTAGGCAATGTTTTGCACTGACCTATGGCCAGAACAATCCAATGCTTTACTCTTCACCCTAACTGCAATGTTTCTGGACTGCCAGCTTTGTGGGGATATCTTATTTTATTTTCTTTAACAGACAAATATCAGAGAGTGTTATCCTCTATTCAAAAAATACCCATGTTGCCAGACTTCCTTCTTATTTTGCACTAGCATTCACTAAAAATGATCAATTAAGGAAAAAGTCCTGTATCTGTAAATAAACAAGCTAGGTTCCTTAACAGCCTGCTCATTTGCTTGATTTCAGTTACCATTAGCCTGTTCCAGATTGCAACTTTAATTTGAAATTATTAAGAATTTTTTAGTGTATTGCCTAGTGGCTTTTCAAAACTTAAATTTATTTTTTGCATTAAGCAACCACCAGCCAAAATGCAAGTATCCAAATACAAATATCTAAAGTATCTACATTTCCAGGTCAGAGAAATTTAACATCATTTAAAGGGGAGTATCTTGTGGTTCTTGTCTTAGGTGTGGGTTTTACCTATTTTCTTATTTGTTGATGATTTAAATATATATACGCAGAGATTTTCCATAGTTATAAGTTGCTTAGTAATAGAAATTACTTGGACCCAAGGAAGAAGCACTTTAGGAAGCTTCTCAAAAAAAGAATATTCCACAAGTGGATGTAAGGATTACTAGTGTATGGAAAGCCTTATGCTACCCTGCCACAATATGGACCTAAGAGAACACACAGATGAAAACTGTACATTTCTACCCATTGAAATACATATTTTTTTAATACTGGGTATCTCAAGCACCACTGACTTAGTAAGCAGATGAATTGTTTTAAGTTAGAAATTTTCTAGATACTTACTGCACTCCTTATTATATGTGGATTCATGGAAAAGAGTTTGCACTATCCAGAGTATACCCTTTACTGAAATATTTTTTACAAATGCAGGAATATGAAGTGCTACGTTAAACACTTGCAGAGGTTCTGACTTGCCAGTGTTCCCACTCAAAAGCTGCTGAAGTCACCCAAGCACCTGCCAAAATTGCAGCACTGGTGCAAGAGGGAACTAAAGTGTAAATTTGATCTGTTAGCTCACAGCACTCTTTGTGCACGATCAGCCTTTACCCCAACCAGCCTGTCTTTCGTAATCACCAGCACCGTGTTCTTGTGTAAAATGACCATCATCTATCAGCATCAGACAAGCTCATTTAATATTTTACTGAGTTAATCCAGGTGCAAAAATAATCTACACACACTTCCTTCATCATTGAGGTAAGGTAGACGCAAATTTGTGAATAATTATGGTGCATAAATTATGGTTGCATATACTGCATCAAGATAACCATAAAAGCCCAATTAGTTCACTCATTATTTCCCTGTGGGAAATCTGTTCGTTTTTGGAAGCAAGACCGTACTTCTTTATGGAGGGTGTAAGCATTATTTTAAAGCTGCCATTAAAACTCACACCCATTGTAATAAATATCCTTCACAATGACATAGCCATTGAGAAGCTACTAGCTAGCTGAAAAGCTGACTACATTCCTGAGAAGTCCACTTAAATATGAATCCTACCATCTTCTCCAGTTATCAATTAAGATGTGAGGATCTGACCTTAAGCAGAAATCACAGCCACCTCTGGTGCAAGCATCCACTGATTGCTCAAGCACGATACCAATTTGTGAGTAAATTCTTGGTGAGTGAATGCAAGGTTCTCCAAGGAAAAGCCTGAAACATCCAGATATTAACTATTTATGAAGCATAATGTGAATGAAAGGGTGGCCCTGTGTGAGGAAGAGCTGTTTTGTCAGAAGCCAGGCTGAGGGCATGCAGGGCATGTAAAAAATGGATGCTCTTGGCAAGCCTTTATGTGTTAAATGGAAGGCAAGCAGGAAAAAAAGCCCTGGGCTTATGAGTATCAAGGGGAATAAAGGTTCAAATACACATGCTGACCCTGATTCATCCTGCCTAACTGATCCTAAAAATCTCTGCACAGCAATCAGAAGGACAAGATAGGAGACTCAACAGGGTGAGTTGGGTCAGTATGTTAGTGTCAGCACTCTGAGTCATCTTTCTGGAGGAGTCTCTGCCTCTCCCTTCACCAGGAAAGACCCCTGGATGGGTAACGCAGATGCTTCAAATCAAATGGTGTTAAAAAAGGGTATTTTCAAGAATACATCAGTGCTTCTGTAGCAGTAATGTCCTTTGTGATTGCCATCATCACAAAGGATCCTAGTGCAACACAGGGGATAGTTCAGTAATACCAGTACAGCATCACAGTGATTGCAACAGCAAATTGGAAAAGACAAAAGGAATCATGCTTGTGTTTAGTCTTGCTGTGGTGTGGCAAAGCTGGATCAGCTAGGAAAAAAAAAAATTCCAAAAAACAGAATTAAAGTTATCTTCACCCAGCTTATTTTCTGGACGGTGTAAGCATTATCTTAAAGCTGGAACTAAAACTTGCACCCATTGTAATATATACCCTTCACAATGACATAATGATTGAGAAGCTACTAGCTTCAGTTGAAAAGCTGACATTTGTAGCAGAGCCATTTTATCCCACATATTCTATAGCACTGTTATCCCGAGGTTGTTTTCTTTTCCATACCAAAGGCCCTTTCACCTCACACCATAAATTTGCTTCACATGAAAACACTAAACTAAGTACTTAATGTACTACTTCGCCCACAATCTCACCTGAGAAGGGATGGTAAGAATGACAAAAATGCAGCATTAGATCCAGCAGAACAAATAAGTTTAAGGATCACAGGATCCCTGTAAGTCAGTTCAACTTACCAACCAATGAATCAAAAAGCTCCTGCTTAAAAGACACCCCCCTAAGAGGTTTTCCTTCCTCACACAATCATAGCTGATACTGACATTGGATTCTTCCTTTATTCTACGGACACCTTGTGAGGGATCACTGTCAAACTTTCATCCTCCTGCAAAGGGCACTTGCTAATATTTTCAGCATGTTTTCTACTAAACTGAATTTATTAACCCAGCTGCCTTAAGGATAAAGTAAACCTCCTTATGTCTCCTCCCTTTCCCCAGAAGTGTGGCACCAGTTCCTACCACAGAACTCTTCTATTACCTGAGGCAACCAGCTAACCCAAACCCTCTTAAAGAGGTAATTTTTCCTGCTGCAGACCCAAATCCTATTGATGTCCCATGTCATGAACTTGTGCTGGTGGCAGAACAAGAGACCCAAAAGGCCCCTTTGAGCACACAGGATCCATTTTGATAGAACAGAGATTTCCATCTGGTTTAATCCACACTTGCCAGGCTTACTTGTCTCAATAAAACCACAAAATTCTAGCACTGCCTCTGTCCTCCTTCATTCAAGGGAGATGACGTTTCTCTGTTATTTAAAATTCTTCATCCAGCTATCTTTTAATTACTACTTTTGGACTATGTTCTGCAATTACATTAGGTGCTTGTTTATTCAAAACACCCACCATCTCTCTAAGCCTCCCTTTGTAACAAGCTGCCAGCTTGTCTCTCTGTTCAGCTGATTCCCATTATCTGGCCTACCCATCATCTGAATGTATTTAGTTTCACCCAAGTAGTTTTGATTATCAAGATTTTACTATGGTCTAATTAGTGACATTTTTATTACTAATTTGTCACTCAGACACTTTCAGTCACATTAAAAATTCCTGCCAGCTTCTCTGAAATTGCTGCGTGCTTGCAGTCTTTTTCTTTTCACACAAGATCAGCTAAGCATTTTTATTTGGTTGGATCTTTGGAGGATTTTTAAAGAAACACTTAGGAAAATAATTTTAAGTAGAAGGAGACTTTTGAGCATCACAAAGAGGATGCACAGCCCAAGGAAGTAGTATGTGGTATCCCACCTCTCAGACATAGGTGTGAATATCACCAAGAAGGACATAAAAACCACTTGACACTTTTAGGTCCTTTTCATTTTATTTCTAAAGGTATGGAAGTGGTTGAATCGTGTCAGTGTGTGACACTTCCTCACACACAGCCTACTAGTCAGCAGCAACTCTGTGGCAGTTCCTAAGAGTTTTCCACGTATGTGGCTGGCTGTGCCATGTGAGCCCCTGAGGAGCTGCAAGAGTCTGCCAAAACAAGCAGGAGAGGTGAGGCTGGACTTGGTGAAAGGCTGCCAAACTCTACCTGAAACCCAGCCCTGCACATCTGGAATCAATAGAGACATTGGAAAATAACTCTGCATGTTTGTATCTCTGTCTGGATGTCTCATAACGTGTCTGTCCTTCCAGTTGAATAGAAGATGAGGTTTACAGCCATGTATTCTATCACCCATTGCCAAGGCTGACCAAATTCAGGCTGTATCACTGCATCTGCCTTCATCAAGTTCTGATGTTTTCAACCACTAGATTTAAATCCAAGATGCAAGCCTTCCAGAACAGCACACATTGGTGAAGGGAGACAATTTCTGGAGACATGATACAACCACAAATGGTACTTAAAATTACTAACTCAATATTACACTTGTTTTAAACAAAATCTGTCCTGGGATTTAGAATGCAGCCACACATTGTTTGCTAAGGATTAATAAAAAAACAGCAATATGCATCTTATAAAACATACTGCTTGTGCCTTTAACTGTTAATTACATAGATAGCTCTTATAATAAATAGTTCTGAAGCAATCCATTAACCAGATGACTTTTAGCAAATCAGAATTTATTACTCTTTTATGAGCTACTTATAAAAATGTAACTTTCAGATAAAGAATGTGAAACAGCTGAAGCAGTTGACCAAATCTGTTTTCCATTACAGCATCTTTGAAGGTAGGGTGAGGAAGGGAAGAAATAAAGTGTCTTATTAATGCTGTATAGACAGCTCATCCTATTGGAAACTTCTCCCTTCTTCTCCTAAGGAAGGACAACTCTCACATAGACGTCACTGCACTGGAAACTGATGAGGTCTTTTAGCAAGGGCAGTGAAGGCAGCTGAGGATATCACTTCTTTCTGAAACTGTGACTGAAGACAAGGAAAGAACTACTTGTGACATGAGTAGGAACAGGACTTCTGTCTCAAGTACCTATGGCTGCACATAAAAGCTAATGCTGTAAAATATCTGAATAAATACCTTGGTATTATACATTAGTTTATTAATTACTTCCTTGTGATTCTACTGAAAAGAATTAAAATTCTGAGTGAGACAAATGTAATTTATTTTCAGCCCAAGCCATCAGTATTTGTCTACATTTCTAAAGATTTTACATTAGAGATTTTGACAAGGTTGTAGCCTGTGCATTCAGAGACTATCCATGGCACAGGAGCAGAGGAGAGGGTTAACTTTCAAACGTGTCAATAAAATCCATTTCACAAGTCTTACGGCCTAAATAATATCAGTGGGCAATGAACTGGAATTCACACTCATTTGGAACTTTAATAGATTAAACTCCAACAGAAAGTTGGCAGATAAAAAAAGCTGAGATTGAAAAATGGCTCCTAACATTCAGGATTCATTTTACCGCATTCCTCCAAAGAATACTTATCCAAGGAAAGTGTTACTTGGGAAGGTGTTGCTGTTTGGGGTTTGTCTGGATGAGATTTTTTGTGGAAACCTGAGACTCTTACCATCTTGCAAATTTGTGATTTATTCTCCTACACAAGCTGACATCCAGAATGGTATGCCAGCTCATCATCCACAGCCTATCATACTTTAAGGAGATAGGCACTGAGCCAAGATTTAATGAAGTCACAGAAAGCTAAGCAATGGTTAGAAGACTTGCAGTCATTTGCTAACAAAGGCTCAAAGAAGATTTATCCACCTCTATTTTCTAAACATAAATAAATAATAGAAAAAAAGAAGATGACTACATAGCCATACACAACCTTCACAAGTGATGAAGGATTTTGGCCTCTTGCCTGATCACACCCAAACTCTCTATGGTTTCATAGTCTTGAAACCATAAACTTTCATAATCATCACTACTTGAACAGATCTCAACAACCACCAGGCACAAAAGCAAGACTCATGATATATGGATACTCACACCTTAGCATGACAGGGTCTTTTCCCAACTTTCATTTGTAAATGAAGAAAAGAAAGTATGGGGACCTCAATTAGACAAACGTACTTTTTACATGGTTTGAGTAGGATTTTCCAAAGAATTGAAGGCAATGAAACTTGCCAGTTTTAAATGGCATAACTTCTCCAGGCTTCTTTGAAAAAACATTCCTTATGCTTATTTATGCTTGGGTATATTGCAACTTCCAACATTTCTCTCAGAATGCCGAAATGCCATATATTCTCCATGAAAATACAGCGTGTCAAACTTCACATTCAGCTTCTCTATCAGATGCTTCTTGCATGGATTCAGAATGCCTTTTCTAAACAAAATAAACCTGTACTACAGCATTACCAACAGACGGAAACAACATCCTTAATGAACAGTTGATTTAATACAAGTAAATGAATGGTTGGTTTTCAGTCCCTAGTGGACACTGGGGCAATTTGTTTGTTCTAGCACTGTATGTCAAATGCTGAGCGAATAGGAAGATACCCCAGAAACATTCATGTCATCACAGTATTGGTTGCTCAGAACATGTATGTTTCAAACTTGAATGCGGTGCCAGATGCTCCTTTCCACTGCTTCTGTCAGTATCTGGAAACATTTGGCATCTCAGAAATATTACAGGCAGGGTATGTGCTTGCAGTAGGATGTGAAACACAATTCTGATTCTGGTGATGAGTCCCAAACAGAAAAGGAGGTATGACATGAGAATCAGAAACACCTCCTGACTTAGAAAAATCTCAGAAGTGACCTATAGAAACACGTGGCTAACAGTTACTCATCACAGTTCTTCCACAGAGAAGTCAGGGAAGGACTCAGTGCCCTCATGCAAATCTAAGTTCCACTTTCACATCCTACTTTTTCTAGATTCCCTGGGGCAAGACCAATAGCTCCTAATTGATTGTTGAAAAAGAAATCATTGTACTCCCAAGGGAGCAGAGACTCAAATGACTTTTGACCTCTTCACATGGAGAGATTTCCCAAAACAAAGCTCAAAATTCTTCAGTCTGTATCAGAGTGGTTTTGGCTCTATGACAGCATTATTTTTTACCATTCTCTAATCCTTAAAACTTCAGCATGAAATGACCAAATCCACTGATATCCACTATCTACTAGGGTCTAAAAATGACTTCTACCTCCCATCTGAATGTCTACAGTGGCCTTGCCCTCTCAGTAAGAAAAAAAGAACATCCACACAAGTTCTTCTTTTGCAGGTTCAACTGTGCCTGTGAGTGAAGGAAAACACACCATTAGGCCCCCTTCAGACCACCATACTAATTAATGGGAAACAGTGATAGTCTTCCTTTATAATACAATGCTAGGAAAAGTATCCCAAACAAAGCAGGGGTAAGATTAATAGGCTTAAAACAGCCCTAAACTATTCCAAACAAAATCTTTTATAGTTTCTTTTTAGCAGTGCATTCAGTTTGCAGGCAATGATTGTGCCATTCTTCTAGGCCTGGGAAGGAGCTGGATACTTCTTTACTGCAAACACAACATATAAAATGTAAATTTGTTGCCCTGAAGTGCCTTCAAGATCCTTTTTCCCAACCTTTTATAGCTAATAATATGGATTATCAACTACAGCATCCTGCACTACCTTGATAAAGAAGTGGCCTAGACAGTTTGATGCTACTGCATCAGCAAGGACAAAGGTTCAGTGTGCAGTTATTCATGCTATTATAAGCAGTCCTAGTGGGAAAAGATAGGACATTCAAAAAAGAAACCTCCCCCCGCCCCACACAAAAAAAAGTGCCAAACAAAAAAAATCCAAAACCCCCACAAAAAAATCCTCCCCCCAAAAGCCTGCTAAGACTTGCAGCAGACTTCAACAAATTTTGCACACCTCTAAATTTAATATCTAAATGAGAAGAGCAGCAGCATGCACTTGCAATATAAAAGACAACTCTTTTAGTAAAGATTTATTATGCTAATAACACTAGAGCCTACCTATTTTCCTACACATTTTTAAAAAGGACACTGCATATGTATATTCAAATTGCCAGAGATGAACAGTGGGTCACAAACAAAACTTAAAATGTTGAACTGTGTCAGCCAAATTGATAGTGCATTTATTATTTCTACCCTTTCTTATGCATTTTGGCATAGTCAGTTCTGCTGCCAAAGCATTTCTAGAAGGTGAATGAATATAAAGGATATCAAGCACTATAATCACTGAATGAAATAAGAGTGATGCATTAACGCTCACTCAAATCTATAGATCTAAAGAAAAAGCAATAAAATTAAATGCATGATTTAGAAGTAATCTTAAACACTAAACTGATCCTAAATTCACCAAGGAAAGCAGACTTCACAAATCACTGCGAAGAGCATAAGCGATCTCCCTCCCAGACAAAAGGTCAGCTTTGGATGCCTTGTTAATATGTATCTGGGTTTTACAAAGTCCTAATGAGAAAGCTGCTCTCTGACAAAGGTGCATAGGCCTACAGAAAAAGAGGTGGTCAAGGAAAACAGCAATCACAGCACGTTCCGAATTAGATGATAGCTTTGCAGTCTCCAGGGCCTTAACCTTATTGTCCTTCTCCTGTCGCTAAATAGAGATGGAAAGTTTGACATGGCTAATGGGAAAGACTTGAGAGTAGAAGACAATACTGAGATTAAATAGAGCAGACTAACTATAGACTCCAGCTACCAAAGAATTTACTTGCCTCATTTTATTTTGCAGTACACTGTCCAAGGAAACAGAAGAGAAAATAACCTGATATCTGGGCTCCTATTCAGGCCTCCACACCTCCTCAATTTTAGGTACCTAGCATATATATCTAAATTTCTATGGAGATCCAGAAGACAACTCAGATCTCTGTCCATTGACTGAGGAAAATACTGACATCGACCTAGGAAACTAGTAACCTTTGGCTAAATATCCCAAGAGAGAGAGAGATGTAACTGGAAGGCCTAGTGCCCTACCACTTAAGCAACTTTAAACCTTGTCAGTGTGAGAATTAGTGGATGTTTACTATGCCTCATGCACCCTCTTATGCTTTCTCTTCTCCATGAGCAAGCAGAGTTCCCTCTGACAGAATCACAAAAATACATTAAAAAAAAAAAAGGAAACTGACTTTTGACAAACAGTTGGTAAGATCACAGTTATTTATATCATAACACCATCAAGGACAATGTATAGACAAATTGGAAGAACCAGTCTACTTCCTTAATATGTTAATATTCTCAGGAATTAAAATTGGCTACAATCCCTCTTTTCCTGACCTATTTTTTCCCCTAAAAATGATGGATTGTACAGTAATGCTGTATGTGTTTGGGCATGTTCCTCACCTCCGTCTCTCTGTCCATGTCTTTTCTCACTTTCTGTTCCCACCATAACTTCTAAAACAGTTACTCAACTTTGGAAAACAAATCAAAAAGCACACTCTCTGAGTCTCTGACAAAGCAGGAAAGTGGAGTGAACTAAAACAGACAGTTCTGTGAGATATTCAGAGGGTTCAACCTGCTCAAAGTTCTTTGTAACACTACTGCTGCTGACAGAACCTTCTTCTGATGGTCTAAAGCCTTTCCTGCAATGTAAATACACCTAGAGATACCTTAGAACAGCCTCACATATATTTGTCAAAATGATTACACAGCTCAGTTAAATAGAGTTGACACATGATCTATGTCACATTAAGAGCAATTTATTTGCCAATGACCAAATGTTGCGAATTCTTGAGCACATTTTGCTGATATTAATAACGTTTTCTAGAAACCTCATCAGCAATCATGTTCCAGATCTGTAATTACTGCACATCTTTTTAGCAGTGAAAAGATTTAAGCCTGATTGACCACAGAGGCTCCTTCAAATGCACCATCCATCACAGAGGACACGATTTTTCACATTTACTTAAAACTGGGATAGGAAGAAAACTGTAAAAATTAGAGAGAAATAATTTCTACACTACTTTTGTGTTAGAGGCTTACCTAGAAAATTCTTCTGACTGCTAAAATTCTTCAAGTTTGGAAGGTTTTAGAGAATGAGAAAGTATAGTGCACTGCTGCTTTGTAAAGGTTTATTCATAGTCATGCTCTGTGCAAGGAATAAGGGACTTAATATTTATCCTCCTAGGAATAGAAGGTATAATTCTCATTCCCTTTATCTTGGATTAGCTGTCAAGACAGTAAGTGGACTGTTCAAACATTCAGTGTTTTCAGTGCTTTTAAATCAAGATGAAACATAGGCCAAGCCATTAAGATGTGCTGCATGACTGCATGTCTCAGTTGCTCAGTGCTCAGCTTCTCTCCCAGTCCTGGATGGGTAAAAGGGAAGGTTAGGAAACCAAAGTCCATTTAAGATGGTAATTCAGGCATCCAAAAGATAATCAAAGTATTTTACTTCTGGTATGATTTGGGCTGGACACTGCACTTATGTCACTTTTGCCTTGTACCTCAAAGGACTTCAAAATCCAATGGACCCACCTTAATCCTGTACCAAAACATGAGCTGTGTTGTTTTGTTGAACCAGGTATTTTCACAGGCTAAAAAACTTACTCAAAATTCTTTGTAAAAATCTGAAGTCTATTAGTAACGTGCAGAATTGGCATATCCACAAATTTTAAGTCATTGTTACAGCATGTTATGAATTTGTGTTCTTCCTTAGGACACTTACGTGGCCAAATAGGGCAGTCTAGATGCATTTTGAGCCTTTCCAATTCTTGCACTTCGAAGTGTTCGGGGCCTCTTCAAAGATTTGCAGTGTCAAATCAGTTCCTCTTTCTCTTTTCCTCCTCAAACACATTTCAAGTGTGCTGTTCTGTTACTATCCAGTTTAACCTATCAATTACTCATAGCTTATTACACCTCACAAACACCAAGCTAATACCATGGACAACTATGGCCTACTGGAAGCTAGGACCTCAAGCAAAGTGCTTGTTGTAGGTAACATCAAGAAGCTTGAAAGACAAGCGCACGTTCAGACAAGGAAAAGCTTGGTTACCTGCTTAACAACTTACACTGCCAGAAACAGAACTCCCAATGAGCCACATCTTGGGCTCATAACATAAGCAGCAAGGGTTTGAAGGAGCTGGGGTTTTTCAAAAGAAAATCCAACAGAATGATACTCATACTCTAAAGCACCAAATTATTTCAGTGCTAATGCAGCTTATATTGAACCAACATTGATTTTTGTGGTCATACCTTATCCAGGACATCCAACGTAACATTAAGCTTTATTTCAGTGAGAACAGAGGGAGGCCCTCTCTAAAGAAAGACTTTCATGGAAGTCTGAACCAAATTAATTCAAAGTAACTGAGGGAATATTGATATCAATAGCTTCTACATCAGGCTGTGTTAGTCATAAAGGTTCCAGCAATGGAAGATGATAATAAAACACCCCTAAAAATTATAGGTTGTCCCCATTATTTCTGAGGTCAGTGGAATTTTCCCCAGTGAGAAACCTATGACAATGTTTTGCTTCTATTCTGATGTGATTCACTGTCAATGAAACCAAAGACAGGCTGATATACATCACCATTTTCTCCTCAGGGTATTAGATCAAGAATTGTTAACTTGCACGAAAAAATGGTGTTAATAACCACAATACTTGTTCCACTTCTATGTGCTACATTTTTTGGCTAACATCTAACCAATTCCGCATTAAAAAAAAAAATCCTGCTATGCTGTTTTCTAAATGCAAACACACAGACTATTTTTAGTAACACATTTATGCAATGCTGAAATCTAACAAAACAGCCTACTGTACAAACAAGAAGAGGCAATGAGTAGAGCAGAAAAGTTAGCTATTTTCTGACTTACATGAATTTACAGTTCAATTTTAATACTTGATAATATGGGTGAGCACAAGAGAACGTGTAAACCATTCAGATGAGAAAACCAGCAACCCACCATCCATATTCTCAAACTACTGATGTCCCTTCAGGCACTGAACACAGTGAAGGATACACACACCATCAGTCAAGTAGCTAATAAATATTAGCATTGTCTCAACATATTACAGAAGAGTTAAACTTCTCACTGGATGAGTTACTCATAATTGCAATCATGGTAATAAAGTAATCAAAACTTTTAAAATTCAAAATCTGGAAATATAACAAGATTCAAGCAAATTAAAAAGCCAAGGTCCACTTTTAAAAAGCATTTGAATTAAGCATTGGACCAAGGTGAGACATTTTACCTCTGTGGGCTTCTTGGTACTTTTTTCTTCCTTTTTTTTTCCCTTTTTTTTTTTTCCTTTTTTTTTTTCCTTATTATTAAAAAAAGGTTTGTCTGCCCTAAGGCAACCCTGGAGTAAGAGAAAAAGGAAGACTATAACACAAGGGTTTGATCCAAAGGCCATCACAGCCAGTGAGAAGACCCAGACACCAGCAACCCTAGATAATATCCATATTTTACAAGACCTTACACTTCACCTTAGTAATGGATTCATGCTGAGCTCTAGCTATGAAAATAATACTTTTGACCTGTAGTAACTCCCAGAGAAACAATCTTTTTAAATGCTTTTCACTGTGTAGCTTCAGGCAGTGAAAATCCAAGAGTTCCTTTTATGGATTAAGAACTTGCTCTTTTCTGTCACAGGTCTTAGTTATACTAACCTCATGCATTCACCTCTCCTCCTTGAGTTCATTCCCAGGACTACTGCTCTTCTTCAATCACTAACAAAATGAGTCATGAATCACCTTTTTTTTTGCTATTGTCTTATGCTTCTCTTTCTGCTTGGGGTGCTCCAAAACACTCTCCTGACAATATTTTCCAAAGTGCCTTCTATCAACAGTCCTCTGGGAAACATCATGGTAACCAGATATATAGCACGATGCTATCAAAGACTTCTGTACAGCAAATCTTGTGACAATAGAACTCCCCTAATGGGATTTGCATCCTGGCTTCATTGAAAAAGCACTGTAATAACCTCTCATTTTTTCCTTGTGCTGTAATCATCTGTTATGCTTCTCACTAGTACTTCAAAGTAATTCTCTATTGTTGTGTTACTCTGAACTTCAGCTCAGCAGGGTTTAGTTTTTCAGAGCATCACAGAGGGGAATCTTAATTACTCTTTTTTTTTTTTTCTTTTTCCACTTTTCAAACAAAATCTCAATTCCATAAAACAAACAAAAAATCCTCTCAGATCTCAGAATTTCCTGCTGTTGGATTTTCAGAGAACTAAAATCAACTGCGAAACATATCTAGCTTACTATGTCTCAAATTTTGTGGAGAGACCTCATTCTGTCACAGCATCTACTACGGTGAGAACTTGAACTGTGCAGAAGGCCTAGAAGATCAGCTCTGTCCTCAGATTTGCCAATAACTATCTAAAAACTCCCCAAAATCAACGAGACCTACCTTTTAAATGGTCCACACACCTAGGCTACGTCTCTCAAGGGCCCAGAATCCTAACCAGAAAGGCACTAACAATATATATGTCACAAAGAGAATAATTTTATCATATTTCTGGCATTTTAAGCTTGGTTTTCTAAAGACAAATTTAAGCTTCCAGTTCACTACGGACAATCTGGTAGATATCAAGCTTATACACTGAGTCATAGGTAAAGCGTAGTCTACAAAAACTCTCTTCCCAAAATCCCTGCTACTGCAAATTACTGCATGTCCTAAGATCCAGATCCTACTTTGCACCTTGAGTCCTGCATCCAGTTCTGTCTTGTCTCATTTCAAGAAAGACATAGAGGTGCTGGAGCATGTCCAGAGAAGGGCCATAAGGCTGGTGAAGGGTCTGGAACACAAGTCCTATGAGGAGCAGCTGAGGGAGCTGGGGTTATTTAGCCTGGAGAAAAGGAGGCTCAGGGGAGACCTTATCACTCTCTACAATTGCCCGAAAGCAGGTTGTAGCCAGGTGCGGGTCAGCTTCTTCTCCCAGGTAACAAGGGACAGGATGAGAGGAGGTAGCCTCAAGCTGCTCCAGGGAAGGTTCAGGCTGGACATCAGAAGGAATTTCTTCACAGAAAGGGTTGTTAAATATTGGAATGGGCTGCCCAGGGAAGTGATAAAGTCACAGCCTCAGGAGATGTTCAAGAAACGACTGGATGTGGCATGTAGTGCCATGTGCCAGGTGGTGATCAATCAAAGGTTGGACTCGATGATCTTGGAGGTCTTTTCCAAATGATTCTGTGTTCCATTTCCAAGCTTAAAGCATGGGGCTAGCCAGCCCTAGAGAGGTTCAGATTTTCTTGTTCCTAAAGTATATCATAGATTCCCTACCCACAAGAACACTTGAAATAACTTCTCTGAAACTCCTGCATTTGTAGGACCTAACTCACTGCATGCAATCTAACAACAGGCATATAACCATAACAAAATGTTGTTTAAATCTAAATTAAGTGGCACAGAACATCAAATGTAAGATATTAAATACAAACTAGAAATTATATTCCTGTTTTGATTCAAATATGAAAAAAATGAACTTCATATTGACATTTTAGGAATCTGGTAGAACAGAGTCCCTCTGTCTGCAGGAGAGAACAGAATAGTTTAGCTGAGGCCAGCAGTAAGAGTTACTGCTAGTCTAGATGCCTGCTGGAAAGTGCAATAAAGCATACAAGTCCATGCGACATCCCAATCACCATTTTTATGAACATTTTCCTATTTATTAATAGTAGCTGCTCTGAATTCCCTCAAGTTTTATGCCAACTGCCAATTCTGGGTCCAGTACAAATTTGAGATATATTACAAGTAAGTTCAGCTAGAAATGAAAATAAAAGGTGAGAAAAAAGCTCACCATATGCCAACAAGGCAAGCAAGTTCATTGATGACAGGTAAAAGAGCAAGTGAATGGCTGCATGTACTAATAATCCTAGAAGTGTAGGTGAGTTCAACCCCTAAAAACAATGAGGAAAAGGTACCAATCATAGAGAAGAAAAAAATAGCACCAGGGAAAGTCAGTTTATTTCCCCTCCTCTTATTAAACTACAATATCTTTTTTCTGCTCTGAGACAGTAAAACTGTTCCAACTAATCTGTTACCTTCCCCTCTGTACATCTGAACTGATACCTGAACTTTATATTGCCACTTGTATCTTATTTTCCTTTACACATAGCTCTTGGACCTCAACTGAAGACATTCAAAATATCAATCACCAATTACATTGCAGACAAAAGCATATGGAACATAAAATGTATGGGAGCATGTGGCATTCAAAGACAGATGACTTGGAAACTGGTGATATAAATCACCTTCCTGACATGATTATTTACTAAAAAGAGATTTTTTCTAACGCACAGTCACCTCTAGGTGCTAACCAACCATTTATTATCAGCATTTTCACCAAAGAGTAGGCTGGCCTTGAAAGAAAAGTTGCCTGACGTTCAAGGTAAGATTTAGAATGCAACAGCTGCTTTGATTGTTGCAATATGGGTATTGATAGAGATGGAAAATTGCAAAAAACTCAGTTTATGGATAAGTCATCACAATAGAAATAGTCTAAGAAAATACCATTTACATGAAGACAATTTAATAGTTTGGATTTGACTTACTACACTGCTGCTGTAGAAGAATGATTTCTGTTATTTCAGTATATAGATGCCCCACAAAATATAGAACTGAACTCTCCAGGATGAGCAACATTCCTCTTTCTGCAGCTCCTCCATTGTCATGATCTACAAGGTGTCATAAAATGCCTATATACTATGCATATGAAGTGGCTGGTCATGTTGTCTGTAGAGCAGCATAAGAAGACAGAGCTAGACCCCAGGTTCCTTCACTGAAAAGAATGGTCCATGGAAGAGACTGTTTAGGGACGTGCACCTGAAGGACAGACATTTTTGCAGCCTGGTTTCATAGATGTCTCCTTCCCATCTGCTTGCCCAACATTAAACATACCTCCCACAAGTCAAGATTCAGTCAGCCTGTTCCAAAGGGATGTTGGTAGTTAATACATCAGCCAAGTACATTTGGTAGTATGAATGACCAATATTTAAAGTTGTTCAACATATTTTGTTTCATTAAAAGCTTTCACATAAAGTGTTTATTTGTGGAAAGAAATCACAATCCTTTTGAAGGAGGCACAGTGGCCAATGCATCACAACCACTGTGAGAACTAAAAAATACCCACGGACTTATTTTCCTACTGTAATGCACAGCTTCATCAGATTGCTGTAGAATGTTGCCATTTCACTCTGACTTTTTAAATAATAATCTTATTTTCCAGAGCATAACTCCTTGTTCTTTACAGCTGTCACTGTCAACATTTAAGAATGGATAGTACTCTGCAATGTACAGCCATTTAACATCCTGTCGTAAAGCAGGGACATGAAGACAATTCTGGATTGTTTGAGCAGCTTGCAAGGGTAATGTTTTCAGAAACAAGAAACAATTTTCAGATGCTGAACTTAAGACAATTTCACTGAGGTGATTTCTCAGCAATAATTCTGCCTCTTACCTAGGGAGACATCAAAAAACCAGAGCACTTGCAATCACTAAACATAGCTGAAATTCTTGGCGTAAGTAAGTCATTGCATTTCTGATTAAAGAGATTTTAAAGAGCAAAATCAAAGTCTCAGGAACTTTCATTTACTCCCCAGAAAGCCCATTCTCTTTTCAGCCACTAAAACCTGGGCTTCTGTACTTTTCAAACTCAACATAAAGACAGCTTCAGACTTTCAACCCACAGTCAATTCTGTGAAAGATATATTTACATTTGAAATCACTGGAAAAGTAGCCAGAGAGACTAATTCAAACTGGATTTTTTGACAACCACATTTTTTTTTTTTTTTATTAAACAGGATTCAAACCAGGAGCTAGAAACTTTGCATAAGCAGGAATTTAGGATGTGTGACAGTGTTGTTAAGGTAAGGCCCACTGGATCCAGTCTTCCGTACAGAAAACTCACAGACAGAAAGATGTACAGCTCTGAGAAAAGCAGGGCCCTGACTCTTCCACATACTTTCCACATTACCTACTCCCCTTTACTGACCTATTCTCTTTAAATTCTCTTTCCATTTGGTTTTTCCCCTTCTCACTACACGCAACCCAATAAATCCTCCAGGCAACAACCAGTGTTTTCTGCCATATTAGTCATCATCCTACTTTTGCAAACTATCCCTTCTCCAACATTTCATCCATCCTGCTTTTAGGACAGCACTAATACTGCATGACTGTACCAAACACCAAACAAGTGAGTATATTCTAGATTGATTTACTACAGTAATGATACATAATAGACTAAAATCATATAGTCCTTAGCTTGCACTGCTTCACTATTGTCACTTATGCAGCTTGTATGGCAAGAAGGGTAAAAGATGTCTCCTGAAGTCCTGAAATCTGATTTCAGTGTCCTTCACAAAGTACAGGGAAGGAAGTTCATGCAAACTGGTACAGACTGAAATAGTTCTTCTGAAAGTATGTCAGTAAAAATAGATTTCATACACGTGTGTAATAAGACAAAGGTTAATTAGGTGCAACCACTTTTTCTTGAGGTCAAGAGGAGTTACACCTGGGATGATTTTAGCCCAGAATAGCCACTTATTGATGTGATTTTTTTTTTTTTTTAAACTTAGGACATATCACATCACACCATTTTTACTTGACACTAAACTGACAGGGCTAATGAAAGAAGTTATTTTGATAGAACACAAACTACTTGAAACAAACACGTCTCAGCATTCTGTACTCAGTATAACACCCAAGATTCCTGTAACTCAGAGAAGTGGGACAATATTTTATCTTCTTTTTCCGTTGCATTTTCTCTCCCTTCCCCCCCCCAGTTTGTGTAGCTGGCAATATTCTGTGGATTAACAACTCCATTATTTCCTCGTCATCTCTCCTTTATGATATCTCAAGCATATACATCTGGTCATTGAGCACTCTTCCTAAGGATGATTCTTTCAGAACTTCTTTCAGTTCACATATCAAACCCCCATGTTCTCCTAGTCCTGCAAGAGTCTCTGTGCTAACGCTCCTTCAGGAGCAGGATCCAGAAAAGTGCTGACACCTAAAGTAGTCCACTGGCATTGTAAGCCACGCATTACCAAAACCTTGTCTGGGACTCACCAAGGTTTGCTGAAGCTGAGATGCTTTGAAGAAAAACATTTCGTACTTACCATGTAACCACCTCCACCTTTCATTTTACTTAGATAGAAAATATCCACCTATTTCTTAAAATAATCTACCAGCAAAAGTCTTAGTAGCTTAATTAGGACTTCTACTTCTCCCACAAATCCTTTGGAAAACTTGTTTACAGCACTAGTGATCACTTTCAACACAGTTATGCTCAAAGAACAAGAACACATTACGGTAGTTTCAAACAAGACAGTCTTTGGCCTACTTGATTTTATTCATCTCCTTATTTTAACCCTTCACAGAAGCACTACAGTTAAAGGCTCATTAGTATTACAGTAAGAAGCACTCTATGCCCCAAGGTTTGATCAAAAGAGAAAGACTTAAAATTCCAAAGCACAGACAAAAAAAAAAGTCTGATCAACAAAATACAGCAAAATAGAAATACATGCAAGGTACTACAAGACACTAAATACTGCCATTCAGAAGCTGCAAATGTCTGATTTACTGTCTCTTTTTTAACCCCAATCCCCAAACAGTAAAGGTGGGAAAGATCAAATACTTCACCTTGTTTTCTTCTCTATTTAATAAAGAGCAGGTGTTTCAGTATATCTTTTTAAATGAAAAAATATGTAGAATCACATCTATAAAATAACTGCACAGCCCTTCCACTGAGCACTTCTTACTTTCTCGCTGATTAAGCAAATGAAAGTGAGTCTGTTTGGGGTACAGCACTTGTTCAGATGCTTTGAAGCACCCTGTACAACTCCCTTCCTTTTTTTAATCACTCCTCTGGCTATGTAGGCACCTAATTTGGGTTTACTGGAATTAAGAGTTATAAATACATCCTGCTCACTTCATCCCTTATTCCAATTTGTTTAAACTGTACAGCTACCCCCTGCCAGTCCTTACACCTATGGTGCAGCCAAACAGCTCTATCTGCTCCAGTCAAGAGGAATCTCTCTGCAAGGTTCCCATCCTGGGAACAAGTTAGAGACAGTTCCTGTGGCTTTTCAGAAAGCTTCTGAAGGACTACATTCTTGCACGGAGGAATTAATAGCTCCAAGCTTGTAAGATATTCCACAAAATGTCAGTAAATCTGAAGCTATCATATCAGAGATGATGATTAGCACTGTGCATATTTAACAAAGGGGTAGTGAAATCTGATTTGCATATCTCTGACAAGCACACAAATTCCCCACCGCTTTCACAACTTAATATCTACACGGTTCATTTTATTTTGATTAAATTTAACACATTTCACTGATGACCTTTAAGGAAATGCTCACTTCCAGACTCTTAAATGCACCATTGATCTGCTACACTTTGTCAGCAAAACAATGATCGTTCCTGAGAAGCCTCTGAAAAGCTACAGTCTTACACAGATCAGTCCACAACGCCGCCACTGACGTATGCAATGCAGGGATGCAGAATTTGCATAATCAGCTCATTTGCTGCATTCAGCAACAAGGGACATACTCTGCTAATTCACACCCTCACCAGAAGGTTGCTCCAGTAAAGAGGAAATTGCCACACTGCAATTCAAGACACATGAAGTACATTAGCTGGGTAACAGCTAAGAAAATAAGCAAATGAAGATGTATGTAAGTTATTATTACCTCTGCTCCACAGACAATGAAAATGACCTTTGTTGAAAGGCTGGTTCAGAATCAGAAGGCAAAACTTCAGGTTCCCTGTAAGATAAATGTTGATTCTCATTAGCAAGAATACTGATTTTTTTGTCCTTTTTCAAAATTTTCTTTTTGCCGGATTAATTTTAGTCCAACCACATCAGAGTAATTCCACTAATTTCCTTGCTTCTTAGGTTTTACCACTGTCAGATTGAGAAGCTGTCAGAAACTCATAAGATACCTCTTACTTGGTAGGGTTTTGCTAAATGTTTAATTTAATAAGTGACTTTTACTTACTGAAGGCCATCCCCAGAGGACCCCACATCTATACAGCTCTCTCATTTAATCTCCCACTTGCTGCTGCTGCTGCCTGGATGCAGCAATCACTGACATGAGCTTCACCCTGGTCTCTGTTAATGGGGAAGGCTGGAGGAGACTCCATATAAAGATGTCTCTAACCTACATCCGATATCCCACCCTCCTGGAGGATGCAGAACTCTTGCTGACATCAGTGGCTTCTGTGCCTGTGTTTTCATATCATTAGAAACTCTAATTGTGGTAGATACTTTACAAATGAAGAATGAAAGGCCATTACCCAGGAGCTTAAAACCAAAAGCTAGTAAAAGCAAAAGTGTACTTTAGCCTGTGTTATCTAGGTGATACTGCAGACTCAAAATCTCAGTGGATTTACCAGCCCAACTCGATTGAGCTCGTAAAGCCTCCTGCCCCTGCAAAATGTGCACTGTGAAGGTCGATAATAAACCTACAGATAGAAAAGCCTTAAAAGAAGCAAAGGATTTATGATATGACACACTTTGAATTCAAAGAGTAAATACGTAAATCTTTTGATGGCTGCCTGTGGTGGGATTTGCATTATTTCATTTCCTAATTATCTTGCCAATCATATATGAATACAAGTTTCCCCTGGAGCTTGATATCCTTAGGCAATCAAGTTAATGAATATTATTTGGTCATGTGAAACCACTGTAATTGAAAAAAGAAAACCTCTATCACTAGAAAGTCTTTTGAGAAGATCCAGTATAGCAGGAGGCAGAAGGCAACATTAGAAGCCTGTGGCTTAAGCCATATGAGGTTATCAAGGAAAATACAGCTGGCCAAATGCCTGAAGTTGAAGGAACATCTAGGGATGGGAGTTGGGAGAGGCAGTCTAAAATTAAATGCGTGGTTAGAATGAAGGTTAGCACATGGGGATACCACTGTTCTGCATCTTCTGCACCTTTCGAGTGATTTAGGGTGTTTCTCCCCATTCACCCATTCGATGCCTCAGCCTCCTAAAACAGAAGCAAAAGTGCTGTCCTCCTTCATAAGTACGTACCAAGAGAAACATAAATGAAAATCCTAGATGATTTTTAATCCAGTAAAAAGTCAACATGAATATCACAGCTATCTTCTGCCTGATGCTTTCAAATACTTTTCTCATGTCTTCTGCTTCCATCTTTGCTGACATGGGCCTCACTTCCATTTAATTCATGTATATATAGGGGAATAAATTTTCATAGGGAATAAATGGAGTGGCGGAAGGACCAAATAAACATAGGAAAGTGAGAAAGTTTTTTCTTTGTGTAGTCTGAACTGTTTTGCCTTGTCCTTGAACTTTAAGAGAAAGGTAGAAAACAATACATTCAAACTAAGTGCCAATTTCCAGCTGCCTCACAAAATGGGACCTCAGCAGCAGATCTCCTAATGATTGTTAAGTGAGAAAGGCTGCCAACTCTTTGTGTTAAACATAATCATCTAGTGATGCCCTCCATTGAAAAGAGCCAGCAAATATCCCAGGTTCTGTTACTGGTATGATAACACAGACATGGGTGCTGTAAGCCTGTTCTTGCTAGTGAATCACAAAAGGCATTCCTGTGCCTGTTTTAAACCCTTAAGCCTTATCAGCATACGAAAACAGCCATAGATTCCAGCTTTTTTTGCACATCGGGATTTGTACATCATTGTACTCTTATATATATTAGGATACATTTTTGAAGCCAAGGCCTGACTGTTGGTGTCCACACATAGATTTCTGAGGCTGATTTTCAGAGATGGCACTTCCAAGAGCTTCCAGTGTAAGCAAGCAGTAAGAGCTGCTGGGTCTTACATGTTGCAAAGAAGCCAAGTAGGTGCCCCCAGCACACACAGTTAATAGACGGGGGTGAGGTTAGGTGCTTAGGGCTGTTTGTTGTTTGGGTTTTTTAAAGTACAGTTATGGGCTGAAAAAGTGGAGAAATGGAAATTACTGTTTCACCTGCTTTTAGAGAAGTGAACATTCCAGTCATTTCAAACCAGTCATTTCATACAGTTAATGCATGATAAAATGCTATGATTAATGCTATGATTAATGCTGCCAAAATGAGCCTAAATGTCAATATTTTAATGGTGCCTGCTGAGTTAATATAAAGCTGCACACAAAGCTCAGTCCTTCGTAGATGTAAAACAGTAATAAAATTGGGCTACAATAATTTACAACCACTGGCCTGAAAACTATTAATAAATTGGGACATCTGATGGCAAAGACCATGTCAACAGACAGAATATCCAACATCCAGAACTCTGAAAAAAATTGATGAGAGCTCACTGTGCCACTGCTCCAAGCACTCCACTGGCTATTCATCTGAAAACAAATCTACTTCAAGGCCATTTATCTTTAAAAGCCCTTAACAAATTAGGAAGCATCTATCTCCTGGACTGTCTGCCCATCTATTTTCCACAAAGATAATTAGCACCCTGACCCAACAATTAATGACATTGTGCTCTGTTTGGACTAACAGGAAAGAAGCTTCTGTAAGCAAGGAATCAGCAGCAAAATTAACCTGTCCCCAGATATAGACATCTCCATTGAAGAAACTTCTGTGAGCCTTTTGCTAAAGGCAGGACAAGTTTGTCTCTTGCACAGTTTCTTCCATTTTTAGTATAATTTTCCTTTTCATTATGTACTTTTGCAGCTCTTGCAGCCTGAGGAAATTCAAGCATCTGCAGCAAAAGCAGAAAAGAATAAATTCCTCCCTACAAAACCTCCAGTTCATTCTTGATATTTACATCAACACAGAGAACAAATGGAATCAAGTCCCACAGTCAAAGTCCTCCTATAGAAGAATTAGCCAAGCACTTAAGGCCTGATTTCTACAGGAAAGGAGGATGACTACAGGAAATTTTTCCTTGCATTTAAGCAACCAAATTCTTTCCCCCTCTTGCTTTTCTATTTGATGCTTATAAACCTTGCAGTCTTACAGGCATGACTTACAAAGTATGTATTAACATGTGCACAACTATGTGAACAGGCAGTTATAAGAAAAAATATAGTAAAAGTCTTTTAGCAGACTTGGAAAATTCCTAATCTTTGAATAAAGCTGGATCACTTTTAATCCTGCTGGAAACCTTTCCTAAGTTACAAATCAATCAATCAATCAATCAAACAATCAAACAATCAATCAATCAACAATGCCTACAAGCTTCTACTGGCACCATCAATGAATAACCTCATCCTTTCTGAAAACATTTTTCTTTCTTTTCTGTCCAAAATTATTAAGCTGGACATCTCTGATGAAATTTCTCATGGTTGCTTTGAAAAGGACTTCTATCAAAGTGTTGTGAACACCCCTGATAGCCTAAGCACTGCCTATGCAATGACTTTTTACCACATTGTAACTCACTCAGAACAATTCCAATATATTTTAGAGCACAGATTGGCTATTCTAAAAGCCTTCTTGGCTTCTCCCTGTCATATTGTACTCATCTAGCTATTTTATAAATATTTATAATATCATTATGCATTTTTTATTGATTTCCCCTTGCCACGTGCCAGTCTTCAGGCTGTATGTCTGTCACAAAGCATGTGCAAAAGACCTATATATTTTTAAAGACAACATTTTCCCTGGTAGCCAATAAAACAATATATGCCACGTCGCTTCCTTTCAGTGTTAGAATCAAATCACTAGGAGCTCTTCTGCATACTGTGAGGTTCTTGGCTATTGAATTTTCTGAGGCAAGGAAAAAACTTTCAATGCTTCGAACAAGAGGGCCTTTGGGAAAGATCACTGCTATTCCCAGACTTTCTGACATGATGCAAGTGGTAATACACAATGGGGGGACATGACTTCAAAGTCAGAGCTTCAGCTGCAGAAAGGGGCTTCCAATAAACAATTAATGTTTTGGTTTTGTTTTTTGGTATTTGTGTTTTACTGTTTGCCTGAACAGGAGCTATTCCTTTCCTTTACAGTGATTTATCAAACATCAACAAAGAAACAGGTTTAGTACAGAGGAAGAAGTAGAAAAGAGGTAGTACAGGTGCAGAGCTGGAAGTTGGAAGTTGGTTATAAGTTTCCAGAACATTTCTGCACTGACAGAAATATATCTAAATACCCGAGATACAAACCGAGATCTATTGAAAAGACACTGCAATACACATGTTCCTGATCATATAGGTACAAGTCCAAATATACAACAGCTTCTGAGAGAAAAAGCTCTGAATGATCTCATTGAAAATTTCTTCCTGCTCATGTTGCTGCTCTCACATCGGTCTACAGATATATCATTATATACATTTAAATATACCATGACAGCAAAAACAAACAAAAAAAACCC
The DNA here is from genome assembly GCA_026261815.1 of Monarcha castaneiventris obscurior. Classification (NCBI taxonomy): domain Eukaryota; kingdom Metazoa; phylum Chordata; class Aves; order Passeriformes; family Monarchidae; genus Monarcha; species Monarcha castaneiventris. The sequence goes on along the minus strand of JAMPIT010000230.1, from coordinate 48,983,034 downwards.
AAAACCAAACCAAACCGACGAACAAAAATAAACCCACCAAAAAAAAAAAACCCAAAAAAACCCCCAAACAAACCCCCAAACAAAACCAACAGAACACCCCAAAAAACAAACCAACCAACCAAACAAACAAAAAACCAGACAAAAACCCCCTCAACAACAACAAAAACCCCCAAAGAAAACCAAAACAAAAAACCCCAAACCAAAACCCAAACAAAAAACCCATAAAAAGAAAAAAAATATGGTTTCCAGTACCATAACTTACTGAGAAAATTTCTACCCATGAAATTAATTTTAAATGTACAGTTACTGCCTACTTAAATGTCAGAGAATGTAGGAAGGAACAAGGATTTTTTTCACAATTCCAAAACTGACTGATAAGACAGGAGAGCAACAGTCTGAGGCAACTCTTTCTATGACAGTTGAAGCTTCTTCAGCTGCACAAGAATTAACATCAAAATTGTGATTCTAATAATTCCATATAAGTTATATTTACTGTGAGCCTATCATAATAAACCCTAAAGAAAGCAGTTCATGGAACTAGGAAATACAACAAAACTACTGTGACATTAGATAAGGTTATTGCTACAGATCACCAGAGCAAGATTACTGAGGCAACTTGAGGTTTTCAACCTAAAACAAAGGAGTTTGGGGATCAGCACCAAATCTACATCATTTTCTGCCAACTAAGCACCTGTCTCCAAGTGTTAAGTCCAAAACTGATGCTCTGCTTATTGAAATGGACTGTTTCATTATGGGCTTTTTTCAAGAGCTACCATTCACTTCCCAAACATACCCAAAGGGAACAATATCTCCACCAGGAACGAAGTAAATGACTGATTAGACAGAAACTAAGTGGGAATGGGTCCATCAGACTAAGGAGCATTCCCTGTTTCCTGAAAGGGTTTCTTCATCATGGTTGTTTGCTTTTTGTTTTTTTAGACATTGAAACATACCACCTGTAGTTTCCTACCTGCTACACATATGCAATTCCTAATTTACTTGCTGATATAGCACTTCTTGAAAGCTGACTTCTGCCTCACAAGACAAGATTCTAGTTTTATCAATTAATGTCTTTGGCAGCTCACTATGAGCACTATGTAGGTCTACCTTAGCAAGTAGCATGACAGAATAAAACCAGTTTGTAAAGCAAAACTGTTGGTGCTGAAGGTATGATATTCACACTACACATGTTTTGGGAGAAAGGGTGAGAGGGACGCTACTTCAGGTTAAGCATAGTCTGGTTTTGTTGACCCATTAGCAGTAGGAGAGCATTATGTGCACACCTGGAGCACATTTTTATCCAAAAGGAAATTGGTTTACATATTCCAAAACCACTCTGCAATGTAAAGCAAACCACAGCAAACAGGCAGGATCACGAGACTCGCTTCAAAATCATATTCTTGATCCAAAATAAAATGTTAATGTAAGTATGCCAATAGCCACATGGCTTTTGACTCTTAAATTTTTATTTATATTTTTTAAACAATGCCTTTACCAAAGTAACATGACTAATACCGCAAGATCAGTTTAGTTTATGTAACACTTTTGTAACTTTATACTCATCAAAATTTGGTTCTAACTTTAAATTTTTATACTTAATAGACAATTTCACACTTTAGTCTATCATGTAGGGAAGGTGTGAGGGGGACTTAACTCAAAACTTACAAATATAACATTATAAATTCCTGAAAAAGCACTTAACATCAAATTCTAAGATGCTACTTTCTAAGGTTATCTTTCAGGCTAAAAACCCACTTTGAACAGGACAAATAGTGCACCTTATACAAAAACAATCCTCATTCTGCTGTTCTCTTTCTTGAGCCAAAATTTCCCCCAACAGTGCTTCCTTTCATCGGGAAGTCCAGTGCTCTGCTATGATACCAAGGAATATAAAAAAGGATCATTATGCAGACCAAATTAACACTCTAAAATAGAAATATTTCACATTTTAAAAATTTTACAACTCCTGCAAAACTACTACTCTGAAAATGGAAAAACTTCAAGTCAGTAAAATCTATTTCCTCCATCTGTGCTCTTGCTGAAAAGGTAGTTGTCAGCTTTAATTCGAAGAAACAGTTAAGCTTAAACTATTGTATTAATTATAGCCACTACTTATAAAACATTGTGTAGCTGCTTTTTACCACACTGAATCCCAAGCCTCCAAATAAGCCATTTAATTTTCCTCATAACTGTGACAACTCCAATAATAAACCAGCACAAATTATGCAAAAGGATCACAGACCTTACAAACATGTTCTCAGACTTATTGAATGAATAAATCAAATATGCATACCCAACTGATTTTCGTGCAAAAGCACTGTTATCCCTGTCAATGTATTTTAGTGTTAATTTTTTCATGTAAATTCTATTGATTTTTAAATATTTTGCAGCTCTTAATTCTCCAGGCAAATTCCAGCAGGAAGAGTAGGAAGAAAAGGGGATTTGTGCAAGCAGTCTTATTGAAAAGCTGAAATGTGTTACCCTCTGGAGAACCCTCTACAAGAATTTATGTGGATGAATTCAAACCAGCTAATTTCTCACAATAAGTTACAAACATGGCCATACACATGGGATAATCTACCCACATCATCAACCACTGTGCCTAGAAGGGTGCCATGCCTTGCAATGAAATTTGTCAATTAATTCTGGTGCTTCTCTGAAGAATGTGAGAGCTGCATTTCGGATCTCAGTGTGTTATGGAACACTTCTTTGCCTACTAAGTCCTATTGTCTATAGCTGCATTTCTGAGTGCTTGGGACTTCTGCTCTTTACGTGTCAAACATGTCAGTCTGGTCAAGCAGAATAAGATCACACAGTTCCCAGCAGTGAATCTTCAGTTTTAGATAACTTGTCCAGCATCACAAAGAAACTTCATGGCAGGATTCAACTCTCTAGGGCAACACAGAACTGAACTGAATCATGAGAACTGTCTATTTAAATAGAAATAATAACAACCACACTTCTTGCTACTATATACCTGGAAATGATGCTTGTGTCCCATTACCAACTCTCATTTGAAAATAAACACAGCAGAGGAGCCGGCCACTTTGGGGAGGCAGCAGTGCACACAAACCATAAAACAGGCTCTTTGAGACACACAGTGGTGGATGCACCATTTCCCACTCCAAGGCCTTTGGCTTCATTTACCTCGCACCCTTGCTGCTTGTCTCCAGAGATGTGGCCAGACCATATACCCATAATTCTGTGCTTTGTGCAAACTGGACTTTCATTTCCACCTGAGCACAGCAAAGGTCAGAATTAGCTGGAAAAAGCAGTGGTTTGTTTAGCTGAAATGTTATCAGCTCTTCACTTGCACTCTCCCAGTTTTCAAGACTGGACTCAAATTGTCCAACAATCCAAAAAAGAGAGATTTCTGATATAGGCACAGAGAAGTAGAGGTCTAGAATATTATTCAGGTATGTTTCATCCTATGGCATGGAAAAAAATAGCGAAGTGAGACTGAAGTGATGAATAGTAAGTGAAATAGCAGGAGGAAAGACAATTTTGTGCAGAATGGTAAGACTAGTCCCCAAGGTTGCAGAATCTGACACAACTTTCACACTTAAGGTAAACTTTAAAAATGCATGAATGTCACTGCAACTACATTGTAAAAAAAAAAATACTAAGTGCTTTGCTTCATTATTCACAGGCAAGTCATCATCTGAAACAGTACCCGTTTTACACCTTGTAAGTTTGATACCCGTTGGAAGATCTTAAGAGACAAGAAATAGACATACAGGCTTGCTATAAAAACATTGATAGTGTTATGATAAAATTTACTTTAGTGTTTAAAATTTCTAGGCATGGAGCATTTGTTTGGAGCTTAAATCTGCATCAAAGTGAAAATATAAGCAAATCTTGAGAAAATCTATGAAATTTCCATTTTATCTTCAGGTTGGAAAATAAACACAAATTACAGTAAAATGTTAGCTTCTATTCCCCCCCCCTAAAAAAAGACATTAGAATAACTTCCCTTTCAAAAAACTTCAGGAATCGCTGACTGATCTCTTCTCTGCCATCCAAACAACTATTATATTCAAGAAAGTTCCAACCTTAAAAAGTGCTCACTTTCTAGCTGTGTAATAGCCACGTCTAATATACTGCCCTCCATGCATTTTAAAAACACAGTATCAACACTGTCTGAATACATCACACTACCAATCCTTGTTATCTGGGATGTCTCCAAGGATAAAACCAGGCATACAAGCTCCCCTGGCAGTCGATATTGTCAGCTTAATCTGCACACAGCAAGGGCAAGGTGACTTCAAGGAATCTCAAGGCAGGGCAGGCAGATGTCAGCAGCCTCTCTGGGCAAATAGGTAGGAAGCACTACCCCCTCTGCAAACATTCAGCTCAGCAAACAGTACAGTGCCATTTCACCTATCTGTGGTCAATGGATATCTCTGGATATTTTCTACAGGATTAAAAAAAAGTAATATGTATTTAATGATTCACATATTGGAGTACTGACCAAAGAGTAGGAACCATGGGAATACACAAGTGCCTGACTGCACAGCATTTAAAACCCCTCCTCTGCTGCTCCCAAGCACTCCACTGAAATTCCAGTTACTGGCACTAACACATCCTATGCACATAAAAGTCTGATTTCTATTTGCACCAAGATGCACCTTAAATTTAAGAGGCTGACAGAACCTGATGCTTCCTCTGATGTGAAAACACCACCTCATCCACCAACGAGACATTTCTCTGCTGATCTCATCTGAAGGGCATGTTTGAAGTAGCTGTTTTCGGAGCATACCTGTTAGATCCTGCTTCACAATGTCAGCCATCTGCTTTTTAAAATCTGGGAAGGAGCTATACCCTTTATCAGCATGGATAAAGTTAGTGCGTGCCCTCAGGAGGCTGATGACCCATGTTCAGGTTCCCTCTCTATCAGAGGGAATTCGCATCTAAATTCAGTCAAGACAGTACTCTCTCCTCTCTCCAGACATGACAAAATTAAATATATTAATGGAATTATTTTCATAAAACAGTTAAACAGGGGTAGCCTGTGGAAGTCTGATTCTGCAGTCCACTGACCTGAACACAGTTTGTGCTCCAACTTATTTAAACCTCTCTTTCCCACTTTGAATACATCCTCCAATTACTTCCCCATGGTATTACAGGAGCATTATATCCACTGTTGCCTCCTTCCTAATGTGTGGCATGCTTTCAGAGAAAAGTTCAACCTCTGGTTTCGTAGGAAAATTTTCAGGCAAGAAGAGTGGTTTTCTCACTATCTTCAGAAGACTTGGCACTAGCAGTCATAAAAGGAGGGAATAACTTTCTGCAACACAGCGTAAGATGTCCAAATCCAACAGAGCAAGATTTTAGATGCTTCATTCTTCCCACTGCACTAGCAGTCATAAAAGGAGGGAATAACTTTCTGCAACACAGCGTAAGATGTCCAAATCCAACAGAGCAGGATTTTAGATGCTTCATTCTTCCCACTTCTCATGGTATTCCCACTGACAAATTCAGCTTGATTCCTCCTTAGTACATTTATGTTGATGGGTTGTACTCTTTGTATACAATTTCTCCCTCTGCTGTGTTAATATGGTCCCACTACCATGCTCAGGACAAGTACACCTGAAAGTGGACTTTTAGTACATGACTAAAAGTCCTGTGAGCATCTGCTGAATAGCCCAGGGGCTAAACTCCAGTATAATGTAGTGAGGGCACACAGTAATTTTCAGAAAAAGAAAAATAGGCATTATGTGACTGCAGGAAGATCACACTCTTATTCAGCAAATGAGTCAATATGAAAAAACAGAAGTTCCTTTCCGCTTCTCAGCCTTATCTTATCAGAAACACTACAAATCACAGATTGCTTCGGGCCAAACTCCAGTGTGGACAATTCCAGGCTTCTCCTTCCCTACTTCTGTTCAGCCACCCCAATGAAACACAGTATCTTCTACTGTCCTGAACTCATGTGTACTAATTAAGCACTTATTTAAAAGCACAAAGCATTCAACCAGGCTATAAGGGACTTTGGAGATAGTTGGATTTCATATTTAGCAAGTTCAATGAGTTTAAAAACGTTGAGCAAATTGTGACCTCAGCAACCATCAATTATTTACTTCTCAGATATAATGAATGAGACTGATGAGTAAACTCCCATTGACTCCCAGGATTTCACCTCACACGCTTTCAGGAAAGTCCATGCTGAGACAGTTGGTTCTGCAACACCTCAAACCCCTTTGGGGTGAATGCCAGAGAGGACATTTGTGCCCATACCACCTTTTCAGTCTTGCTGTTTTCCCAAAGCAGATTCCTCTGTACTTTGAAGGGAGTGGATCTGGTACAAGGTCCAGAGTGCCATCCTGAAGGTTCAGAAGGGCAAAAGGGGCTTTCCAGGTGGTCATAACAACAGTCCACACAAGCGGCGGTGGCAGTGGGAGGGTGTTTGGGCCTCTGGAGTAAGATTCTGGCAAAGAGTCATGAGGAGGGGAACCTTTTCCAACACTACAGTAAGAACTCTTTTAACAGATACAGGGGAAAGGCAATTACTGTAATTTCCCAACCTTCACAAACATTTCACTTCTAAAAATATGTCTTCTGATTTCATGAGCTTCATTTTATCACTTCTAGAGTTATTTTTTTTTTTACCTGATGAAGGCAGCTCAGTTTTGCTGCCTGTTTTAGGACATTCTATAACTTTACATCCACCACTGGCTTCTTTGTTTAACAAAACATTTTTAAGACCTACCTCTATATATTTTATAAATACATAAATCTACACTTGGAGAAAACAAAGTAAAATAAACAAAAAGAAAGATAAAAACCACAAAGGCGATGAAAATTGCATTACATTATCAGTCAGGCAAGGAATTTTTATGTAACCTGGATGAAATTCCTCTTCACATTTTATTCTGTAATATATCATTGTGTTGCATCTGGCAGAAAAATAAGACCTAAAATCAAAATTCTGTGGACTGAGTAGCTCCAATAAGCTTACTCAAATCAGGAACTGCCCAAAACCCGTGCCTTGGAATAAAACTAGGGGGTGATAAAGAAACAAATTGAGAACACTACCAGAATATTGATGCTTCTTCCAGAGGTATAAAAAAATTACCTAATGCTGAAAATTTTGTAACGAGAGCTGTTCACTGTTCATGTAACTCTTAAACAAGATTGAAAAAGCCCTTTGCAAGTAAATGGTGTGATAACATTACTGGGATCACTGTAGTCTGGCAGAACAGAACACCATATCCAGCAAAGATCAGCTCACAAAAAAGTAGGCCATGACTGTAAGCAGACTACTTACTCAAGCAGACCCTCCAAATCATTATGACAAACTGTTCCCATAAAATATCCGTCCCACCAATAAAGTTTGGTAGGTTCAGTCACTACACAAAGTCTATGATAACTGCTTTCATTATAAGTCACTTGTGCTTGTTTATAGTCCCTTGTTTTGACATGCTGCACATGATGCATAATTAAAGATAACTGTTACTTTCTTCCTTTTCTCACAATACAGTAAAGCCTGTAAACAAAGACAAGCTCTGGGACCATTAAGAGAGGCTCTTGTTTGCAGACTGTCTTTCCAACCAACTACTTCAATGCTAAAACTGTCAAGCTTAATTAAGAGTTATGGGGCATAACCATTTCAAAATCATAAATCCATACAGTAGAAAAGTATAATGACTGCCTTAGTGAACATCTCTTTTTAAATAAGCAATATTGCTTACGAAGACCTAGTTTAGGTTCCTTATACACAACATTGTATAGTAAATAATTTTATTACTTCTCCTGAAGTGAATATAAAGACCATTATAAAGTAATTTCATCCTGATGTCTTTTCGTTTATTTGACTATTTAAAGTGGACCTCAAAGCATATTCTAGTGTTTACACTACTACTCCATCAAAATCCACCAAGCTCTTTGTGATCCTCCAAAAAGTTCTCAGAGAACTGCCTTTCTCTCCAGCTTTTTAATATTTTTTTCTGAAGTTTCTTTGCCTTTTGAGTGTGCACAGCTGTCCACACATCCTCACGGCTTCAAGCAGAATGATACTGAGCAAGAGGTATCAAGAGCTCACCAATTAAGCACCGCCCTTTAAGAACATCTTTAACATTCAGCACACCCAGCCTGAAACAACAGTGACACAGTCCAAAAAATCCACCAAAACAGCACTGTAGCACAGGCTTAGATTTAAACCTTAAAGCCACATTATCCATTCCTGAAGAACCATGTGTTTATTTCCATTTTAACAGTGCTTAGGTCTTCTACCAGAACCTCTGCAAAATCTGTCCTCTAGGGAGCACCCAGCCAAGTCAGAAAACCAAGTGCAACCTGAGTCACATTGGTACTTTCAGCCAGAAACTGAAATTTAACAGACAACTGATTACTGTGCTTTAAAGGCTTGAACCTCACAGTACTGGACAGATTTTAAAATTAATCCAATGTAGCCATTTTCAGTGTGAAAAAAGTCCCACATACAGCCTTACCATTAGTTTCATATATTTAAAGTGATTTTCCGGACTTTGCAGCAAAGGAGTTGCCCTTTAAAATGCAAATCCTAAAGGCTTAAACCAGAAGGGTGATTAAAACAGTATCATGTTTATTACTATTTCTTAATCTAATGACTTTTGTAATATGACTGCATAAGGAAACCTTTGGCTCTCTCCATCTGCTTCATGGGTTAACAGATTAGTTCGATTTATACAACTGATGATCATACAGTAGTCAGTCTAGAGGCACCCCCTTAAAATAAAAGTTTTTAAGGAAACTTTAATGGTTTCTATCCTGATGAACAATTTTTTATGTGTTAACATTTGGATCAAGATATAGAGGAAATAATGGCTGAATATCTAAAAGTGTAATTTATGCAGACTAAACATAATGGTAAAAGACTCTTATCAGCTGTTTATCAGATCCAGAGAGACACAGAAAATACACCCTGGCCGGCATGTTAGTATACCTGGGGAGAAGATAGTAAGAAACGGAGCTACACTTCTCTCTTCTTCATTACCCTATCTGGAAAATGTAGTTAATAATAATAATAATAATAATAATAATAATAATAATAATAATAATGCTTTGAACTTAAATTTCCATTTGTAGATTTGAAATCACTTTACAAAGGTGCATAAGTGTTATTATTCTCATTTCACAGTTGGCCTCACTAAGTACAGAGATTTGTGGCAATTTGTATGAGAAGCAGCATCCTCCAGTGAATAAGTTAAGAGTCTGAAATTATGTCCCCAGGATTTTCTTCCCAGCTAAACTGTAAACTTCAGACTACACCAGTATCCACTGTGGCAAAAGCAGACACAGTCCATCTGAAATTGGAGGGTTTCTGCACAGGAACAGGAACACAAGCCAGAAATACATAATGTAGATATAAAGAATTTCTGCCTTCACATTGATCCAGTCACTTAAAATTAACTTTCTGGAACCCTGGGGAGATGGTCATCACAGAGGTCATCAGAGTGTTCAAACACAAAAAAAAGCCAAGAAATGAAATGGCATCTTTTCAGAAGAAAAAGGAAATAATAAGATGCATAGCAGTGGACAGCCTGGAGTTTGATCAGGAGAGCTCATTAACCACCAACATCACACTCTTCTCTCCTCTCTTGTTGACAAAAGATCTTTCATCCTGATTTCCTCTAAAAATGTTTCTCTTGCTCAATATTATTCCTCCTCTGGACAACAGTTCGTGCACATGGCAACAACCTTACCTATGGGTTTTAAATTTTGTCATGAAAAGCCCTTCTCTGTGGTAAGTCCAAGGTTTTAAAAAAATATTGAGTACATCTTCTCTGTTAATAGAAATAATTCTAGTGTATTTTATTCTCAAATATCATTTGGTCACTTAAGTTAAACTTTAACCCACATTTCCAATTTCATGCTGGATTAAAGGCTAAAAATGAGGAAGCAGTATGGTATTTTTCTTTTTTAGAATTATGGGAATGATAAAAATCAGGCTAAAAGACTAACAGGTAGAAAGAAATGTTTTCAAGGTTGCAAGCTTAAAACTATAATCTACGCTTCAAAAAGCTGTTTAATTTCAGAGCCAGGCCTATAAAGTCAAAAGAATCTCTCATCAGCTTCAGAACTACTCCCATTTTTTTTCCCCAAATATCAGCTGGCCAAAAAAAGATAACAACACAGCTACAGTTAGGAGATTAAGCCAAAAACATATTTGCAGACTTTTAACTTTAAATAAACAGAGGCCTTACAAAACTGGTATTTTAAAGAAAAATTACAATAGTTGCCACTGAAATCAATCTGCAATAGCCTGTACATGTAAAACTTGTAAGGACAATCAATTTTTGGCATACAGGAGAAAAACAAATAAAAGTGAACTGTCAAAACAAATAAATAAAAATGCTAAATGTTTTTAATACAATAATAGTTTAGTAACTTTTATACAGAATATGAGTATAAAATGGTCAGATCAAGCTACTTCTCCAAGCATAATCTGTCAGACAAAAAACAGAAGATACCAAACTGGGGTTATAGTAATTCAGGATTTTGCTACAGATGTCGACACCCCTGCAAAATATTGTCATTCATAATTCATAAACAAGTGGTCAAAAGGACTACTAAATAATTTAATAACAGAGCAACTTTTTCCCATTCTTTTACACTTCTCGTAATCGCAGAAAAGCCTCTTTAAATTAGTCAGATAAAACCCAGCTGAATCACTTCTCTCTTCTGTTACAGTTTTGTGTCAAGGCATAAATCCATGATGGACTCACGCTAATTTGTTCCCAGGGCTATACCTGATATGCTGTGTTTCTGGAGACTTTAACAGTGTTTGTTTACACGTTTGCCTCCCTAATGCTCCTTGGCTACCACAGCTGGTCAAACTACAACACGTGAATGTGTGTTGATATGGTGGCAGGCAGAGCAAAACCTTTGGCTGAGATGCAGAAAACCAAAGAAGTTTAGTTTGACCAGCAGTATCAAGATCTCTTGATCACTTCTGTAACACACCACGGTGAGTGACTCTTCAAAGCAGGAGATCTCAGTGACAGCCCTTTTCCCTCCCCAGCCAGGGCATCACAGGGCCCCCCACCTAGGAGTGTCTCCTCTACACAGGGCTCATTAGGCTCATTAGGTCAGGGAAGATGGTGCAGGAGAGCCTTGCACTCTGCAGAAAAATTCACCAGAGAAGTAGCAGAAATTGTGATCTGCTGTTTTAGTGTACTTCTGTGTTACGAACTTTCATTTTAACTCCACTCCAACTGCACTACAACCAAATCGAGGTTTCCTGTCAGCATGATATACTGGGAATACACATTCCCTCCAGCTTAACAGCTTTCAGGCTTCTTATGCCACCTCCCACTGCCTCCCTAAAGCCACAACAAAGACCGCTATCGACTAATATGACAACACCTAACAAGGGTACAGCTGATAAACTGTAGGTTTGATCCTGTCTGAAATGCTCATATGCCTCCAGCAGATGCTTCATATGTCTGATTTTGAAACAGGAGGTAGCATTGCAACTAAATGCAGATGAATTTAGGAAAACATACCAAATGTAAGTTTTTATTTTAGAAAGCATATTCAAAGTGCACCTCTAAATATGGGTAGAAGGAAAGAAAAGAAGCATGAACACTGGTCCCTTTAGGACTGTGATGATTTTCTAGTTTTGCATGTGAATATATATAAATCTTTAATCAACATTCATAATTTCTGTACCAGGAAAAATTTAGAGGAAGCAGAAGTCAAAGCAGGAAAATAAAGAAAGCTGAAAGCATAAAAATACTCATGCACATACACACATGTGCACACCCCCACACATCCAGTAAGACCTACTCTGCCATATGGGATTACTGCTCTGTATTTAGCTAATGGATAAAGCACCAATAATGATAATAAAAAAAGAGATTAATATTACTTTTCCAATAAAAATAAGTCAAGGATTTAAAATAGAAAAGCCTTTTTAATGAAAAACAAATGGCATTTAAAACTTAATAGCCTTTAGGTCTGATAAAAAAGTCAAAGCGTTTATTTAAAGAAAAGAAACTTTCTTTAATAATCACAGGCACTGCTATGCACAAAAGGCACCACTTGCAATGCAGTGAGTCCTGCTTATGGCTGGCTATGGCAAATGACAGGACACTAATGGAAGAAAAAACATATGCCTAGAAGCAAGATGAAAAATGGTCTATCAGATGAAACTGAGGGGCCATTAAGTTTTTCTTTTACGAACACTTCTAAAAAACATTAGCAAGTGTAAACAGTCTTAACTCTAGTGATGACAAGTCAAATCAAACAGATCTTTTGTGACCCCTAACTAAAGAAAAGAGGTTATAACATTTAGGGAAACTTTCCAAGATTAAGCCCACACTGAGCTGGCACATGGCATGTGCTGGTACTGATACTGACAGTGCTGTCTGGGGCACCACCAGTGTGATTTGTGGGGACTTAGGAAGCACTGAGACATACTCAAGCTGGCAGTCATGACTGGTGAAACAGTCTCATAACCAGACAAATATTTCACTGGTGCAATCACATATAGTCAAACCTAAATTTAATGGGCACAATCCCCATCCCAGGGATTGATTGCCACAGTGTCCAAATGACTTGCTAAGTTCAAGCCCTTTGGGGAGATCCTAAACTCACAGCTTGAAGTTCTGTGTTGCTTTTCTAAAGGGCCACCATTTCACCCCCTGTGCCAACTAAGAAAATCTGTGCCACTAAGTTTACTTTGTCTTTGTGCCATTTTCCTGACCCACAGTAAAAGAACAGGATGTTTGTGAAGTGTGCATACAAGCATTTCAATGAGGCAAAAACAGCTAAAAGCTTCAGCAAAGCAGCTCTTATATTGCAGTCCCTCTTCCAACTTTTCTTCATCCCCAGTATGCTGACTTTTAGGTTTATCCTCTCCCAAGATTCCCTCCTGTGTGCAGTCTTACTACCTTAAGCTTATTGAAATATTCAGTACCAACAATACCGTTCACACACTACACTTACCTTCAATAGCTACATTTGATGGGCTTAAGAACCACCAAAAGCCAGATAATACAGAGGTCTTTTTCTTCAGTCTCCCTCTATATTACTGTTTTAAAAGATGCATTAAATTATTTTGTCTTAAATATTCTAAGAGAATGCCTTCCCTTTTTTCCTTTTTTGCTATAATGATGATCAGATAAAACAGACGAGCAACACTACTTTTTTTTTTTCATTTTCCAGAGAGAAGATAATGGTTTAGATGGATGTGCCCTATCAACTGCAGTATGCAAGTTAATGAGGAAAGTTTCACACCTGTAGTTTTAAAATCAATGAAGTTTCAATGATGAAAAAACAAAACAGTAGAGTGCAGATGAAGGTTTACTTCTAACTCCCTATTCCTTAGAAAGCTAAAATCACCACCATATACAACACAATAAAACTACATATGGTACTTGCCCTGCAAAAATCTTGCTGAGGCTTTTTGGTTTTGGTTTGGCTTTGTTTTTTTTTTTCTTTTTTTTAATAAATGTAAACCTATACTTCTCAAAGCATTTTGAAATTCAAATGATAATTCAACGGACTGCTAAGTATATCTCTATAGACATGCAAATTAGTATTTTCTTCTAATTACCTTACTTCTCTGATGTGGAACATGAAAAAAAACCACATAATTTCAGTATTAAAAAAGAGATTAAAATGCCCCATTTGGCACCAAATGCAATAATCATAAAAGAAATGAGGGAACCTGAAATGCGTTTCCACTTTTTGAATATCCAGTTCAAATCTAAAAGCCATGAATTTCAAAGTAATTTGGATCTGAACTCAGTAACCATCCAAACATTCTTGAGTGACAACACAAAAATTGCTCATAACATGTTCTGACCTCCAAAAATTGAAAAACACTAGCACTCTAGTGGAAACTTGATAGTAGGCAGCTACCTAGAAGAGGGAGTGTTTACAAGGTCACCAGCGAACCAAGCAGCCAGCCTGCTGCAGTGCTTGCACAGTGAATTAGGCTGGATCAGCTAAATAAATACAAGATAAAAGGCGCTGATTTTCCAAATGAGTAGGGTGAGGGTGTTTCTTGGGTATGGCAGTGTACCGCTTCATCTGCTCTGCATCTTCAAATCAAACCCCACCAGACAAAACCAAAACCACCCACTAAATTAACAAAATGCACAATGGCACTAACACCACCTGGCTGACATGGCTGTTTCCACACAAGGAACAGTTTTTACCAGAGTTGGATACCTGCACCTGGCTTTTGGGTACCTTCTCTAAGTCCCAGCTGAATGACAGCCAAGCTGTATAAATTGACATCTTGGGTGCACAGCAGCAACCCCACGGTGCCAGCTCAGACCAAGCTGCTACACAATTACACTCAGGCTTGGTTCTGCTCTCCGGCCCCACCAACCGTGGTGACCACGGACAGGGACAGACGTACAACCGCCCTCGGCCAACATCTCCCCTCAACACATGAAAGTGGCACTTCAGCAGCATTTATTCTACATGGTTCAGGCTCTCTCCTTCCAAATGCCACAGGCCACGGCCTTCACTTCCACATCTAGGCCTACCCATTATGCAATACTTCCACCAGGCCTCTCCACACTGGATGAGTTTATGAGGGAGTAACAGGAAATTCTGCTAATTAAAGCTTACCAGCAGTAGGATTCTTTAGAACTGTGGCTAGCAGGGTCATGGATTTGGCAAGTTGCTGTCCAGAAAAACTGCTGAATCTACAAAACATTTTCTTAAACCTTATTTTCCAAGGTTCCCTATACAAAGACCTGTTTGTACTTCTGTCAAGCTCACAATAGTTTCTTGCTCCCACCATACCAAAGTTTACCTTTTGCCAAGCAGATGTCAAGAAGACACATATAATAGTACCTTTGTTTGAGAGAGGAAGTGCAAAACCTAGCCCTGACCCACCTCCCATCCTCTTCCTAAACCACCTTCCAAGTATGTACACTTCCAAATCTTTGTGGAGTTTGGATTAGAGAATGCAGCAACTCTTGGTGAGGGTTCTGGACAGAAATTTGGTTTTCAGGTAACCCAATTCACTGCCTGGGCCAAATGCAATCTCCAGCTATGCACAGAAACAAGTGACAGCTGTCAAATCAACAAAATTAAAAAAAAACCAGCCCTACCCAACCCCCACAAAACCTTAGGACATTTTAGTTGCAATTGTCTGGTTTTTAATTAGATGCTTTTGTATCCTGTGTATCAAAATATTATGGACATACAGTATACATAAAAACAGCCCAGATGGAGAGACAATAAACCAGCACATACTTATTAGCCTCTAGTTTTGCATGCATAAAACACATGGATTTAAAAAAAAAGAGATAAAATAAAGATATTGACACATCTTAAATAATGTTCTCACAAACTGGAAGAAGTACTGTGGGCTTGTACAGAGCCAGATGTGACAGAGAGAGGTAACTGTGAGTTGTTGAGCTTTTCAGTGAGTGCAGAAGCAGCAGTCTTTTTTAACCTGAACTCTCCATCACACATGCGTTTAATATGTCTGATATTCCAGTGGAAATGTGATTTGATGTCTTTTGAAAACAACACTTCAGTATGACTTTAAATTATTCCCCATGGGGGACCATTTTACTCCAACGTGCTTTGTTTACTAGCTCTACTGCTTCCAGCAAGCTACTTGATAGATGCCAAAGATGAAGATGAGCTTTGTAATGCACATTTTTGGATGACTGAAGACAAAATTCTCTGCTTCTTGGCATAGTTTTCCAAATGATCATGATTCTTAAAGCATTCATTACTGTGTAGTAAGGCAATCTATATTTCTGTCAAATCCTGTTATTTACAATTTATCGAGAATAAAGATTAGAAAGGAGAGATACTTCAGTGAGCAAAACAACACACACAAGGAACACTTTCTACTCTAATTTTTATTCTCCCCAGTGACCTTGTTATCCCTGTCCTTAAGTGACAGAGGGATCATTAATAGGTCACCCATTTGCAAACAGGAATGGTGATTGTACAATAAAGTACTTGGACATAAAAAATAAAAGCATTCTAAGATCATAGGAAAGGACAGCCTTTTGGCAAAAAGAGAAACAGTATATTTTTATTATTTCTTTGCACATTCATTTTGTATTATTACTGGTTTCAAAGTCACAGCTACGAACTCCAGTGAAGATCAGAGTTTCACTGTAATGGTACTCCCAAAGAACATAAGAACAGGTGCTCCGGATTTGAAGAGCTGATCACTAATTAGATCCAATTGCCAAAAGAAGAGAGGAGAAGGGCAGATCAAGTCACTGAAACAAAGTGCCACTTGCTATATCCTTTGAATCATGCCAGCAACACAGGTATGAAACAAAAAGTAATTGCCTGGTCATTAAAATAGCTTTGAGAGACCCTATCAAGACAAACTCATGTCACACTTCTCAAGCAGCTGGTCAGGCACATAGAAAAGAAAAACAACAAAAAAAGACATAGTAATCATTTGAACAGTGCATGTTAATCCTACTGTTTCTAACCAAATGCCTCAATATCATCTAAACATCATGACTCAATTAAATCCATAACTACAGTCAGTGGTTATCATTCTCAGAGTGGATTCTTCTTTTCAAACCAGAACCTTTTATTTGTACTTTCTTTATCTTGGCAAGGAAATACTAAGCTTAGTGATGGAACCAAAATCCCATTTTCTAGAAGAAACCATTTTTTAAAATTCTATGATGATGACAGACCTACCCAACATATCTTTACAAAAACGGAAACTTTTCCTGCCACTTGGTTCTCAACTGAGAATTCCAACTAAAACCAATCAGCTTTCACAGTTTTTCTTACTGTTTTAAGATGTATTAAAGGTCATGACTATAATGGCTTGATGCAGGCATGCCAGTTGTATCAGATGAACCTTAGATGGTCAGCTCTAGTCTACAACAGAGCTTACAATTATTTGCCATTTCAGTTATGTGACACTTGGCAAATGAGTAACATGTCAATGACAAAGGCACAGACCACAAAGTCACTCTGCAAAGAGCTGCTAAGAAACAATAGTCACCTTATCTGCCTGATCTGCTCCTATGTCAGAGTCCATGGGCAACACACAAATACTGAACAAGCTTTATACAGCGGCTCCCAAGTATTTTAAGGAAAAATCAGCTGGGGAAGTCCAACCTACTGCTAACCACACTGTACAGAAATAATCTCAAGCCAGTTGCATAACAACCAGATCAAAAGAAAAACATTTGTGATCTAGTTATCCCTAGGATCACTTCCATTTCCATTCACGATTATAAGCTCACTGCAGCAAGAACCACATTTTTCTCACCATGCAGGTCAATGAAACTACACAAACATGCAGATTTAGGCACATCATCAATTTATTGAACTGGCACCTGAAGTCCTGGTAACAAACTGATTTATTTTTTTACTATCATACATATACTGTACACTTGTGTACTACATCCCTAACCAATGCAAGACTTTCAAGCCTGATTTTCAAAACAAAATACTGACTTCATTTTGCTTTCAGTCCATTCCTGACTTATTCATGAACCACCTGTATTTATAAGCAAAGGCTGAGGCCACTAACCCTTCCTCATCACACATATCTTAAAAATGGAACTGCTATGACAAAGATAATTTGATCTCCCACACCACTTCAAGCAACCAATTCTGTCATCTCCAATTCCCAGTCCACTGTGGTCCTTCTCATTCCTTACAGTCCTCAAGCATCTCTCTTCTGTAAATCCTGGGAAGCATTACACATCTGGCATCAGCTTGGTCTCTGTTCAGCAACAGGCTCTTTTGAGAATCAAGGATGACTTGAAACCTTTCTCAGTCATTTTCACTTACATAAAATACTGTGGTAAAATGAGTTGCTGTTACTTTGAAGCAATGCTCGCAATCAAGATTTGTCGCAAATTCTGCACCTATGAATGATTTGCAAGAAAAAGTATATTCTTACTTAAAGCTGCTGATAACTCATAATTAAGAGGTCATGTAAACATTTTTTACACTTATTTTCCATATGCTTTATTTAAAATTAGAACTCATGCATTATTAACTGATGACTAAATACAGACTCATCTGCCCATTTTCAAGAGAAAGGTTTCTCCTGTGTTTCCATTGATTATGCTCCCCTTCCTCAGATTCTTCTCTCTGCACAAGTTTTTCCTATAGCAAAGTAGAACTGGGCACAGAAATAATTCATGTCCCCAAAAATATGCCATATAACCCTACTCGAACACATGACCCAGGAAAGTTTTGAAAACAAGCATGAGAAAAAGACTATTGTTTTTGAAGGAAAAAAACAAACCACAGACAAATGCAAACAAAACCCCCAAGCTCACCCCCGCCAAAAAACAACAACCACCAGAACAAAAAAAAAGAAAGAAAATCACAAGTAAGGAAGAAATGTTTGGAACCAAACCATTCGGGCTCATTTGCAACTTTTGGTTAACTCAATCAGCAGCCATAAGGAACTCTAGGATGTTTGAAATCTGGTGTTTATCTTTTTCATCCTATAAAACACAATCCTTATAGATTTCTAGCAAGCCTAGGCCAGCCAAGATACTGAAGTGCTTTCATAATTCTCACGTTATGCATAGATGTGGGCAACAAATAAGGATAAACTTTGCTTAATGCCATGACCTGCATTAAGCCCCAAGACCGTGTGATACCTCCCAGCACCTCCAGGAGGGTACACAGGGAGCACCTCTGGCTAAACTAAAAGCTATGCCCAACACGTATCTTGGAAAATGTAACAATGCAATAGGATACAGAGTGAACTAAAAATCAATATTTAGTGCAACATTAACCAGAAGCAACAAATGGGTCTAAAACAGTGTAACCATGGTAAAGTAAGCTCAAGTGCACAGATTGGTGTTTTTCCCTAAAAAAGTTTAATTACTTTAATCCACATTACTTTACAATTGATAATGTTGTGGGTCCCCATGCAACAACCTGTGCTCAAAAGGAGAAAACACACAGAGAGGTAGCCTAGGCAAGGAAGGATATTCTAAGCACGAAAAAGGATTAGACAGATGTAAAAATGTTCAGTGATGTGGGTGAGTCCCTAGGAAGCCAATGGAACGTGAGTTGAATCAGAAAAGGTCACAAAGACACTGAAAAGAAAGTCGAGCTTGATGCAAGGTGATGGCACTTACAAGTTTCAGGATGGAACATGGCACGAGATGGGAGAGAGGGAACCCTTTTCACGCCCACACACTGCCCTTCACTCAGACACTCTATCTCTTTCAGCCTTTGTTAGACTGAACACAGTCTCTATGAGCAAAGTCCTCCTACAAACTTCCCTTACAAAGATAAACCAATACAGCTCTGAGTCTTCCTACATCTTAGAGGATGCCTCATTTCTCAGTGCTCTTCTCAATTAGCGTACATCAGAACTGGCATGGTATTTAGTATTGGAAGGCAAAAGCAGAGGTAGCAGAAAATTCCCTTGCACAGAAATAGGCTCTGCCACAGAAATGTGTGGATTCATATTCACTAGAACCATTGTTTCCCACTGCAGTCTTTCCTCTCTGAACTAATTTTGTTTATAACATTTACACTGGACTGTATTCTAATCACTTAACCCTATCTGTCTACATGCAGTTCACCCAGAGATCCAGATGCCATTGCACACCATACTCTTCCTCTTCATTGCTATTTCCCACTCCATCAATCTTTCTGTCCACAATCACTCCTAGTGATGACTTTGCATTTTCTTTCATTGCAGACAAAATATGATCAGGCATAAAACCCTGCTAGACTTCTCAGGGAGCACTCATATACTGGTGTATTTTGAGATCTGTCACAGAGTCACTCTATAACCTACACAGATACATCATGCTTATTTTGTGCCACGACAGTTTCTAAATCAAAAGTGCCTTGACACGTGTCTTACAAAACCCTACAAACATTACATGGCTTCTGTAAATGTTCTACCCAAGCTCCAGTTCACTTGACAATACCTTTGTCCAGAACCCCTAGTGAATTTTCTCAAAAGCATTTGGTTTAATTGTAGATTTAAGGCTATAACTCTTTTTAAGGTGTTTTCTTTTTTATCTATATACAACCTTACACTGTTTCTATATGCCTTAGAGAACATATCTATTTACATATATACTTTCAGAACCGAGTTAGTTTTACTAAGACTGTACAAATGCCCCAAAAGTATGTCCAAAGATGTGTAAGTTGCACTGCTAATACAGACAATATATCTGAAATAGTTCAAAAAAATTTTTATCTGCTTTCTCTACTGCAAAATAGATCTTTAATTCACAGAGGAGAAAGGCTGAAAGCGGGGAATTACAAAAAGGACCTGGAGGCTGCTTTTTACATTTTGGTTGCAAAAATTATTTCAACTGACAGAGTTTTTTTAGGTCGAGCAGCAAAAAGCTTCACTGTGATCAGCATTATCAAGGATCCACAAGTTTTTTAGAGAAGCAATTGTCTTTTTCATCACAGGAATAATAACTAAGGTTTGCTATTTTCAAATTCCGTCTGTAAACAGTATTTGCAAGAATTATACACAGAATCTTCTGGTGCCCAGTGACAGGACCAAAGGCAATTGGCACGCACTGAAACACAGGGCATTCCCTCTGCGTATCAGCAAAAACTCTCAGAGGGGACTGAATCCTTGCACAGGTTGCCCAGGGAGGTGGCAGAGTAGGTCTCCTTGGAGATACTCTAAAGATGTCTGGAGGTAGTCCTGGGCTGCTGGCTGCAGGTGGCCATGCTTGAGGACCACGGGCCCTCCAGTGATTCCAGGCTAAACCCTTCTATGGTTCTGTGATGCAAATGTCTTATCTACACTGAAAAAGAAAGTACTACCAAAATTTAAAATGCGAAGAGTAATTTCTCTTCTACATAGAAACGCTGTATTTGGAACAACAGCTGATGGGGTTTTATAACAGTCTGACAGTGAAAATTGGAGTATATGATTAAAAACTGGTGTTGTTACAGTGCTTTATTCTGATTGAACATCTGTTCTGTATTTGGTTTGTGCATTTTGTTTGACTTCCAAACAGAATGTAGAATGAACAGAGTTTAAAAGATTGTTCCAAAGAACAGTATGAACAGAGCCATGGTCAGTACATGAAGAAATATTACAGTCACAGAATAACAGCAAACCCATGGGCTACCAACAAAGTATAATTTGGATCTCAGGATTTCACAGTTATGTCCCATAGTGAAGAATCTCTTAGTTTTGTGTTATACGCCATCAGTTGGGCAATATTTTGAAATCAGTCTCAAAAGAATGTAAGTTTATTGACTCTCCACTGTTAAGCAGAGAACGTCATACATCTCTTCTGAAGAGGCAGTAAGTCCAGAGTTACATAAATTCAAAAATTAATACAAGTATATTGTAAAGGAAGCTCATGGAGATTCTTTTAGTTTATTTTAAAAGGTTGGCAAAATTTCTTTAGTTTTCAGTTTTAAGCAAACACCACCAGGCTGAACAGGTCGAAGAAGGTTGAATAGAGTAATCGAGTACAGTTTAAGAACACGAACACTTTGTTCTTGCTGATAAATTAGACAGCTGCTCTGAATTACATTTCATGCTGTTTTCACACAACATCTAATTTCCTCCTGCTAGTTCTAAAGCTACTTGGAACTGTATGCAATTAACTCCACCACCTTTCCTTTATCCTTCAAAAAGCATCAATTTTGTTTGCTTACAGTTCTCTACATATTTTCCTTTTTCCTATGATACCATAAAAAATAATTCACATTTGTAATAGAAGAAATGCATTAGCAGCATACTGCAAATTCTAAAATGAATAAGATATATGATTTATTAATTGTAAAAAAGTGCATATTTTTGTAATACAGAATACTCATGTCACCGCAACCTCCAACAAACTGGAGCTTTTTTCCTGTTTTCAATATACTTTGCAACTCAAACTATTTATCCCTGTATTTGGAAATAGTACAAAATGCTAACTTTTTTGTTTTCTGAATATAATTTACACTTTGTCATCAACCTACTTTCAAGTATGCAAATTGCAATATGAGTGGATCCAAAATGAAGCACAGTTTATTTACTGAAAAAGAAACGGGAAAAAGCAATTGTGATAAGGAACATTTATAAAAGATAAGGTTGCACAAAACCAGTTTTATACAAAGAGATAAACAAAACATGCTTATAGGAAGAAGTATCTCTTTGACATGGTGATAGTAGTATGTAGCACAGAAGATCTGTAGTACCTGAGTAAAATAAAATATTCTTTAGTGAATGACTTAATGTCCAGGTTCTTGAAAAGGAAAAGCTTTTGCAGGGAAGAACAGTTAAGGCACACAATTTTAAACACAGGCTTAAGTTCTCCCTCCAGCCTGAGTGGGACAGGTACACGAGCTGCACAGCTACGCTGAAAAGAATGGGTCATATTTGCTTCTTTTGAAAGACACTGCCAAGAACTTTATGCCTAATTCACAGAAGTTAGCTGTAGTCCTTTCAATTACTTCAACAACTGTGTTTAATTGTTGGGTATTTAAAAAAACTGCATGAAAAAATTTATATAAATTGTAAATATATTCACTCAATATAAAGCCTTACATTTACACATACTTCTCACCTACGGGAGTGTAAACCAGCACTAACAGTGAACTCATTTAACATGTTCTGTGAAGCTGTTAATTCTCTTATGGTGGTATTTTTTAATGATGACAAAAATATGTATGATATTGGATGATAAGTTGGCAATAAAAATTCTCATATAAATTAATTCTCAGATAAAAAAGTGGAACTTCTTGTTATTCTTGCAGTTAATATGGAGCTAAAATAATGCATTATCTTGCAATTTAAATTTAATTTTGACATTCCTCTAGCAAAGGAAGGCATAGGCAAATGTTAAATCAGTTTCAAACAGACTAGATTCTGAAGGGTCAAACACATATTCCTACAACAAATGCAAATTGCTCAATTTCCTGCTCTCTTTACTGATCCTTTTTTTTTTTTTTTAATTTGCTTCAATAAATTTTTGATACTAAAAAAATAAAAACAGGGAAGAAGAAAAAGAACCTCATTTTAGATTCTACAAGGTCATTAAGAAGTATAAGGTTGAGTTAAGAGCACTTACATCAATTCATTACCCACATCCTCACATTTCATCCAACTTTTCCAGGAGCTAGTAGCATATGAGTAACATTTGTTCACAGCAGTTCTGAGTCACACTAGTATGTAGATTTTTTTTTCTTTTTACTTGCTGAAAATACAAAAAGATAATTTATTTATTAAGTTGGGGGGAAAAAATTAGCCCCCAAACCAGGCAAGTATCTGAGTGAAGTTATTGGGAGCTGTGTTCCCTTAGGTCAGACTAAATTTTGACCTTAAGCATTTTCCCCCGATGAAAGTACTTAGCAAGTTAATGCTATGGTAGGATGAATTTTACAGTTTGTTTTGCTATCTTCCCTGAGATATCTAGTTTCATATGACAGTTCTCAGACCAAACACCATTGATATACAAGTATTTTTGATAAAGCTATCTATGGGCTTTGGCAGAAAATCCAGGAATAGTGGATTTCTATAGTGTTAATTAAAAAAAAAAAAAAAGGAAAAAAGCACCAGACTTTACATCTATTCTGTTGAAGTGATTGTGTGAATATTCTTCACTCATCATAAAAGCAGACAAAATTACTCATCTTAAGCCTTTTATGCATTTATTTCAATTTATTTGTTTTAATTCAAAGCACTGAATAGTATTCCAGATGAAGTCACCATGAGGTAGTCATGCAACAAATACAGCAAAAGGCTCCTCTGTTAATATCACAAATCTGTGATTTATTGATCTCTCACAGAATTTGATGGAGGATGAGAGACTTTTAATTAAAAGAAGTGATTAAGTGCAAATCCTTCCCAAGCCTTTCATGAAAATCTTGCTTCAGAGAGTGATTTGAAGAGCCATAGCAAAGCTGAGTTAGTATGCTCAGAAAGAAAAGGTGTATTCCTAATGAGACTAGTTGCATTGAGGTAAGGTACTACTGAAGATAAAGGCAATTTTTAGTTCTCAGTAGGAAACATCTGACAAAACTAGCACTGAAGAATACTTTTTTGCTCTTGCAAAATTAGCAAGGCTGCTATTCTTACGTCTTTCAGAAAGTTTTAGTGGATTTTAAATTACTCTGGCATGTGCCTTTGTTTCATTCACTCTAATGACAAAGAATTGGATCTTGTTTTAATGGAGCTGTTTCCATAACTGTAGCAGGGGAAAGTTTAATAGAAACAGATGACAGTGAATATTGCATCTTACTTCAAGGTGATACCTTGGCACTGCAGAGAGTCCTTCTGTTAGAGAAGGCTCACCTTAGTCAGTTAAATGTATCACTGATGTGACCTCCTTAATTTCAAGGAATGAGCTGAAGATGTCTTTTCTGATTAAGTTCCATTTTGTCATAAGTGAACCAACACAGAAAGAACTTAGTTTCATATTTCTCATTCTTCTTCAAACAGCCACATGTTGGGATCTATGACTTTCTTAATGAACTTTTCCTAAGTGTCCTCTTCCTCCTCGAATTTTTCTTGAAACTTTATTTTTAACATATTTATATATATGTGTACACTTTTCTCTTTCATTTTTATTTATATAGCAATTAACATAAAACATTGAAGTCAAAAATCTAATGCCAGAAACAAATTTCTTAATGTAGAACCTCAAGCATGAAGAAAAAAACTCCAAAACCAGAGAATTAAGGCAGAAGGGATCTTAAGAAATTATTTGATAAGTCTGATTAATTAAAGCCAGACACAATTACACCTAATGTGAAAAGGAAGAGGGCAAAAAGTACAAAAATAAACTGACTGAAACAAAAGCAACACTCACAATTCATATGAAGAACAGGACCTTACTGACTACACTGGGATGAAGATGGAGACTTTACTGTGTATGCAATGACACAGAAAAGCATATGAAACCAGAAAGACTGAAAAGTAGAAAAGTAAGTAGAAAAGAATCACAGAATAAGCTGAGTTGGAAGGGACCCACAAGGATCATGGAGTTCAACTCCTGGCCTTGCACAGGACCATTCCCAAGAGCCACACCATCTGCCTCAGAGTATTGTCACAAAGTTTCTTGTACTCTGCTGGGCTTGGTGCTGTGACCACTTCCCTGGGGAGCCTGTTCCAGTGCCCAACCACTCTATGGCAGAAGAACCTTTTCCCAATATCCAACCTAAACCTCCCCTGACACAACTCTAGACCAGTCCCTTGGGTCCTGAATGAGTTACTATAGAGAGGAGATCAGTGCTTGCCTTTCCTCTTCCCCTCACAAGAAGTTGCAGATTGCAATGAGGTCTCCCCTCAGTTTCCTCCTCTCCAGGCTGAACAGACCAAGTGACCTCAGTCACTCCTCATCCAGCTTCCCCTTAAGGCCCGTCACCAGCTTTGTTGTTCTCCTTTGGATGCTCTCTAGCAGCTTAATATCTTTCTTATATTGCGGTGACCAAGACCAAAGTGTCTTGAAGAGGAGTATTGGATAAGAGTTAAACCCAAAAGAAAATTAGTACAAATCTATGGGGTTTACGTCACTCAGAAACACACAGCAGAAATCCGTTTGCAAACCACTTTTGATCAAAATGTGCAGATATGAAACAAAGGTTCAGAAACCACAGTTCAGAAAAACCAGGAAAATGTCTGCCACCTTATCAGTACGCAGGCTAGATAGAGCTAAGTCAGAGGTATGTTTAAAGCTTCACATGAGCTCAGCTGCCTCCCAGGCAACAGGCAAGCTCCTGTGAGGCTCCTGGATAAGGCACAGGTTAAGACATATGTCAGTAAGAACTGTGCAATCCTCTGTGTGGGTCTCTTGGAGCTCCTTCTGTAGGGTATAAATAAATAAAACACCCTTGTAAAGTAGTGACTGGATTACGCATCTACATATTATTCAAGAGTCTCACTTCTCTTGTTCTGGCAGGAGTTTTGACCTTCAACCTACGACTACTCTTCCAGGAAACATATTTCGTTATGTTACACTCCATTTTCACGTAAAAATCTCCACTATCTCTAGCTAATACCCACTTCATTGGGTATAATGAAATACACCACATTTTTGTTGGTAAAAATTCCAGTAGGAAGAACTCTGGAAAAGTACAATGTGTTGTTTATTAGTGATAATTGCATTCTAAAGCAATTCTGAAATACGAAGTTACTCAACCGGACTTTGCTTGAGCATGATAATACTGAACTTAAAAATCTCTTCTCGGTTGCATACAATTTACAATACAGTAACTTCACAGATCTCTATTGAGCCAGTCCTGATTTACATATTTAGAAGAAAGTTACATTTGTCTGGCTGAAAATCACTGTGTGAGAACTTCTTCAGTTGCACAGCTAATAGTGCATCATCAGAAAGGAGACTACCAACATCTCTCTAACAGCTTCTACCAATGATGTCTGCAGTTATTTTTCAAAATACAGCATTATGAAGTGAAGAACACAAGCATGTTTTTGGTGAATATGAATTCACTAAAGGAAATCACACCAGAATGAATGTTTTGGGGGTGTGGTTTATTTTTAACTAATTTTCAGGAGAAGGAATACGCCATAAAATCTAGAACTGTCATAAAGCTGTGCAGAATCTTAACAAACTACAGAAAAGAAGGATCAGAAGAAGAAGGCTAAATAAAACAAGAAATTGGCTAATAAGCAAATGAATACTGATTTGTTTCAAAAAGAAACTTAGTAAATTGAAGAAAAGGTTAGTAGGATAGATCCTCAAGGATCAGTGCTAGCACTAATCTTAATATTTTAATAACTGAGGCATAAACCAAAGTTTACTAATGATTAAGTCAGAAGGCATCATCAACACAAACAGATGGATACCTTACGGAATTTAATGCATGGCCTTGTGGCATGAAATAAAAGTAGGATGAAAATAGTATCAGAAGCATGAGAAATGCATTTGTGGGGTCTAACAAAAAATCCATGCTATACCCTTGGAGCTCATGAATTGTTAAAGTACAAGACGTACGTGAGTATGCCAGCTGATCACAAGATCACTACAAGTCACACAAAGACAACCGGGTTGTGCAAATAATAAATACAACCCAATGTTGCATTCAGCACTCAGAGAACAGCAAAAATTTTGTGTAAAAGACACAAAACCTCCTATGGAAGATTCCATGCAGAAGGATGTTCACACATGAATGAACTGGTATATGTTGCCCATAAAAAGGGAAATCAGAAGACAGTTCTCCATTATCAGAACAATGACCTTTTGTAGTGTGAGCCAAATAGGAGAGAGTAAAGGACAAAATCCACCTGCTGTTACATAAAAATGAAGAGCTAGTTGAAAGCAAGAAAAGAATCACATTGTGTGGGACAAAATTTGTCAGCCATCAGATGACCCAGACAACCTTTTTGGTTCTTCTTACCTCTACTTTGTAGTTTATCCAGTCATTGTAAAAGTTGCACTCACCATATATCCAGGGAAACACATTATTTAAAACCTTCATTAGTAGTACTTCTGTTTCAAAAACAGATGGCATTTGCAAAGTACAAAACTGTCTGATCCATATTGAGTTATTATATAATCTAATATTGGATAAATAAAACAGTGTAATTCTTTTTTCTCCCACTTGAGAATGTATTTACTATAGTGAGAATTATAGGGGGGAATCTGAATCCAAACCAGTCAGTCAAGAAAAGGTCCTGCGTTCCAGCTCTGCAGACCGGGCTCTGTGAGGTGCTAGACTTCAATAACCCATCTGCTTGTTTACACAAGGTCAAGAGACTTTCCATAATTGAGAGCAAAAGAACAACCATTTATTAGCTGTATAGTGTCAGTCCCTTTATAGAGACACAAAACAAAAGTTGGTTTTGTTTCTTTCTTAAGGCGCAATATTGCATTCCTTGGTTCAGGTGAACACTTCATGAGCTGTCAATTCTGGGAGTTCTGAACAATAATTAAAACAAAGAGGACATGATGTTCTGTCATGAATTCTCTCGAGATCTGCACTCAATACAGCTTTTTCCATGGTTAATGCACAGTGTTGACACATAGTTATGAGTATATTTACTCGGTTTTTACTGGAAGATTGGTTATCAAACAAGTTTTTATCACTCTGCTCTGCTGGGAAATTTGCATTACAGACTGTAATGCTCCATGGCTCAGAATAAGCTTGTTATTTTTTAACATGTCTATAACTAATTACAGCCTTTTTTTTCCTAATATAAGTAGAATTCTCTGTGTTGCAGCTAGTTTATTTGATTTATTTTTTTTCTGAGTTCAGGTAATGAAGTAGGCACTGCAAATACACTGAACTCTTGAAAGTTAAATTTCTACACTATGAGCCAGATTTGCTTTGTTTCTGCATAACTTTCATCTCTCAAGTGATAAAAAAATACCCAGAACTATTCGGTCATTGAGTTTTGGTTGATTTGGGATTCGTTGGGGGTTTTTTTGGAAGGCAGAGAAGAATCTAATCACTTTCCCATATCATTTTCCTCAGCACTTTGCCATAATCGTCATCAATATAATTGTATTGCATTCCCATGCAAGGAGCTCAAAGCATCAAAGAGAAAAAGGTATTCTGTCCTTTAGCTTGCTATACATAAGATGTGCTTTAGTTCCACTAGGAATACTTAACATCCGAAATGAGATCAATATGAAACATTGTACTAGTCAAATGCCCTTTGAGATCTCAAATACTGTGTATTTACAGATGACCAAAAAAAAAAAAAAAAAGAAAAAAACAGTATAATATCATAAAATTATGAAATATCCTGAGTTGGAAGGGACACGACAAGGACAGTCTGGCCCTGCATAGGACAGCCCCAAGAGTCACACTATGTGCCCAAGGGCATTTTCCAAATGCTCCTTGAACTCTGTCAGGCTTGGGGCTGTGACCACTTCCCTGGGGAGCCTGTTCCAGTGCCCATCCACCTTCTGGGGGAAGCAAACCTTTCTCTAATATCCAACCTAAACGTCCCCTGACACAGCTTCAGGCCATTCCCTCAGGTCCTGTCTCTGGTGATGAGAGAGACAAGATCAATGTCTGCCCCTCCTCTTCCCCTCATGAGGAAGTTGTAGATTGTTATTCCTCCAGTTAAGCCTACACCTTTAGTTCTACAGAAATTAAGTACTAGGTACTGAAAAAAAAAAGATTAAAAAATAGTTGGGAAGAATACAGAAATTGAAGATGCATGAAACAACAGTTATTGTATCATTCAGCATCCAGTATTTATGAACTGAACCAAAGGCTGCATCCAGACTTTTAACAGCAACTGCTATTTATTTCTCCATAAATTTCTCTAATCCCTCTGAAAATCTTAATACTTTTAATTGTCCCTCGATCTGTGGCTGTGAGCTTGTACAATTTAATTGCAATCTGCACAAAAATTAGTACTTTTGCTACAAACATGGAACAAATTTGATCTTATAGCCTCAGCTTTGGCAATTTAAAAAACCCCAACACAACAACCAAAACCCCACAAACAGAATATATTTGCTCCTGGTTTGCCTTTTGTTGTATTAATTATGATTTTATATGCTTCTACTATATTTTCTCTCTATTTTCTTTTCCAAGCTGAAGTCCTAGTCCATTTCCTCTTTGCGTGGAAACACTCCACACCACTGATAGCCATCATTACCTATTCCTATACTGTTTTTTAAATCCTGCTGTACAAAATTGCCTGTTTGCCCTATACAGTCAATTTGGTCTGATCTGATCCAGCTTTCATCAAACCCCATAGCAAACGGAATTTCCACCAAGTTCAACAATCTAAAGTCAAACCCCTAACTATAATTATGCTGCAATTTTATTTGAAGTACCTTAACAACTGATTACACACCTTAAAAGAAAGGCAGGAAATACATAACTGGTGCTAGCATAAGTGGGTACAACAATAGCAAAATTAATGAGAAAATACCAAGGGCATATCAGGTGAGAATCTGTCACTAGATGCATCTTAATTAATAAAAAATAGCTTAATTATGCATAGTTTAAAAGAATCACTTCCATCTTATGATTCCCCATAATGTTTTTATAATTCACAATAATCTTCTGTATGCCAGGACTGTTCAGCAAACATATGAAAATTAATACAAAAAGTATGCCTATTTAAATTACCTTACATTGCTCTGCCTTCCTTTTTGAAGTATAGGTATAAACTACTGCTGCCTTAGATTTTGCGTAAGGGTTTTATTATTTATCAAAGTAGTCTCTCCTTGACTGTCACGATTTTGTTGTCTTACAAAGAAATACAAGTAGACATTAAATTTAAAGAACATTGGAATAAAACTATTTTTTGTAAGAAACACATTTATTTTATCATATAGAATGATAAAACCTGAGTTTACAGAAGAAAAACATGCAGGAGGATAGAGCAAACTGGGACAATTTTTGAGAAAACATCTTCATCTTTTTGTCTCAGAATAAATACTCATTAGTAAAACAAACTGTTCACAGGAAAGATGAGGTTTGAGAAACACATTTGTTTTTAAAATCTCTGAAGCTGTTCAACTATCCTAACTCATAATTCTCCAAGTGAAATATTTCACTGAGCAAGAATGTTTACTATTAAAGCATGAACTTGAACAGTCATATTAAAAAAAAAAAAAAGATAATTAAAATGAGAATGCTTGGGTTGATCCTAACTGCAATTTAGAAATGTCACTGAGAATTAAACTTCTTGTTCCAATTTAGGACAAAGACATCTTTTAAAAATTTGCCTGTTTTTCCAGGACAAAGTAATCTTTTCTCAACGCCATATGTACAGTAAAGGCACAACGTATCTGTGAAGACAGGTGCTTATCTAACCTTGCTCTTCTGAAAATGAAACACAGTGAGTACAGCAGCTTTCTTTTAGGAATGGGGCAGAGCTGATCATCTAGAGCTCCACAGGAGCAGGCAATCTGCTCCTTTGGATCTACTGGGTGATAGGGAACCACCATTTTTTGGAGGGTTTTTTTTTTCCCTATGAAAATGCAGCATGTTGTATTTTTAGCCACAAAGTTCCATTAAGTACCACTTTCTTTTGTTTGAACTTAACCTGCATCCATGACACATATATAATAAGCACTGCACTAATAACTTGACTTTTCAGTGCTTTGTCCCTCAGAAAAGAACTCGCAACAAAGAGCTTAAAGTGTAGTGAGTAAATGTCTCAACAACATAAATTTTCCTGGCAGAACTAGACCCTCCTGCAGTAGCACTGCACCTCCCAACAAGAGCCTCTAGTCTTCCCACACCTACAGGTGACCTTGGTGGCACACTGCTAAAACAACTGGGATGTGAAAACCAAGGAGTATGTCACAATCTACAATGTGTCTTGCACACACATGCAAGAAAACCATATTCCCATTAAAGATGTTAAAGGAAGATGATCACAGCTGATATGGCAGTCTGTCATAACTTCATTATATTTCTGCTATGTAATTTCAATGAAGGGAAGGGAATATTAAAGAGTATTCTAAAAGCTACACCATACCTGCTTGCAGCACCTGTTTCCAGTCTACACAGACATAATTCCTTCTGATGAATGCAACCAACAGAGAATGGCAATAGAATACTAAGGGAAACAAATCACCACTATTCCTGTAAAACCACCAATCACATCTGTTGTTTGCACATCGAAAGTTTATTGACAATTTTAATTTGGATTTAGAAAATATTACCGTTATTACACGACAGTTGGGGTTTTTTGGAATTTAGTTTGTTAGGTTGTTGTTTGGGGGTTTTTTTAAAGACCTACATAACCTCCAAGTTCTGTCACCAACAGGGAATTACCTAGATATTTAATAAAAATGTCTGGAGAGACCACAACTAGTAATATTAAATTTTATCAACAGGCTTCTCAGCTTAAATCTTGCAGACAAGAAACCAATACAACAATAAAAATGCTAACTGAGAAGGTTTTTGGGAAGATGCTGCCGAAAATACAACTACATGCACGGGAAATTAATTCTGTAGATGATGTGTAAAAGATGGCTCATAAAGTTAACGAGATATTACTTAAGGCAAGAGAAACAATTAGACTATTAACAGAAAGGATAAAGCAACGTTTTGCCATCAAATATGATGAAACTAATTCAAAGCGATATGAATATAAAAATAAAATTGAACAAGATGAAAGGCCTAAAGAGTTAACAGGCTCAAAATCCAAACAAATGTATCCAAAACCACAGCACCTATAAAGAACCTGAATGGACTGTTAGTTTATCATTTTTGCGCATGCAAAAAATCTGAAAG
Source organism: Monarcha castaneiventris obscurior (assembly GCA_026261815.1). Taxonomy (NCBI): domain Eukaryota; kingdom Metazoa; phylum Chordata; class Aves; order Passeriformes; family Monarchidae; genus Monarcha; species Monarcha castaneiventris. The sequence goes on along the minus strand of JAMPIT010000230.1, from coordinate 48,950,955 downwards.
ATCCTTCCTCCTTCGGGGCATGGATTGGTCTGCTATTTTTTAAGATTAGAAAGAGATTTTATGGGCATCACAAACAAAACTAAAAGGCATGGGTGTAATTGCAAAAGGAGTGAGTACTGAAAAAGCAGTAAACTGTGCTATGCAGGTTATCATTCTGAAGAATCTGTAATGCTTAAAGGGAAGATTCTGGTCCAAGGAACATTGCAGGCACATGCAACAATGGAGCAAGTGAAACCTATAGCTACTAGTTTGTATTGTTTTACAAAATACTTTTCTGACAGTCCAGAAGCATGAGAGTTGCCAAGTCCAATTCTGCTTACATCACTAGTTTAATTCACATAACCTGATGAAACAACAGGGGATTTAGAATTATCAAGACATTTTTTAACAGTCTTTCTTACTCTGCCATCATCAGGTGGGACTGCATATGCACACTTCAGTCCCCTTGGTTCAGAAGGGCTTTTGAAGCAGAGAACTGAGTGGTTTCAAGACTCTGGTTAACAATGCCAACATGCTCCTCATGGCAGTCGCTCACCATCTTTCATGAGTCTGTCTCCATTTTTTATTTGGCTTTCCAAGTATTTCTGTGTTGTTTCTTTACTGCTTATTCACTTTGACAACTCTAAAGACCCTCTGATTACCCCTCTCCTCCCAATGTTTCTCAACAATCCCACTACTAGCATCATTGTCAGATGAGGATGCTGTCCTTGGCCTCTGCTGCTGGCTCCTCTCTCTCAGTATTGACATCTTGTTAATGATGTTTTGCACATGGATGTCCTGCAATGACTTCAGCCTAAAAAAATCTATGAGCAACATTTGAATTTTCAATGCTTTTTGTTAAACCATCCCACTTTTGTGAAAAGTTCACCATATATTATCCTTAAAAATTTCTCAGTTTACCAGGTGCCACAATTCCACATACACAGACTGGCAGCTAAGGGTTTGCAGGACATACTTAGTAATGTATGGTGCTGTAATGACCACCATCATCTCACCTTCCCTTGATGCTTCCTTTCTCACTTTTTTCATAGTTTATACTACAAATATCTCAGAACCAGCATGTGAATACCTTTTAATAAAAACTAGTCTACACATTAGTTTCCCCTAGCCTAGAGGCCTCATCTTTCAGGACGTATTTCAATGCAAATACAGGTTTTAATTCCTTTTTACATACCACTTGCTAGTCTGTCTTAATAATGCATCCCTCATGCTCAGAAAAATATAACAAGATAATATGGAATGTCTTAGGAAAATTTTCAGGAATAAGGACAGAGACAACAATAAAAGTAATAACAGAGCATCCTAAAAGCAATCTTCCCTAACCACAGAACATGCAAGAAGTGCAACAAGATAACTATACCCTCTCCTGTTACTTAGAAACAGCCCTTTCTAATTTAGCCTTTGAAAAAACTGGGGCATTGTCTGCATAACATCAAGCAAACCTGTAATGTTGTATAAAATATAATTGCTTAATAATGACTTGTTGAACAGTGTGTTCTCAAGAGAAAAGGAACAAGCATTTTCCCCGGAATTACCTTTTTAATTCCGATTAGGCAGCCTATACACTTACTCTGTATGTTACAATGACCAGGTCTGCAAAGAGTGAAGTCTCAACCTTCAGAAGTGTGACAGTTCCCATGCTAATCTGAATCATGTACCATTACATACAAATCACCATAAAACTGCAGTGGCAGAAGCTCAATGTACAGAGGAATCTCCAGACCATCTGGTGCTACAAGCATTGACCACCTTTGTTGAATCACATGCACTTCTCTGAGCATTGCAAGGCACAGAAGTTAGTTCAATGTACCTCTTATCTCTAGAACGTGAGACACTGAAAGAAGGGACTCAGTTGCTCAAATCCTAAGTTTTCTAGTGACAAGCCACATATGTGAACAGTTACCAAAATTTCAGTCTGTTATTCAAATCAGGGCCAAAATAAGACCTTGGATGATTTTTCTTCTGATTTTGATGTTATGAATGCTAGCATTGGAAAATTAAAGACTTGCCTCTCACCTCTCCAGTTCCAGTAAGGGACTGTCTCCATAAAAATGCTGAATAGATATCTGGAAGGTATGGTTTTCAACCAACTTTTTAATATGGATAGTCTTGTTTCAGCTTCCACTAGTTTTACTTTAGTTTGTGGGGTTTTTTTAGTTCTTTTGCTTAGAGATACATTTAAGATGAGCGGAATAAGGTGCTCCCACATCACAAAACAGAGTCCATAAAGGGATTTGTAAAAGTTTACTTACACAGTGCAGCTCCTGCCTTTTAATAAACTTTCTCATGTGAACAGTATCAAACTGCCACTTCTCTCCAAATTCCCCAAACAAATTTAAAAGCAAGGTGCATTCTTTTCTGTCCAGCATAATCAGAGACTCTACTGACTGAGTTATGCCACTTCTAGACAATACCTTTTTTATTCCTAGTACGCTCTTAAGGGATTCTCCACGGAAACTTACTCATTTCTAGTAAACTACAGGAGCACACAGCTGGAATTTTAGAAATATTTCTTAAGAGCACACCCAGAAAGAAAAGATTTGAAAGACAGTACATATTTCATGATGACCCAGCAATGCCACAGTATCTCACTTACCAAGAAGGTGAATACAAGTGTGCACAACAGGTGCACCCTAGGTGCACCTAACTAAGCAGAAAAGATCCTTTTACATAAAATCATGGTTGAAAACAGACAAGTATTTCATACTTCTAAAAGGATTTGATAAAATCATGGCTACAGAATAAAAAAAAAATAGGTTAGACAAGGCACTGGAGGGATTACCAAGTTTCCAACAAATAAAACAGAGCTCCGTGATTTAATGGATTAAATTCTATGGACCACTGGGAGGTAACATAACGACCATTTTCATTAAATGTTCTGCTTTAGTTGAGTTACAAGTGGACACATCAGCTAAGCAAGCACTGGAGTGGCAATGCCTACTTTCAAGTTCTTTGACTCTGTTTTCAAGAAAAATCAAATGCCATCTATCACAGGGGACAGAATTAAAGACAAGGGACAGAAAGGTGACATTAAGCAGGCTGTATGCTCACTGGAACCCATTCACAATCTCAAAAGAAGCTGGATGCATTTGGTAAAAAACGATTGACATTTATGTTTTTCTCAGTAGACCTAATTAGGTCTGACATACATCCATTCACACTCAAATAGGCACAGAAACCTTCAAGGTTATTTTCCAATTATTTCCACCTACAGTGCCTCATTCTGAAAGGACTGGGAATCTGAACCTTCAAAAGAGGCTACAGGTGCTCTTCATACATCCTCTCTCAGCAACTGAACCCTTAATAAGGAAAGTACTTTTTAAATAAAACTCATTACTTTAAAAACAGGATTTCTAATCTCAGCATCTTTGATCCCATTTTTACTTGTGATTGACAGAATTTTTCATCACACCAATGGCATAAGTACTGTTCTAATATTGTAAAAGCATTTTAAATGCCCAAAAAGTCAGTTCCGTTCATAACACTATTATTAATGTAGTAATGTAAATATCCATTTAAACAGCATAAAAGGTGCTAAAGGATCGTAAAGTAAATTTTCACACATGAAAGAATCAGATAAAACAGGTTCCCCAAAGAGGTTATGAAATACTGAAGTTAAGATAAAGGTCACTTGAAAAGACACATCACATTTAGCAGTGTGTCATGGGGTGGTGGCAGAATCCCCAAACCAAATTAATCTCTTCTTTGCTTTTCTTAAAGAAGCAGAGCTTGCTCTAGGTTTATATAAACATTTTCATGAAATGCCAGAGGCCCATCAGTAGTCAGCTGCATTTCCCCAATAGTCAGATTACCTCTGAAAGGACCGAATTCTTAATTTAGTCCCTAAATACCATAATATTCTGAATGATCTTTCCTAAAAATACTTTTTCCTGTGATTTTGTCACAGATTTTGTAATCTGCTGTATCACGAACTGAAAACAGCAGTCAAATCAACAATGTGATGAACAGATTATCTCAGAAAAACACGCTAAAAAACCCCTTTGGTGGGACCTGTATATTTTCTTATACCACATCTGTTCAACTATATTTGCTTTGTTTCTGGTGATGGCATTCAAACTGCCAGAAGCAGAAGCTATAACATAAGAAATAGCAATGACATCCTTTCTGCAAGGGTTCTGGAAATGTTCTTTAGGTTCTAAGCAAACACTATTATCTTGAAATCTACAATTAACATGAACATTAAAAGAAAGAAAAGAAAGTACCCTTACTATTGGCTAAACTTCAGAACTTTTCAACATGGTATTTCAGAAAGTGTAATTGCCTCCAATTTGTTGATGAGGAACTGAGGCAAAACAAGGTTAAAAGCCTTCCCAATATGCAGCACAGAACTCCAGAAAGAAACCTATGTAACTTCAGGTACATGATAACTGGAAATGAATAAACAGACAAAATGCAGCTGTTTGTGCAGCACACAAGAGCCTTTTCCAGAGACAACTGCATAGAAGGGGAATAACCAGCAATATTAGTGTTTAAGGCAAAAAATAAATTTCATAGCTATGAAGAAAAAAATGACAACTTTGTACTTAACAGCTGAGAAACAGTGAACTCGAATGAACATCTGCAGTGTCAGAACAAACCCTCCCTAATACATACAAAATGTTGTAAAGCACTAGGATGTCAAAAACTAAAATGAATTATCAGGTTTGTAGAACAAACTACAAACTACTGTTTGTAGACAGTGTTTTAGCTATCTTTTGAATTTCCATATAAATGTAATGATCTGCAAAGTACCTCTCTGGTACCCATGCTATTTCAGCTGCTCTTTCTTTTGGCTGTCAATGCTGTATAAACTGCAGCTCTGCACAGGCTGTGGGCATGTCCATAATTGAGTAGACTCCATGAAGTACCAGGCTCAGCCAGGAGGCTGTTCTCTGCAAAATGAGACTTAAAAACATTCAAGGCAGGAATAGCATTTTGTCGTCTACCTCCTCTACCGCAGATACCTGTGAGGACTTGAGGGTGGGAAAAAATAGAGCAATAGTACATTTAAAGTTCACCCTTCTAGTTAAACCTAAACTTCAGGAGTGTAAAGCTGCATATAAATGCCTTCTTAATAGAGACTTTTCTGTCTTACATTCAGAGAAGCTTATTGTGTCTGCCTCTGTAACATACCCCAGGTATCTCATACTGTTCCCCATTGTCTTATTCTGGAATTCCAACATCATCATTTTAAGATGTGGTGCCAATGAGAGCACATTTCAATCCTTAAACTCATTCAGTTCATGTTTCACTTTCACAAGAGATTGGCTATTTGCTTCTATCCTCTAAGGAAGCCTAAAACATGAATGACAAGATGTCAGGAATAATCAAGAAAACCAGTTTTATGCCCCTAAAGAACAAAATGTCATCTTTGTCCTCGCAGGCAGGGTGTTGTCTTCTCTTAATAGAAAGAATGGCTTTTAGCATCCATCAAGTAAATCCAAGCCAGCATATCATTAGAGATTACTTACATTTATTCCTGCATCTTGCTTCATTTCTTCCCTCTGTTTTATGGCATTACCCTCTGTGTCATCTATGATCATATCCTACTGTGAGAGAGTAACAGAAATACTAGCACTACTACTAACCCTATTTCCTTCCCTAGGGAAATCAACTATAGCTTTTACTGCTCCCAACTATCCAGCAGCTTAGGATATAACAGTCTTCCCCAGGAAATAGTCTTCCCCAGCCTCCTGCTCTCCCCTTGCCATCTCTAAGCATTTAATTTCTATGAAGCAGTTGTTATGAATTACCATGCACTGTCATTTCACACACCTACCTAGGGTGACCAAAACAAATTAAAGACAGAGGGTTAAGCATAAATCACGATGTAAGCAAAGCACACATCTCTTGATGTGAGATATCAGTGAAAACATTTCAGTGCCTTTCCCTAACTGCTGCAGGCTAATAACTCAAACTTTATGTATATAGCAACTAAAAACCACAACTAACAAAAAAACCACCAAAACCCCTAGTTGTATAGTAAGAATATAGCTTGTTTCAAAGCCCCAGTTTGTGTGCCAAGAATGTGTTTGGAGCCAGTGGTTTGTTGCATACCACCCCTCAAATGCTGACATGTTTTGACAATGCTGCCACCAATTCTGATTTTTAAAGCTGAAGGGAGAGTAGATGTTCACCTCAGCCATCTGCCAATGCAGCAGATGAACATGATGCAGACATTCCATAACTGATGTACCTCAACTCACCAGAAATCTTGTGATTTGAGCCATGCTTCCTCACTCAAGATAATGACTACAGAAATTACACTGACAGCAGGATTTGTCTCTAGAGTGATGTGAATGAAAACTAAATATATTAATTCTTTCACTATAAAGTGGATTAAACTATAGAGAAACTCTTCGTAGGTGCATTCTCTTGCTGATTTTTACCCTCAGAAACACATAATTGACGCCTTTTAGACAAATTAGGAGGGAGCTATTATCTGAAGGAAGCTTTCTTTTTGAAAATTTATAGTCCCTTTTGGACATCAAGAGAAAGCATATTCCTAGAAAACTCATCACAGTCTATAGAAGACTCTTGTGTTTCTCATCAATATGAAAGATCATCTGTAAAAACTAACAGAATAAGCGAATTTATAAATGTTCAGGGTTTTTTTCAAGGTAATCCCTCTGAAACCTCTACAAATTCAAGTGCCAATTGCCAGTAGTATGGAAACAGATCAAATGAAATCACAGAGAAGATTTCACCATCTGGAAAACTCACAGCAATTGCTATGAGCGGTTTTTGCTCCTTATTTCAGAATTTATGGAGCTTCACATATCTGTAAACTTTTGACATCATCTGTGTTTTAGCTAAAAGTAAATAGCATTACTGTACTGCAGAAGAAAGCATCAGTAACTTACAGTATGAAAACTTGAGACCACAAGAACAAATCCTGCTTGTCTGGTAGCCCAGATGAAGCCAGATTGATTATCTGAATGAGAATGTGTGCAGAAATGGCCTGTGCTCCCTTCAGAGACCAATATGCACACAGGAAACTCCCTCTGAGTCAACAGATATGATTCTTAAATTCACATCTCAATCTTCTGCAGTTTTGTACATTAAAGGTTTGTACATTTAGCTCATTCTTCAGCCCCTAAGTAGAATCAGTTCTCTGACCTGATTCTACTTCATTCTCTACATTCATACTCTACATTCATGTACCCTTGAAAAAGGAAAGGCTCCTAGCGACAGGGACTACATCTTCTCAAGTAATGTATTCCAGTGCTTCCTCCTGCTACTTACATGTTTTTCCCCAAATAGCTAACTCAAGCTATCTTTGCTTGAAATAGTTGAATAGTTGAAATTAATTTCTTACCCCAATGCAATATAATTGGTGAATATTTCCAAGGTCTGTTATGTATGCTCTTGGGGAAACTATGAATAGGACAATTCTGTACAGATACACTGTGAGCTGCAAAGGTTCTTCCACTGAACAGAACAGCAGGGTCTCCTTCCTAAATTCTCCTCTTTTCATGGCTCCTTCTCTCAAGAAAAGTACCAAAAGTCCTTTTACCTAGTATTTGTATCATAAGATATGCATTTTCCATATGTATTTGCCACATGGGGAGAAGAAGAAAAGCAAAGATTAAACAGCAAAGGATAAGACTACAAAACCAGAAGTTTATAAACTCTCACAAAACATTACTATCTCTTCCTGTGTATTCTTAACTTTAGATTTCCTTTCTACTGTTCTAACTTACATTATATGAGCTGTATAACTACACTGGTTTAGCGTTCAGCCCCTTTGTTAACACTCTGAAGCCTTACATTTATTCACTTCCAACTCTGCTCTCAAAGGAAACTGGCTATTTATTTCAGAAAATGTATTCAGGGAACGTAAATCTGGACAAGAAACGGAATAGTTGTGCATAATGTTGTATAAGTTTAGCATAACTATTTGCTTCACTGTCTAAATTCAAGCTTTTTTTTTCTTTTTTCTCCTTGTGGAATTCACAATTATAATATTTATAGATAAATAAGAATAGATTCTATGGAAATAATTTCAAAGCTTTTGATAGCTCACAGTAACCAACAATAAATTCAGCACTCTGTGTAGTAAAATCTTACTGCAGTAACTTCTTTTTGCTACCTAGGAACAATAACAAAATGCTACACGGTTTTTGTTTTGGTTTTTTTTGGTTGGTTTTTTGGGTTTTTTCCCCCAATTTTGAAAACACACCATACTCAAAAACGTAAGGAAGAAGTACCGCCCTCTGAATTTCTGAATCACATTGCAAGAGCTCTGAAATCACCTCCTAGCTCTCCAAGACCTCCTTTGTGATACATGACTAGCCACTGAATACTCCTTGCTGCAGGATATACCCATCCCTAGATATACTGATTCCCTTCCTTCCTCACAAGTCTGTCCATTCCACTTAATGAGAAAGGAAAAGAAGTCTCTCCTTTGGCAGGCTAAGTGTTTCAAATTTGTAGACTAAGGAGCCAGAAAGAATCACTGTGACTGTCCAGTTTAGCCTTTTATAAGGCTAAGGATAGCTTAAAATTCATTCTTGTTCCAAGTTAAGTATGACTTAAAACCGACTTAGGCAGATTCTACATCAGTGTTTCTCTAGGCACAGTATTCAAATAGTTGGTTATTCTTTCCCATGTTAAAAATCAGTACCCTATTCAGGTGTGAATTTGTTTGGCTTCAGTGTCCAATCTGTATGTCTGGTAATACCTTTGTCTGCCGGACAAAATACAGCTACTGCAATACCAATGCAAATAATAGATTACACTACGTGTTACCTAAAGAGCATTCCTCCTTAAGCGCACCCCTGGGACAGCTCTAACACCACCTCACTGGAGCCGGCTGACACAAAGCTTTTGGCACCAAGTATGCTATCAAACATCTGCTGTGACCCCCTTGGAAGCGCCCCTCTCCCTCACCATATGGCCATCGCCACCGAGTGGTACCGCCAGGCCACAACCCAGCTCTCATCGCTCCCTGTCCTCTCTGGGGACGCCAGACACTGACGGATAATTTCACACACACTTCACACTTCATCAGCAGGGAAGACAGCCTGCTGCAGTGAAAGGAGACACGCCGACCATGTCCGTGTCTCTGTCCATGTCACTGTCAGAAAACTCTGCTCATGGAGTACGTGTAGTACACGCTAAAGGAAGGGATTTTTTTTTTTTTTTCTAGCACTGCTGTTGCTCTTCCCAAGTGGCAACTGCTTTCTGTGTAACTGGACTTACACCTGGGGCTTTGTCGGTACAACTATGGCAGCTGTGGGTGCCAGGAAAAACAAGTCAAAAACAAACACAGTCAGAGAAACACAGCAAAACATTACATAGCAGATCAAACTTCCTACTGACTTAAAGAGCTTTGTTGGCACAAAAATTTAACTTAGGATCTTATGACAGGATAGCAGACTAAGAGAAAACAAGAAATTCTTCCACAGGGTCAAGTGACAAAAGCTGTTACTATGAATCAGGTAAATAGAGCAGCAGCATTACTACCGACCAGAACACAAGAACAGTAGTGCAAACAGAGGCACAGGGAACTAAGAGATTGAGTTTCCGTGTGAAAACCCTACCAACAAGTCAATTCAAGGAAGGACATCTGGTATCAGTGATTTTCTTTCCCACAGCCACAAAATAACCATTTAAATCCTCTGTTCACAGTTACCAAAGTCATTAGAAAGGCTCAAAGCCTGTGCATACAGTACTAAATGTCACTCCCACAGTGGATTCTGTGCAAAGAAAGCAGAGCTAATAGGAAAGCACTCTTGATAACAGCAGGAACACACCAGCGCCCTAAGAAGACAGAACTGAAGATAACACTGTTCTACTTTGAACACAGTGAAGGTTATATCAATAGAAGGGTTGAGGTTGGAAGGACCTTCATTGAGTTCCGACCTCCCTGAAATGGGCAGGGATACAGTCCACTAGACCAGGTTACTCAGAGCCCCATCCAACCTGGCCTTGAATACTTCCACGGATGGGGCATCCAAAACTTCTCTGGGGATCTTATCCCAGTGCCTCACCACTGTCACAGTCAAGAGTTTCCTCCTAATACCTAATCTAAACTTACCCTCTTCCAGTTTAAACCCATTCCCCCTTGTCCTGTCACATCTCCTTGGCAAAGTCCCTCACCAGCTCTCTTGTAGGGCCCCCCCTGAAGGACTGGAAGGCTTAGAGGTTGCTCTAAGGTCTCCCCAGAGCCTTCTCCAGGCTGAATAACCCCAGCTCTCTCAGCCTGTTTTCACAGGGAAAGTGTTCCAGCCCCTTGATCATCTTCGTGGCCCTCTGGCAGGTCCACGTCCCTATGCTGGGGTCACCAGAGCTGGACATAGTACTCCAGAGGGGATCTCATGACAGCAGTGTCATTAGATCAGTCTGAGGCAAAGTCTTGTGGCTGTACCTTTCAAGAACACTGCTGTGCAAAGTCCAGGAAACAAAACATTAACTTGCCCTTAACAAAAGTTTCCTCAGTACTTTCCCCTTTTCTTCTTTTTTTCTGTGATTTTTTTTTAAGAACAAATCAAGCTCTTCTTTAGGAAGCTTGAAAGGCAAATTTTCCACTTGTAGCAGGAAATGGCAATATGGAGACAAACACTTTCATATCAGAGCTTAATCACCTCCAGTGTGCCCAGGTTGACTCATTATGAAATTAGGTGATCACACATTGCCCAAGAGCTATTTTTGTTGCATCCACAGCAGCTAAGACACTGCACCACTTTTTCTAGCAATCCACATGTCCAAGCAGAGGATCTTTAGCTGCTTGACTCTCAAGCTGCCCTCTAGCATTTTTTTCTCTTTTGGATTCACAGTATGGCAAAACACTGCTTAGATGGTTGTTAAACATATCCGTAAACTGAACAGGAAAACAGCTCCACATGAGGACACAGGCTATACTCACAAGGCTGTGCTTTACCCTCTACAGCTTGCAGAACACTAATTTCCTGAAAGTGTTGCCTGACTCAAAGCATCTGCATTAGAGGCTGTCGGTTACATTTAAAGCAGACAGAAATCTTGATGCCTTGTAAGCATTACTGATACACAGGTCAAACTCCCTAGTACAAACCTCACTTCCGCCTCCAGGATTTCCCTGTACATAACTCTCATCAACAGTGCAAAGTCTCAAAATGGAGCACCTGGAGATAGATGCTATTTTTGCAGCTGCTCTGTGACACATGTCAAACCCAGGAAAGTTTTGAGTAATTTAAGTCACATCATCTGCTGAACAACTGCCCAGATGTGGCTTCAAACCAGCAGCCTTTTAACTCATCCTGAAAAACTAGACCTTTAGCCTATGCTTAGCTCTGGTCTAGAAATCAGTGCTTTGCTTGTCACACCTAAATTAGCTGTAAGTATAAAAGTAAATAAATCTCACACACAGATTTCATTGACCTATCAGTGTCCTTCTGCTACAAAAGCTGAATCACAGAATTGTTAGGGTTCAAATGGACCTGTGGAAATCATTTAGCCCAACCCTCCTGCCAAGGCAGGGTCACCTAGAGCAGGTTACACAGGAACTCATCCAGGAGAGTTTTGAATGTCTCCAGATGGGAGACTCCACAACCTCTCTGGGCAGCCTGTTCCAGTTTTCTGCCACCCTCAACGTAAAGAAGTTCTTTCTTATCTTGAGCTGGTACTAGTTGTGTTTCAGTTTGTAGCCACTGCTCTTTGTTCTGTCGCTGGGGGCCATTGGAAAGAGTCTGGCACGATTCTCTTGGCACCACCTTTGAGATATTTATATGCACTAATAAGATCCCCTCTTAGTTTCTTCTCCAGACTAAACAGGCTCAGCTCTCACAGTCTCTCCTCATTAAGAGAGATGTTTCAGACCCCTGATCATCTTTCCCTGGACAAGTAGTTCCATGTTTTTCTTGTACTGTGGATCCCAGAACTGGACACAGCACTCCAGATGTGGCATCACTGAGGCTGAGCAGAAGGACAGGATCACCTCCCTTGACCCACTGGCCACACTCCTCCTGATGCACCCCATGATACCATTGGCCCTCCTGGCCACAAGGGAACTGCTGGCTCACAGTCAACCTGTCATCCACCAAGACTCCCAGGACCTTCTCTGCAGAGCTGCTCTCTAGGAGGGCAGCCCCCAACCTGTACTGGTGATTGAGTATTCTTCTTTCATGTATGTTTATATAGAATACATAATTGTCTGTGGGGAAAAAAGAAAAAAAAGAAAAAGAAGAAAGAATGTCTTTCCTGACACACTTTGCTGTGTCTGCACCAAGCAAGTCCACAGACACCCTTACTGACACTTGTCATGGAAGTCAAAGCTTTTCTAGATGATGAGTCCCCAGTGCTTCATAACATGAACATATTTTCCTTTTGCAGTAAAGCCAACTTCCTTCTGCCAGACACACAGTTTTTACCATCAAAGACACTGAACAATTTGGTCAAAAACTGTACATATAAATAATTCTTAACTACTTACTCATTGCTGCGTTATCCAGTATCAGTGTTGACCATAGAATTCGGGGTAAAGCATAGACCAGAAAAAAAGAGCTACAGTAAGAAAAAACAAGAAATAAAACAAAACAGAACCCACACCACCAGTCACAACTATAGAATAAATAAATTGTGAGGGTACAGGTTCTGCTCCTACTGAATTCACTGGCCAGCTTCCCATTTATTTCAATTGGCCTGATAAACACATGCATCCCTCCAGCTTCTGTCCTGCCAGAAAGGAAGGCTGGCAGACAATCCATCAACATAAGCTACAAAGTATCAGCACTAGCACTGAGAAAATTCAACTGCCATTCAAAATAAAATTCAAAGCTAGGAAATTACAGGAAAAGCCTTCCAGCAGCTTCAACTGCTATTGGATATACAGCAACAGATTTAATTTAAAGCAATCCAAAAGCTACTAAGTGTGCTCTCTATGTAGAATTTAACTAACAGAATGTTCCTATAACAACTTTAAACTCTCAATTCTCTTTTTAATTTTGCAAAGGCAGTACTACACAAACACTGTTAATCATATTCCTCATGTTTAAGGTCAGAACTGGATGGAATGGAGAACCTGTTTCCATAAACTCACATCTAATTCACCACAACTATATTTTACAGAAAAATGTAAGGCAAAAATCTGAAGAACTGGTTATGTTTCAGAGTGGTCAGCTATACTCCGGTGGAAGGGACAACTGATAGTCAGTTCTTTTCAATCTTGAAATTATTTGGCCATAGATCAGGTTAATTAACCTTGCTGGACACTCTGCAAATTCCCCTCTCTGTGTAGAAATCAGAGATAGGAAATGTTCTGTGCTGTACCAAAAATCAGGTGTATGCATCCGAGTTCTCTCCAGTTGATTTACTACATTTTTTACTGGGTAAGATCTACTACTGGCTTGTTGGAATTTTTGTTTGTTTGTGGGTTGGTTCTGCACTTTGTTGGTTTATTTGCTAATTTTGGGGTTTGGTTTTGTTTTGCTGGAGGGCAGAGGGAGAGAAGTGTCTCCCCTCCTTTTATCCACATTTTTCAACAATGGTACTTTGAGACTGCCATGGTTATTTTTATATCACACAGGAAAAAAAAAAAAAAAAAAGTTGCATTTCTAACTGGTAGTTTCCCTGGACAAAGTTAACAGTGCTGTTCTTAAAGGTCCTAACCCCTGAGTTTACATCCAAACCTAAAACTCAGAAGTGAAAGCTGATGAGAACTGACTAATGAAGAGGAGCTGCTAACCCTTTAACTTGTTTTCAGGTGGTTTGTTTACTTGGGGTTTTTTTAGTTTGCTTTTTATAACACTTTTGATTTTAGGTTTTACTTTCGATGCTGCTATTTTCTGCACAGATTAAGCTTTGATTAATATCTCAGGATGTCCAAACCTAAAGCAAATCCACAAGGATGCCTGGGATTTGTTATTTTGGATCTTGAAAAATCTGAAATCTACCTGTGTTAGGTTTTCTCCTGTGTACATAAAGTACTTAATTTCTATATTCATAGAATATGAATATAGAAATTGAATATTTCATATTCAGTTTCTCCATAAATCAGACTTAGATGAGCTTTGTAAACAGGAAAGAAACCCAAAGCCTCTTCTGCTTTCCACTTCCAGAAAGTAAACCTAGCTTTTATATATATATGTATCCACACAGAGTTGAGATACAGGATAATGCTAAAGGTGCTGTGAAACTGCTATAGTGTTTTAGGGGCTGATCAGAGACATGCAAGTGAGTACAGCAGAGGAAAGTTCACAATCCTCCTTAACCTCCTGTACCTTCTTAAGACTAATATTATGCTCTTTAAACACTAACAAGTTTAAATGGTTTTCAGCAGTCCTGCACACATTTAACTGGATACAAACAACATGAACATCTGATGACTGCAACAAGTGTATTTGCCACCTCCTTATCTGGTGTTAAATCACCAGAGAAAAAAAAAAGAAAAAAAAAAAAGAGACGGGGCCAGGGGGGAAAGACTACAGGAGATCAGCTAGTGTATTTCCTAGCTTTAAGCCTCAGCTGATGGAAAATAACAAGACCTTCCAAAAGGAATTTAATTTATCCAGGTGCTTTACTATCTGGGCAAGCAGTAACGAATGTGAGATTTTGTCTCAGATTCCAGTAACATCCTTATTGCTCTTATACTCACTGGGGTATTGAAGACTTTTTTCTTAGTTTGGGGTTCTTTTTCTTAGGATGCTTATTTGTGGGGTTTTTGGAGGTGGATTTTTGGTTTAGTTTCTGTTTTGGTTTTTTTTTTTTTTTTTTGTGTGTGTTTTTTGAGATGACCTTAGACCCCTCCACCATCATACTCCCATTTGAAAAAGAGCAATTTTCATGACTGCAGGATATGGAACTATCAGTGCACTGACACTGCACATGGTAAGGATCCATCAGCCACAAAAACAGCAACTGAAGGCAACATATTTCAAAAGGAGGCCCTTTGTGTGTGTACAGAAGTAAGTAAAATTAAGTAAATGTCTATTCATTTTCCTATTAGTTCCAATGGTTAGAAGTGCCTTCTTAAAATAAAGATGCTTTGTTATGCCATTCCAAATAACACATCTCCACACAAAGCATTAAAAAAAAAAAGAAAGATAAAGAACTCCAAAAGTTTTCAACGTGTGAAAGCAAAGATCTAACAGAAAGTGGTGAGGTTAACAATAAATATGTGTTTTAAGTGCAATTCTGCCTGTAATATTTCACTCATAAATGCACCTGTAAGTAATCTATACAATAACAAAACAAATGCTGACCCAGCACAGCAGATCAGCAAGCAGCAGGGTCTGAGGCTGAATATTAACAGCTACTTCAAAAACAAACGAATGAGTTTCAGGTAACTAGACCAGGTGAATGGTGTTGCTACTTAGATGAAATTAAGAACAGGATCAGGTCAGCAAAATTCACAGAAAAAAAAAAAAAGCATTTTGAAAGCATTTCAGTTAAAAAGACAGAACAATACAACAGCCATATGGAAGTGCTTCCTAATTTAATTATGGACTGCCAGTAACAGTCTTAGAAGAACTGACACCCCTGCTAACACGTTTTCAGTTTAGGTGAACTCAATAACAGCATTCGAATGACCTGATTCACCTGAGAACTTCACTAGTCTGACCCAACAGCAGTGGCACAAATCGTGCAAAATTGCAGAGCTATCCAATAGTTTTGGACTCCACACCTTTTCCATGTACCTTTAATATTCAGGAACTAACAGAGACCATCAGGTTGATTTCCTAACCCCGTAACTTGATTTCTAGCACAGAATTTTGTGAATTAGATTTCAAGATAATGCATCATAGAGACCATGCTGAGCTCTAGTAAAGGGATATTTAAATAGTAATTGGCACTTGTACCAGGCTGGAGGTCATTCACTGAATGGCAAATATGTCACTGTTTCACAAAATAACTTTGAATCCTTAGTGTCAGATAAAAGGGAACATTAAGGAAGAAGTTCAAGCCCCAGGCATTTAAAAAGAATATGGTGATACAATCCTTTCAGAGGTAACTCGTTTACAGTCAGTAACATTTCCAGGAGAAGACATATAGTAAAGCAAGAGACAATGAAGGTTGCAGGATGATGGAAGAGCATTCAGAGCGTATTGTTGTTTCCTCTTGTTCTCTTTGCTTTAAATTCAATGCAGAATTTTATAGTCCCTTTGCGCAAAGAGATAACTATATATTTTCTCCATAATTCTGAAGCAGTCTTTGCCCTATGTGTTGTGGATCTGTCTCTCATGGCATATAGACGACCTTGCTTCAGTGAGATAAAGACAACACACCCACCACTTCTGAGCAAACCAAGTCTTAACCACCAGCTCTCAACACAGCATAGATTAGCAGTGCATTTGACTTGAAGCATGGAGAAATGGGGACAGGGAAATCAACTCTCACTGGCAACACAGGCTACCTGTCCCTCAGAGCAAGCTCAGCTCCAACATACCCTCTGCAAGGCACAAAAGAGAGCAGAGGGATAAGATCCGCTGCTTCTTTGCAGCCCCTCCACCTCTACAAGGCAAGACACTCATATTTGGCAGCTGTTGGATTATAAACTAAGGAAGATATCCTCCTTCTGCATCACTCCACTTGATAAAACCAATGCTGAGCAGCACTTTAGGGACTGTGCAAAGCAAGGAATCATTAATCACACCTGGAGATGAGCGAGAATCCAGGCCATTCTATGGCAGGCAATGTAAAACGTTCCCTGTGAGAAAACATAGCCTAGCAAACTGGCACTCTGCCCTTCTCAAAATCTCAAGTGGTATTCAGGGGCAACCTTATTAGAGGATGCTACAGTACTTCCCCTGTTAAGCAGTCACAAGCACAGCACACTCAGCTCCCAAAGTTCATGGTATTAAAATAATAAATTAGAAATACTTGTCTCTCTGCAGAAGTTCCTGCAGCACAGTCTGGGACAAGCAGCAGGAGGCAACGACAGTGCAAGAAAAGGGTATACACAGCAGGAGGGAAATGTCGAGTCTATCAAAGGATGCTCCAGAATAAACAAAGCTACTCTTGTCATGAATTCACAGGCTGTAGTGTGACATCATTATGAGCCTTCTACAACAGTTTTGCCCTGTGGAGCTTCTGAATGACCCTTTCACACAGCATACAGGCCTTCGTGGTGGAGCCTTCTGTGAGCCTTTTTAAGGGTTTCATTCCATGAGGAAATGAAAATATGTTTCAGTGTGCAAGACACAAGTTTAGACTCAATCCCACTTTAAATTCTATCTTGTTACACATTCTGAACTGCATTAAGCAAATCAACGCAGTTCTAAAGTCCACAGCATGGTGTTCTGACTGTAGCATGGTGATTTTCAACTGTGCTCCAGCTGTTTGACTGAATAATGTTCAAAGTCCCTGAGCACACTAGTTAGCACAGCAGTTCTCAAACATCTACTACTTGAACATCAATCAGGTGAGATGTACAACCAAAGAACTCGCTCTAACTACACTGACTAAAATTACCAAGGCATACATGGCCCGGAAATTCCAATTCAGGTATCTAATATTATAACGTTCTAAAATCTGGGAGTGTTTTACTATATTCTGTATAAATAACAGCATAACTTCTGAACAACTTCAAAGGGAGAAACGAAGTAATTAATAATCTTCAAACATAGCTGACAAATCTTTCACAATGTCCCCACCACAAACACAGTCACACACTGCTATATATTATATTACTTACAGTATTGAAGGAAAGGGCAAGGTCCATAGTGCTTCAATGGCCTCACAAGGGTTTATTTTGTAAGCTCATGTTTAGCTTCTAGAAAGTGCCATGTTCTTCACTGATTAGCTTTATATTATTTGGACACTTAAATACCTATCCCAATGAAGCTAACAGATGGAGGAACTACTGGTAGGTACTTCCTCCAGAAGAAATTGGGAGGCTCATTTTACCTATCTAATTTTGAAAGCCTTTTTTCTGAGCTCCCAAAGTGGGATACCAGAACTTAAACAGTGGAATTGGCAAATAAATCTGGTCAGCCTTGAATACTTTGAGCAGGCTAATTCAGCTGGTAATGCTGGTAATGAATGTCTGCAATGATGACAAAGATCCTGATGGAAGTACCACTGTGCATTTTATAGGCACAGACTGTATAACCAACTGATTTCTAGGCAAGTAGCAGACATTTTTTTCAGAGCAGCAGGATTCTTTGCATCCAGCTGAAGCCTCTGGAATGAGAAGGCTGTGAGTCACGAGAAAACTGAACATCCCAAATTTTCAAATCCAACCGGACATAACCGAAGAAAAAGACAGGCAACTCCCAGAAACTGAGCACACATGTTAGCCCTAGCATCATACAATGTCTATCAAAGGCAACTATCTTATAATACAAACAGCAATGCCTGTACTTCCACAGGGATAAATTCAAAGAATCATAAAATGTTAGGGGTTGGAATGGGCCTTAAAGATCATCCAGTTCCTATCTTCCCTGCCACGGATAGGGATACCACCCACTAAATCAGGTTGCTCAAGGCCTTATCCAACCTGGCCTTGAATAGTGTCAGGGTTGGGACATCCACAGCCTCCCTGGGCAACCTGTCCCAGTGTCTCACCACCCTCCCAGTAAAGAATTTCTTCCTAATATCTAACCTGAATTTCCCCTCTTTGAATATGAGCCCATTAGCCCTTGTCCTATCACTACAGTTCCTGATGGAGAGTCCTTCTCCAGCTTCCCCATAGGCCCCCTTCAGATACTGGGCAGTTGCTATGAGGACTTCACAAAACCTCAAAGCAACCTCTTCTCCAGGCTGAAGAGCCCAGTTTTCTCAGCCTGTCCTTGTAGGGCAGGTGCTCCAGTCCCCTTGTCAACTTCTTAAGGTAGCTTTTTGTTTGGCCTTATTACATACTTAGCCATCACTAAGAGGCTAAGTATATAAGGGGACATCACGTCACAGTGAATCAAAATTCACCTATTAAAATCTCACCTAGGTCTCATTCCCTCTTTCCACCCAGAGCAACAGTGTGTCTCAAAGTACACATACACACAGCGACAAATACACATTTCTGGCAGGAATACCTTGAGTGCAGCTTTACCCAGTATTAGTTTTGAACATATCCTGAAGAAGTTCTAAAGAACCAGAGCAAAGCATGACTTAAAATGAAATATCTATCACAGTGGAATGAGTTTAAACATGATC
Organism: Monarcha castaneiventris obscurior; assembly: GCA_026261815.1. NCBI lineage: Eukaryota > Metazoa > Chordata > Aves > Passeriformes > Monarchidae > Monarcha > Monarcha castaneiventris. The sequence goes on along the minus strand of JAMPIT010000230.1, from coordinate 48,931,887 downwards.
TTAAACTGCTAGCTGTAAAAATGTATTTAATTGTTAAAAGTGTTCATTCTATTAAACTCTGCCTTTCTTACAGGTCTTACTAGTAAATAAGTAACAACATACACCTCAATGCAGCAGCTGGTCTCTGTGCCAGAAGAGAGTACAAAAGAGCAGTGTAAGTTAGAATTCAGCTGCTATGCCAAAATGATCTTTATGCAGCTTTAAAATCACGTTTTAGACAGATAAAAATATTTACTGTTTAGAACGGTATCATTGAATAACAAATTGGACCCTATTGAATTAGACACTGCAAACACAGAGTGAAGAAGAGGTGCCTATTCCAAACAGTGCACAAGCCACTTGGATCAGTCTGTGCTTATTACAGGCACTCCATCCTCTAGACACATAAGGTTAATGATGTATACTAATAAAGTTCACCCCGCAGGTCTTAAAAATAATATCTAAAACTACAAAACTGTTGGACAACTTGGGAAAACCCAAGAACACCCCGCAAACAACCCTCAAAGCTTTGCTGTGCAGTACTGAAGGGCAAGGGGTGCAAGGCTGGCTCCAGGGCAAAGCACACGGGCAGGAGGCGGGAAGCCAAAGGCACACGGGGGATGGATGCCAAGCGCAGGGACCCCTAGACCCAGGAGACAGACAGGAGATACGGGACAGGCTTCACCGGAGCGCTCTGCCCGGCCAAGCTGAGAAAACGGTGGCAGCAAACGGAAAGCACCCGAAGGGGTTGGGGTTTAAATGCCAATTTTGAACTCCAGAGGGGGTTAGCACGGTACCAAGCCGCTGTATTTAGCGGAACTCAGGCGGAGCGGGCAGGCGCAGCGCGGCGCTCCCGCAGCGGGGCGGGCGCGGGGCTCGGCGGGGCTGCGGGGGCAGGGCCGGGCCGGGCCGGGCGGGAGGCGCGCCCGCCCCGCTCCCCTCCTTCCCTCCCTGCCTCCGCTGCCCGGCGCGGCGGGGCGGAGGTACCGTACCGGCGGGCAGGAGGCATTCCAGCGGCGTGAACGCGCGCTCCATGGCCCCGCGGCGCGGGCGGGCACACGCCAAAGGCACGGAGAGCCGGGCGGGACCGGCGGCGGGGGCAGGCGGGGAGCAGCCGTGCCCCTTCCCGGTCTCCCTGAGGAACGCCTGCAGCCACACCGCCGCGGAGGCGGCTGCGCCCGCCCTTGCAGGCGATAGGCGGCCGCGCCGGGGGACGTGGCGGCGGCGCTGCCCGGGTACCTTCGGCCGCGCGTCCTCCTACATCCCCCGGGACCGGGACCTGGATCGACACCGGGATCGGGATGTGCGTGGGAGGGGGGCAAGCGGGCAAGCCGAGGGATCGATGGCCGCCGCAATCCGTTGCTCGGCGGTGGATTCAGCAGCGGGCAGGAAAGGCGGGACACGTTGAGTGGCAACGGCGGCGGCCTATGGGGCCTCGGCCGAGGGGGCGGGGCTAAGGGACAGCCCCGCCCCCCAGCTCCCGTGTGTGCTCTGAGGCGGGAGAGGGACGGGAGGAGGGAAGGGAAAAGGACGTGGAGAGGAGAACAAGGGAAGGGACAGGGAGCGAGCGAAGGTGCGCCCGGCCTCTCTGGGCACCTGAGCAGTGCCGACCGCGGTACAGCGACGCTCGGGGAGGCCGGGAAGGTGCCCGCCGCTGTACCGAGCGGTTCGCTCGGAGTGAAAGCCCTCAAATGGCTTTCAGCCCATCGGAACTGAAGAGAAATAAAAACTCTGCCACGAGCGCTCCTACCCCCGTATGCAGCCCGTGTGCCGCCGCCCTCGGGATGCAGGGAAGGCTGGCAGCCCAGCATCCCGGCTCTGCTCGTCCCGCCGTGCCGCTGCCACCTGTGCCCTTCCAGCTCCCCCAGAACAATGCGGCATTCGTAGGTGCAGCTTAAGTTTCAATGAGTATCGTTTTAATAACACCACAAAACTTGTTAAATACATGGTTTCTCCTCGTTCACAACTCTTAACTGGGGCGTTAATCATCTTCAGGCATAAAATGGACAACACTGCTAAATTTTAGGTTCGCTCTGAAAGCACGGGGGGCAAGTTTTGACCCCTCAAATGTGTCAATAATGTGTTTCCACCTCCTGGACCGGCCCTTGTCCCTGCGGGTACCCCTCTCCGGCTGCTCCATCAGGGACAGGGCGGGCATCTCCTCGCATCAGGAGTTCCCAGCGCCGTTCCCGTCTCCTCGCCGCACGGAGCTGTCCTGGCACGGCGGCTCTCCCGGCAGCTCGGAGGGACCCCGCAGCAGAGGGCAGCAGAGGAGCGCCAGTCCCACCCTCCCTGTCTTCCTCCTCCCTTTCTTCCCTTCTTCCCTTCTTCCCTCCGTCCCGTCCGTCCGTCCCCCGCCCCGGCAGCGCGGCGTGGAAGGTCCGCTGAGCCCCGCTCGGAGCCGCTGAGCCCCGCTCGGAGCCGCTGAGCCCCGCACGGAGCCGCTGAGCCCCGCTCGGAGCCCTGCACCGCCCTGCTCGGGGCCCTGCACCGCCCTGCTCGGGGCCCTGCACCGCCGGGTGGGACGGGACGGGACGGGAGGACGAGGTCTCCTTCTGGAGGCGTTTGGAGAAAGCGTGAGCGGGGTCCACGGGCTGGATGCTCACAGGGGTATTTCCCAACCGAATGATTCTGTGATTGCCTGTCAGTGCTGGTTGCCAGTCAAGTCGGATGGAAATGGGACCAACATGCCAGCCTGCTACTCAGTCCGCCGTGTTAGTCTCAGATTCACACTCACATCGACATGACTTAAGTGACTTCCGTGGTGGGAGAGGCTGGGTCACGTTTTTAGGACGAGGGGGAGTGGCTCCAAACCGAGGGAGGGCAGGTTTAGATTGGGTATTACAAAGAAATCGCTTGCGTTCCGTGTGCTGGGGGCGCTGGAACGGGTTGCCCAGAGAAATTGTGGATACCCTATCTTCGGGAGTGTTCAAGGCCACGTTGGATGGGGCTCTGCTCAACCTGGTCTAGTGAAAGGTGTCTCTGCCCACGAAAGGAGGATTGAAATGATCTAGATGACCTTGAAGGTCCATTCCAACCCATACTATTCCAGGATTCTGTGGCTACCACACTGATTGTAGATGCACCTTTGGTTTTAATGGTGCAAGCACTAAAGCTTTGCTTTGGACCTTTCAGACAAGCCACCCTGCCACCTTTGAGAGATTACATTTTATAAGCAATTTTGGTCTACCAAGACTGATAGAAATTTAGAAGTATTGGAAGTATTCATGCCTTGACAATGAGAGAAATGTGAGATCATTGGGAAACAAGGAAAAGATATTAAGGACATCAAAAGATTACTACTGTGTACGCTATAGAAATAAAGAATGTTTTGTTTCACTTTTGTGTAATTTAAAATTTTATTCCCTCTCCACTGAGAACTTGAATTTCAAAGGCTCTTAGGATTTTGGTATCATCTCAATGTCCTTCTTCAAGCAGGTTAAAAACAACCACCATTAGGAAGAAGCAGCTTGCTGTCCTTTCCAAGAAAGGAGAACATGTGGGGACTGCCATGCAATTGGCCAATGCTCTCCTCCTCATAATTATCTTCTCTTCCACTCGGTCTCCTCACCCTGCTTCCTTTCAATTTTGACAGGCACTTTCCAATTGCCTGGTAATATTATTAAACCTTCTCCAGGACAGCTTATTTTTCTTCGTTCAGTATCTCTCAGTGTCTCTGTCATTATTTTTTTTTTTTAAGTTGCTCTTGAGGGGGTACCATCTGCTACAAATAGTTGCTGATAAGCAGCTTCTCATGCATGAGAAAAGTCATACCTGCTTGGAGGGAAGGTCCAATTCATTCAGGGCCCTGTTCCTGGTAGTGTTCATTTACAAGTCTTTCTCCTCCTGTTCCCCTCTTCAACTTTTTTCAGTGTGTTTTGTTTTTTGGTTTTTTTAACTGTACATGCAACAATTTCCATCTCTCAATTCCCTTCATGTCCCACAGGATGCTTTTTCTACCTCTGTCACATCTGGGCTTCCAGGCAATCCCTTGCCAGTTACAGCTGCAAAAAAAGTAATTGTACCTCTCTCTGCTAATCATAGTAATGCATGATTCATCACAATAGCATTGCAAAGAGAAATCAGTCTTGAGAGAACAGGATTTAAATCCTTTCAAGATGTGTAAGGGTCTGCAAGGTAAGGCAAACTGCCAGCCCACTCCACAATTAGGCAAAGGGCAAACAAGTCAGATGCTTGCTCTCCCCGAAGTCAGTCTTTCTTTCACTGCTCTTTCCTTCAGATACAAATCGCTCATCCACAGTATAAAGCTCTTTTTTAGAATCAACTCCACAGGAATAGCTTCAGTAGATGCTATAATGTGCTGACTTTGAAGGCAGGACCTGACAGCTATTTAATACTGTTTATCAGAGCCTAACAAAGGTATCTAGTAGAGGAAGTGTAGAGAGCAAAATTAATAACTCCATGCAGACTGGCATGTTGTCTTATGGATGGTCCCTTAAGAACACTGAGCAGTCAGGAGGCTGATTTGCTTTTTTGAAAAATAAGCACTTTCAACTCCTTTTTGCACTTTACATCTGTGCAGGGATATCCATTGAATTTTCCTGTGAAAGGCTACCATTTAATAAACTTGGTGATGTTTTTTTCTTGTCACACATGAGAAATTCCTCAGGAAATATTACACCTGTTTTTTTCCAGGTAGCTTATAGATTCAGCAATACTGTTTTCCTCCAGCTGGATCTCAAACCAAACCTTTTCCCCTGTTCTTTTCCTCTGGTTGTATTTGTCTACATTACTTTGCAAGATGTGCAGAACAACGTACAGAGAGACTATTCAAAAAAGACATCCCCCGAGCACTGATGCTGTGCTTTGATTACTACTGTCTCCTCTGATTAGCTAAAAGGAGGGCAAGTGACCTCAACCCTAAGTGAGAAAATAAACAGGCAAGCAGATGTAGTTCCTGAGTGACAGATGGGACTGTCTGACAGAGGAAGTTTCAGAATGACAGGCAGGAAAGGTTGAGGGAGTGTACAGACCTTTTAGACCTCCTCTGGTAACTAAGCAGCCAGTCATGCCTCTCACCTGAGATATCCATTAAGTTTGTACAGACTTGATGGCTGGACTGCACAGGGAGAAACTGCAATTTATATATATTACTATATACATTTATAGATGTAAAAGGTTATTCCTATCTGACTCCAGATAGCTTCCTCTTCTTTAGGAAAACTATGCTGAGAAGCGGTCAGTTGGGCAGCTTCTGTGGAGCACAGTTATGACATTATTGGCACTGCTCTTCAGCGCCGCTAAAACTGATCAGGTGGGAAGGGTTGAAGGGTGATTAGGAGGGCAGCAGCTTTTATTTATACATAACATCTCCTGGGACTTAGCAAGGAAAGAAAAGGGAATTCGAATTGCAAGGGGATTTATACACCAGGGCTAACACCTGCAGTGTTTGCTGTTCTTCCTTAGGATGATCAATCTCTGTGTATCCTGGTACAGATACACTGCTGAGGCTAACTTATAGTAGCATTAGTTGCTTTCAGAATTTATTTTCCTTCTTTCAGATAGACTAATCTAGTTGTGACTGAAAGGTTTAGAGGTATTTAGGGACTTCGTCCAGCAAAATTATAGGACATGTCTCTAGTATTCACAGCATGATGCCTCTCTCCCAGACAAAAGTCAAATAAGTCTGGTGATGCCAGACATCATCATTTTATGCTTCATTTTTTGCCCCCTCCCTTCTTCCATTTTTCACCAAAACAAGAATCCTATCTGCGTGCTCAACTGATGGTACTTTGAGTTCTGTTCTTAGGCTATGGCAGATTTCAGTAATTGGCATCTGAAGCCATTTGATTGGAAGGTATGTAGAATCAAAACTACCCAAGTAGCTCCAGAAGTCCCTCTTGGTGATGTCTAAAACAAGCTGCTTGTAAAGCAGTGGGCATTTTTTCCTCCAACTACTCCAATTTTATTGCTAAAACAGAACAGTTTGTGCAAGGCTGGCAATCAGGATTCATGTGACATGTAAATGCTAAGAATACTTTCTCCTCTCCACAGCTTAGCTTTATACTAAAGTGAATCCAGAGTTAAAACTAGCAGGCTAGGATAGTTCGTTCTGGTACCTCTTCCAGCATTTATGCAGAATAATAAGGTTGAGAATGTTTAGCTAACTCAGCTGTCTGATTGTCTCTATGTTGCTCTAAGTGCTTGATAATTCAAAAAGCGCAGGCATCAGTAGATAAATGGGATGCTTTATTATAGACATGATATCCTTGCAGATCTCCTGTGCCAACAATTTAAGTCCTCACAACCTTCTCAAACTCAAACACCAATTTGAAAGGTACAGTCATTGAGGGAAAAAAAACAAACCTGCAAACACAGGCAGACAGAATCTAACACATATACCCATTAAGTCCAGGTCCTGTAACAGTTAATAAAGGCAACTTCACATTTGTTTCAAGTCCTGAAGACATTATGAAACTGAAACAATATAATGTTAAGTGCAATCTGTTTCTGTAGTGGTATAGAGAAGGCTGGAGAAGTATTTATGAATTATTTGGGGCCTCACAGTAGAGAAGAAAATAGCGAAATAATCCTGTGGCTCACCAGGCAGGACACTGCATCCGGAAAACCTGAGTTTTAATCCACTCTCTACTACTGGCATGTGTAGACAGAACCAAACTCCATGGATAGTAGTAGTAGCCTCTAATGTATACAATGTCTTAGGAATTAACTTAGCTGTGAGAGATCTAGCTCATGGCATTCTACACCTTTGTTGCCTCATCTATATAATGGCATCAATGAGGTATATCCATATTCTTAAATCAACCCGAGATCAACAGCCAAATACAAATGAATTTGTATTACTGATGAATAGACAGATGGCATTTGTTTAAGAATCAGTTCTATACAAATTGAGAAGATTTATTATGATCATCAACAATATTCTGTCATGAAGATGGATGAAAGATAAACTTTGGAAAGAGGATTGTGTATTGAAGTAATAACTTTTAGAAATAACATTTGCATCAAATCAGCTGCTATCAAGACACTATGGAGTACAGTAAGCAGAGATTGTGAAGACTAATACGTATGATTATATTCTTGACTTGGTGAGGTCAGGAGACTGTGGATTCTTGAGATGATAGGCAAGCTCTTTGACTAACCTGGCGAGGAATTCCTTGGGAGGCCTTTGCTGTGGTGACCTGGCAGCACAAGAAGAGTTAAGAAGTAGGAACAATTCAGTGATTTGTTGCACTCTATTCTGCCTGGAAGAATTGTCTTATTTTGACTGACACGTACAGGAACTTTCATTGTCTTCTCAGTGTGGGACAACACCAGTTTCCTCTCAGGACTTTGTCTCCAGCACAGCCTGATTTCTCTTGTAGGTTCATTCCACAGCACTAAAAAAGGCTCACGTTTTTAGTTCTTGATGTCTTTACTCTGAGTTTTGTTAACTCCGCTACTTCTACAAACAGCTCTCTCAGTAGGTGGCCCAAGGAGGCAGCATTTGGGAAATGAACACCGTGTGTTTGGACTGGGTGTGAAGTGTGATAAATACTTGTACTAGTTTGAAAACAAACCAGTGGGAGGCACCAAGTCAGAATAACAATTTAGTAGGGAAATAAAAAAAATAAAGACAGAAAACACTGGGTTAAACTGACAGAGTCAGGATACAACCTCACACCCTGTTAGTCAGGGTGGCGGTAGCAGTCCGATAAAACGGTGGCTGCAGTCCTCCTGAAGTGATGGATGTGGTTCTGTTGAAGCAGTGATCTTGTAGAAAGGGGCTGCTCTTCCTCGGAAGGCCCAATGGTGGCTATGTAGCTCCTGTCCTCTGGGAATCCAGTGGAAAGGGTTGTCTGTGGAACCTCAGTTTATATCCAGGATGGAATGCTTGGTTCCTCCCTCTGGGTGGAGCATCTCACAATGGGATGATGAGTTATGAGGCAAGGCATTGATGGGCCAATTAACAGAAGATAGTCCAGAGGGAGTTATCTCTGAGTCATTCGGCAGAGCATTGATGGGCCAATTAACAGAAGATAGTCTGGGAGGAGGAGGCAAGGAAACACAGCCCCACCTGATTTCAACAGCTCATGAGGATGGTAATAGAATACACTGCAACCCAGGACAACACTGTCCTGGGTCTCTGACTATGTCCAGTGCATTTAGGGTGATAGAAAGCAAGTTGCAGTAGCTCCTCATGGTGGTCTGTTGGGTTCTCATCCCTGTCCCATGGAAATGAAGCAGTCTTGTAAAACTGCAAAGGGCAACATTTACCGTTGGTCCTTTGAGCATGCAGCAAAGAGGAGGTGACCCTAAGGCTGTGGAGATCAGAAGGTGAATAGTGGCTTAGGATAAGAATAGGGCAAGCTCCTGCTCACTAATCATTGCTGTCACTTGTGCCTTGGCTGGGCTGAGTTTGGCCAAGGACTGTGTGGGATTCTCCATGGTGGTGACTTGCCAGGGTGATGGAAAGTGGAGCCATTGATAACTGGCATTTACAGCTGTATTGACCTCTCCAAGTCACTGTTCTAAGTCACCAAAGTAAGGGAAGAAATGTAGAGTCCTGAAAAGACCTAAATCTGTCAGGGCTAGTGTCATTGGGAGGGGGAGCCTCTTAAGGGGATCTCTGGAATGGAAATGATGGGAGGCACCCAGCTGCTTCAGTATCTTTGTTAGGTTCCATAAAAGTGGCAGTACTGTCTGACGAGCTGTTTAAGAGGCAGCAATAAAGAAAAGATAATGGCTGCTGTTCTGTCCCAGGAGTCTGAACAAAGCTGCCTGAGCCTGCCCTTTCCTCAAAGGCTAAATCTGTTATGACTTGCTTGCTAATTCTGTGGTTGGGTCCCAGGTGGAGAGAAAAGGACGTCCTGCTGGGACAGAGGGCAACCCTCAGATATACCTACTGGAGTTGTTATGTGAGGAAAACAAGCTTCTCTCATTTGCACAACATTTCTCAAACTAGTGCATGCTTTGCTGGAGATGCCTGCCATTATCTCTTTTTTAATTGAGAGGAAAAAAAAATCCTGAGACACCCTTTAGAACAATGAAAGTCCTATAACAAAAGAGCATTACACAAGGCTCAGGACGTCATTTATTCACATGTATTAGATGCTGCTACTTGTGGACATACTTACAAGTATGCACATAGATAAATATGGTGCATCTTCTTTTAGTTTTGTTGCTTAAGTTAGCTGCAGGCTGACATATGATAGAGTTCAGATTTAAATCTTCCAAGTAAAACACTTTGAAAGCAAACCTATTAAGGTTAATAGAATGAACTGACAATGCCCATGGTTAAGAAGGAGGGGGGAGTGAGACACTCAGTAAATTGTTCACCAAATAGCCTGTCACCTCTTAGTCTGCAGCTGAAGGCCTGCCGATGGATCATTCTATTATCTTTAATAAGCTTAATTTTAAAGTGGTATGCACATCAAATGTAAAATATCTATGTCAGTTTTGTTATCTGTGATCCCAGATCTACCTTAAATATGTTAATAAAGAATATATACAGTCTGAGAAGGTGCAAATGCATTACACGTACAACGCTCACCTAAAAATGTCTAAAATGAAAAAAAAAAAAAGTATTACTGTTCCTTAAGCTACTCCCTGCATAAAAGCAGGGGAGTATGTACAAATGTACAAAGTTATTTCTAGAAAATGCATTCAAAAGTGAACAAACTTACCAAGTCAGTTGTTTGGGGGTTTTATACCACTCCATGATAGCTATTTACTTCAGGCTTAAACTCAGATTTTCCAAGCCCCTAATAGAAATTAGAACCCTATGAGATTTCTTCTGTACTTGATTACATTCTTCCCTTGGGTACTTCGTCACCTTAGAAAATTCATCCAAGTATTTTAAGGTGTTTTAAGACAAACTACCACTTGCAACTGTGCTGCTCATGCATTTGATAAAACATGCAGCACATTTTCACTCCTGCCCAACCCCTGCTTTTCCTTGCCTCCCATTTAAGAAATTGTGCTCAGCATGCCACAATATCAATCACATTTGCTGGGCACCATTTCATAGAATCATAGAATGGTTTGTGTTGGAAAGGACCCCAAAGATCATCTAGTTCCAAGCTCCCTGCCATTTCAGATGCTTTAATTCCATTGTCTGTTGCTGAAGTAGCTCCTGCCCCAACAGTTCCAAGCCATGTCCCAGCTTCTACTGCAGGAATATTCTGACTCTTATCAGGGATATTGCTAAGAGGGTTTCTCACCATGAAATCCAAATACCAGTGAGGAATATGTTTCAAACTGAGATTCAATATGTATCAGCCCAGTCATGGGGATATAATCACTAAAGTTCACTAAAGCAACATTATTATTCACATACCAAGGCTCTGCCTATGAACCGTAAAGGGCAGACAGAAGGTTGACAGCACAGCTGGGAAAAGGAAGAAATGGGTAAAGTTACTAGCACAAAGCTCTCCCTCTACGAAGTAGAAGTAGCAAGTGGGACAGAAAGCAGAAGGGAAGACCCAGCCTAACAGCAAGCTATGGCGGCTTGCAAATGCGTAAGTACCTAAGGCTAGTGTAATTCCAGCGAACTTTCTGGTAGGTTGATGTTAGCAGATGCTCATTTGTAAACTGAAGTTTATCATGTCCAAAGCACTCCTTGTGAAAACATGATGTGTACTTTTGCCTGATTTGTATTGGCTTATTAATTTTACCTGTGAAATCTGTTACGTAGACTGGGATAAATTCACAAACGTAACCAAGGTCTTAAATGCATGTATTTTGAAACACCAAATTGTACTGGCTTAATTAGCATTGTGCCATGCTACCTGACAGATTTTATTTCAACTCATGCAAGTTCGTATTTAGACAATTCTTTTAGCTCAATGCTTCTAAGTATTTGAGCTTTTAAAGACTTAAAATTAGTACTTTACCTGAACATCACTGTGAATCAGGATCTCTATACTTTGTGTGTTTCCTTTATTATTGTTTTCTCTCACTTTAATATTTGTTTCCTCATGCCTTTCTTTTTCTCCTAGCTGCTCCCTGAGTTTTCCTTCCCTTCTGTTGAATTCTAACCTTGTCTTCCCATGGGCCCTCCTACCTGAAATAATGGAGCACAGTAACTTTAGCAAAGCTGATTAATATTATTTCCTGCCTTGGCAAGAAGTGGAGAAGGGAATACTCTTGCAAATATCACCTACTTAAGATGCTAAGCTAAAGAAATCTGTGTTACACTAGAGGCTATACACTGCAAATGGTGTATCCCAAGAAAAGCTAAAGTTCTTTGTGGGGAGGAGGAAATTGCTGACTCTCAATGAAATTCTTTCCTAAAGATATTTAATCTGGGATATGACTCCTGGCTCATCTCAATATCATTTTAATGCAGGCTACAATTATAAAAGGTGCAAATCTTTAGTTTCTGTCCCTTGCACCCCATTTCTCTCATGTAGTTATACTCAGGTTTTTTTTCCAAGTTTGTTATTTTTGGGCAAATATATCAAGTGAGGAGTGACCTTAAAACTTCTTTAAGGAGTACGTTGAGGGGCTGTTAAATTCCAAATTCACAAATTGTTGCAGGCTGTGAATTATGTTTTTGTTTTTGCCAGATGCATCATTAGAGAAACTGATTTCAAAATGTAGCAGATTTGCATGCCCTAAGTATAGGAATAGGTTACACAAGAATATTTTATAAGGAAAGAGGTAGGCCTGGAAGGTCAGTTTTAATTAGAGGTGAATTTTACTCCAACAGTCATGCTCTGAGATTTAAGACCAAAACAAAACAAAAAACCCCTCAGTTCAGTAGAAGCTAGGAAGTAATGATCGAGTATTGGGTTATTTACTTCATTCTCACTATGGAATATATTTTACTACAATACTGTAATGTAAAATATTTACTTTGACCATGGCATGGCAGATGTGAGGAAAAAGTTAATATAGCAAGTACTGTAAATAACATATACACTACCAAAAGGCAGAAAACAGGCCATAATAAGTCATACATTCTGTAGTGCCTATGGTAATTTAAAAGCATCCTGTATACTGGAATACAAGCTTGCCATCACAGCATAATATGTTGCCTCAATAGCAAATCAAATGAAGAGAATGGTGTGGAAACATTTTAAAAAGTCTCTGTTGTTATTCAGAAACTGTATTCATGGAATACAAACAAAGAAGAAACCTCAGTGCTGTTCTTTGATAGGTTAAAATGATGTTTTAGTCTGTTTTGCAAAGAAAAAGATGCTTTTCAAAATTTCAGAAAGTAAATAATGAGGATCTGTACACATGAAATCATGGGGAAAGGCAAGAAAAAGAGAATTTGGTCAATCCTAGTAATTTCTGAATTTACTGCTGAGTTTTCGTCAATGTTGAGAGAAAAACAGGTTTCTTCCAGTTTCATGATAAAAAAGTATGATTAAGGAAAGAAAATCAAGACTCAGATGTTAAAGACACCAGAGAATCCTCCTGGAACAACTCACTTTCTTAGCTTTGCGGTATGGAAGAACAGATTTATTAAGTATTTACAATCATTTTCACACAAGTTGCCTATCCATGAATATCTTAGCATTTCAGCCAAGTAAGGGAGAATGGAGTCCGGGGTTGAAGGGCAGAGACCTAGCAAATGAAAGCTTTGACAAGGAATATCGAAGAAAGGGAAAGACCAGTTTATCCTTGGGTAATGACATGGGTAATGTCTCACTTCCACTAATTGGAGAGCAAGGCACTAAGCTTTGTTTTGCTTCAGCTTGTTAGAATCAGAACAAAGGGCAAGTCCAGCTTTGTTAGTTCAGCAAAATATTGTGCATCAAATTTAATTTTATTTTTTTAGCATCAAAATCTTATGAGCAAAAGTTTACATGTCATCCATTGAGCTAAGAATTAATTTTTAGCCCACTTACTGTTTTAGCAGTCCAATAGTCCACAATGATGTCATTAACACAGAAAAGCTTAACTGATGGTGCGGTTACATTTTTTATACAAAATGGCTAATACCAGTCCTGTTCACTGTTTAGATGTGCCTCTGAGTCCTAAGCTTGACTGTTTCTGTCTCCCTCATCTCATAGTGATGGTGGGCAGTCACATCAGTAGTATTCTGAAGTCCTTGCTGGGAGGACCTTAATGGTGGGATTTTGTTCCTGTTCAGCCTCAGGGCTTCTTGGGACTGATTTTGTTCATTTCTCATCCCAATCTCATTCTTCATCAGCTCCCAGCCAAGGTCTGAAAGTTGTACAACAGGCTCATTTAATCAAAGGGCTACTCTTGCATACACAGGGACAAGGGGGTCTGTCATTCCATCATGCTCCATGAGGTTGACCAGACAGAAGCCCATCAACTTAGGCACCAGCCAGGTGCCTGCTGGCAAGCATTAAGCCAGCTACAACAAGCCTAGGCCAATGCAAGCCCAGTTAAGTCCTGAGACCCTGTGCTGTCAGGTTGACATAAAGCTGTAGCCTTTTACTAGTGATTGCAAAAAATCATATTTCCTGTCCTAAAACAGCCCAAATAATTTTTACTAGGCTATAATTTATGCCATATATAATTGATTAATGTATAAATCAGCCAGTATGAAGATAAGATGGCTGTCAAAGACTGGCTGTTGGAGCTGTTCCCCAAGGTGATATCACAATGGCTGTCATTCACATTATCTCTGCAGTGCGGCGGGTGGGATTCTCAGGAAGTCTGTTTCTTGTTACAGCTGACTTTGATTTTAAAAACAAAGAAAGTAGCTCATAATATGGGTTTTTTCCCTTTTCTTTCCTGTTGCAAACACAGCTCCTCTTCAGTAACTTCATCTGCAGCTCCTGTAGAGGGATGGACATAACAAATACAATGAACTAACTTGAAAAATGAACAATAGTAATGAGAAGTAAAGTGTAAGTTTAATGAAGTAGGAAATCTGGCTTCATTAGTTCCAGGGTTCACAAGACTGTTTAATGTGTAGCGCCTCAGGGTGGATAAAAGTTGCCCAGAGCCTTTCCTAGAATGGTTACAAAAATTAAGATCCTCAGTATGACTGAAAATCCCCTTCCTCTGATGACGGATCTCAGAGGGCTGCAGTGTGTAAAATCCAGTAAGTAAAGAACTCTGTCAGAGTAGGGCATCAACAACTCTTATACTGGATTACTATATAATAAATGTGATGCTTTTTTCACTAAACTCTTTTGGTAGTTAAAAAGAAATCAAACCTCCAAATGAGTCCACCTCAACAAACAAAAATGGGTACAATGGCTGCCAATCCAATGGAACTGCAGCCCTTTACAAAGAGCTCAAAATTCAATGTGCTCACTTCCTACTTTCCAGCTGACAGCACATTATTACTTTTCCTTCTGGGAGCCTGATTGAGAAGAAAATTCAGGATGTATATAGAGCAGGTATTAACAGTAGTATCCAGGAGGAACTACTGGTGCTGCAGGATCAGGAAACACTTCTTTGCCTACCTAGTGGGAGTTTCAAGACCACTTCCAAGTATTAATCCCTTCAGATAAAGTGAACAAGCAAGTTAGAAAGAAAAAAAGGCAACTAACCACAAAACAAAATGAAATTGATTGAAGCAGTTCATATCCTTACAAAATCTTTCATTATTTAAATGCTGCCTTTCAATTGAAATAATTGAAAGGAGCAGGACATGATTGGTGGACAGATCTCTCGCGTAGTCCAGGCAGGGAGGTGTTTGAATATATGGAGAAAAGGCTGGAAAGTCGTGATTAATCCTCCTGAGTAAAAAAAAAAAAAAAAAAAAAAAAGACAGGAGACAGAAGACTGGTGTTTTGTGTTTTAAAAATGTGTACACCAGGAAGTCTGATCTCCTGGCTATTTGTCTTCTGAAGTGACAGTATTAGAACATCTTTTTCCCCTCCACTCTCCATCCCATCCCTTCACTACAGATCTTTTCACAGTCAGAAGCTATACTACTATCCAAATGCGCAAAACACCGTGTGTTGCTCTTTCCCTCACCTTGGCTTATAGCCAACACTCTGATTATTTTGGACAAAGCCCTTCATACCACCATTCCTTCTGACAGAATAAATGATAATCACTACTCATTTGTCTCCTACTGCTGAAGCTGTGTAAATTGGACCATCACACCATTCAAGTAAAGACAAATGTTGCCAGTTCCCACTTACTATTCATTCCCACTGCGACTTCTCAACAGCAAGTTGTATCCACACAGTTATGAAAAGTGGGCTTAAATTTGGAATTTTATTAGTGTTTACTTAAAAATGCTAATGCCACTGCCAAAGACTATTGGAAAGGAATTAATTCTCCTCCCAATATCTTTTAAAACCTACTTCTATACTAAGCAGATGATGAACCATATTCATGAAGCATGAACCTCAGTGATAGTGATTATTTAAAACAAGCTCAACTTAGTCGACCCTAAATTTCCAACAACAACAAAACAGAATTTGAGCCCTAAATAAGCCTGCGCTCAAAGTTTGATTCAGGAGAGGATCTGAGTAATGCAGTAACACTGAAGCTGCCTACGAAGGAACTCAGGGACCTACAGGTCTCAGCTGGAGACTCAGCTTCTTGTCTGTACTCCAATGAATTGATCAGTTGTTAAGTGATTTAGACAAGATTCTCACAGCTTAAAAGAAAAAAAAAGGAAATATCTGTTAAAGTTTCTACATAGAATAACTTTTGGTATAACAATCTATATGGTATAAGTAAAGAACCTAGCAGTTCTTTGCTTTGTCTCTGTTAATCTTCTGTGTCTGGTCTTCAAGCTTAATATGACATCACCTCTTTTGTCAGCACCCATCAAAGCTCCCTTCTGCTCACTAAGGAGGAGGACAATCAAATAACCAGTTTCAAAAAGAGCTCTCTGTAGAGAGAGAGCTCATTTCCATGAGCCAATTTCTTCTTTTTTCCCCCTCATAAAAGCTTTGAACTTACTTACCCAGTGTTTTCAAAACCTAGGGAAATTGTCACGCAATAAGAGGTGGGGCAACTGGCATGTCTGGAAAAGTGAATCCTTTTAAGAGAAATTCAGACAAGTGCTTGAAGGGGAGAGAAGTCAAGAGAGTGCTGTGTAAATCTGCAACATTTGCAGGAAAATGAGAAAAATCAGAAAGTAGTAGATTTAAAATAACTGGAAGGCCCTCCGAGCAGCATCATGAGTCAGAGTTCTTGGTTACCATGAGAATAGTGGTAGTGAGAAAACTACCATTTGTTTAAAACTGTCAAATCTCCTCATCCAAATCAATCCAAATAGGTTCCACCACATCCCCAGTCAAGTGCCTCTCTTCAAAATGCATCTTCCTTGTCTAGAACAGTGAACACTGAAACTTTTGCTAAGCACCAGCTGATCCTTAACGAATTACGATCTTTCAGACTAGTGAATGTTCTAGATGCAAAAGATTCCCTTATAAAAACCAATAAGTCACCTATATACTATTGTATTTACCCCTAAAAGAATGACACATCTAGAACAATAGAGTTACATTGCTATTTGACATTAGATTAAAAAAAAAAATCCAAAGCAATAAATCAACAAATTAAATTTAAAATAGGTAAAAAATAGTTCAAATGCATGCAGAATAGAGTTCTTAGATCTGAAGTCCCTGTTTATGAAGAGTAATAATCTTGCATTTTAGAGAAGGGGCAGTAGAACTGCCTAACAGCAGTCAGAATTCCTCATGTGTATGTTATCAAAGAGCTGGTGCCTCAACAATGTATTTTCATTATGATTTCCTGTAGTTCTCATCCCTGATTTTGCATTAGGAGCTCCCTTGTAGTCCTGAAACACTGTCATCACCTCAATCTCAAGTACGCATCAAGGCAGAGTGTTAATGCTGTTGCAGAGGGTAAATGAAGATAGGTGCAAATGGCAAATTATGGTTTGCTAAATTAAGCAATGCCTAAATGGTCTCTAAAATGAAGACCTTCCCATACTTCAAAAAATAATCTATTTTAACCACTTCTATTGCTACAGCAAACTGAAAAGCAAATTAATACAATGCTACCACTCCAGAAGTAGGAAATGCACACTGATGGATTTAGCTGGATATTAACAATCACAACACCAGAACTGTTTTATTCATATATCTCACTTAAAGGCATATATCACCTAAAGACACATAACAATTCTGGGCAAAGCTTCTTACCCCTGTTTGCAAACAATTAAGACCAAACCACAAAAAATTAAGATCAATCACAACAAAATAACAGACGTCCCCCTCCCACCCAAAACAAAACCCCAAACACAAAAAAAGGCAAAAACCCAAACAAAACCAAACCAAAGGACATCCCAAGAATTTAAGGGAGCTTAATTAACACTTTGGAGAATCAAATTTGAAGGTGTTACATTCTGTAAGGGTTTATTATGTTCTGACTAGTCTATGGAGAAATAAGGCCTCTAATTATATTTGTGATGACATTCTATGCTGCATATATGTGAACATTACTTCCTCGAACTCTACCCTTCAAACCTGCTTGGGATTTTAAATCTGTGCAACTTGACTAACAGATTTGTTATAAGGTGCTATCAAAAGATTTATGCTTTAATACACTTTCAGGCATTTTTCTTCTAAACTATTCTCAATAACATTTTTGCAGTATATTTACGGAGAGAATTTATTTTATTCCAAGGTGGGAGCAAACACAGAGTGACAGCTAACATCACAAGTAGAAAATTTTGCTCCAGCCAGCAGTCTGAAATGAGGCACTCTAAAGGTACACAGGGTTTGCACAGGAAAGAGTATGAAGTTGCCTTATGAGAGTTATTCACTACTTTTTCATACAAATAAAGGTGCCTGTGTAGAAAAAACCTATGCTAGAAAAGCTACTTTTCCCTCATGTCATGCATCAGTAAAGAGATTTTTAGAAACCAAACAAACCATAAACCCAGAGCATGTTATGAGATACACCTTTATAGTGAATGAGTAGGAGCTATACTCATTAATGTTGTCTTCCTACCTTTGAAATTTGTTCTTTTTCCTCACAGCACAGATGAGAGAGTTCATGAAATCTTCGCCAAGCTACAAAAGCTTGCCAGTTAAAGCCAACATGGAAATATTATGAAGAGAGGAACAGTTATCATAATGACAGATGGACTGTACATAATAGATAGCAATTTACTTCTTCAAGGGTAATTACAAAAGTTGTTGGAAAATAATCAGACCCTTATTCGCCAACCAGGAAGATAGAAGGCAGCTGTACAAATATCAATGTTCATTATGAAGTGCAGCCAAAAATGAGAGCTGAGGCTGAACTGGGCATCCTGCAAAAAGATGCCTAAATGCATCATTGCTTCCTGATGAAACTACTCAAAGGTGGTCACAAAAGTATTTGGAAAAGGATAGTCAGAGGGAAAGTACAGTGGCTGGCTACTGATGTGGATGTATCAAGGGGTGTTACAGGGGCTTTTTCTGGGTCCTGTCAGTGTTTGCCCAAGTACCAAGAATGATGAAATGGAGAATAAGTTTGTTACATTGTCTGATGAGCTCAAGGTGGATGTAACTACAACACACTAAGAGATTGGGGCCAGAATTACAAAAAAACCTAAGGCAATTACATGACAAGAAATACATGATACCGTTTTCCAGGAACAGTCAAATTTTACCGATAAGACAGCAGCTTATATATTTAACCAGGGGGAAAAAACTGATATTAGAGTAGATTTTAAAGATGTGAATCAATAGTGGTCTTCTGTTACAATTGAGAAGACATGCAAATGAGCGTGCTGCCTGTCAGCATAGGGACATATATTCACATCCCTCAGAAACTCAGATAGATGCTCTTGAGTGGAGGTTTTTGGGCAGTTTTGGGCACGTTTGTTAATAAAGATGGAAAACAGCTGGGCATAACAGAAGCCTGGGAAATATATCTGGACAAGAGGGGGTTGTAAAGGCAAGACAAAGGAATTAATACCATAGAGTTAACACCGTAACCTTCAAATATGTAGCATGCTATAGAATAGAGGAGAAGCATGTCCTGTTTCTCCTTCTCCACAATGAATGAAGTTAAACTACAGCAAGTAAGATTCATAGTAGCTGTTAGGAGGATAGTGATGGTTAAACAGTATAATACATTTCCAGGCAAGACTGGGGGTCCTTCATCGACAGGAGTTTTTAAGAACAGGTTATCTCACTGAGAATGGTTTATGTACAACTAATACAGCCTTGGGAGGTGATGGTTTTTATTTCCCTTGATTCTATCCTTCTTATGTGCACACACATACCATGCATCCTATGCATATTCATGTTTGAAAAACTAATTAACTTCATCAAATTTGATCAAATTAATTTGATCACTTCACAATTCTCCTCTGCTCTTTCACATCTTCCTATACCACTGCTCACTTTCCATATCTCTTGGAACCTGTCGTGTTTTTAACTTCATCTTCTTCATTCCCTACTCCCCTTTTCCTTCCTTAAAAGCAGTCATCTTTCTCCTCTGAAAATGTCAGCTACCAGGAAAATGCACAAAAATTAGAGACTGATAATTTTTGACCTGGAAGAATGAAGAGTAGGAACATAGGATGCATTTGTCCAATTTGTTCTGTCCTTCAAGTCATATTTTTTAATGTTCAGTAATGTTTTTAAAAATAATTTCCTACTGTGTATTCCTCTCCTTTCCCGTTCTTTAGCAGTCAGAACAACTCAATTGCCTGTCACTTCATGACAAGTCTGATCAGAGGCTGCTGCACCCCCACCTTGCAGCTCTCTTGCCAAACGAAACCCTTTTGGTTGCTCCACTTCTATGAGTCTCTGCTGTAGCTTTGATCATCTTAGGCTCCTTCTACAGTCAGAAGAAACATAGAGGCATTTCCAGAGGACAAGTAAGCCTAGCTGTGGCTCAGATCTGCCCTCTGGAAATACCTCTCTCCCCTGGCTACAGAGGGCTTAAATTGTGAACTTGCCTCTGGGAAGTACCATACCCTGAAGAAAAATACACTGAATTGCCCTCAGAAACCTACTTTCTTTCAAGACAGAAAGTTTTCCCCTGAGGCAGGGACATCCTTATGCTGCCAGTCAGTTGGCACATGCTA
This sequence comes from Monarcha castaneiventris obscurior, assembly GCA_026261815.1. Lineage (NCBI taxonomy): Eukaryota > Metazoa > Chordata > Aves > Passeriformes > Monarchidae > Monarcha > Monarcha castaneiventris. The sequence continues at coordinate 48,911,993 of JAMPIT010000230.1, read as the reverse complement.
GGTGCTGCCAGGAGAAAGGGGACATTTAGATTTTTAGAAAACATCTAGCCTTATTTACAGAACTCCTATAAATAACATATATACTGAAAAGAGTATAGCCCCTTAATGAAGGCCCTCTAATCAGAAATTTGTCCCGACAGATGAAAAGGCCCTGATGTGGGAACTTGAGAGCTGCTGACAGAGAGCATTGCCTGGAAAACAGCAGAAAGTAAATGGGGCTACTAGGCTTTGGAGCATGGAGCCCTGAAAAAAGCCCACAGCGATGCAAAATATTAAGTACCTTCTCAGTAGAGAGCAAGCATTTAATGGAATGGGAACATTTGATAGCCCAATAGACAGATAAATAAGACAGGCAGCTATAGATTACATAGGTTTCTAGTGACATGATTAATCATGAGACCACAGCTCATCTGGATAAGAACATTACTAGAATCTCTTTGTTTATATCCTTATAATTTATAGTGTCTGCATTATAAAGCAGGATTCTCAACAACAACACATACTACCAGGGTCTTTTTGCTTCCTTTTTTTTTGGTTTTTTTTGGCAGAGCTTTATCAAACAAAAAATTGCAACTGTCAATTATTTTTTCTCTACACAATGATGATCCTTTAGTTATTGAGATTCTTTTTCCTTGATGACTGAGTTGAACAGTTTAGGTTTTTGGATGAAATAATGTATATAAAATTAAAATTTCTCATTGTTGCCATATTTCTGAATGACACTTTTCATACCCAAACAGTAAGTAATTCTTGAGGCTTTTTTTCCTCTCTATTTAAAGAAAAACTGAAATCACATTCAGCAGGATATTTCCATTTCTCATGGACCACATGTTCAATCTACACCAGTATGAAAATTTTCTGAAAATTTCTGATCTGCTGTTGCACTACCATTTGTGGTGACTGCAAAATAAGCATGGTAGTGGGTTTTTATGACTGTCACCTTTATTACTCTTCAGAGTAATTGTGGCAATAGGCTAATTTCAAATGACAGCAGCTCGAATTATCTGATTGTGTTAAAACTGGTTGCAATGTCTACATAAACATATGACTATAAACAGTAGTTAAAGTTGAGACAGGAATTATTCAGTTGTACAGGAGCTTTGAAGTTTTATTTAAAAATTCTCTTTGAAATCACCTATAAAAATGAAATCTAATTTTTGAGTCATAAAGTTTTCATGTCATCAATGAAAATTAGGTTGGCACAAAAAGACTTACAAATTAAACTATCAATAATTTTGACAGCTAGAAAAATGTAAGCTGATCTTTCTCCAAAAGAAATCTAAACCACTCTAATCTCCTCATCTTGTTTCAACTATTGTTTCTGATCTGGTCATCACTTTTCTTTTCAAGATGTTTGCCTCGATTTGTCATTTTTTTCTTGACAAATAACATAAATAAATAAATTTAAGAGTCAAGCCCAAGTTCCAACCTCTGGCAATGATTACATTTTATGTCCAGAAAAGAAAGCTCTCATGCCATCGAGTGTGACAGATGACACATTGTCTTTTCAAATATAACTGGTCTGCCAGCAGAGGAGAATCTGCCCTGCTTTCCTACACAGTTACGTGCTTGCTAGGCATAAGTGGCTCCATGAACCGACAGTCTAGCAACAGAGTTAATTTTTTATTTTGTGTGTTTTTCTCTTCATTTACAGCAGCTTTGTTCTACCTCTAAATGCCAAAAAAATGGGGCTTTCATCAGAAAATACCCCAGCATCCCAAATTTTTGAAATGTGGAAATTAAAAAAAAAAAATAAAAAGAAGAAAACAGCCTCTTGCAACCCACATTATTATCCCCAAAAGATATCGAGAACCACTATACACCTCAGACTCAGGTTTACAAAGTGATAGTTGATGCTTACTGGTCATCACTTCATCCAGTGGAGAAGTCCTACTGCCCCAAAACCACTGTGAGTCCTTAGGAGGTTTTGCTTTGTATATTCCATGGCATTTTGATAGACAGTGCTTTGGAAATTGAATCCATTAAAGACATAGATAGATAGATGAGTTTTTTATACACACGACACAAATATATAAACACACATACTTATGTACTAAGGTACAAGAAAAAGTGAGCTGCTGATTTCATTTGAACAGAGATGGTTTTGTGCTCTCTGATGACTCAAGAGCTAAAAATACAGTGTTTACACACTGTTTTTAACACTCAGGTTCATGGGTAATTATTTTCTTGTTTCATGACCTGCATTCATTCATGTATTTTGCAGCAGTTTTAATGCCAGTAATTACCTGGATCTTTGCATTTTGTAGCTGTCTTGTTCTTCCAGGGAACTGAAAAGAACATGGATATGATTAGAAATACTCATATCTTACATTTTCAGTAGATCCTCTTCAGCTGTAGCATTCTCCAAATGTGCAAACACAGAATTCATGAATTGTGTATTGATATAAATTATTGAAATCACAAATGATTACAGTTGTACCATCCTCTGCTGCAATATTAATAAATGGCATAGCAAGTGCAATGAGAATGTGCATTTCTCCAACAAGTTCTCTGCTGAGGCAAGGCCAATAAACTGTTCTTCCCTTTCCTATCTGTTTTTGCTTGTACTTTTCCCAAATTCTAATTAAAGTGCATCGTACCTGAGCAGAACAACTCTAAAGTAAAATTCATGGTTTGAAAACACCCACTTCAGGTCACTCCTGCTCAAAAAGCTACCCAGGTTGTGCTTCATTGCCTTTCAGATACGCACGTTGGTCACCAATCCCTTCCTGCTCTTCATATTAAAAAACACACGGACGTGAACCTCACCACCCTTTCGAGAATCTTGGGAGACAGGCAAATTCCTGAATGGAATTTGCTGATGACTATTCCTCCAAGGCTGGATCTCTCGGGGATAGCAATAGTAGGCCAGCAAGAGAACGCTGCTGTTGGAATTGTGCCACAGATAACGTTGGCAGGTCCTTAATTACCCACACTTGAAAACCCAGCCAAGTTCTCGTGGAGTTTGTAGAGTTAGTGCTTTTAAGTTACACCGTCAGGACCATAAGATGATAATTTATTTTTTGCTATGCCCAGAGTTAATGGGAAGTTTAAAGCACATACGTGCCATTAGACACTCATGCTGTATGTGCAGGATGAGAGGGAGTACATACTACAAACATTTTTGCTTCACAGTGTTTCTTTCCCAGTTCATGCTGCCTGGAGACACCTGGGTATGTCAAGATGCAACTGTTTAGTTGGCCAGTGGGTAGTGGAGTCCATGTGGCTACATGAGTTTTTCTCTGAAGTCCTAATAACATCATAAGAATGATAAAAATAAAGTGAGAAAAAATAAATGAGATGTGTAAAAAAAAAAATGAAAGGCAAAAGGGACAAAAATGTGTAATAAAAATAATAATGACAAAAAGAGAAAATGCATTCTCTTCTGCCATGTAGCATGTAGCTTGCATGTTGGCATCCATTCAAGGTAATGGATGCACTAAAGCTAGTCCAAAGAACAACCTCCCTTGTCCCCTACAAACTTACACCCTAAACCAAGCACAATGGGTTCAAGATGCTCAACATCAATTCTTCCATCCCACAAATATACATGCTTTACACTGCATTACCTGCTGAGGTATACATAACTTTTGATGAAATGACATTTTCTTGAAAACACCATTCTGTGTCATTGTGCTCAATGCAAACAAAGTTAAGAGTTTCCAGATAGAATTTGGGTATAAAATACTTACCCACAATGTGACGTGTTTTTTCTACCCCATATAGCCAGTTAAGATCAGTCCTGTACCCTGGTTATAGCCCCTGTGACCATATACTCTTTATAAGGCCATTACCAGTTGGTTAATAGAGATTCAACTTTTGGATTCCATGTCTTTTGAATGCACTTGGTCTAAGAATTTAAGCCCTTCAAGTCTGGCATCTGAAATGCATTCCCTTGTGTGTATCTGAGTGCTGACAGATCTCCAGAAGAAACATCACATGGTCCAGTTACCCAGGACCTTTAAAGTCAGAGCAGAACCGCTGAGGAAAAGAGAAAGTAATCACACCATTTATCTTTAAACCCAGATTTAGATGCCCTCCATAGTCAATGGAGAAAAGCAGATATTCTCTAAAGACCAATTCTGCTCGACTAAATTAGGCTTCTTTTCTGAATTACCCTCCAGAGAAGTATTTGCTTTCCACTGACAACGGAGGAAGTCCAGGGAAAGCATCTGGCAATGTAAAATCACCACAGTTATGTTGTGTGAATATCCCTCTGTGTCAGGGTTAAAGCCAGAACCATACACAGGGCCAGTGAAAAGTGACACATACATGGATGCTATCCTCTCCCTTTATTGCCCTGTCTCTATTATAAGGTGTCTTTCTTTCCCAAAGCATCTCAAACCATCATACCTCTCCTCATTTCATTTGAGAATCCCTCTCTTCCTCTCTCCTTTCCCCCTCATCCTTTTTGTGATTGATGGGGGAGAATCACTGAAAGTCACTGTCTGACCACTTATCTCACCTTGCTCAAATTTGCTCAGCATGAAACTCTTAAGCACTAGCTCTTTTACTAAAAATAAAGATGCAGCACAATGGTTACACTTCCAGCTGGAAAAAAGACTTCAAGTGTGTTTTTTACTGTCTGAAAAATGCCCACCTTGAACTAAATTTACCAGAAAATCTGTAGTGAATTTTCTCAGTTGTTTTCATTGAAAAATCAGAGGGGGAAAACAAAAGCCCCTGCAAATTTTTCTACTAAAGTGAACCTCTGACAATTTATTTTGTGTGTGGCTTTTTTTGCTTAGCTGGAAAACCTGAAAGTTTGACTTCATAGCCAGCCTGAAACAATTCACACTAATGTGGTTCACAGGTCTAGCAAGTCACCAGTAAAAGACATTAATCAAGTTTCCATTCAAGACTGAGGCAGATATATAATATGGCTTTAAAAAAAATCTGATTTGTAATACAGTCAAATATAGACAAAATATCATAAGCAACCACCTGCATGAATAACAATCAGAGATAAAAAGGCTTATGAATTGATGTGTCAGAACCACAATCTGTTAGATTGTAGTCTCATTACAAAGAGACAACTTTGCAGAGAAGTCAAAACTCTGGTTTAATAGCAGTATTTCATGGAAAAATGAAGTCAAGGATAATTTTGAAATTATTTCACTGGTTCTTATCCTTTGCCATTAGTAGAAAGGGGGGTCGACTGTTCATTTAAGTATATACAGTACTTGAGCATCCCCACATGAAACCTACCATAGGACCTAAGATACTGCTGATCCTTTCACCCAGCAGTCCAAATGGACCCACATCTACTTGTGGTTCTGCAGGGACATACTGCATGGTAAAGTCAGCACAAAGAACGCTAAGCACAGAAGTCTTGCAGAAATCAGCATCCAAAAAATGCTACTTTCCTTTTGAGTTCCTCTGGATATAGGTTATTACACAGCTCATTAAAATCTGTTTCTTATAGAAAGCCACAACTGTAAATTCTGATCAGTAAAATTTAGGTAAAATCTGCATATCATTCTATTTTCCTTGTGAAGTTTTTCGAAGTTGGTTCAGTACCAGATCTGGAAAATTTCTGGTGATGTTCAATAAACTCCTTTAATTTTATCCTTCCTTCCACAAAGTGAAATTTAGAACTAAATTCATTCTACATTTCTGCAGGGTTATAGCAGAGATAAATTTGGCCAATATGTATTCATTGCTCTGCTAAACACATTACAGTAGCTTTCTTGTGATATTGCAGGGAAGAACCAAAAATAACTTGTTTTTCCAGTGTCCTCATCTACTTTTACAACAAATATAGTTGGTGAATGTAAATTAATGGTTATTACAGCATCTGCTCTGCATTTCACTTACTTTTATAGTGAAAGGCTGACTAGACTTTTTAGTTTGATATTGCAACAGTAACACACCTGCTGGAGCCTTCTATATTGCTACTCTAGGGAAAGATGGTTAATTGCATTTTCTGCCTATTAAAAATAGAGGGATTTAGATTTAGTATTGTTTTCCATAAAGTTCTTTAAACATCTTATCAAAGCTTTCCAAAAAAAATAAACAACTCAGTCCTCCTTACTGCCCACGAAGAAAAGCTCTGCCAAAACAAACTTCTTGGAGAATGATTCCAGTCTAATGAGTATATTTTCTATGTAGAATAACAACATTCCAACAACTACAGTTAAAACAATAGCATTAGTTATGGCTTTCTTACATGTACTAAAATGACACTTCAGAGGAGGACTAGAGCAGTGACTAATGCAGTGTGAACTGTAAGGCTTAAATCTAGCTCACCAACTAGAATGGAGTTTTACAGAGGTAAAACTGCAGGCTGTAACTACTGGCAAAATGAGAGGAAAGGTCCATTTCTCTTCATTTCAGCAAGGAATAAAAAAAATTAGAGGCCAAAAAGTTAAACTTACAGTTGTTTTATGAGCAGAATTTTTTTTGCACATACTCACTATAAAAGCAGGTATTAAGAATGCTGTTGAGTTGCTGGTGGGTGACTAGATGGTGGGTTGGCAAGGGAGGACACTATTAGTCAGACCTGACAGGTGATCTAAAAAAAAGGACCCGGAATGTTGCCCTCCACTGCTGGAAGGGTCTGGGGGGAAAAAAAAAAAAAAAGGCAAACCCAAAAAACAGATGAAAGAAAGGCAAAAAGGAAGATAATAGAGTTGGAGACTTAGTCTTTGTTTACCTTGGCAATAGGTCATTTCTGTGGATGACACTGAAAGGTCTGGTTAATGTGCCTTTTAGTCACCACCCAAAAGAATAAGAAACAGGTGTTGATGACATGAGGAGTCCTGGAGGGACTACAGCAAATGAAAAGCAGCAGTGATCAGGCACCCACACTTAGAACAGCTGTTTGATGAGGACCATTAAAAAAAAAAAAAAAAAAAAGAAAAGAAAAGAAACAAAAAAAACCCCAATCTGGAGTAGGGGGAAGAATAATAAAAGAAAAAGAGCAAAATAAAGTCAAAATCTGGAAATAAGGAGACAAAACCAAAGCCAGCTTTTATTGGCCAATGTTACAATTATCAGTGGAGCCATTACAAAGCTCACTGTACTAACTGTAACAGCTTTGCACCATTTTCCCAGGTTCCTGGAACTCCCTCCTCTTGCACAGACTGCAGCAAGTGGGTCCCTGTTCCAGCACACCTCCTACCACCCAGTGTGAATTAGGAGCCTCATTTTACTGCCTCCACCTAGACAAGAGGGAGGGTGTTTATGTTCTGCATGTAGGAGACTGTTCTGAAATCCAAATTGAACTGCATAAAATTGACTCCCGTACAGTTTCAGGCAAGTGTTTCCATCTACAAAAGTAATTGCACCCTGTAATCTATCTTAGAGTAACAGACCCACCAAGCATCTTGGGTACTTTGGACTAAATCGAGGGGAATAAAAATAACCAAACACAAGCACATTACAATCTTTTTCAGCATCTGAAGCATACAGTTGCATTCCAGCATATCCTCTGACGGCTGTGTCCTGTAGTGTTTACCTGTATAATGTGTTGTTTGCATTTATTCCTCTTATTGTTAATGCTAGCATGAGACATAATTCATTTTGTCAAAGTGTATGGAATTACATGGCTATAAAGAGAAAGTAAATAAAGGAGATGTAGGATTGAGTAAGAAATTTTGTTTTCACAGTGAAACTAATATAAAACTAGCCTGGCTCCATTCATATTCATATTCATATTCAGGCACAATTCCCTTTTTAAATAAACCCACCCCAGAAGCAAGCCTGTATCTTAAACTGTAAGTATTTCAGGTTGGGACTGTGGTATTTGTACGGTGCCAGAATAATACAACTGATGTTTTCCTACACTTCCATGGTAGGGATGAATCCTATGAGTAAAAATAGCTAAATAGAAAGAAGAACAAACTGCATATGGATGAGAGGGAAAGAAGAAAAAGTAATGAGCATACAAGTCAGGCAACTAACAAGAAGGTTGAGGGCTCTTCAGGGATAGGAATGGTAAATGGCATCTTACTGTTTGTCTATAATATCTTAGTGTAATACGAAGGCCAGTGCAAGATCTCTTAAGGGACCTGAGGGTGTTACAATAATGCAAATAAGAACAGATGCTAGTTCGAGGCTCTAACCATTAATGATGATTCTTTTTTTGGTAAATAAGCCTCTAACAATAGGTGTTATATTAAAATAGCTGTCCCACAAAATTACAAAAAAAAAAAAACAAGCTTTATCAGCAGAAGTAAAGACATTTTCAGATTCTTATAGTAGAATTGAATTATAAAACACAGGGTAAAGAAATATGAAAGAAAAAAAATCCAGGTTGATTCTTCTTGAAAGGCAGCCTACTGCATTATAAAATATTTGAGCCATGACCAAAATAAGACACAACAAATGTTTAGCAACAAGGCATTTTGGATAATACAACAGTTAGTTACCACCAGGAACTATTTTGCAAAGGCTTCTTCTTCACCAGTCCTGAATAGAAAACTTGTTTTATCAATGCAGCAATGCTGAATGCTTTGGGCTCATTCACAGGGCCACCAGGATGTTCCTGAGGTCACTGTCCAAGGCAAAACTGGCAATTTCAGAGAAACAGCCTCCAAGGACAATGAGTGTTTGCTTGTTGAGGTGATGAGGAGGAATTAAAACATCTGCTCAAATGCTGTAGTTCAAAGAAAGCTGATCTACTGAGGAATAATTGTGAGAATTGCAGTTGGAAGATGATATGCAGTGCTATGAAAGAGGCTAAGATACAGGGGCTGGAAATGAATGCAGTGTTCTGGCTCTCCCGGGGACTACCAGCTACTGCTTTGTTTTGTTTCCATTCAGACATCTGTTTAATGGGTATAATTTTTCTTACATACTTCACAGTAATGTTTAATTACTTGCTTAAAAAGTGACCACGGATTGTAAGGTACATTGTGCTAGAAAAGCACATTCTGTAACTGAAAACTTAGTCTATGGCTCTCCTGAGTTATCTTCTATCCAGGACTTGCATTTCATTTACAAAAAGCTATATTGTTATGAGCAGTACCTGGAAGATGGAAAACATTTGGGTGTTTCAAGAAAATGAAGATTTCTGCTCTGTTAAGCTACATGGGAGTTGTAGCTTACCAGGCATATTCCATCCATGAAGCACTGTGCTGAATCACCAAGTAGGCGATTCCAGTTCAGACTGGAAGTTTGTTTCAAAGGGAAGGCAGCCCTTGGGAAGCATCCACTTAAATTTCCAGACAAAATGTTTGGAGTGGTAGAAGGTTGCTTATATTCCTTCAAAGTAAAAAAGCAGGATTTTACACACGGGCCATACATATAAACAAATCAGTTTTTGCTGTGTGCATGCTACATGTCAAATATATATATGTGTAAATATAAATATAAATATAAATATAAATATAAATATAAATATAAACAGTTGTTACAAAAAAAACCCAGTTCAGACAATTACATTAGATGTAGCAATTATTAATACATCATGTAAGGAATAACTATGTCAGCACATTTCTGCTGGTGAACTTCAGACTGGCAGACTTGTACCTTAGAGTGGCATCTTTGAATTAGCTACCTCTGCAAGCTCCAGCAGAAGTCATCCTTCTAGAGACATAATCCTTAGGAAGTAAGAGATTACTTACCAGTTACATAAGAGAAGTCTAATAAGTCCAACTGGGGAGGCAATTAAAACCTTTTTTCTTTTCTGGTACTCCAGGAGCACAGCAATAATTGAAATTTTGCTAAAGTCAAGTTCTACTTAGTGTTCAGAAGTAGCTGAGCTGTGGTAGCCCTTTCTCCATCTACCTTGACTGCGGCAGTGAAGTAGTCTGAGGAGAGATGATTTCTGTATGCAGCATTGGCTAAGTTTATGCCCACTGACTTAGCTGATGGATGGCAACTTCCTTGGCCATTACAAATGAGCTGAGTTACAATGTTCCTGAGCCCAGATTTTTACAATAGTGTGGTGTAACATACGGTAAACAATCAGGAATGGATTTGCCCTGGTTTTAGCTTCATTCAGATTCTGTTTTCCCACTGCCCCTTCTGGGACATGCAGCTGAGGAGCTTATTTTTCCTAAATCCCACTTACTGACAGTATCAAGACTTTAGTCTTAAACTTTATATGCCCCAAAAGTGATGTGATGTTCAGACTTCTCAAGCACTCAGGAATCCTACTGATTTTAAACAAACTGAGGGGGGAAAAAAAATCGAATAAAAGTCAGTCTACTTGTTTAGTGCTTGGTTAATGTTTTAAATATCTAAGCGCAGACAACCAGATTGGGCTGTTTGGCCTAAATAGCCTAAGACACACTAAGATGAGCAGTTAAACTGCCAAGGAGGCAGCTAAACTGCAGCAAACACTAGAAAAAAAAGCCCCAACCATATGCTCGGGGTGCTTCGCTGGGGAAAGAGAGAGGCTCTGTTTTGCAGGCTGGGGCTGTGATCAAACATAGTACACCTGAAGTGTTTCACCATACCAAAGCTTAATCAAGAGATCCCAATACAGCCTGAGCCCATTAACTCCAGACAAGCATGAAGTGTGAAGCTACTGCTGCAAAAAGAGGTGATTGCTGTTTTGAAATGCATAAACAGTAGCATTACCCAGTGAGGAATCAAGGGAGCAATTGCAGCACTATTTTACATCAACTCTGTGAGGCCAGGCCTGCATTTGTACACACCACTCTAGTGCTGCCATTACCTTCGTTTCTGTTATGCCAAGATTTATTTCGTAAGTCAAGTTGGTGCTGGTGGAAAAGCACTGGCTTCGACCCAAAATATGAAATAAATCAGAAAGAAACCAATGAGGGCAACTAAAGCGATAAAAGACTGAAGAAATATGTTCAGTGCAGACTGCTAGGAGAACCAAGTGTGCTCTGTGTAGAGACAACAATTTGATAGCATGCATGTACCTGGAAAAGATTAACTGTGAGTGCAGTTTATTCCCAGTCATGAACATGGACATGAGAAAAGAAAAATTTAAACTAGTTTCTGAATATCAGAAAGAGTAAACCCCTGTTTTCTATGGATTAATGGGTAACCTTTTATGTGGATCGCACTTACCACATTTCTCCTCCCCAACCTCCTCCCACCATAAAGTTTGTATTGACTTCATAGTCTAAGGGGTCTACCCATCCAGAAAAGTGCATCTGAAATTGGCAAGTATTTAAAAAACCCTAGGGGTGAAGTGGAAAATGACAGAAAACCAGCTAAACACAAAATTAACAATAAAAGTATGTGACTAAATACCAAAGATTTTTTTCAGCAATAAACCAGTCCTGTATTAACTAGCTAAATTATGTCAGCAGAGGAAATGGATAATGGATTCTGGCATCTCCTTATGTCATCCTTGTATTATTACAGGAGGAATACCTAAGAATAGAAGTTAAATGGTCCTGTCAACTCTGTTTACTTCTAACTCTATATCTCTGACACTTCGCAAGACACTTTTTGAGAGAGGGTAAATTTTAAGGGCTGCAACCTTGAAATTGCAAGACCTGAACTGTTCACAGCATCTAACATTGAAAGGAAAGTGCAAAACATAAAGGCATACGGACTGAATTTTGAAAATATATTGGTGACATAAGCACAGGGTCTTAATGTGGCCATGTATCAAAAGCCACCAAGCAAGACTTAAGAAAGTCAAAGGACAGCAGTTCTTTTTCTTTTTGACAAAACAGTTTTGTAGCACCAGCCACTTTATAGAAGTACATTGAAGGAATACATCTGTTGTCAGTGACATTTTCCATGGGAAATAGTAATAAATAGCTTCAACTTCAAGAGGGAAGCCAAATTTTTGGGCAGTTTAACTTTATTAGATGAGGTCCAGCGTGACAGGTCCACCCCTTTTCAAAATCAAGGAAGTTATCTATGCCTTAGTTTAAGCAATATCTTAACATGCAGTGGCTTTATAACAAAACTGAAATATACACCAGTTTCCATGTAGAGAAACCATTGCCTTCAGGAAGTTACTCCCAAAATCTGTGTATTTATTGCTTGACCATACATACAGACAACACCAAGCTGATTTGCAGGAGGACAGGAAGGATCTGGACAGGATGGATCAGTGGGCTGAAGTCAATGGTATGAGGTTCAATAAGGTGAATTGACAGGTCCTGCATTTGGATCACAACAACCCCAGGCAGCACTACAGGCTGGGGGAAGAGTGGTTGGGATGCTGCCCAGCGGGAAGGAACCTGGAGCTGCTGGTTGACAGTGACTCAAAATGAGCCAGTGTGCGCCCAGGTGGCCAAGAAGGCCAGTGGCATCCTGGCCTGTATCAGCAATAGTGTGGCCAGGAGGACCAGAGAAGTGATTGTTCCCCTGTACTTGACACTGGTGAGGCCACACCTTAAGTGCCTCAAGTTCTGGGCTTCTCACTACAGGAAGGTGTGGAGTGCTGGAGTGCATCCAGAAAAGGGCAACAGAGCAGGTGAAGGGTCTGGAACATAAGTCCTCAGATGAGTGGCGGAGGGAGCTGGAGTTTAGCCTGGACAGAAGGAGGCTCACACAGGGGAGATCTTATCTCTCTCTACAGCTTCCTTGAAAGGAGGTTGTAGTGAGCTGAGGCTTGGTCTCTTCTCCCAGGCAACCAGCGACAGAACAAGGGGAAATGCACCAAGGGAGGTTCAGGTTGGATATTTTGAAAAATTTCTTCAGGGAAAGAGTGGTTAAGCCTTGGAAGTGGTGGAGTCACCATGCCTGGAAGTGTTCAAAAAATGATTAGATGTGGCACTTGGTAATATGGCTTAGTGGGCATAGTGGTATTTGTTCAAAGGTTGGATTCAATGATCTTGAAAGCCTTTGTCAAGCTTAATTATTCTATGATTCTATTTTATCTATTTTCTGATGGGTTATGGCTCATACCAGTTTCCCAGGGTGTTATCATCCCTGTCTCGGTCCATGTTAGCCAGACTACAAGTCAGACTGGGGAATCTTCTAATTTTCTTGTTCTTTGTGCTCTGTATGTTTCTTTAGTATAGAAGAGTTAATGAGTTTCCACTTTGTACCAGGCTCCATAAGTAGAGAACAAAAAAGAAGTCAAGTCACATAAACATTAAGTAAGCCAAATATTGTGTAGAGCACTATCCAAATGTATTCTGGGTTAAAACAGCTGTAGGAGTGTTTCAGGAGGACTTTTATTTTCCAATTACTTTTCATCCCTCATGAGTTTATTTTGAGTATCTCCTTTCTCTTGTAAAAAGAAATGGAAGAAGGCACTCACCTGCAACTTCACAGGCAGTCATTCATAAGGTAGACCCTGAATGAAAGCAATGCTGATGAACTGCAAGCTGGCCAGCTCTTTGAATGCAGACAGATGAACAGCAGGTGTTGTTATCTGCCAAATAGATGTCAAATTTGACCCACTTTATCCAATTTCTTTTTTTTTTGGTCAGTTTCTGGCATGTTGTCTGGTTTTGAGAGCATGTGTTCCATCAGATTAAAATGGTGGGGGTGCTGGATCTAAGCAAAGTTTTAGAGAGCTGGTGGTCACATGCTCTGTTCATTGGCACATGCTGATCTAACAGCACTGTGTTTACTATAAATGCGGTCCTTCAAATCATCCTTTGTTATGTTTCTTGGATCAAGTCTTTTAAATTCTACTGCTAGTCTCCCTGGTGCAAAACCAGTCCTTCACAAATGTGATGATGTATTTAAAAAGTTTGGAAGTACAGTCTGGCTCCTTTCCTGCCTAGATTTTGCAGGCTCAAAGGAGTTAAACCTGACATTCCAGATACCTGTTATATATATCTGTTTGTATGTGTGTATATATTACTTTAGTTTACAGGAAAAATATAACAATGCTTCTTTTTTTTTTTTTGTTGGGATGAAGGACGGTTAAGGGACAAGGAGGATGGATTATTATTTTTTTTAATAAACACAAGCATATTCTGAAAGAAATTTTAGTAACTGATCATTGTTTTCAAACATTGTGAACATTTGCCAGACCCAACATGGCACCATAACAAAAATGCTGTAGTAGTTTCTTTGTGATCAAGCTCAGGGATTTGCCAACCTTTACAAGGCAGAACTACTATCCTAAAACATTTATTTTGGGCTCCTATGCACTTCTTTTATCACACTTTTAATGAAAAGTGCAACAAAGCAAATGCAAATGATAGACTAGTTTTTAATAACCACTGGCTTTATTGCTTGTGATAAAAGAATTTCACTTGGTTGCATTCACCTCACATTAGGGAATAAGGAGGAAGGGAAAAAGCAGAGCTTGATATCTAGCATAAATGATCAACAAAACTTTTTTTTTGAATACAAAATATACAAAACATTAAACTTAACTGGATGTTAAAGAACAATTAGGGATTGTTTGATAAACTGAGAGGAATTTTAAAGTGAAAGCCCCTGGGAAAGAAATTGTAAAATCATAACAAGGCCTTGATTTAGCCAAGTGAAGTTGCGGCCTTGTTTTATCTGGCCAACAGACTGCTTTCTTAAAATCAGAGAAAGTCTTGGGAGACTGTAGGAATATCAGAAGGAAAAACATATGGCCAAGAGTGAATTGATAAAACCAAAAACCTGCTGGTTTTATCCAAAGGAACAATAAATAATTCAAATCTAGGACCCTGCAAGGGCAACTTTATTTTTTCAAATCAGTCTTCAGTTATTGTCTTCTTTTGACAGTAGTAGTATTGCAGTAACTGTGATATGCTAATGTACAATGAAGTCAAGGCTGGAAGGAAAAGGTTAGAGATTTTGACAAATAATGGGAAGACAAACTCTCAGACACAAATCTTCTTTCTCCAACTCTGAAACAGAAGCAGCAAACTTCAAAGTCAAATTCAAACTAAAAACAGCTCCTCTGAATTTTACTCAGATTATGTCTTTCAGATTAGGACACTGCCTACAGAGCAGAGAGATACAGGCATAAGATTGTCTCTGTAGGACAGAAACAGGAGGTTATTTTTTGTTGAACACAGATGAGCCCTCAGAAATAGGGAAAGTTATAAAATGCCATAAAACTAATATCACTAATGAATAGATGTTTTTAATGCCTAATAGTGTAAGGAGTTTTTGATTTGTATGTGTCATTGAGAGATACTTTGCATGATGTGTTTTTGAACATTTATTGTAGCGCATGATAAAAAGATGTGCAATAAAAGAGATATATTCTGAATCTGATGACAGTTCATTTCTGCAGAAAAAAGCCGCTTATCTCCATCTCTGTAATATTGTCTCCACACTTTATAGAGTGAAGAAAGGACATAGTCCTGGTAGCAGGACAATTATGTTACCAGTAAAACTATGGAGATTACAGATAGAATACAGGCATGTATTACCAAACTGAAGAAGTCACTCCAGCTATAATTGTTGAGGCAGCTACTTTTCCCACATTGCCAAGCAGCTAAAGAACAAGGAGCCAAGAAGAGCGCTTGGCAATCAGTTTCAGACCCTACATCTAAATTAGTATCCAGTGCTGCCTCTTTTTGTGCCTGTAAGAAGTTAATTTCACCCAATCCAAATATATTCAAGGGAGATTCTTATGGGTTTTATTATAAATATTCCAAATAAATAGGGATTAGAGTTTGCTAACCCAGATTTTAAAGAACTTTACAGGAAGACATTAGGCATATTCAGGTAATTATTCTATCCCCTCCATCCTCCTGAAATATCTGTCTGTGACCATTAATTAAAATAAGAGAAGAAGAGTTAGTTAAATTTATTAAGTGGATAATACTCTTTCTGGTAATGAGAAATGCAAACTATATTGAATTAACGGTCACCTGAGGACAATATACTTAAGACAGATGTCATGGAAGCATAGCAAAAAAAATTAAACATGAACTCAAGGCATTTCATTTAGTGTCCAAGGAAAGATGATTGAGCACCTTCAAAGCTGCCACCGAAAGCTATAGATTTATCTGAGAGATTTGGAACTTTTTGATCAAATGAAGATTCAAAGCCTTCCCAACTCTGCTGTATTTATGGAATTACTACACGAAAGGATTTACTGTTTTGGAGGCGGAGATCAATAACAGTTTGTGAAAGCCCAAGTTAGAAACATCTTGAACTAAGACAAGCGTTCAATATAGAGTTCATCGTTATAGACTTTAAATTGTCCAGTATAAAAAGAGGGACTGATGTTTGACCTTCACCAGTTCCTCTGTGAGGAGGCAAAAAAAGGTATACTTACAGGAAAAAAAGGATGAAAAAAGGCCCTTAAATTGAAGTGGGAGATTAGGCACACCAGTTAAAGGTGATTGATGGGCATTTCCAAGCAGGCCTTGGAAAGGCAACACAAGGCCTGATGCTCATTTATAAATAATTTGTTACTGTGCTACTGCATTAGCCTTTCTCCAGACTCCAGGATTATTTGTCAGACAGCAAAAATATGTTGCAAGTTTTTGGTATTAGCTAAACTACTCATCTATCTATAGGTGCAAATTTTGAATGAAATTAAGGATTTAGGCCTTCTTTTGGCAAATGAAAAGGTTGCTAAGGGCTGTTGACCTTTGTCTGTTCTTATGGGACAAGATCTTAGCCTCCCTCATGAGTGTTTTATGTAGTAATTTCTGTGAGGCCAAAATTTCATCCACAGTCTTTGGTGAAAGTGATGCAAGCTTAACTGGGTATCACCCCCTGGTACCTCAGTCTTAAGAGTAGTTTTTAATTAGTTAAGAGCCTCTATGTCCAAAAACAAACTAAAAAATTCAAAGAAAACCTCTTGGATATGACAATTCAGCATCAGCTGAATTAGAGTGGATGGGCCAGGAGCTTGTTATAGGTGTGAGATTTAAGGACAGTGATTTACACTCAGTGCCCATCCCTTGGCAAATCATGTTCTTCTGGGAGTGGTTCCTCAGCATTTCCCAAGTCCCATCTCTCTCCATCAAGGAGCAGGTTCATTACTGAGCATAGAGCAATATTCTGGAGCACAGGTCATCAGTGTTTCCTCCTTCATTTTAGATTTATAGGAGGAAAAGAGCAAGTCTCATAAAAGCACAGTGTGTTACTGACACAACCCCAGTGAGGATAGGGGATCCCACTGACAAATAAAAAAAAGGCAAAGTTCACAGTTTTGCAGAGGTAAAAGATCTTGCTTTGGACACTATGTTGGATGTTTCCTTAACACAGACAATAAAGTGACTATGGAAATGAGGTGGACCAGCTTGAGATTACATCAGCAGAGACTATGGCAGCAAGAGCTCAGACTGGTGCCTGTTGTCCAATTCAAGCATGGATATGGACAAAACACTACATATTGGAATTAAAGGAAGAAGGGAAGGAAAAGATGTGTGTTAGCTTTACATGATGCACTTAGATGTGTGAAACCTTCTTCTTTACTATATCTTTCACTTTTCCCCCTCCATGCAATCAAACTCACATCAATTATTTCACTATCTTGTCTAGTTTTAAACTATTAGCTTTTGGAGTTAGGGCTGTAGCCCCTAAAGAGAATAAACTAAAGGAGAGCTTTAAGAACACCTAAATGATTCAGGAATCTCAGGCTTACTGGAATTCAATGAGATTTAAGAGACTCAAAAAGCAATTTAGCACTGTGGGAAAATGTTGTGTACAGTGCTTAATCCACTGAATTCTAATTCCTATAAAAATTCAAAGTGCAGTGTGACAAAATAAAATAGAAAATCAAGACCTAGGTAATGAGTTATCTAAGGCAAAATCGGAACACATTAAAATGGCTGCTTGACCAAAGTTATAATTATTGTGATTTTTCTCATTTCCTCATTTTCTTCACTACAGCACAGAAACAAATTTCTAACATAGTTTAAAACTGTCCTGATGTACAGAATACTTAGTCTCAGAAAGTAAACATTTCCTTTCTTAGATATGTGTTTTAGAGTTGTTTTCATACTTCTTTAGGCTAGTCATAAAGCAGCTACCTGAATAGGAAGTTACCTTCCTCCTTTTACCTACAATAAGCTTGCTTCTAAAATCACCATTAAATCATGGGCGTTGTTGGAAAACTGTCACAAAATGGAAGAAGATTAAAACCACAGTCATGAGAGTACAAACTTCCCTGAATTTTGGGTGGTTTGTTGTTGAGATGCCACTCTACCACTGAGAAGATCATTGCTTTCTTCAGGGTGATGTGAGAGCAGGCCTGGAGAGAACAGAGAAAGCAGGGGAAGGAGAGCAGTGGAAGGTATGAGCAGACAAAGATAAAGTAAAAAAAAAAAAAAAAAAACCAGTGCTAAATTCTGGCACAAAAGTGTTCTAATAACACCAAAGTATTTTGCTTCCTTTTATTAAGACTTCCCCCCCCCCTTCTTCTTCTTTAAAATAACACAGATGAGATATTTCCGAGCAGTCAGAAGTGCAAAGGTTAATGAAGTATCTCATTAATCTTTCATATTGTAGCATGCCCTTGTGACCCTTGGAGCCGTAGTATAACAGCAGTATTCGGGTTATGATTCAGAAGAGCCAAAAATAAGATCCAAATCCTGTAAATAAAACTGCAGCATGCCTCAGAACACTAGGTGTAGAGTGCCATGCAATTCATGGCTGGGAGGGTAGCTGGCTTCTGGGAATATGCTGTACCAACTGTTAGGCTATATGGCTCAACACAGAGAAGGCAAGCACTTTATCTCTTCCCTTTCTGCTTTATTTGCCATTGTCTTTGTGATTCAGTAGTGGTGAAACACTTGGTAGACAGTACCACAGGCAGAGAGGGGGAGGACAAGGTGCAGGACAGCCAGGGTGGGCTGCCACACAAGTTTCTGAACCAGCATCACACTGTCTCACTTAAAGTGCATCCTTTGGAACAAAATGAGAGTAACTGCAGACTGCTAAAAAGAGACAGAGGGAGCCAGGTAGCTTTTGGAGTGGGGAAAGCAGTCATTAGCAAGCTGGAGGCAGAGATCACTGAAAAGGCAGCACAGCCTGTCTTCTTCCCTTGTTAAGAAATGCCAGCCTGCAGAGGTTCCTTGGGCATGCAGGGACATTGGCCCCCACACCACCTTGTGACAGCTTGTAACAGGAAGCCTTACAGGCCAGTCAGGTGCTCTGGGGAAAGAGAACTATAGCCACTGGGGTGTGACTTGGTGGTGGTCACTCTTTTGCTGTCTAAGTGATATTCTGTCTGGTTTTCCTTCTTTTTTTTTTTTTTTTTGCTGTTAATCTGTCTCACAACTGGAACAAAACAGTTCATCCAGACCACTTCAGATGTCTGATAGGTGATACAGATCCTGCTACCCTTCTTGAAAGATTAACCCAATCTACAATCTTATCATTCGACCCACAGGCTTACGTATGTTTTCGCTCTGAAGGGTGTAAAATTGGCTTGCTATCTCTGTGTGATAGAGCAGTACAAGCAAATAATAGCGGATCACTCCTGTTTATTTGTATCACACTGTTGGGCAGAGATTATGACATCCATTGTTAGGTGCCATCCAAACATAGCGTGAGAAATAGCACCTCTCCTTGCAATTCATCAAAAATGTGTGATCAGGAAAGGAGGATTTCATAGGAAAAAGCTGAAACATGGAGTAGGGATGTTTACAAATACAGTGCATCTCTGAGGATACTCAAGCCTGGAAGATACTCAGCTTATCAGTTAGGGGGTTAAGTAACCTAAATAGAATGCTGTGTGAATAGCAGCCCTCTTCTTGGTGCTTAATTAGCTTGGGAATATTTCCACAGCATTGCAAGTTATCTGGTAAGCATAGCTAAAGTTGATTTCGAAAGCTCATGAAGGATTTCTGTAGCATACCTGGGACTTGATCCTGAGTCTCATGTCTCTCAGCTTTGCACAGACCACTGGTCATCTCATTTAGCTCTTCCCTCCCTCCCTCCCTGCCTCCCACAACTCATATTTAGAAAGCAGTGAAGAATAACAATTTATGTCTGGCAGACCCTGGACCCTCCCTCAGAGACACCTCTGGTGCGAGAGAGTTCTTGGTCTGTGCCTAGTGAAGACAAAGCAGCCAAGGGTGACTAACAGAATGTAAACTACAACTCTTAATATCATGCAAGCAACTGAGACAACCTAATGTGAATATTAAGACCTGATTCACATATGTTAAAAAACCCCCAACAACATAAAGCAAAGCGTTATTTTAAGCTAAAAGTAAAACTGCATGAATTAATATTTAAAATTCATAGTGCTTCAGATATAAAGGTGACAGTCCTTATTATTAAATGGAACTCCATCTTCAGAAAAGAAAAAAAAAAGACCTCCTGGATATAAAATTACTTGTAATGTTTCATTTATATTGATAGTAAAGCCTTTGGTATGGAGAATGTTGTTTCTTCATTCACAGGTGTAAATAGGATTGCAAGCTTCTATATCAGATCCCCAGTCATGACACCAACAGAACATCCAACAGCAAATTCCCCACCAGTGCAACCACCCAAAAGCAAGCAACTGCACCCCGAAATGCATACAATCTACAAAACCTAAGCCATCCTGATGTTAATTAGAAAACATGGAAATCAGATGTCACTGTTGATCAACTTCCAAGTCCACTCTCATGACCTGGTATTACCTTACTTGCTTGATAAGATAGAGAAGGAAGGAGAGGAAAAGAGAGGAAGATAGGAAGAGAGGAAGATAGGAAGAGGAGGAGGGAGAGGGAGATGTAGAGGGAGGAGGGGGAGGAGGAGGAGGGGGAGGAGGAGGGGAGTTATGCCATGTTACACCGAGCATTCTGCGTGACAAGGTTTGACCCAGGTCTGAGGGCTCCACCCCGGAGAGCAGCTCTGCAGTGCAGGTCCCAGGCCCACCCAGGAGACAGGGACAGAGATGGGCACACCTACAGCAGGGCTCAGGCAGGGACTGAAGGTCCCAGGCTGAGCTGGGACATGTCCCCTGGGCCCTTGGCAGGAGATGGCGAGGGTGGGGGTCCCAGGGGAGGCCAGTCCCAGACACTGAGGCCTGTGAGCACCCCCAGGGTCCTGGCAGGACTAGGCTTCAGTGCTCATGTGCTCTTCTTCAGACACTGGTGGTTGGACACTTTGGAGACCACTTACCCTCCTCAGGAAGCTGTAGGGAGCAGTGAGGTCACCCCTCAGCTTCCTCCTCTCCAAACCAGACAAGCCCAGTGCCCTCAACCACTCATCAGAGGACATTTCTGCCAGCCCCTTCCCAACTTTGGTGTCCTTCTCTGGATGCATTCAAGTACCTTCACATCCTTCTTAAATTGAACTGCACACAGTACTCAAGTCTGCACCAATGCTAAATACAGCAGGATAATCACCTCTTTTGCCCAGCTGGTGATGCTGTGTTTGATGCACCCCAGGATGAGGTTTGCCCTCCTGGCTGCCAGGGCACACTGCTGACTCCTGTCAACCCTCCTGTCAACCAGCACCCCCAGACCCTTTCTGCAGGGCTGCTCTCCAGCCACTCCTCTCCCAGTTTAGCCTCATGTCTGGTGTTACTCCGTCCTAGGTGCAGAATCTGGCATTTCATGCCACTGGTGATTACCCAATGCTCCAATCTATCCAGATACCCCTGCAAAGCCTCCTGTCCCCTCAGACAGCCAACAGCACCTCCCAGTTTGGTTTCACCTGCAGACTTACGAACTGTGCATTCAACTCCTCCATCCAGATCACTGATACAAATATTGAACAGAACTGGCCCTAAAATTAAGTCCTGAGGAACACTACTGATCACTGGTCACCAGCCAGATGTAGCCCCATGCACTGCAACCCTTTGAGCTCTGCCCTTCACCCTTTGCACCATGTACCTGCTCATGTCAGCTGGACAGCTTGTCCAGAAGGATACTGGGAGGGTCACTGTCACCTTTCAATCAAATTGGGTTTTACATGCAGATATGTGCAGGAATTATTGCTTTCTCCCCTCTCTGTTCAGCTTTTTCACATCATAGTCTTGTCTCTGCATTTATTACTTCTCATCTACAGTCCGAAACCAATTGGCTGGGGTACAACTAATTACCACTGAGGATCAAGCACTAACCTCAAGATCCTCTAAATAATAACAGCCGTAGAAAGGTTAATAATGGTAATAATAATAATGTGTGGTTGTGGGGCAAAACATCTTCATCATTTCCTATCATGTTTGCAACATTTACCTGGGGGCACTAGGAGTCCTGGAGACTTCAGTGTAACATATGTTCCTATATGTTCCTGCCACATTTCTGCATGCTCAAAGGCTAGTGAATATATAAAAATGGTCTCTTGCACCAGAGATCAGTTGAAAAATCATTTGGGAGTTCAGAAGACTTTCTAGTGAAAAACCCATGAAGGCAATATTTTTAATTATATCACGTCAGAGCTGCAATAGAGCCATACCATTTGGTGGTAAGAACAGACATAAAACACATCAGCATATGTAGCCCTCAGGGGTACCAGGCAGTAACCCATTTTATCAGGAAAAGCAGAAGGTGATGTCACATTCAGAAAAAAAGTCCTCAATTTATAAGTTATGTAATTTTACACATTCTATAAAGAGAAAAAACAGTATAAAAAGACAGGAGTAAAATAAAAACTGTGTATTCTGCTGTGAATTTAACTTAGATATTTCACAGATGCGTTACAAAACATTCAAGTCATACATTTCTAAGGGATAATAGCTTCTGGATTTGTTAAAAATCTCTTATTACTCCAGGTTTATAAGAAAGTTCTTTCAATTTAATCACTTTTGAGACTAATGGAGCTAATTTGACTTTGTCCTAAAATCTTCTAGGTGGTTTAATTCAATATATTCATCATTCATATGAAGGTCTCTGAAGAAAAGTCTTTGCCAATAAATGGCTTTCAGAGATTTACAGTCTCAGTATTTAGGAAAACTAGACATTACCAACAGTTACCCAAAGCTCTCCCCATGCATACTGTTGTGTAGATGTTTTAAAACTTGCATAGATCTAAAACTGGCTTGAAAAGCTAAATATGCTGGATCAGGTTGCTTTTTATACCAACTTCATAATTTTTCTGGTTTCAAGAAAATGCACACACGTGCTTTTTTTGCATCACGTAATTAATTCACTGTAAGCTGAACAATGCATCTGGGCTGAATAAATTATTTGAGCATGAATCAAGAAACATGTCTTCTGTCCCTTTTATCAGGAAGCCTTTCAAGTAAGCTGTCATCCTATCATGTAATGAATGAACAAATTCCTTGACATTTAACATCATCCTGATCATAGTAGTTGCACAATGGAGGGTTAGATGACACAACAAGGATTTATATGGCTTATCATCTAAATAGCTAGATTAGATGCATCTAAGAGAACAACTTGCTATCCCATTCCGATTTGTCATTACAACTTCATTTTTTATTGTATGACAACCTCTTCACACATACAGCTTTGTGTAAGTACAATGCTCTCATACTCCTTTTCCTTTATGCTGTGTTTTGTTTATTTTTATGTTTATTTGAACCCTCTGCAATTTCAGCCAATTGTAAAATAGCTCTAACTGATCTTGTTCATGTTTACTTGCACACTGCTGATCTTTCCTCTGAGACTCAGGGTTTGTTTGCTTATATGTAGAGCACTTTTACCCTGGCTGGGATCATCCCTTAACTCATGGTCTGACAGATGAACTGTATCTGACACTTTCACAAGCAGGGTTGGTAAAATATCAGCAGAGACCTTGCAAGGACCAGATCAAACCATGACTTGACATGGTATTGTGGTTTAACCTCAGCCAGCAGCCAAGCCCCACACATCTGTTCACTCACTCCCCCACCAGTGGGATTGGGAAGAGAATCGGAAGGCTAAAAGCTAAGAAATTTGTGGATTGAGGTAAAGACAGTTTAACAGGGAAAGTGAGAGCCATGTACAGAAGCAAAGCAAAACAAGGAATTAATTCAGTGCTTCCCATGGGCAGCAGGTGTTCAGCCATTGCCAGGAGAGCAAGGTCCCATCACACATAATAGTTACTTGGAAAGACAAAGGTCATCAGTCCAAATATTCCCCCATCCTCCTTCTTCCCCCCACTTTATATACTAAGCATGATGTCATATCAGTTTGGTCAGTTTGGGTCACCTGTCCCAGCTGTGTCTCCTCCCACTCTCCCATTCACCCCCAATTCCTGGCCAGTGTGGCCGTATAAGGCCTTGGCTCTGTGCAAGCCCTGCTCAGCAATAGCAAAAAGATCTCTAATATTATCAACCCTGTGTTCAGTACAAATCAGAAACACAGCCCCACACCAGCCACTGTGAAGAAAATTAATGCCACCCCAAGCAAAACCAGCACACATGGACCTGACATATTTTTTTCTCAGTAGGACAAGATCCAGAGTGACGTAATTTAATCTATTTCAAGTAACAATTTTTGAGGTGCCAGATGGAAACATAGTAATGAGAGATACTGATCCTAATAATGCTTTTTCAGAAATAATAAAGATCATTGAGGTGACTGACACTGTTCTTTGTGCTTTATGCTAAAACACTCTTAGCTCATTCTGTCCAGCTGCAGACTTTGCAAGGCAGAAGAGCATCGCTTTATCTTAACATTGCTTTTAAAACAGGAACTGGGAACTACATGCTTCTTCAGAATGTAGAAACTGTCAATATAAATTAATTTTATGGTTCTAGCTGAGTTTCTGTGGAGAGGTTCAGTGCTTGCAGATGTAATTTTAGCCTGGGAAATAGGATGCCTGGGAAATAGGACACCTGGGAAATAGGATGCTTTTGTGCATGTGGCTTGTGTGGATTTGTCCACGTGTTCATCATTTTCCCCTCATCCCCATGAGGGACTTTTGCTATTGGTTGATTTCTAGATGATCTGACAGCCAAGCACATCCTCCAGCCCCTGGTACTGCATCCTCACCAGCTCTGGGAAAAATCAAAGGCTGGGTGGAGGAGACAGACCCAGATTAGAACTCCATTGATGAGCAGATTGCATCATGAGCATGATGCTGCCTCTATCAGAGCAGTCTCCATCCTTGTTGGTTTTCAAGAGCCAGCAGGAAGAAGCTCTGAACAAAATGTTCTGATGGCACATTTAACTCTGAGTAGGAACTTGGACTGGAGATCTCCTGGGGTCCCTTAAAACCTGAGTTGTCCTATAACGTTGTCAGCAGTAGTTGAGAACACTGATGATACCTCATACCCGTGTCCCGGTTTGGACAAATTTGGAGGAAAATATCCTCTGATAGAAAGCAGGTCACAATCACCCCTCCCCCCACCAGGTTCGGGAAAAAAACCTTTTTCCTTGAAGGAAAATGAAAGACATAAAACCTATTTATTAACAAACACACAGGAAAAGGATAATAATGCTAAATAGAAAAACCTCTCGCTGTGGAGAGAAAACCTGGGAAGAATTTAGAGTCCTTCTGTAGGTGTGGTCTCTCTCCTCCCCAGAGCTGGCTTGGTGTGGGCCCACCTCTGGGCCT
The DNA here is from genome assembly GCA_026261815.1 of Monarcha castaneiventris obscurior. Classification (NCBI taxonomy): domain Eukaryota; kingdom Metazoa; phylum Chordata; class Aves; order Passeriformes; family Monarchidae; genus Monarcha; species Monarcha castaneiventris. The sequence goes on along the minus strand of JAMPIT010000230.1, from coordinate 48,886,793 downwards.
TGGTGGAAAATTCTCCTGGTGTGCTCTGATGTTGTTGTTGAAACAGTCCAGAAGAGAAAGAAGGGAAAAAAAACTAAAGTCCCAAGAAAACAAAGTTCAACTCTCTGTCTCTCTGTCTCTCTGTCTCTCTCTGGAGAAAAAGGAGCCGAAAAAAGCTGGCCGAGAAGCACCAAGGGTGTTTCCCTGCCCCCTTGCTGCTGCAGCAGGAGCAGAGGAGTGTATCTGTGTCTTGAACAATTGCTTTGCAAAGTTTGCTGGGTTTTTTTTCCTCTTTCCCCTCTCAGGCTCCGTTTAACGGCACAGAAAAGGCACAAAATTAATTTCTGGGCAATAGAGCAGTGATAGGGGATACACATCATAAAGTCACCCCAATACAACCAGCTATAATGCAAATCTAACATTATTATGTAGTGGTGAAGGTATACAAATGGAGGATGCAAATCCAGAGGAATCCAGACTTCATTAGTGTTGATGTCCTTCCCAAACTGCTTTTATCTTATATTTCCATGGGCAAAGTTGCCTTAATCTTTTTCAGGATTTTAAAAACTGGGGTGCATCAACAGTAAAGCTTGCAAATTATGAAGAAAATGAGCTAATTTCCCATTTCTACTTTTATGTAGAGAGTGACATAAACCCAGCAATAACCTGGCATTTTATTTGATAAAATTTTTTCTTAAATATTTCAAAGAAACCTGACTTGCAATGGTACACAATCTGAAATTAGTTCCCTGACAGTCCCTCATGGTATCAGTTTCACTTGGGAAAAACTAATTAAATGTGAGTTCTCTTTGATGCAGGAAATAAATGTGTTATAATTGCTCACCCTACAGGCAGCCCCCATGCTTAATTATACACACCACATGCATGGCACGACCAGAATCCATCAGTCCTTCCATGGGTGAGCAGTAGCAAGCAGGCCTGCCACCAAACTGAGACCAAAAGGGAAGTGCTGATGAAGAACTCTTGGGTCCATATTCCTTTTTTAATGATGTTTAGGCACTGATTATTCCCCAAAATATGTAGGAGGAGCAAAGTTAAGAATATGGTCACCAGAGGCAGTTTCTGTACTCGGTATATGTTGCAGTTGCCGGACGGAGAGCAAGAAAGACTCAGAGACAGGAATGCAGTCAAGAAAGTGGATGGAATTATTTAATTAACAAGGGATGGGTTTTTATGTGTTTAGTTCTCTTAGTGTCTACCTAAATGGCAAGAGATTGTTGGACCTCTTGCTAACTACCTACCAGAGGGATTGGTCAATTCTCACATCATTCATTTTCCTAGTTGAAATCATAACAATTCTAATGATATTTGCAGGTGCAAGATAGCAAACTCAGTTTACAGAAACCTTATCATGTTTTGCATAGTTCAGCATGAGAAAGACAGAGCTCTCATGAACTACTGCAGAGAGCTGAAGAAATTCTCTGCTGGGGCTTTTTCAGCATCCATAGGTGTAGATAGGCTCTGCAGCACTTTCTCACTGAGTAGAGAAAGGAACTTGGCCAACATTGTAAAACCCTAACAGAAAACTTGACCTGGGTTCCTTAGATAGACCACAGTTTTGAGGCAAAGTCAGTAGGACTGCTTTCCTCTATGTTTCCTCTATGTTTCCTCATGTTTCATTGAAACATGCCACACAGCAAACACCATGCAATTCATCTGCTTTAGAAGGACAGACTCAACTCCACTGGATGGCTTCCTCCTTGGGATATTGTGTAATAAGCTGATTTTTGTTTACTGTGATTCAGCTTTAAACAAATCCTGAAATTGCCTCTTGTCATAAAATATATGCATCTGCCATTGAATGTAACTGATCTATGAGACCAATTTGAAAATTTCAGAGTCACTTCAGGTGCAAACATAAATAGCAGATAATGATTTCTTTCTCATTTTTCCTTATTTGTAAATCCTTGATATGGCCTTTGCTAATGCTGCATCTATCCTTTTTACTACCCACTTGATGTGTGAGTAAACACAGCATTGACTTAAGCAATAAATTCCTCCTAATCCCCTATTAAGAAACCAAGTAGGCCAATAAAAAATGGATCCAACTACTTCTTCAGTCACAGACAGTTTTTAACTATTTTCACACCATAGTAGTCAGATTTAGACAATGTCCGTTTCCAGTGAGTCTGCTAGAGCCCTGCTTAGTGGATTATACCTTTTTTCAATCCAGAAAGCTGGCACAGGGTTTTTTGGGCTGTAACATGCAAATACCCAAACAAATCCCTTTAACAAAAGGGCAGAGACAACAGCTGAAAGGTCAGTGCCTCAGGTCATTAACACAGACAAGGAGAAATCCTTGTCTGTGATTCAAGAGACTCAAGGATTTGGTTCTGTTAATAACCACCCCAGAGTTACTAGACAGTACTAAGAATTGATGTCAGTAGATTTAGAATCGTGTGTTTTGTGCAGACAATGGATAAGAAAAAAAATGCCTCTTCCATTTAAAGGCGCAGAGAAGAGCGAGGGGGAAGAGTCCAGTTCTTTCCCCTTCAGGTGAGAGTCAGGTGGGGAGAAGCAAGTCCAGAAATGGTAGAAGGTGCAATATTATACAATTATTTTCAAGGCACAACAAATTCCAAACAGCAAGGCTCAGGGTTGTATTTTGCTCATCATCTTCATTGTTTCACTTGTTACCTGGCCTGTTACTTCAGCCTACCTGCTTATCTCCTCTCTCCTCCCCCATGCACCGCTGGCATGCACTGGCTTGCCACTTGCACTTCCTTTTGACCTCTTCCTCCATCTGGCCATGCCAGTCAAGCCCCAATGCCTGTGACACCCCATCGCATTCACTGCCTCTGGCATTGCTGCCATCTCATTTTCTGCCATCTCTTACTTTAAATTTTTGCCATCTCTTGTTTCAATTCTGCCTACCCTTGCTGCACTCACCCCCACACCTCCACCACTGTCTTCTCTCTTTCTGTCCTGTATTCCTGTTCATCATTTCCTCATTGTCTCTTGCAGCCATATCACCTTACTTGCTGCTTACCTTACTGCCTCATCAGTCCCTGCCTTGCGCTATTTCTCCTAATGTGGCCTTACCTAATTCCCTTCAGTGCCTCTCCCCTCAACACCACACCATCTAATTTTATTGCTTCATGTGCTGTTTTCCTGTCTCATTGTCACCTTCCCTCATGGTCCCATTGCTTTGTCCTGCTCTTTGCCACCCACCTTGAACACCTCTCTGCTTGCCTCTGCTTTCCCTTCTCCTAACTGCTCTCTTTTCCACCACATGTCTTGCTACTGTTATTCACTGCTTGTTCTGGCCAGCCCCATTTCCTACCTGTTTCCCCTCCTCCTCCTCCTCCTCCTCCTCCTCCTCCTCCTCCTCCTCCTCCTCCTCCTCTTCTCCCAGAAGCCGTGTTTGCTCTCTACCCACACTATTTTTGTTTACTGTTCCACTTGCTGCTTGCTCTTCTCCCCAGATGACCAGGACCTTTCTCAGGTCAGCTTGCCAAGCCATTACTTAGTGCTCTGTTTGCCATCTTGCCTGCTCCTGCTGCTTCATTTTATCTCCACCTGTCTGGAGCTGCCCTGTTTGCACACAGGCTTCACAACTTCTGTCTCCCATCCACTGACCATGCTTGCTCACTCACTGTATGTCAGCATTCACCTTCATCACCAAACTTCCCCTCCACTTACTGCTTCCTCCTGCCACTCTGTGACCCCTGCACTTCCCACCTCTCTTTACTGACTCATTCCCATGTCACTAGCACGTATGGCTGCCCATGGCCAACTTTACACAGAATAAGCCCCTTCTTTTGCTGCTTGCCTTCACCATCTCCCTTAGCTACAGGCTCTCAGTGCCTATTTTGCCAGCTTGTTCTTGCCACTGCTTGATTCCTGTGCTTGTAAACATGTCCTTCCTATGGCTTTTCAAAGCCACGTTTCTGGATTGCACTCTCAAACTTTTCTTGCTGTGCACCACCATTTCCCTACTCTGCTCCTTCCTGGACTCATCACATCATTTCAATACCTGACTTGCTGACCGTGCTCAGTTTTCATGTTGGACCACGTTTGCTTTATGTTCAGGAGTGTGTTTGCTCTCTCCTGCTGTTGCCAGCCCCCTGCCACTGCTTTGCACCTCATTCACACCCTGTGCTCAGTGTGTCCTCTCAAGCCTTGATCTGCTGCGTTTGTTCATCCTCAGCTTGTAGCCCCAAATGCTTCCTGCTTTCTCCACATGGCCCAGAAGGTGCATCTGCTGTCCATTTACTCTTCTTCCTTGTTCCTTCTCACCTTTTGCCCTGCTTGCCCCTCTGCTCTTGCCAGCCTGTCAGACATGTACCTCTCCCATTGCTACACAGCCTGCAGCTTTGCTCTTGTCATATCGCCAGCACTTTCTGCCTGTGATTGCTACTTCATTTCCTGGCAAGCCTCATTCTCTTTACGGACTGCTCTCAAAACCCCACTTGCCTGTAAGCTTGCAGCTGCAATGCAGCTGGCCTTCTACCACTTCCCATAGCTGCTTCTCCTCCCAACTCCTTAGCTGCCTGCCGTCAGTGCCTTTCCAGGCAGCAGTATTCAACTCCATGGTGGGTTGACCCCAGCCAGCAGCAAACTCCCACACAACTTCTTGTTTATTCCCATCCCAGTGGGATAGAGGAGAGTGCAAGAAGCACAAAAGCTAGAAAACTCGAGATAAGGACAGTTTAATGTAGTTAATGAGTGAAGTTAATAAGTGAAGACAGTTTAATAAACAAGGGAAAGAGGTGGGGGGAAAAAAACCAAGAATGCAAAAACAATCACTCACCACCTCCCACATGCTAACCAGTGCCCAGCCAACCTCTAAGCAATAGTTACCTTGGAGGACTCTTTCCTCCTTATTCCCCGTTTTGTTGCTGAACATGATGTGTTGTATGGATATATCTTCATCCAGTTAGGTCAACTATCCTGGCTGTGTCTCCTTCCAATCTCTTTCCCATTGGAGTGTGAGGAGTGGAGGAAGGCTAGCTGGGAAACAGATAAAACTGTGATGCTGTGCAAACACTGCTCAGCAACAGCAAAAACATTGGTGTGTTACCAACACTGGCTTAGTCACAAATCCAAAACCTAGTACCATACAGACTGAGAAATACGGAGAAATGAACTCCATCCCATCAAGACCCAGTACAATCTCCTGCCAAAACAGCTGACCTTAATGATTCTGTGATTCTGTATTACTGCTGCTCTTCCCTTTCCTCGTAGACCAGACATCCTTCCCCTGCTCTTTCCTCACTGTCCTCTTTGCCACCACCACTTCCCTTACCCAATGCTAGCCCTTTCCACACCATTAGCTGCCCTTTACCACCCACCCCTCAACTGCAGTGCTCCACTGCTGTCCTTTTTACCACCAGTGCTTCTCTCATCTCCCCTTTTACTGCATCTTCTGACTAAGGGGTGTCTTGGTTTGAAAAGACAGGTGTCAGACAAGAAAGGCAGGAGCCTCCCCTGAAATGGAAAAATGCAACCCCCTTAAATGCAACCCCCTTCCCTCCAAATTATTATAAATTTGAAAATAAGGGGCTTTCAGGCAAAGATAAGAGGGATAGGAATAACAGTTCTTTACTAATAAATATATATGTATAACAACACAAACAAACAACAGTAACTGTGGCAGTGACAGCAAACAGCAGCACAAACCCAGTGCGGCCTCTCTCGGCCTCAGGCCCTTTCCCCTGGGTGCAGTTCCTGCGGGGCGGCTCCCGCTGAGCAGGGCGGGTGCGATGGTTCCCCCGCGGCTGCAGGGGGCGCTCCGCAGCGAGCTCGGGCAGCACCGGGAATGGCGGACTGGGGTCCCGGGAGGGATGTATGAGAAAAACCTCACAAACCCCTGGGCAGCTGTTCCTGGTGTCCGGCCGGATCCTCAGGAACAGCAGGCTGGAACAGCAGGGGCGAGCGCAGATCCCGGGTGGCAGTGAGATGTATCAAACTGCGGAGCTGTGGCAGAGAAACCCGGCAGGTCTCTCAGTCGGCAGGGCACACGAGTTACAGAGTAGCGAAAGCTCCGAGTGGCGGGGGAGCCGGACGGCAACAGCTCCGTTCCCAGACGGGACAGGGAGCAGAGCAGGCTTAGAAATCCCGGGGTTTGCCCGCAGAAAGCAAACAGCCGAAGAAGCAGAAGCTTCCAGTGCTGACCGAGATGTCCACACCGAAGGCAGGCAGCTCCCAGACTGAACACTGAGCACCCAGGCAGCCCCCCGGGTGTCCCAACCCCCAGGTGATAAAAGGGTGGCTCGTTGGACCCCACCCCTGTGGCCAGATCTTTTGTTTCTTTTAAGTACCCAGTAGTTGGTCCCCTGGCAACTAGTATGGGGAAAATTCTTTAAGAGAAAAACAGGCTAACTCCTAAACCCCAACAGGGTAAGGAATCTTTTCCATACGCATTTATGTCCAGGCTTTGATTCTTCCTTTGCTCTATCCTTCACCACCTTGTTTCCCACCTTTTCTTACTGCTTTCCTTTTTGATACCAGGCTGTGTTTGTCTCCATCACTCCTTTTTTGCCCTTTCCCTCTTCTTTGTATTGATCTGTTTCTCACCTGGCTTCACCTGTTCATAAACTTGGCCTGTTACAAGGTTATTCAGCCCATTAGCCTTGCTGCCAGGGTTTCTGGCACTTCACCTTCTCACCCCACTTGCCAGTCCCTCCTCAAAATACTCACCACCTCCTGCACTTCCTTCCTCCTCACCATCACTGCTGCCCTGTTCCCCACCACTACATTTATTTTGTACCTCCAAAGGAAAATTGCAGCCAGACCACAACCTGGCTGCACAGGCCTGTGGTCTGGCTGTAGCTGTGTCTCCATCCCCTCCCTCACTGCCTGAGGCCATCGCAACCTGGTACCGCTGCCTTCTCAGCCCCTGGTCACTGCTAGTTCTGCCCATGGCATGATCCCTACCCAGCCATCCATCATAGCACTTCATGCATAATATGCAATTTCCAGAAGAACCCATATGATTTATTTTCTCAAGTTCTTTAATTTAGAAAACAGGATCTTTGGCTCTTAACAGCTTAGGTTTTATTGCAAGTCGATGAAAACTGAACTACTAAATGCCCCATGTCTGAATTTTCAAAGCTATTCAAGCATGCACAAAATAGCTTCAGGGACCCAGCCTAATTTTCAGCCATATGTGGGACGCCTAAGTTGGCTTTTGAAATTTCTCTAGGCTGGTCTTGTAAAAGGCCTCAATACATGTGAAAATTTGGCCACAGTTTCTCTTTGAGGCTGAGGAAAGAAGGGGAGAGTATTCTGGGTTTCTAAAGAGGTTGCATGCTTTTAAAAAATGTACCACTGGCTTTTTCACCCTAAAATAACTAATTATAATACTAAAGAGTTAATTATAGTACAGCACCTTTCAGAGAACCTTTCAGGAGAAACATGTCGTATGAAGGCTAAGTATTAAGAGTGGAGGTGTGAACTTTTTTTAAAGCATTCAGATCATTGCTGTCTCCCACACACATTGCTAAGATGGGCTAAGCTCAAAAGCAATTTTGTACAAAATATATCTAGGGGGTAGATTATAGAGTGTTACATTTAAAACCTACAGTACCTGAATGGATCTTATGTATTATTTATTAATGTTATTTATTAATGTGTCTACAGAAATTAAAAAAAAAAATAGAGGCTGAGATAGAGTGAACTAGAATTGTTTGAATGAGCTACACATCTAAAATGTAATGTTGCAAGGTATTTCTCATGCAAAGGAACAAGCACTTCATATTAAATATAACTACTTGTAGCATTTTACCTACAGAAGGTTAATATCTGTTTTTTCACATGATGTATTCCTCCAAGGGAGAAAAAGAAGGACCAGCCATATTGAAAACACCCAGACTTGGAGCAGTTGAGTAAGCAATACCTTATTTTGAGTAGGAGTAGATGGAGGGAGGTTGGGAAAGGCCGGTGGACTATCAGTGAAACATGTACCACCTTTTTGGTGCCAATCTCAGGACCAGGTAAGGCTTTTCTTGAGAAATCATGCAGGTTCACAACCTGCCCTTCATATTGAAGGAGTCAGAGAAATATTAATGAGACAAAGTCAGCAAAGCTACAAGAATTTCCTGCTGAATAGTATCAAACTATATCTGCTTTATTAACATCCTCTGTGGTGGGTTGACCTTGGCTGGATGACAGGTGCCCTCCAAGCTGCTTTCTCACTCCCCTCCTCAGCAGGACAGGGGCAAAAGAAAATAAAAAAGAAAAAAAAAACCTTGTAGATCAAGATAAAGACAGTTTTATAAAGCAAAAGTAAAGGTCATTTGCAGAAGAAAAGGAAAATGAAATATTTATTCTCTAGTTCCCATCAGCAGGGGTGTCCAGCTACTTCCTGGGAAGTAGAGCTTCAGTACACTTAGTGGTTGCTCCCTGAGACAAACATTTTATTAAAAATGGCCCTTTCCCATTCTCTTAGCTTTTATTGCTGAACAATAAAATGTGGAATATCCCTTTGGTCAGTTTCAGTCAGCTGTCCTGCCTATGTCCTCTCCCAATATTTTGTCCATCTCTGGCTGACTGGTGTGGGGGGGGAGCAGATCATTGGAGAGGCAGTGCTGATGTTGTGTGTACACTGCTCAGCAGCAGCCAAAACACTGGGGAGTTATCATCTTTCCAGCTACCAGTGCAAAGCAAAGCACTGTGACGGCTGCTGTGGGGAAAACGAACTCCAGCTCAGCCAGATCAAATGGATATGTCCTCTCAATGGGACCTCACTACAAAAGAACAGTGATACTAAAAGAGAAAAAGCTCTAGGCTCTTCCCCAGCCATAGAGTACATAACTACAGTGAGGTAATCTTACACAGGTATGAACAGACCCAAATAATTCTCATTTGGCTGTATTTATTAAAATCCATCTGGCCGGCTTAGCTTAGGGTTTCTCCATAGCAAATAGTGTAATTCAAGGATGACTGGCTTGGGACTCTACTTAGTAGGCAGAGCTGGATTGCCCTTTGGATGTTCTGCCATATTCTTCAAAGGGTGGTACTTCTACTTCTCACCTTTATTTGCTACATTCACATAAGGAAGACTTAATAATAGAAGGCAAAAAAATGTGAGAGGGCAAACTCCTCCAGTAATCAGCGATCCAAAAGCAATTGCAGCTCTTCCTCCAGCTAGTTCTACTTAGGGATTGTCATTACCTCTGTCTCTCCTGGCTGCTAAGCTATTACAGAAATATAATGATCTGCAAATGAGGAGGAAAAGTGTGAAAAAGGATAAAAAAATGCAGACAAAAACCTGTATTTAGCAGAATCTTGCTTTGACTGTTAACACACCACTCCTAGTTTTGTCAAATTCCAATGCAGTGGTCTTGTATCTTCATGGTTCCTAAAGCAGCCAAATTAATTAGTTGTCTCTCTCACACTAGATGAAAGAATTGAGCTTACTTTTTTCAACAAATCTAATTTTGCTGGGTTATGCAGCTTATTTTTCATCTTAAATTGATCAGAAATTCTGCATCCAAATAAACCTCCACAGTTTTAACCTAAAATGGAAAATGGAGGTGCTTTCTATACTGACTGTTTCTCCAAATTTAAATATGCAGTAATTAACATAAATAGAAATAATTTACAGAAGCAGCTGTAAATGAGAGGGTACTTTGCAAACACTGTTTGTATTTAGCCTTTATAAACAAGCGATTAATGTGTAGGGCTCCAGAAGTGTGCATGGAACTGAAAATGGATCAACTGTGCCATAAAAATAATAGGTCATTGCCCCAGGTGGCTGATCCTTGGAAAGATTATGAGGGTGCAACAAAAGCAATCAGAATTACTGAGCCACTAAATTATTATGCAGTTTCAAAAACTCAACATACATTAATATAGTTTATGTGGTGTTATAAGGGCTTTCTATACAGTTAGAGTGCACAGGCATGGTCCCCTCAGTAAGAAGCACATAATTCTGAAGACCAAAATGCTCACAGGCCAATTAAAAAGAATACTTTTCAATGTAATATTAGTACCATCTTGAATTTTTCTTTTAAATCTGTATCAGCAGAAACAATTTCAAGAAGTACTACAAATGCTGTATTAAAAATAAGCAAATCTCTGTTTCTCCCTTCTGCTATTAAGTTCTTACTACTTTCACTTAAGATTTTGTTTTTAATGGAATAAAAATAAAAACAACCTGATGCTTATACAGCCATCTGGCATAAAAAATAAACTGTAGTTATAAAGGTCATAGAGACTCTGGGGCTTGACCACATATCATTCAGAAAATTAAATATGTAAAAAATTCGAAGCATCTATGTAATGTGAAATTCTTCCAAGCTGCATACCAAGATCTAAGATTTCATCTGCTACAAAAAGTATAGACTAGTCCTCTACACCACTACTATTCTGCTGGATTTTACTTGGCTATGGCACTCGAGATATTTTTTCTGTTCATATAACAGCACAGACAATACTTGGGCTAAAACCCTGATTAATTTCTCTTACATCTGTAAATGTTAGAAAAACTTCTGTGCACATTTAACTCTCATATATGTAATACCATGTTATTAATGATGATATTTATTAACATAGACAACATGTTATTTCAACCATTTAGACACTGTGTAAAGTAACTTTCAAAGAAAGAAAGTACCCTAACAATAATACAGTAATCCTAAAAAAATCAGTTTCAGACACTGGAGAAACAGATATAAACCCCGACTAAAAACAATTTAGTAAACTACATATTTATTTGATAAGTACAAAATTTTGTCCGTGTGTCTTTACGTGAAATATAATTTTCACTCTTCTCATCTTTAGAATCATCTGCCCTCCAGTGTAAGAACACTTTCAGTTTTTAAAGTTCTTTAATGTCCTTTAGGAAAAGATAAATCCCAAAGTCTCTTTCACTCCTTGCCATGGACTACAAAGTGGGCACTTACTATTGATCAAATGTAGTCATATCAAAGAAATCTAAGCCCTAAAGCCCCATTTAACACGAGTTTTGAGGGCTTTGGTTCCCTCAAACAGAACCAGTCATCCTGGTCTCCTCCTGTGCAAGCTTTGCTTTATGGGGTTGAGAAAAAACCAAATGTCAGTTTATTAAATTCAGTGATGCAGGTGGAATTAAATCTGTTTATATCAGTTGAAAAGGTGTATCTCAGGAGTCTGACCTTTTACAAGAGAAAGTTGATCCTTAAAATACTGCATATCTGTATTAGAAAAAATATGTTAAGAAGCTGTTCGGCTCTTAATAGGTTTTGCATCTGACATTTCAGTATTCTCTATTCTAAATATAGTTTCCTGGAAAGAACATAATATTTCTTATATGAATAATTGTTCCAGTAATTGGAACTACCTATAATTCCATGCTTTCAGGAAATAGCAATGATCTGTGCTAGCCCGTTTCCCATTTCACAATATCTCTGTTATAGCACCTCCTCTGGCTCCTGATTTGTGAACCACAGCCTTCACTATATACAATAGAATCTATCATTGCAAGCAAAAAGAAAAAAAAAAGAAAAAAAAAAGAGTTTGTTTTCTATTAAAAATGTAAGATGAAACAAAATATTGTTTTGCTTGACACTTTCAGGGAAAAATCTTCGTTTTGAACTAGATGAGATTCTTCCTTTTTCCTCACTTATTTTTTTTCCCAGTGAAAAGAAAATGGGAGAGAAGCAAGAATTCACATTTTCACATTTTACAAAAAAAAAAAAAAACCCTTTTGAGGGAGTTTACCCCTCCTTTACCTCCAAGAATAGAAAACTAAATATTTTTACGCAGATGGAAAAACTCCATGTTAAAGCTGTGCTAGTTGTGAAAATGTCAGTCTTGACCAAAATGATGAAATATTTTCAAAAAGTTTGTTTAGTTTATATCAAGCTTGATGAATTCAACTTATAGAATTGCATGTGCTGATAGCTTCTGTTACTTATTTCCTCTTTCAATTTGAAACATAAAAGCATTCCCTTTTCTCCCCTTATAATTCAGTTTGCAGTTTCTGTACATTTGATGTACATTTTGATATGTTGTCATGCTTCTCTCCAATTATCCAGAAATAAGACTGATTCTAAACTAATTGTAATTGTAGAAGTTTATGCCTTTTCCTACTAATCCAATTTCCCCACCATTTCAGATTTTTTGAAGCTAGAATTTTAAATGCAAGACTGGAATTTTTGTAGTATTCTTTTCTTTCTAGAAGGTACAAATCCTTTAGGCTTCCTGATTAAGAAAAGCTATTGGAATGGTAAATTTAGCATTAAGAACAAATACAATACCTTAAGGCTAAGCCTCCAATATTCTACCTGTTTTAGCACAAGGGAAGTTTGATGACATGTAGTTAAGTCAGCTATCCAATACTGCTGTTTAAAGCCTGGGAATCCAATTACAGTCTTTCTTGGGTGTAATTAGTGACACTTTTTTGGTACATTTTAGCCAGGGCTTTAAAAAGTCCTGTAAAGAATCTGTTGTCATCACTCCCGTACAGGAATAAGATGGTCACTTCAAAAAAAGGGACACAGACAAGGCAGAGATGTTTAATGTTTTCTTTGCCTCTGTGTTCAACACTGATGATGGCCTAAGGAGGTGCCAGTGCCCTGAGCTTGCCTATGAGAATGATCAACTCCCAGTCGACCCTGAACTTGTGCAGGATCTGCTGCTCCAGCTGAATCCCTATAAGCCCATCAGGCCTGATGGGATACATCCAAGAATACTCATGGAGCTAGCTGAGGTCAATCCAAAGCCTCCCTCGATTTTTGAACACTTTTGGGTATCTGGAGAGGTCCCAGTTGGCTGGAAGCTGATTAGTGTTGTCCCAGTTTTCACGGAGGGTAATAATGATGAGCTTGGATACTATGGGTCTGTCAGTCTCACTTTAGTGACTGTAAAATTATGGAGAAGATTGTTCTGGAAGGTATTGAAAAACACCTGAAGAACAATGCAGTCATTGGTCACAGCCAGCATGGCTTCATGAGAGGAAAGTCCCGTGTCTCAATTTTTGGAGACAAAATTTTAGGAGGAAGTGCTCCGGAATGAGCGCCTCCTCCAAAGGGAAAAGGGCCTCTCCTTTTCCTCTGCCAATGGGACAAATTGGTATCAACAAGTGAAAGTGGGAAAAAACCGAACTGTTTATTAACACTGAACAAAACAGGGTAGAACAGGAAAAAGCAGAACTCAAAATACAACAAATGCCCAGAGAGGGAACAGACCAACGGGCTCAGACCAGCCGGGGTCACCCCACGGGCTCCCCAGACTGGAGGGAAGGAAGGCAGTGAGGCAAGGGGGAGGGAAAGGAAAAACAACAAAAAAAACCCCAACACAACCTTTTTCCAGCTAGCCGGAACAGAAAAAACCCAAAGAACACCGCAGCACTCCCGATGCACTCCCTCTTGAGCCCCGCCAAGCCCCAGAGCCCCCAAGCCCCGCTGGGCCCAGCCGTTGGGCCCAGCCGTTCAACCGACCCGCACCCGGGTCCCGTGGCTCCGGCCCTGCCCCGCAGGTCCATCTTAGAGACACAGCGTCCTTGGGCATTAAGCAGATGGTTAAGGAATAAAGTGGCCTCATAACATCACCCCAGGATATCCTGCTTGTCAAATTTTTTTTTATGAAGAGGTTACCCAGCTGGCTGATAAGGCGAAGCCAGTTGATGTAATCTTTTTGGATTTCACTAAAGCTTTTGATACCGTCTCTGACAGAATCCTTCAGGAAAAAATGTCCAGCACACAGCTGGAAAAAGACATCATGCAGTGTATGAGCAACTGGCTCACCAGTTGGGCACAAAGGGTTAAAGTGAATGGGGTGACATCAGACTGACAACCTGTTACTAGTGGGGTTCTGCAGGGCTCCATCCTCAGCCCTGTGCTCTTCATCATCTTCATAAATTACTTGGGTCTCAAAGGTACACTACGTAAATTCGCAGATGATACCACACTGGGAGAAGCTGTTGACTCCCTTGAAGGCGGACAGGCCGTGAAGAGAGACCTGGACAAATCAGAGGACTGGGCAAGCACCAACATATGGAGTTTAACAAGGTCAAGTGCCAGATTTTGTACCTGGGATGGGGCAACCCTGGATGTATGGACAGAGTGGGGAACAAGAGGCTGGAGAGAGGCCCCACAGAAAGGGACCTGCGGGTCCTGGTTGATGGAAATGTTGAATGAGTCAGCAGTGTCCTGGCAGCGAGGAGGGCTAAGTGTGTCCTGGGAGGCATCAGGCACAGCATCAGCAGCCAGGCAAGGGAGGGGCTTGTCCCACTCTGCTCTGCACTGGGGCAGCCTCACCTTAAGTGCTGGGGACAGTTTTGGGTGCCACAAGATAAGAAGGATATAAAGCTATTAGAGAGTATCCAAAGGAAGCCAACAAAGATGGTGAAGGGCCTGGAGTGGAAGCCATAAAAAGGAGTTGCTGAGGTCACTTGTCTTGCTCAGCCTGGAGAAGAGAACACTGAGGGGAGACCTCATCTCAGTCTACAACTTCCTTGTGAGTAGAAGAGGAGGGGTAGGCGCTGATCGCTTCTCTCTGATTACCAGTGACAGGACCTGAGGGAATTGCCTGAAGTTGTGTTAGTGGAGGTTTAGTTTGGATACAAGGAAAAGGTTCTTCCCCCAGAGGGTGGTTGGGCACTGGAACAGGCTCCCCAGGGAATTGGTCACAACAGCAAGACTGAAAGAGTTGAAGAAGAATTTGGACAATACTCTTGAGCACATGGTGTGACTCTTGGGGCTGTTCTGTGCAGGGCAAGGAGTTGGGCTCAATGATCCTTGTGAGTTCCAGCTCAAGGTATTCTATAATTCTGTCTTGACTTTGTTCTTCCTTTTCTGTCCTCTATCAGGCAATGGTCAGGAGAACTGGAAAAGATACAAAGTAAGAAAAGCTGTGTGGAATATAGACTCATCTCAGATATTAACAGGCCTTTGCTCAGTTTTCAGCTGACACTGCTAACATCAACTAAATTTTGAAGTGAAGGACATTTAGGATAATCTAGTCCAATCTTCTGTCAAATCACAGACTGTAGACACTGGCCTGGTAATTCCCATACCAAACCCACATCACTTCCTTGCACTAAGTATTCTTGTTGAATATTCCAAGTAGCATCTCTATAGCTACAGAAAATGACCCAGCAAGAAGAACAGGAAGTTAAACAATATTTGTTTTGCCATTTTTCTCTCTCTTATCATCATTGTATCTCATCCTTTTTGAAACTACTGATAGATTGTGTTCTCAAAAATGCTCTTAAAATTGAGAATTACTATTTATAAAATGGGCAATAGCATTAGAGGGTAGATTAAGTGATTTTTCTGAAGGTCACAGAATAGGTTATGAATAAACCACAAAATGAGCTGAAGTTTTCCGCAATCTGTCTTGACACACAATGTTATTTCTCGGAAAAAATACAAAGCAGATTTTTTTCTGTGCTCTAAGGTCAGGCAGAATTCATATAATTCAAAATAGCTCAAAACAGTGAAAATAGCCACTCAACATAGTCAAAGTCCTTTCATGAGTAACGATGGCAAAACAAGTACCCTGTGAGCAGCATAGGCAGACTCCATTCATCATAGATAACAGGTTATCTGGATCTTCCACCCTTTATGATATAGGCTGGCTCATTTTTAGTAACCGACTGCACATTAATCTTCATTCCTGTAGGCAGTGTATATTTTAATATCTCCTAAAAGGAAATCTGACAGTAAGAGGCCCAGCTATATATACATTTATATCCATATACAACAGCTGATTGGAAACTAGAATCTTTGATCTGACAATTGAAAAACAATTTTTGAATTTTCAGTTGGGGCTTCTTGCATGATTTCTGGATCACCACCCTTGCATGAACTGCAAACTTTTTTGTGAGATAGGGCTTAATATATATATATATATATATGTATATATATGCACATATATATGTATATATGTAGACACACAATAGCTAAAAATCATTTTGTTTTTCGGCAATGAGATACTGCATAACATAACTGCAGTGCGGGTAAATAATGGACAACACACACGATCAATGTGATCCAAGTGAAGCCGTTTATTCCGAAAACCCCAGGTATTCTTATACCCTAAGTGACAATACTAAAAATAAGTCATAAGATAAGTTTTCTCACAGTGCTTTTCCCACACAAAGTTTCACACAGTTTTCTCTATACTAATCAGTGCTCTGACTCCCGTATCAGAAGGCTACAATAATAATTTCTTCTGCCAAACTCCTTTCCAGACACCTGGGAGTTAATCTCCCTTTTCTCACAGATGTTTCACAAACGGCCTTGGGAAAGAAATGCAGAGGCCTATTGCTTTTCTAAATACAGAGGCTTATTTCTCATCTAACGAGTTTGGATTGCTCACTGTCTACTTATGTACTATATGTCTATATAGGTATGTCTACATATAGGACATAGTATTCCTCCACAAATCCCCCCTTTTTCCTGTGAGCAATTCAAACTTGGTTTACTATTTTTTTTTTACTGACCTTATTAAACACTTAACAATATATGGTACTAATATACATACGAGCAGAATAAAATTACAAATCCCATCTTAACGTACTCTATTAACCATCCCTTAATATCTCAGCTTGCTTTACAATGCTACTACCATTAACTACGTTTTTACGTGCTAAATTTCTTGCTAACTTATATACCTAAAATACGTTGATCAAAAGTTTCTATAAGCTGCAAATCCTGAAAAGGGTTAAACTGTCTACTTAAAGCTGGTGGCAAAGGTTGGAGTGGGTCAGGATGCCTGTGGTTTGGTCCTAAAAAGGCACAAAGAAAGTTAGCCAGACTATATCTTGCTAATTGACCTGCACAGCATTTCCAGGTTCAGCATCAGAGTGATATGGTTAATCCATCTTGCTGGTATCCAAATTAATCCATCTCCTGTAAGCAAACACATATATCCTCTTCCTGTTAATTTGACTGTGGCAGGCCCTTTCCATTCCCCTGTTTTCGGGTCTCTGTATCTCACTAGGATCCCATTATCCCTCTGGCTTACTGAACTAGAACCTGGCCGCAGTGCCAAGCTGTGTACCAATATCGGCGGTTCCTGACTGTCCTTTGCCAATCTCAGATAATTAAGCACATATAAGGCTTTATGCAACTTCTCATGTGGAGACATACCTGCAGTTCCCCCCTTTTGTTTTAACAGCAAACTTTTTAACGTTTGATGTGCACGCTCTATAATGGCTTGACCAGTAGGAACATGTGGAATGCCAGTGTCATGGGTAATACCCCAAAGATTACAAAATCGAGCAAAGCGCAAGGATCTATATCCTGGCCCATTATCTGTTTTGAGCTTTGCCGGGACACCAAGAACTGCAAAACAACTGTATAGGTGTCTTTCCACATGTCGGGTGGTTTCACCTGTCTGAGCTGTAGCCCAGATTGCCTGAGAGAAGGTATCAATGCACACGTGAACGTATTTAAGGCGACCGAATTCACTGATGTGAGTGACATCCATTTGCCACAATTGCAAAGGTTTTAGACCCCTAGGATTAACTCCAACACCTAGGCCAAACCCATGCTCTTGACATGATGGGCAAGACTTGACAATTCCCTGAGCATCTATCAACGGGATTCTAAACTGTTTTACCAGCATCTTTGCGGACTGATGGAAAAAATCATGGGAATTGCGTGCCTGAGCAAAGGTGTCAATTGATGGACCTGTCCACGCAGGAGCCACTAACTTATCGGCTACTTCGTTGCCAATAGCTAGGCCTCCGTGCATGGAATGACTGCGAATGTGAGTGATAAAGTAAGGGGCATTGCGTTGGTTAACCAGATTCAGTAGGTGAATGACGAGGATGTTAAGAGCTTGATTTTTCACTTCCCTTATCATAGCACGTTCTATGCGCTTCACCATACCTACTACATACAAAGAATCTGACACGATATTAAGAGCAACTGAATGCCAATTACTAAAAGCCCACACAACGGCTTTGAGCTCAAGTGTTTGCAACGAGTCATCTGTATCTCCCATGAGAATGTTTCGTTCCCATGTCCCATGTCGTGATAGCCAGGTGCACACTGCTTTTCAAGAACGCTTTCCAGCATCAGTGAAAACAGTGATGCCATTCACAGGAGTCTCCGACAACCACGGACGCTGTTCCATTACTTGTCCTTTCAGCAGAGCTAGAAGCCTGGAGCGAGGGTACTGGTTAGAAATGGTTCCTGTAAATCCAAGCAATGCAGTATGGAGATCATCAGAATGTCGAAGGCCCCATTCCAGATAAGACTGAACCATTGGAAGAAATATAGTGACTGGATCTCGACCCAGAAGGTCAACGACACGCATTCGACCTTTCATAATGAGTTGAGCAAAACACTCCATTCTGGTCGAAACAGTTTTCGGCGGGTTGATGGATAAAAAGACCCACTCAAGAATGCGCAGTGGTCGCGGATGCCTTTCATCCCACTGCATGATGAGAGCACAGGGATGCTCGCGAGGGTTCCGCATATGAGGTGCATCTGAATTGACAAGCATGAGGTTTACAGGCAACTCAGGTTTAATCCGATCAGCGTGGCTGGTAACAATCTTACAGCTGATGCGTTCAAGGGCCCTTCAGTGTTCGGGTCCCAGCGTTCGCCTATCATTAGCCTGAGTAGTAGTTCCTAAAAGCTGGACGAGTGGTTTTAGGTCGTCATTTGTAATTCCACATTTTTGTACGGACTCACTGAACATCTCCGACTAATTTCTGTACGTCGTGCAGCGTTCGGATCTCTGTGACAATTTCAACCTTCTGCGGGCGTACTCGACTTCCAGTGATAATCCAGCCAAGGTATTTCCATGGTGATTGTTTCTGCACTTTCTCTGGAGCGATTTTCAGCCCTCTTGACTCAAGTGTCGCTGTAACTTCAGACAGGATCGGGAGATCGGTTAAGCTTTTCCCAGCTATTAAGATATCATCCATATAGTGGTAAATGATCAGATGAGGAAACCGTTTTCTCACTGGTTCTAGGGCCCACGCTACATAAATCTGGCACATTGTGGGTGAATTTTTCATGCCCTGGGGCAAAACAATCCAGTGGTATCGCTTAGCAGGTTCTGCCTTGTTGATGGATGGTACCGAAAAGGCGAATCTCTCCGCATCGTCTTTGTGCAGAGGAATAGTGAAAAAACAGTCCTTTAAATTAATAACCAAAATTTCTTAATCTTCTGGAATCATAGTGGGAGAAGGAAGACCTGGTTGCAGGGCTCCCATGTTCATCATGACGGCATTAACCGCTCTCAGATCATGCAATAATCTCCATTTTCCGCTCTTTTTTGGTATTGTAAATATTGGAGTATTCCACTCGCTCGTGGAAGGAACAATATGACCTGCACTGAGTTGTTCTTCTACCAGTTCATTAACTCTGAGCAGCTTTTCACCGGTGAGCGGCCACTGTTCAATCCAGACAGGTGTGTCTGTTTTCCATCTAATCTTGAGGATTGGCCGCTCCTCAGTGGCCGCTACGGAAAAGGCTGAGTGACGAGTGTAGCTTTCATTTGGCTCATGATGTCTCGGCCAATGAGACCTACCAGACCTGGAGGGGTAGTGATCACAAAGGGGCGAGTTGACACAGTCACTCCATCAGGAAATGTAAAAGCAATCGGATCTTTGCTGACTCTTGTAGTCTGAGTTCCTCCAATTCCTGCGACACCAAACTGTGGAGATACCGTAGGCCAAATTCCTGGCCAGCAGGAAGAAGAGATGATCGTAACATCAGCCCCGGTATCCAAAAGCATTTTCAAAGTTATTTGGTGGCCATCACGGGAACTCAGCGTGACTGTTTCTTCTGGTTTACCTCTAGTGATGTCTACTGCAAAGAACACTTCAGGTAGTCCTGTGGATCCAAATCCCTTGTCTCCTCTGATAGCATTCCCGGGATGAGGGACACAAGAGAAAAACGGGACTAACTGAGCAATACGAGTACCCCTTGGGATGGAGACTGGTGGAGAGAGTGTATAAATCATGGCCTTGATGACTTCAGTGTAGTCTGAATTAATTACTCCAGGTAGTACAAAAATACCTTGTCGACTAGTAGAAGAACGTCCCAGTAGCAGCGCACACAAATTTCTCCCTAGTGGTCCCTTCACGTTGGTATCGACCACTTGCACTGCTGTGGTGGTTAGGGTAATTTCTACTGCTGTTGAGACATCCACTCCGGCACTTCCAGCAGTGGCGGAGCGGAGGGTGTCGAGACTTCCTGTCTGTTGTCTGTGGTCACGGCCCAAGCCCCCTGCATTTGTGTCTGCACGCGCGGGGTCTTCGCGCTCGGATGCCGGTTTCCCTGTCTTCCACACTCAGCTGTAGCGTGAGTATTGCTCCGGCACTTTATACACCACTTTGATCTGGAACCAGGAAGGTGGCAGTGTTTTTTGAGATGTCCTGGTTTGCCACATTTAAGGCATCGGGCATTAGAGCTTGTGCTCGTCTTGTCTAGGAGAGGTTTAATGGCTCCACTTACAGCAGCTGCAACATATGCGGCCTTAGCTTGTTGATCAGTTCTATCTGCCAGTTCGATCATATCGACTACTGACGCTGTCTTTGGCAGTGTCCCAAGGATCTGCTGGGTCTTCGCATTCGCATTGTCGAAGGCGAGGATTCGGAACATCCGATCTTTCATTGCGTCATCGAAGTCAGGATGAGTTCTGATGGTCTGATGCAGTCGATCGATGAACGAGGAGTACCTTTCGTGAGGGCCTTGTTGAACGTGTAAAAAGGCTTGTGATTTGCCAGGTTCCGGCACGGTAGTAATAGCAGCAAGGGCTAATTCTTGAGATTTTTGTAATACTGACACATTACTCTGCATTTGAAGATTCACATCTAACCAAGGTCCTTCACCTATTAGCTGCTGCGATGTAACTCCATACAAAGGATCACCTTGCTGACGAGGTTTAGCTGCCTCCTGCACACATAGCTGTCTCCATTGCTTTTCAAAGAGCAGCAGTGCAGATGGAGGTAGTATAACTGAGGCAAGCTGAGTAGAATCACATGGCAATAATAGATCACAAGTGTACAAATATTGTAGCAGCTGGGTGGTGAATGGTGATCGAAGACCGTACTTAGATACTGCATCTCTTGCTTTTTCAAGCAGTTTCCAGTCAAAAGCTTCCCAGTTCCTCTGCCCTCCAGGTTGCAGAGTAACAGGAAATGCCTGGGGAAGAAACTGTCCTTCAATTAGGGCATCACGAATTACCCCTTTCCATCGCTGTGTATGCTGACTGCCTGCATCTGGGTTCTGGGATACTGGAAGAGGGACCTGTTGTTGCTTAATCCCTATTTTTTCATTGGAGAAAATAGAGGATCACGGAAGGAATACTGATTATGCAAGCCTGCTTCAGTCTGTGACTGCTCTAAAGGTGGATTTACATTAAACTGTTCGGCTGGACTTCGTATTTTTAAGCCCTCTAACTTTCCAAGCACATCTCGCAACAAATCTTCGACTGCAGCACCTTTTAGTTCTTCTTCTTTAACAGGTTGTAAAGGTGTCTCAGGTAGCTGGCATTGAGCTGCTGCTTGCTCTTGAGCAGCGGCTGGATCTTGGGTGGCTGCCAGCTCTCGGACGGCAGCTGGATCTTGGGCGGCTGCCGGCTCTCCTTTGAAATCTCCAGCACTCTGGGTAGCATTTGCTGGGGTGGTCGGCTCGGGTAACGGAGGGGCAGAAGGTAGGGCTGTTGCAGAAGTGGGAAGTGGAAACGCAACTCGGGTTGAAAAGGTGGAGGTGGTTGCTGTTTCGGTGTTATTTGACTCTGAGCCTGCAGGGGTTAATGCTGCGAAAGCAGAAGCAGCTGCCTGCCTCTCTGCTTTCATCGTCTGCAGGGTCTCTAGTATGAGCTTCCAGTGAGCGGAATATTTGTATGCTTCTTTGGCGGCTGCTCCACCGCTGCTGATAGCGTCCCACAAAGCTTTCCCAATTGCTTCCCATACAGATATCTGAAAGGCTACCTCCGCATTTGGGATAAAATCCCGGTCCCAAGCCCACTTTAAGAGATTCTGAAGAATGGAATCATCGTATTTCAATTTTCTCATAGAGATAATATGTTGGAGGAGGTTTAGGACAGCTTTCTGCTCCTTGTCCTTCCCCATCTCCTCCCTGACCGTACAGTTCAGTTCACAATCCTCCCGCAATCCTCTGTGGCGCCCAGGCGGGACTTCTCCCTTCGGGGAGGCTTCTCGCAGACCCTATCTCTGTAAAACCTTTCTTCCCACACACCCCGTGTGTGTGAGGCTTCCCGCACCACGGTGCCGGTGCGAGGAATTTCTGCGAGGAATCTCTTCCCACACTTCTATGTGTGAGGCATCCCGCACCCCCTGTGCGAGGCTTCACGCACGACCAGCGTGTGTGGCTTCCCACCCTCTCAGTGAGGCATCCCACACCATCTCTGTGTGAGGCTTCTCGCCTTGCGACGAGGAATCCTTTCTTCCTGCACTTCCCAGTTAGTGCAAGGCTTCCTGCCGGGGCAGCAGGGATTAGGTCAGCTTACCCGCTACCGTCGTGCTCGATCCACTGAATATCAGTATCCGATGCAGTCGAGAGTCTCCCCTCACGCCGGGTGGTATCACGTAGCGAGGCTCGGCATCGTCGATCACGTCGGGGTCACCATTTGCGGGTAAATAATGGACAACACACACGATCAATGTGATCCAAGTGAAGCCGTTTATTCCGAAAACCTCAGGTATTCTTATACCCTAAGTGACAATACTAAAAATAAGTCATAAGATAAGTTTTCTCACAGTGCTTTTCCCACACAAAGTTTCACACAGTTTTCTCTATACTAATCAGTGCTCTGACTCCCGTATCAGAAGGCTACAATAATAATTTCTTCTGCCAAACTCCTTTCCAGACACCTGGGAGTTAATCTCCCTTTTCTCACAGATGTTTCACAAACGGCCTTGGGAAAGAAATGCAGAGGCCTATTGCTGTTCTAAATACAGAGGCTTATTTCTCATCTAACGAGTTTGGATTGCTCACTGTCTACTTATGTACTATATGTCTATATAGGTATGTCTACATATAGGACATAGTATTCCCTCCACACTGCAGTCCTAGAATAATAATGTCATAAAAGTTACAATTATGCAAGTAAGTAAATATGATTTAGTGTGGGTTCAGCATTTTCAAAATTCATCCATTCCAAACATGCATTTTTCTTTCAATGAAACAGTATTGCAATGGCAAGCAGTGCCAGTGGTGTTTAACATTTATCTTGAAGACTTCAGCTGATGGTTTGAAAACAAACCAATGGATCAGATACTGTCACTTCCACAGGCTTTTCAAAGGCCTTCCTGTTTCTAAAATTTTAGCAAACTTCCTGAAAGTTTTATTAAAACTTAAGTATTTTCAGTCTCCATTTGTGGCTGCCTCCTCGAATGTAATTGCAATTTTTGATATAAACGGCAGTTTCACATTTTAAAATACGATTTTATTCACTCTGTATTGGGAGGTGATATGACACAATAGGTATAGAAATCCCAAAGGACAGATTTAATAGATCTAGGATCCCTTATCACATCCCTTTTTAGTTCTTATTTGACAAATGGCTTTCAGATGAGCTCTCCTGAGGAGATAAGCCAGAATCTTTTTATCAGTTCCATTGCCCTTTTCGTAAAGGTTCTTCTAGCTAATTTTCTTTACTATGTGCCTTTTTTCCTCTCAACAGTTTATTAAGCCTGTGCTTTACATTAATAAGCATTCTGAATCACTTTGGATTTCAGGTAGTCTGAAGAGCTTCCTTTTTTGATTTCAAGAGAAATATTTTTGTTTAACTTATTAGGTATGTCAAGCAATATTTTTCAAAATATTTCATTTGCCATATCACATAAGGCCAATCATTAGTGACCTTTTTTTTTTTTTTTTTTTTAATGAGGGAACACTTCATGTGCTTTTCCTGAGATATCACTTTCTGGGACATCTCAGGAAAAGCCATGAAATGTTAATGTTACTTTCTTGTAACTCCCAGGGATTTATTTTAACACCGTTTATGCTGCTATGCAGTGCAGCATTTCTGACATAACTGCTTATCACATTTGATTTGGGAATTCCCATAATGCTATACGTGTCTATTGGGTGCCGGTGCCCAGGTTCTGGCAGGTGGCTGCAGGGCTCTCCATGAGAGGAGAGGGTGAGCTGCCCCATGCTGAACACAGCCAGTTCCAGTGGTCCCAGAGCTGAGACTGGGTGAGGGGAGGGTGAAGGGAGGAAGGGTGGTGTTTTATTACCTGTCTTTCTATTTCACAATACCCAAAACTATTTTACGTGGCAATAAAATTAAATTTCCACAAGCCAAATCTCTTTTGTCACTGAGGAAGGGTAAGGGAGCAAGCAGCTGTCTGGGCATTTTGCCCTTAGCCAGGGTGTGCCCCCCACCACATGCTGTTGGATATTTCTCCCCAGAAAGAGTGACTGTCATTTTGTCAGAGGCAGCAGGAGACCTGGGAGATCATTAAAGGTGGCTCTAACCCATAGCATATGTTTGGGAACTTGTTTTCCACATGGTACAAAGTTAATTTGCAACACGAAAACTTGCAGAGCCCCTGGGCCATGATTCTGTTCTGCTGCCGGGAAGCTTCATGGGATATCTGTTTACTTATGAAAGCTCTTTTTAACCACCCTTTTAAACAGTCCCTTCATCCTCCCTGTTCTCTGACCTTCATAAGGTGCAGACTTGGCATCCTATGCTCCATGGTTAACATCTGGCCCTAGGGAATTACCTAAGGCCCCATCCCGCCTCACTACTGACCTACTTCCTATCTGCAGTAAAAGATCCTTTACAAAACACTGTCCTTTCCTCTCTGAAGATAGAAATTTCTTACCCTGAAGGTATGGATATAATCTCTGCTTTCCAAGAAAAAAGGTCTGTCTCAGACATACACGCATGCTCACTTTCATTGGCATAGAGAGATAGATACATATAAGAAGGCTGATCCTTTCTGTTTCTTCTTAAGAAAGTCAGTTGTCTATAGTTTTTAGTTCAGTAAAAAAAAAGATCAAGAGAGATCTGATTGCTCTTAGCAGTAAAGTTTGGAAGCAACTTTGTAAGCGTACTAATTACAGAGTTGGCGTGGCTGAAGGAAGTAGGCTGGGATAGTCTCAGGAAACGTGAATAGCATCCTTTTAAAAATTTACATAAATATTACAAAATTGGAGGCATCACTCTGTTTATCCCTGAAGGGAAAAAGAGAAAAATTGTGCCTCTGTCCAAACCGAGTCCTTCACTCTTTCTACAGCATTTTTTCATTAGTTTTGCCTGTGTACACAAAACACAGGAAAAAAGATGGGAACTAATTAAAACAATTTGCACTGCTTGAGCAAGAACCAAGAAACAAACACCCAAAGGGGTACCTGAACTATTAAAAAAGAACTATTCATGACATAACTCTCCTCATAGGTTCTTCCACCTACCATATGCCTTCAACCACCTCCCCGCCAATCAAACAGGAAGAAAAACATTAATTTTTCTTACCCTATATCCAAGGAATCCCCAGCTTTTTTTCCATTTCCCAGTAAATAAATATACAATAACTTTTAGTATTTATCTATTAAAATATGTAACTTATATTATTTTAACAAAAATAGGAAAATTACTCCCTATTGCCCTCTTATCCTAAAAAATTATAGACACTGCATAATTCTACATTTAAACATAGTTTGTTATTAATTCTACATTTAAGCATATTTTTTTCCCTTCATCATTCACTGCCTATTTGTATTTTTAAATAAACCTGGAAATAAACAATTTCACCAAGCCTGGACATGTTTCCTTTTCAAACTCTGGCTGCTCTATATAAGAATGATATATTGGACGCACAGATTAACTGTTATCATTTAGATTATCTATGCAGTCTTCACATTAAATTACTTCACAAGAATTTTAATTTGTGGGTTTTTTGGGGGGGTTTATTTTTGTAAATGAAAGTCTTACAAGACTTCAAAGAACAAAGGATATGCAGATTTCTTTCATTCTGACTTATTCAAGAGAATACAAGTATTCTTTTCCAAGGGGCATCAGAGAACTCCATCATGAGGATTGCTGTGGTCCCAGTTAAAGAGAGCTCATTAAATCATGGCTTAGAGACCAGATAATAGGGGAGTGTAAATGACTGAACTTCACAGATTTAGTCTGCCCTGTATGGAAATTCAACTTCTGCACTCCTTGCAGTTTCGCTTCCCAGAATAAAGTAGATTCATTATTAATCTGAAGGAGCTCCTGGGGCAGTTTCTTTACCAGTTTTGGTATCTTGATCAAGAATTTAGATAAAATAGACCAAGAACCTTATGACCAAAACAGTATTCTCAGGGCTATTTGTATCCTATCAAAGAATTGTAATTTAAAAACATATTTCAGCAAAGAAAGCTGTTCTTTTTTAGAGAAGCACTTAAACTACTAGTTCCACTGAGATCAAATTGCACTTTTTCATTAATAAATGCTGTCTTATATCAGGCTCACAAACAACAATCCCAGCTTCAGGCTAATTAGCCACGTGAGCAACCTTGTGCCAGTTTGAGTAACTGGGTCAAAATGTGGCTTTTCATTTGTAAGCACTCTCAAGTTATTAATTTCAAGTACTGGTAAGATGTTAAAACCTAATCCAACAAAAATATTAAGGTGCATCTTCTTTTGGAAATTAGGGTCATACATTCTGGTCTTGAAGAGCACTAAATATGCTTCTGCAGGTTATGATCATTAAATATTAGGGATTCCTAAAGACACACCTGAAATGCACTGGGAAACAATTGTATTGTCATTCCTAGCAGTGGGCTATGCAAGGCAACGTGGTAGCACTAAGGGAAGGGCTAACCTTGTTTTACACACAGATTTTTCCTGCGGGTAGTTAGTCAGGTACTTATCCGGGTACTACCATCCCCCTACCTTTTTTTTTTTTTTTTTAATTATGAAAAGTATTATTTCCCTCAATAACAAGGCACGGGCAGAACTTATTTAGTATGAATCACTTGTTTCTGAAGAGCCTGGAGCTAGCACTCAGTTCCATAACACTACAAACATGACACATCAAACAAGTAAACTCTATGCCTACATTTTCTTCTCAGTAGGTTATATTAGTGGTAGAAGGTTATTAATACTAGATGAAATAAAAAAGAGCAATCATTGAATCTAACCATAAATATACTGCCAGAGTTCTCATTTACATTCATCCCCTTCTACTCCAGCAAGTCATCTTACAGTAAGCAGTTCCTGATCACTAGCTTGTATTCTGTCAAGTAGTTTGTAATTAGAGAATAATTTCATCAGGCCATTCACACACTTTAGAAGGCTGTGCATCCACAATAAATTTCAGAAGTCAATCTGGCCCTAGGAAAGCATTTTTGCATGACAGAGGAGAGCTTTGCTTACAGGTCCCATCACCCACCATTTCAAGAATGTTACAGAAGTATAACATCCAAAACTGAACTTGAGTTTTAAAAATTTAAATAACCCACAAGAATGCGATGAAAGACTCCTCTAGACAATAGAATGCAAAAGAAAGGAGACTGAAGAGAAAGCCCAGACCAGTGGAGAGAATTTGCAGAAGAGCTTGTTGAGCACAATTTAGTAAACACAATAAAGAAACTCAGTCATTTTGACAGCTTTCAGCAAATATGCAGACAGCATTTGTAATTAGCCTACAGTCACACCTCCTCTGACATCTGGATTAATTAGGACTTCATCAGGACTCCTTTCTGGCTTAGGGCAAATTTCAAAGGAATAGGACGCATATATATATTTTGTCCCTGAAATGCAGAACTCAGGTGGGAGGTTATATATGATATCAGCTGCACAAAAACGGGCACTTACTAAAGAAACTGCATGAGAATTTTATGGATCTGAAAAAAAGATTAAGCAATTAATAATACCAATTCAACCCTGCCTTATTTTGGACACAGAAGTCAAGTACTGGATCCCCAAAGTAGTTCTCTATTTTTATTTAATCTCATCAAAAATTGGTGTTAAGAGATGAGAAAATAGATATGGCTGCAGAAATATCTTCAGTCTGTGCCCTGAATACTGTGACTTTTAGATTCTTAATTCACAATTCTTCTCTAAAACAAAAAGCTCATTGTTTATATCTAAGAAAACCCAGGTTCTCAGTGAGCTGATATTTTAATATTGATATTAAATATCATGACACTCACAGTTTATGTGAAGGTTGGAAACTCTGCAGGCTGTAGCGGTGCGTGGAGCTGTGCTTAAGCATGTACATATTAATTGAGGATTCGGGCTGTAGTTTTCAGGCATCCTGGTGTAGAGAAAAGGTTATAGTTCTATGCATTCATGCTTTCATTAGAATTCAGATAGGCTGTAGCTGGCACTTTATTTGCTTGAAAAAACTCCAGAAATATCTCATTTCTTGTCTTCTTGTCAAGAAACTCATGCTCATGTCAAAAGCATATCTTTTTAAGGTTATCATTTAGCAGAGTAACCACAACAGAAGATAGAGGAACATTTAATATCCTTATATTCTTTGTTTATTATTTTCCTAAGGAAAAAAAAAAGGCATTTTGAATTCTCAGCATGAGAGTTATATTTCACAGGAGTTTCTTGTTTTCTATGTGTAAAATTGTGTAAGGTTATGTCAAACAATAAAATACCTGTAAACATTTCAAGATCAAAAGGTTAAGCTATCCATTACTGTGGATTTAACATTGCTGTTTTTATGTCTCTTGTCACTGATTTCTGAACTGACAGTTGTCAGAAGCCTTTAAACTCTCCAAATTCCTACACTGTCACTGTATTCCCCACGTGAAAAGCTTGTATCAAATTGTGGCACAAGCTCTGAGGAGAAAAGGTATTTACCATTTACACTAAATATGAGTATTATGAGTCAGGATGTAGAATGCATTAATCCTAGTGCTTCCTGGATGTCACGGCTCTCTGTCTCACACAGTACCATATCTCTCATCCCAAAGATCTGACCTTTTAAAAAGCGAGTCCCTTGTCATCATTTTCTGTAGAAGACAAGGTTTCTTACAAGGCAGCTTAAGGCCTTTCTGAACCATCACTGCCAAGTTTAGCTTAAAAAAATAAATTCTTTTTTGCACACCTCCTCAAAGAGTTTATGCTTCTCCTGGGCTTCCAATGACTGTGCCATTTAAAATGAAAAATGAGGTGAGGTCCAGCATAGCTTTTCTTACCAAGAAAAGCCAGCCAACTCCAGTCTTTCAGTGGTTTGTGACAACAGAAGGATATTGAGGAGTAAATTTTTAAAGGACTAGATCTTGAAACAAATCACCAATATGGGAATTTTCTGAAGAACTTTCTGCAGCCAGTTCACTCATCCATTTTTCTGACCCTTAACAGTAAACATTGTCTCTCCATGGATGTTGATTAGGAATCCTAGGAACCAGCAGGTAGAGAAGGGAGAGTTGCAAATTCAGTAGCAAGAGACATAAGACACCTGGACCTCTGCGTGATGGCAGAAAAGGATAATGAATATAATCTGAGGAGATTACACCCAATTCATCCCCTAGTTAGAGCTGCTGGTGAAATTGCATGGGTTTCTGGATTTCCAGCAGGCAGGATACAGAGCAGTTCAGACAGTGCACACAAACGGTCAAGGCTGATCACTTTGGACATCACCATGGAGCCTGTCAGCTCTTGCTGAGAAGGCTCTTGGGATGTTTTCTGATGGAGAGACCAACACAGGCATCCTTATTAAGAAAAATCAAGTCACCTTAGCTAAGATATTGCCTCGTGCAAGGTAAACGTGTCCGTGATATAGTCAAAGAGCTAGAAAATAGGGCCTTACCTATTCATGCAGTCTTGGTCCAATCGTTAAAACCACATTTAAGCACATATGCACACAAAAACACTTGTGGATGCACATGCATTCACTGTACTGGGTCATGAAGATATAATTCGTTAACAGGTATTTAAAACCCACTGAAGGAGAAAAGAAACCCCAAGAAATCAGAGTGGCAAAACCTTGTTAGAGATTTTACTTGATTATGAGCAAGGTTTAAGATTTAAATGAAACATATTTCATGCCCTGGGAGATCATTCTGGAGATAAAACCCTTTGAATCCATGTTACTGAAACAGAAGCTTGCTTTCCCTCCAGGAATTATGAACTGCTGTGTCTGTTCTACTCTAATTGAGCTGAATGGTAGACACATGCCCCCCAGGTGAAAATTTTCCCACTACAGAAAGTTAAAATTACCAGAAATTTGTTCTTTTTTTTTTTTTTTTTTTGAAAACCAAGCAATGACGTTAGTATTTGGCAGCAGCTAGCAAAGCAAAGCAAAACAAAAAATCCAACTGACCAACCAAAAACCCCACTATAGAAACAAAAGCAGAAACCAACAAATCCAGAAACAACTCTCCCCCTAAACCCTAATCTCATTATCAAGATACGAACACTTTTTAAAATCAAGCTATTTTAAAATTCAAACTAAGGGTTAAACTATTTTACCTCTGCACATCTTTTTATAAACATATAAAATTATAGAACTTGAATGAAACCTAGAGTTCATGAAACTTAGGCAGTTGGTGCAGAAAATTTTTATTAACTGTAAAGATACCACCAAAGTCCTAAAGTTTATGCTCAATTTCTTTTTTACTTTGGTTTCTTTTTAGTAAGAATTGGTCAGTAGACTTTTGGGTTTTGCTCATTGCACTAGTGCTGAAGGAAAGTAGACAAAAGAATACAGCACATACCTCTCCACAAAGAATAATCAAATTTAAGGGCTAGGTTGCACATTTAAGCACCTAAGGTTGGGAAATACAAACGTGCACAGTGCCTTTGCAGTCCTAATGCAGCCACTGGGATCCATATACGTGTTTACACTAGGCTATCTGAAAACTTAGAGGATGGGTGTTAGAAATTGTGGACAAAACAGGACTGTGCCTCAAATAGGGCTGGTGGCCACAGAATTCCTGGATGTGCATTGGCCTGGACACTGCATGCCTACACATGTTTTATATGTAATCTTCATGGGTACATTTCAAGCACAGCACAGCTGGCTGTGGTGTTTAGAGGTTCCCAGAACAAAAGCCAGGCCAATACATTTTACATATAAGCTTCTCAAAGCCTCAGCACTATCTGTTTTTGTAGCTGTATCTGTAGCTGCTGAGCAAACGTGCTGAGCACTTGTGCCAAAAGTGGGCTCAATAACAGGTTGTATTTGAATCATCTGGCTCTGCCCTATCCCTTACACCAGAGAACTGGTGGGGCAGGAAGGTGCTTGCAAGGGGGACTTGGCCTTTTCATGTCCTAGCCAGCCAGGCCCCTCTGTTGGATGAGCTCAACATCCTCAGGTTTTGGGGAGCAAGAACT
Organism: Monarcha castaneiventris obscurior; assembly: GCA_026261815.1. Lineage (NCBI taxonomy): Eukaryota > Metazoa > Chordata > Aves > Passeriformes > Monarchidae > Monarcha > Monarcha castaneiventris. Next base: position 48,855,635 of record JAMPIT010000230.1, on the reverse strand, counting down.
CTGGCAACATAGTTCCACTTTCTGGTTCTAGTGCTGCTACAATTCCACAGTTTCTCATTTGGGAGGTAAATGAGCTAGATACCAGATGAGAAGATGCTGCCTCAATCCTCAAATCCAACTCCACCCAATTAATGTGGGGATCATGCAATTTAATCCATTTCAATATGTTGTCTAGCCCATTTTATAAGTGATTAGATTTTTCTTATCCTTCTCTGTTCCTCTGTTGTGAGAAGGAACTTAACTAGAGGAAATGTAATGTGGTAATGGCTAGAGGAAGCTACATGTGGCAGAATATGTTGGCATGAAGGACAAAAGTAAAGGAGGAGAATGATACAACAGTCATATGCCATACATCACATATCTGCAGAAGACCTGCACTCTTCCTTTTGCTGGTTTTTGATGATTGATTAGCATCCTAGGAACATGCATTTCCAATTTAACTAGGGCACAACAGGTGGCCAAGAGAGGTTCTAGATGCCCCATCCCTGAAACATTCGAGGTCAGCTTGGACAGAGCTCTGAGCAATTTGATGTGGTTGAAGGTGTCCCACAACAAGGGGTTTGGACGATGACCTTTAGAAGTCCCTACCAATACGAACCATTCTATGATGCTATGAAAATAAGTGAATTCAATATATTTTTTCATTTGAAGAACTTGCACATTTTTTACAAACACAGAAAAAAAAAATTGATCAGTATTTCGATTACATTGATGCCAGGCGGCAACACTCACAATATTAAGAATGGATTCTTAAGTGGAAGATAATAAAGCCTTTTCACAAGAGTGCTGTAGCATTGCTAACAACCAGATGTATATCTGTCAATTAAAATCCTTAGTGACTTACCCCACAGAATTTTACCAAAATATATGGTAGAATTGCTTAAAGAAAAGTTTCCCCTTACTAGATATGGGAGGACTTCCAAAGAAAAGCTAATACAACAGAGAACACCTTTTATATAAATAATAAGTGTAAACTTAAAAAGAATATTTTAAATAAAATTTTCCAGAAAAATGGGTCTTTTCAGTTTGGCCATTTGCACACAATCTTTACATAAAATACATCTGCAGAGAAATTGCATGGGAAGGAACAAAATCAGGGTATCAGATTTTTAGTACAATATGTAAATATCAAAATAACTTGTTTTACAGTTTCCAGATCAGTTTCTCCATTTCATCTGGAGACAAAATAGAACCTTATTGTCTATTTAGGCTCAGTGTTTAAATACGATAATGTTACAGGAACACTCTTTCTCTAGCAACACGTACTTGAAAATGGGACACACAAACAAAAAACCACACAGAACTAGCCAAAAGAAGCAATCAAGCAATCAAACTCAGAGAAAAATATATTTTGCATTAGGCAATATCCATGCACTGGGAATCCCAGGAGACAGAGAAGTACAAATAAGACCAGTGAAAATGCTCAAGTTAAATGAAAAGGTGCAGAAGCAGGCTCAGACTGCAAGCCACTACAGACTCAAAAATGCAGCATGAAAGAATCAAGACAGCAGGAGATTTTGCTTGGCTTCAGGCACTGGAAGGAAACACAAATAGATTAATTCTTTCCTTCATAAAGAACCAAGGAACAAATATATACCAGGTATTAAAAAAAAACAAAAACCCAAACCATCTAAGGAATGGTTAGAGGGGCCCTAAAAAGCAACTTAAATAGTTGACAGAAGAATGACATATGCAAATAAATTAAGCTGACAGTTCCTATAAAAGAGTCATTGAATTATAGAATGGTTTGGGTTGGAAGGGACAGTAAAAATCAGCTAGTTCCTGTCATGGACAGAGACACCTTCCACTAGCCCATGTTGCAAAAAGCCCCATGCAACCGAGCCTTGAACAGTGCCAGGGATAGACACAGAAACAGAAGTCCACAACTTCTCTGGGTAACCAATTCCTTAAGTGAAGAATTTCTTCCTACTATCTAATCAAAATCAAATTTTAGTTTTAAGCAATTACCCCTTGACCAATCATTATAAGCCTTGGTAAAAAGTCCCACTCTGTTTCTGATGACATCTGTTGCCCTTCCTTTATGTTACGACCCACCCTTGAAGGGGAGGATAAGTCAAGTCCTTGTTAATAGATCCCTTGAGGGGGCTTAGAGTGAAATTACACTGAATGATGGGTATTCCTAAAATATATATATAGGTAAGAATTATTTTAGAACAATTTGGTTGCAATGGAAAGGAGGCATGTAGCCATTTTGGTTATTATTATCTATAGTAGTTTATAGCAATATAAAAGCATAAAAATAACACTTAAGAAAATCTATAAGGAAAAGAAAGAAAGAAAAAAAAGGATAGGAGTAGAAAGATATCACCACCTGTGGATCCAGCAACAAGACTTGATTGGTGCAATTTTGCTGTCTGGTCAAAGCAATGGTCACAGTCTTGCTCCTTAGGGGGTGGGGGAAAACCCACGAAACACAAAATTCAATGGGTTAATACACATTTCGGTTTAGGTGGAATGCCCAAGCACCTCTCCTGTGGGGGGAATTTTACGCTGTCTTTTGCAGCACTATGGATCTGTTGCAACACTCTGGATCACATGCAGTCTTCTGGTGGAAAACCCCAGAAATGAGTTTGGGGGCACTTCAGGCATCTTTGATGATTTATGACACACATAAATCATCATAAATCTCACATCAGTATGCTGCCCCAGTTATGCTCCATCGGAAAGGAGGCCTATGTGTGAATGTGAATGTTCTGTGTGAATGTGACCTTCCTGGGGTGGGGGAGAGTTTTACAGCTAAGCCAATTGTGTAAGGAAGGACACTGACATGATAAAAAGCACTTGCAGGATCTGCTTTGTATCAGACTTCTCCCTTCTCTGGTTCAAAACCCAGCTTGTAAGCTCCAGTGCTAGGCATGTACCTCCTCTGCACCTGGGTTGTGACCTTGTACAGCAGCAAAGCACCTGCTGCTTTTGCAAATAGCTGGCTGTCATTAACATTCCAGTCTCTCACACTTCATCCACCAGTGTTACAGCTCCAGCATAGAAGGCCAGCAGATTTGTCAAGCATGATTTGCCCTTAGTGAAGCCATGTTGGCTGTCACAAATAACATCTTTGCTTTCAATATGTCTTAGCATAGATTCCAGGAGGATCTGCTCCATGATCATGTAAGTCCCAGAGGAGAAAATGGCTGGCCTGTGGTTCCCTTGATATTCCTTTTTTCTCTTCTAAAAGTGGAGGTTATGTTTCCCCTTTTCCAGTTGATAGGAACTTCACCAGACTGCCACAACTTCTCAAATAGGAGGGATAGTAGTTTAGGTACTTCATCTGCCAGTTCCCTCAGGACCCACAGATGCATCTGGTCCCATAGTTGTGCACCTTAGATCTTTTCAAAGGTTTTCCAAAGTTCCTTAGATCTTCTCAAATCTGATCTTCTCCTACAGTAGATGGTTTTTCATTCTTTCAGTTCCTTCCTCTGCCTTCTGTGACTTGGGCAGTGTGGCTGGAGTATTTGCTGTTGAAGACAGGGGCAAAAAAGTCATTGACTACCTCAAGCTTCTCCTTATCCTGGGTTACCAGGTCTCTTTCTTGTTTCCCTCCAGAGAGGCCCCTCATTTTCCCAGTCTTCTTTTTATCACCAACATACATCTAGAAGCTTTTCTTTTTGCCCTTGACATCCCTGGACAGGTTTGATTCTATCGAATCTCTAACTTTCCTAACCCAATCCCTGGCTGTGTGGACAACTTCTCTGTATTCCTCGCAGGCTACTTGTCCTTGCTTCCACCCTCTGTAAGCTTCCTTTCTATGTTTGACCTTGTTCAGGAGCTTCTTGTTCATCCAAGCAGACTTCCTGACATTTTTACCTGGCTTCCTTTTCCTTGGGATACATTGCTCCTGAGCTCAGAGGATGTGAGCTTTCCTTGGCCCCTCTTCCCTACAGTGCTCTATCCCATGGTACTCTACCAAGAAAATCCCTAATGAGGCCAAAGCCTTCTCTCCTGAAGACCAGGGCAGAGAGTTTGCTGTGCCCTCTTCTGCTGCCCTAAGGACCTCAAACTCCATCATTTCACTTGGTTGCTGCAGCCAAGGCTGCCTTGGAGGACTACATTCACCACCAGCCCCTTGCTGTTACAAATAAAGGCCAGCATAATCCCCCTCCTTGTTGGCTCCTCTATCCCTTGGAAAAGGCAGTTATCATCAGCACCTTCCAGGAGTCTCCTGGATTGTTTACGCCCTGCTCTGTTATCCCTCCAATAGGTACTGGGGTGATTGAAGTCCCCCATGAGGACCAGGGCTTGTGAATGTGTCTGCTCCTATCTGTCTACAGAGAGCGTCATCCACTCTGTCTTCCTTGCTGAGAGTCACCTGTCCCTGCCTTCCCTTTAATTCTGACTGATAAACTCTCGGTCAGTTTCTCATCCAGCCCCTGGCAGAGATTCAGCTGGTCACTTACATAGAGGGCACAACCTCTTCTCATCTCCTCTGCCAAATATGGCAGGAATGCACACACGAACTTGGGTTCATTCCAAAACCAGAAAGAACAACCTTATAAAATTAGTGGAAAGGCTAGGGAGAGATGTTATTGTAGGGAAGTAGTCTGTACAGTGCAGTCTTTCTCTGTAGAATAAAAAATAAATTTATACCTATTTAAGCCAAGAAGGAAACAGCACCTTTGGCATGAAATTAGAAATGTACTTGCAATTATTTCAATGAAAAAAATTCCTATCTGATCCCACAATATGAAGGAAGCTAAACTATCCCCAGCATGTCAACTCTCATGTTCAGAATACTCTCTTCCTACTGTCCTGGATAGAGCAGCTGAGCTCAAAATATGCTACCAAGTGGTGCAATACTGGCTCAGCTTATTGTCCAAGGAACAAGGCTGTTAGGTGACATGAAGGAAGTGTTGCTGTGAAAGGAAATTTATTGAGATATTCTCAAGAGGCTGAAACTGCCTCTCATTGGAGTAGGAGATGAATAATAGGCTGCAATTATGTAAAACAAATGTTCTGGACACCATCATGTTTCAGTGATCATTACAGTGAGAAGAAGAAATAGAAACAAATAATTAAAGTAACTCTGCAAATCTCCGCTTTAGCTTCCCTTCCCTATGCAGTGAGCATCTAATTCATGTCACCTTATCTCTACAACTTCCCCACTCTTCTCTTCTCATCTCCAGTTCCCAGTATCTTCATGTCTCTGCCCCAGTACCCTTATATACCACACCTACCCTCACCACCATCTTGAGCTCACACCTCCTCCATATCTCTTCCTCCTTAGGGCTAAAGGGTGGAAAGCATGGGAGAGGTGACATCTTAACCTGCAATTCGAAAGCTGCTTCCACCTTACCTCCCCGCCCCCACCAGGGCTCAAATATCTGGACCACACTTTGTCACACAAGACTGGGTAGTTTGAAGCAGTGTGATCATAAAGGCAAATATTATCAAATAGGCCAGGGTGTAAGGAATGCTCATCATATCTGGAGAAATTTGGTGCCCTGATGAAAAAGCTTTTTGGGTCATGCTCAAAAAGTCTTTTTCAGAGGCTTTTGACATGGCTAAAAGTGGGTTGTTTTTTCCAGAAATAAAGAGAACATTTGCAGGTAATGATTTACCACCTCAAGTGCTGGCACTTAAACACAGGGTTTGGTGGATTGAGAAAAGGAAAAAACACTGCTGGTGGTTCTTAAAAATATTTTCAGATTTATTCTTTCAAGTGAACTAAACATATTTCCCCCTTATCATCATCTTATAAATAACTGTGCCATGTTGGTCTGAAGCTTTCACAAAATATATCTGGATACAAACAGCTGGAGGTGCATGCACAGCATGGAAAACTCTAACCCGAGGAGTTTACAGTTGATAAAATCCTCCAAACACCAAAAGCAAGGTTATGGGAGACAAATCAGGTTGTTCTAAGAGTTACTTAAGGCTAGACTGTGCCACCCACAGCCACACATATTATACAGGACACCCACAACAAGCTCTCTCAGAGTCTGACTGATGCTTTCCTGTTCTGTTATTCTCTGAAGCAGAATTAAAATTCAGTCAGGCTGAAAGGAGCTTTTTGCTCTGTGTATGAGGGGAAATAACAATAACTGCGCAATTCATAAAAACCTTCTAGCGTGTATATACACATGCATGCCTCCACTGATAAATCCAAAACAGAGGTGAACATAGAGGAGGCATTAAGTTGTCTTTTCCAGGAGGGAGAGAAATCTGCGTGACAAGTTTATTGAAGCATTTTACAGAAATCCGGGATACTGTTCAACATACACAGCAAGTTCTTATTAAAGGCTGCAGTTCACCATAAACAGCAATTTTGGATGACAATGTTGTGCATTCGTCATCAAACATTGTTGTTTGCAAACAGCAAGAGGGTTCCATCTGCCGTTATTTTTTACAACTATGTAAATAAGAATATTTAAGCAGATAGACATTTTTTTATATAAAAATGTATCAGCTTAAGGAACGTAAGCCAGAAAATAAAGTTAAGATGAAAGAGAAATTTAACCCAGAAAATATAGCATTTTTAAGTGAAGTTTAAGGCAAACAGTAAATTATGTTCTGAATAAAGTAAATTCTGATAACAAATTTAACATACTTGTCACTTTCTAATAAAGACAGGGAAAATTTTCTGTGGAAATGCTTTGAAGCAAAATATGAAAGCATCTGCTTTCCAAAGGCTTTGCCAAAAAGCAGAGCATCCAAACCCATAGCAGATTTGAATAAACTGTCATTGTGCTACAGAGGAGTTTTAGTTCAACTATTTCAGTATACTCACTCTCTTCTGTACACATTCATGTTCTCTGGCCCTGAGACACTGGAAAGAGGAGAGAATACCTCATGGGAAATAATCCAGTAAAGATGACTCCCAATGGAAGAGGACACAGATTTCCAGTGGAACTCCTTTAAAGTATCCTTGTGATATTTCAAGATCAGTATTATTTCCTCTCTTTGCTGAAGCTGATATTTTCTATGAGAAAATCCCTTCTCAATTTCCCAGTCTCTCTGACTCTTTGAGAAAAAAAGCCATTTTCTGACCTGCTACTTTGCTTACTCTCTAATCATAAGGCTTGACAATAAAAGTAGCTTAGCACTTTGGGCCAGGATCAGTGGAAATCAAGTATTGTTCATGGATTACTTTCCTGCAAAAATCAGTCAGTAGATCATTAGCATGTACACGTTGGCAGTAAAAGTTTCAGTTGACACAGAGAAATAAGTTTCTCAGTGTTAATTTGCTGCTGAGGACTATTGGGTACTTAAATGCTGTCTGAGTGATGATTCAGCATTTTGAGTGGTGCTGTGAAAATAAGTTGGAGACAGTTGATCCCTTCATAGCTTCTATTTCTCAAGAAGCTATTGCACAGACTCCTCAGCTTTACCCCATATTCTCTCCCATAAACAGAATACAAAATTATAATTAAGACAAAGCACAGTCTGCTTGTACAAAACAGGTTCACCTAGTCCCAAAAGCACAACATATGCAAAAGCGCTAGTGAAAAAAGATAATACTTTCAATTCAGTGAATACTTGTACTCTGTGATTCTGTGCTCTGGGGCCTGCCTTACAGCAGCAGTTCATCCTCTAAGCATTAGAGTGATTACAAATTTTCTTGCTATGGTAGCATGTGTTTGCCAATTAACTGCATCTAGCTGTTTCAGTGGAAATGTAATGCCAAAATATTCAGCAGACCTCTTGATTTAGCTTAAGGCCATGTTTCTTACTTCAGAGAAGACTGCAAAATCTGTAATTTTCACAATTAATAAAGTATCAGCTTCCATACACAAAAAAGTAAGGACTCCTGGTTGTATATGTTGTTCTGTTAGTTTCTAAGCTATGTCCATTATCCAGACTTTTATATCTTCTTTGGGTGACAGTGGTATTTAAACACCAAGACTAGTTCTTATCTTATTGGAAGAGTATCACATCAACTGAGTAATACAGTATATTTATAGTGCAGCCGTAGCCGTGAAACTTGCCCTCTGCTACACTCTGCCTTGTCAGAAAAGTCACAGTGCGGTTTCCCCCCGAGAAAGAGCTATAGCTGGAACTGAGTTTATTGCTAAGGACTCTCCTATTCCCCCACTGATAGTACAGGGCAAGAAATACTACAGAATTAAGGCCCTGAGACAAGTTGCTCCTCTAATAACAGAAGGATTGCTGCTACCTTCAAAGTTTAAATCTGTCTCTGTCTTTATATAAAATTCTATGTTTCCCTACCTTATCAGAAGCATCAACTGGCATACTACTTTTTATTTCTAATTTTAGATGAGAGCTGGAGGGAATAAGAATTGAGCAAGTCAACTCCTCTACAGTCTTACAGTTCCCAAAAATAAAAAAAAGAAGTTCCAGATAGAAGACTTACTGTTAATTGCATCTTTTTCATTCCTTTGCCTAAGTAATATTTTTCTCTAAAATATATTCTGAAGTACTTGACTCAATCCGATTTTAAAACATTTAAAGCAGTTTTTAAAGGTTAAAGCAGTACTATAAGCTTTACTAGGGAGTTGCTCCCAAAGCCAGTAAGGCTTTTAACTGCAACTGTTCCTCAAGGTTTGATTTCTATACAGTCAAGAAATTATTCTTTCTCTTGAGGGGTAAAAGATGCTGCCATCAAGACACTGCTTTTCTTAGCACAAAAGTCACAATACCAAGTTTGGGACAGTCACAATCAATTTCCTTTTATCAAAGAGCAGGTAAGAATCACTTCCAAAACTTAGTTTCAGTTCTAGCATGGCAACACAGAATGGAAATAGTTTTAAAAGTCCTTTCATCCAATTCCTAGTGGTATATCAAGTAATTAGACAGAAGTTAAATGTACTTCTTTTGACAGCTCTTCAAAATTTGATATTCAGAATGATATTTTGAGATAATTTTACCTAGAACAGACCAATATAGATATACAACAATGTATATGTATATACATTATACAACACAACATCCTTGTTTTGTGTGTCAGGTTATTTTCCTTTGCAGATGCACTGGTATCCCAGGAACTTGTTTCCAATATGCCAAAGGTTCCCATTTTTTTTTCACTCAGTCAAGCCATTGACTGAAGTTACAATTTGTTCTGGTTTTTTTTTTCTCCCAATGGATGCTGCCATAGTGGTACATGCTGTGCTTACTACAACAGGCACCATAGTGCACCAAACAACAGAGAGAAATGCAGTCTCAGTCAAAACCATCATTTTTCTGAAAGAGACACTTGATGACATATTCAGCTCCACACAGTAAACATGCTTAGAAAACCATATTTACAGGTACCTGAACAGCAGGGGTATGTGGAGGACTTGGAGTCTGGCAACATGAACACAACTTCTTCAAAAGAATACTTATGATATTAGGGAAAAAAAAAATTACTCATGAATATACTAGCTTCTAGTTCGGGAGAAATTAACTGTGAACAATGAAATGGAAAAATTAGGTAAAATATATGATTTTTTTGGTACAAAAACTTTATATTAAATTTTAATTCTGTTATTTTTCTTAAGCTTTCAAGTGTCTTTTATTCCTGAACAAAGATGTTCCTTATCAGCTTTTCTTCATTCAGGAAAAAAAAGGAGAAATTGAACACACACTAGCAATCTCCAAGAAACAGTTTTTCTGAAGTTATAGCACACTTACAGCTAGATTACCATACAAAGATTAGGTCAGTTGGTCAGAGCATGGTGCTAATGGTGCCAAGGTTGTGGGTTCAATCTCTGTATGGGCCATTCACTACAGAGCTGGACTTGATGGCCCTTGTGGGTCCCTTCCAAATCAGAATACTCTTATTCTGTGAAACCTTCATCCTAAAGAGTTCTGAAGTTGGCTAACAAAAGGAGAGAAAAGAAGCATCTCTTTAATCCCTTCTTGCCCCAGTACCTGTTTTCCTTTTGTACGTTGCTGTAATATCACAGTACCCCAACTTGAGCTTTTCAGTGTTCTTGTTCCTTCCTGCAAAGTATTCCTGCTGTATCCATCAGCTGGATCATTCTGCATGCTAAATCACACAGTCTTCTACTTCCAGGTCTGTTCTTAGCAGAGATTTTACTCTGACATGAAAACTATTGTCAGTGGCCCATCTCGGGGATCAAGGAGATAAAGACTAAAGACTACAGATTAAAGCTGTACTGCCCTTGACAATATAAATTGACCATGTGAGGAAATATATTGCATTTGTTCACTCACATGTTAGTGTGCAATATTTCCAGCAGTCAGTGAACTTATCATGTTTTTAATGTAGTTCCTAGGATTTAGCATAAAAACAGCAAACCAGCAAAGGCTCAAGTCCTTAAAATACTTTTCTACTTTTTCCCCAATAATCTCAGTGGAAAAGCATTTGTAAGCCAAAAACCAAGCCTCCAGCTCTTTCTTTCACTTCCTGAAAGCTGGAGGTTTTGGCTGCTAGCTTTGGGATTAAAGAACTGATTAGAAGTTTTTACCACTAAAAATATCCATGTGTCTTATCCTCCAAAATTTCCCCACTGAGGTACTGGGTAAGTTTGTCAAAATTCGTTCCTTCACTGTTCTTTGCAAGGTGCAAAGCTGCAATTTCAGAGCAATTGTACTCAAGGAAGCCAAAAGGGGCTTCATTGCTAAAGGCACTCATCAAAGACTCCTTAATAATTATGTCTTTTCTGAGGAAGAAAAGAAGTCAGCTTTCATTGCTGCAGCAATTGCATCTTGCATGACTGATGGACAGTTTCTCTATGTTTTTACTTACAGCTATCACAATATGATTGAAATCACAGCCTAAGTGTAACGTACATGCAGTCTCTTCCCTGATTGTCTAACCTGTGTCCTGTTTCTTGATTTGTTTGTTTTTTTAGCTCATTGCATGATTACACATTAATTCTTTGTTCCTCATTTAGTTATCTTTACCTTTCAGAGGGTGACACAAATTACACCAGATCCCACTGAGACTTTTCCCCACACTATGCCCTCCCTACTCCAGCTGAGATCTGCCATGGTGATGCCTGAACAAAACATACTAGCTCCATACTGAGGCACTTCAAATGGAGCAAGAAGTAGAACAAAGTTGTCTGAAAGGATCATTTCCTTTTCATAAGGAGACTGAGAAGAGTGGAAAGTCAACAGGGAATAGGAACCAGAGCAACAGTAGTAATTGGAGTGGGCATAGGAAAGTGAACAAAAGGTAGACAGGAGAGACTTTCAGCTGAACCTTCTGTGGGGAAGGGACTGTCTTCCTTTATAACATGTTTGTACAGCACTTGCCATGGAGGTGATCAATCTGATGCTCTGCAGGTGCTATTAGGTATGCAGTGTACATCCCTCACTGCCAGTTCATAGGTGATGAGGTCTTGCTTCAATGCCCTTCCACAGCTTTGGCGGTTCAGATTGAGACGTTCTTTTTCTTCTGCGTTGACAGAGTTCAAACAGAAAAAGACAAGAAAAACACAGCTGGAGAGGGAACAAGGAAAATGTACAAAGATCTTAAGTGGCACATTTAGCACTAGAACTTGTTTATTGTGGCTGTTTGGCTGAGGGGTGAAGAGAATGTAAGACTAATCTGTTCTGTAGATTTTTGTTAAGTTATTAGTTTAGATGCTATGATTTTGATGGACACAGTTATACAAGTGAAGGTAATTTTCAGCTTGCAATGAATATGCCAACCAGTGCAATGGCATCTGAGTGAAGCCAGTCATTCCTAATAATGTGTGCTTATTCCTGCTCGTCTGAACTGGTATTAATACTAAACCAGAAAGATAATCTCCCTATCAAAAAAAAGTAGAGGAAAAAAGAAGAAAAAACCATGAGAAAGAAAGGAAGGAAGGAAGGAAGGAAGGAAGGAAGGAAGGAAGGAAGGAAGGAAGGAAGGAAGGAAGGAAGGAAGGAAGGAAGGAAGAAAAAAGAAAGAAAGAAAGAAAGGAAAGAAAGAAAGAAAGAAAGAAAGAAAGAAAGAAAGAAAGAAAGAAAGAAAGAAAAACAAAGAAAGAAAGAAAGAAAGAAAGAAAGAAAGAAAGAAAGAAAGAAAGAAAGAAAGAAAGAAAGAAAGAAAGAAAGAAAGAAAGAAAGAAAGAAAAAGAAAGAAGAAAGAAAAAGAAAGAAAGGCAGGCATTGACATGGAATGATGATAGGCCTATCCTGAAAAGAAAGGTACCTGTTAATTAGGCAGGAATAGGTGAAATGTGCTAAGATGTCACTGATTCCTGATGGAGAGGAGAAGAGGGACCCAAAAGACTTCAATATATGATAAGCTCATTTTCTTCTGCACATTTAATGTCTGAATAATTTCTAGCTTGGGGATAGATGTCAGGGAAATGCCTCTGAAGTCCAGCTCTTGCCTTTCCCTGGTCTTAAAATTAAGAACCAAACACGGTTTAAGAGAAAAGGGGTTTTTACCTTGGTATTTATTTAAGGATGCTTAGGTACACCACTTCGTCCAGGTGGAATGTGCTGAAATGCACACTAAGAATGCACACGAAATGCACCCCCCGAAATGCACCTGCCCGATAGATTGCATATACAATTTATAGACCTTGAAAATTTGCATATCTATCAAAGATTCCCCAGTGAGAATCTTAAATGAATGATATGGTGTGATATCCCCCCAGCCTGAGGAATTCCCCCCGGATGGGCCTGTATAGTTTACAGAATGTGTTCTAGGGAAGACCTTGGTTTCTCAGGATAACATGGGGCTTTCTGGCCCCAACTGTGAGGCATCCGGGATTTTTAGTCTCCTGGCTTGATGGAATATTAGGACTATGATAAATTATCAGGCTTAAGGAATTACAAATAGGCATGTTAAAAGCACTGAGGACACATAAAAGCTATATAAAAGGGTATATAAAAGGTATAAAAAATATTAGGCAAAAAAATCATCATGGCATCACAGCAAGGAACCATATTGGGTTTCTGACTTGTGCAAGTTTGCTGCCCTTGCTGTAAGATACCGTCCAGCTTCCCTGGGAGGTATGTATTTGCTGTTCACCTAGGGATCAGAAAAGTTATCTTTCCACTGAGAGTTTAATGGGTTTATTTTCTTCAGATCAGATTGAAGAAATGTGACTGACAGAGCCACTGAGAGCATGAACACCTGTATAGAACCTATTTGTTCTGCTCTTCCTTCCTTCTCTAACACCACTCCTTCATTTTGATCAACAGCGCAGAAAGCCAAACCAGAATTTTTCCACGTCGTATTTTTTCAGTTGAAAAAAAATCAAAATTATAGCTGTAGCAGTGAGAAATATCTGGTCTTATTTACAACTGAGGCTTGTTTTTCTCTACACAATGGCAAAAATCAACCTTTAATTCCATTTTCTGCTTATGTTTTTATGAAATCTGTTACCAGCAAACAGTCCAAGGAGTCTTAGACAAGTTGCTTTAAGACATGTAACTACAGAGATCAGGAAAATAGAAGCAAAGATATTTTCACCTTTTTTCCTAGGCTATCACTGCCCTACATCAGATTTTATCTTTCTTTTACCCCATATTTCACATTTGTCTTCTATTTCTGTAAATTAACCATCTTTCAAATACGAGTCTGTGTTTGAAAGTTTTTGTTCTATCTACTCTCATCTCCATTTTCTTATTTTCTGGCTGAATGACAAAGCAATGAAATAATTTTATTCACAAGTCGAAGGTAAATTGCTAATGCAAAATTAATCTGGTTTTTAGACTTAAGGTTTAGGAGTGTCAAAGCAGAAGCCATGGTGAAGAACAAGCTAACGAGGAAAATCAAAATTACCACAAATGCACCAAAAAAACCCCACAGAAATAATTGTAACCATAGTCATTGTTAATGACTTGAACACATGATTCCCAACTAAAAACTTGATTCCTTCAAATACCAACAGACCTCAATGACATCAGTGTTTTGCCTTTTTCATACACATCACCTGTAGAGCTAAAGAAACCAAGTGGTGTTACAAAATGAGCTTTCAATCCAAGGCATTAAAATCCAAGCCCACAAGTACAGGGTGATAAGAGATCCTTTCAGGTCAACCCCTAGACATATAATATTGCTTTCTGTGGGGTTTAAAGCAGCTCAGGCTTTCTGAGGCCTCCGGTAGGTTGCATATGTGAGGGATTTATGTCCATGTCATCCACTTAAAAAAACCTCTCAGGGGCATCAAAAAATTTTGTGGGATTAAGAGAGATGTTTCAAAGTGGGGTTTATACACAAAATGGTGAAAAAGACATAGTACAATGAATATATGCATAATAAAACTTAAAAAACAAACATGCAAACTTGAAAAAAGTATACTTCATGGCAGGAAGAAAGTAGGAGACAAGAGGAAAAAAATATAAGGAAGACTAATGCCCTTAGACACTCAATATAGAAAAGATGTTGTCCTCATATACATTCTTATTTATCTTCACCCTCCTGCAGTTGGTGTATTACCTCCTTACACACAGCAGTTTCTTTCTGTCATGGAGGCAATTCATTCCTATCCTGTCAGGCTCACTTTTTCTTTCCTAGTGTCTCAAGACACTAGTTGCTGTCAAAGCAGTAACAAAAAGAACCCAAGAGGTTTTTTTTGCTGACACCTCCCGAAGTGTAGAATCATCACATCAGATATATATATTTGTGGTTAGGAAGACCAGCTTCTGTTATATGACCTCATCCAGCCAGAGCTTTCTCTAAATCCTTGTCAAAAAATGTTTATGATCCCCAACCCGCCAGGAGAAACACTGTTTGTTCTCTCAAGCCCAGCTAACTTGTTTTCGATTATCTCCTTATTAAAGAAAAAGATTGTGCTTCATAAAGCAGTCCTAAATGTTGCAGAATTACTGCTTGAAACATAGAAATTGGAACAACTCATTTTTATTTCAATATTGGTATCCTATGCCTTATGAGTCATTGTAATGATTCCCTGTTGCCTCCTGTACTGTGCTTAAACAAGTTAGGCACTTTCAAAGCTCTTAACTAAAGTCACAATGGAACTAAAAACACTTCAGCAGAAAAACATACAACACAGCCAAGGAAGACCCTTAGCTGGCCTGTACTAACCTCTCTTATAGCAAATTTTGTTCTTCCACCCTGACTTATAAGCATGCTTCCCAAATCATGCTGTTTCCATTACTTCATATGTTTTACTCGTAAGAAAAAGGAAGGGGGAGGGATTGCATCCAGAGCAACAAAGAATTCTTCAGCCGTGCAGAACTGTAGCAGGATTTCTGTCTGAATAATCTTGCATTATTACATTGGTCCACTTGTCCCTTTCCTTTTTAAAACACATTTATACCTTTGTTATTAAGGCACACAATTCAAGGTTGCAATCCTGATAATTGTATGGGTGAACAGTTCCACAGACCAATGGAGACAGTAAGTCTTGATTTCCAATATTTGTGTGAAGGAGGTATCCCCACCATTAAACAAACAAACAAACAAACCCCAAACCCCCATACCTTGTTTCCATCTTCCCTTTCTCTACTCCGTATTGCTTTATCCCCACTGCTTTTCCTTGCATCAACACTGACTCCCCATACATGGGGAAAGTAGCATTGGATACAAAAGGTATTTTTCCCCCCCTTCAAATAAGAGCAAATTTAAGTCTAGCGAGCTCAAAATTATGTCAGGGTGTGTTTCAGGTCTTTTTAAAACCAAATTAAGTAAAAAAGGTAAATTCAACACATTAGTCTCATGAGTGGATATTCGTAAGTGAATATCTGCAGTGAAATTTGGTTTCGAAAACAGAACACCGGGGACCAGCTCAAGCCATCATAACTGGAACCAAGCTGATTTTGATTTTCTGTTACTCGAAACTGCACACATACACTTTGCAATTTGCAAATACAATTCACTGCAGCTGTAGAATAAATCAATCTGAAAATACATATATACATAAATAATACTGGTTTAATATTACCAGTGAGAAAACTTGACGTCTCAGAAGACTTAAAAACTCTGAGTCAAGGCAAATTCCAGCAGTTTCAATATTTTAAATTTACTCAGTTTCATTCAACAAATTCTTTCTAATAGCATTTGTTATTGTGTGCCTCTATCTCTCACTATATATATGTGTTTATATGTACAGAGAAATACATACAAACTAACATTTTTAAATACTTAAATTGTAAAACAAGCATTATTTGTATAAGATAGCTACCCAGAATTAAAACATGAATAGTCCACAAGCAATGAATTACCTCACTAAAGCTAGTTAACAACATTTTGAGGTGTAAATGGACATAGGCTTATTTAGGTTGCTGTATACTGCCCAGAACAGCTGCAAACGTGTGCCTTTCTATGGGAGTTCAGGATTCCATGTGGTTCAAACACCCGGCATTTGCTTTTTCCAGTTGGTATTGTTCATGCCATCTTCCTGGCACATCCCCCGTTTCCAGTTGCCAAGAGAATGATGGAAGAATGAGACACCCTGGAACCATGTATTTTCTAAAGCAATACAAAAGATTGACCTTGTATTTACAAGTTGCTATTACACCACACAGTGGGTTTTTGTCACATCTTACCTATTAGCCAGCTTCCTCCTTCAAATCTGCTTTATTACAATCTAGTCAGAGGTGAAAATTGAACAATAAATAGCCTGTATGCACTTGTTTTATTGTGCCAGTATTAATGTATGTTTTCATAACTGATACCAAAAAATAAAAATGTTTGCCAGCAAGCTGTTTGTGTACAGAGAGAAATAATTCTGCACTTTGCAAAGAGGACTGCTTTAAGGAATAGAGCACATATGTGAGAATTCCTCTATTCTACATACCTATTAAATCTGCAGGAAAATTGCAACCAGGTTTTTTTGAAACTGTGTGCCAGCTATAGAGCTGCACAGAAAGAACCATGCAGCTGCTAAATATGTTAGTGTGCCACAACAGTGCAGCAGTCCATGGCAGAGCTGCTTGCAGGTGAGAGGCCAGACCACTTACTGCAAATACACCACAAGCTGTGTGACCAGACTGAAGCAGAACACAAAACTTCCATGGTTTGTTTAATGCAAAGCTGTTTCTCAAGCCTTCTCTGTCTTTCACCGCATCCCCTTCTTGCAAACTCTCTGTGCCACGTGTGTATCTGCTTCTGAGACAGGCACTGAAAAGATTTCAGACTGAGTTTCTTTGCAGACATCACATTTACTGACTGATCTGCTGACTGTACTACGTCTGATTCTCCTCTGCTTTTCACCTTCACTAGCCCTCAATTGCAGCATGAGACAATCGTACTTCTGGGATTACAAACTGCACTCCAGCTGTTGTACTCCTTTCTTTTCCAAGGGCATCCATTTGTTATCCATCATATTTTCCACTCAGTAAATAATTTATATTAAATTATTGAATGACTTTTCAAAATACTATTCTGAATACCACTCAATGGCATTACTCACACAAAGTCTTATAGAAGTAAAACATGTCCATTCTGAAGATTAAATTTGTTTTGCGAGCTGTGTATTTCAGAACTGAGCCACTTTTAAGAAAGTCAGGTTGATGAGAAGTCTCACTTTGACTTGAATGTGCAGCCAGTTCTAGGAAAAAGAAAGTTTATTTCATACAAAGGCAGTTCAAGGCAGACATTGTCACAACCTACAAGGTCATGTTTTTCTGTCAATGCTTAAAGTTTCATATTAGTGCCCTACTAGAACAGCCTTAAGAATTTTAAGAAAGGTTGAATTATTCAAAAAATCTCTTGAAGGTAATTTCAAATAGATTAGACAATTAAGCATTTAATATCAAACACAAATTTTTGCTGATTGTGGCTGTCTCATCCATTATCTTATCCAGACAGGAAAGGATGTAATAAACAGCCTCCTTGACAATATATCCCTGGTATCTTTGATCTTTTGTATTGCATTGGGTTTGCATGGCATGGTTTTGGTAGCAGGGAGGTTACAGGGGTATTTTTTGTGAGGAAGCTGCCAAAAGCTTCCTCCTGTGTCCAGTACAGCCAGTGCTGGATGGTTCCAAGAGGGATCTGCCTCTGACCATCAGCAACAGTGGCAGCACTTCTGGCTAAAATATTTATGCAGGGGAAAAAGTCACTGTGCGAGAGCACTTGCAGCCAGAGAAGAGAGGACTGAGAATAGGTAAGAGGGACAGCCCAGCAAGGTCAATGAGGAAAGAGGGACAGAAAGTGCTCCAGGTGCCAGAGCATAGATTATCTACAGCCTGTGGTGAAGATCATGGAGAGCCAGGCAGCTCAGGGAGGTCTACAATAGAGCAGAGATCTCCCTGCAGCCCATGGGGGACCCCCCATTGGAGCAGATGCATGCCTGAAGGAGGCTGTGACCCCGTGTAAAGCCTGTGCTAGAGCAGGCTTGCTGGTGGGGCATGTGGACCTATGGGGGACCCATGCTAGAGAAGTCTGTTCCTAAGGAACTGCACCCCATGGAAGGGACCCACGCTGGACAAATTTGTGAAGAACTGTAGCCTGTGGGAAGGACTCACATTGGAGAAATTTGCAGAGAACTGATTCCTGTGAGAAGGAACCCATGCTGGAGCAGGGGAAGACTGTGAGGAGAAACACAGACAACTGACCACAACCCCCAGTCCTTATCCCCCCGGGCTGCTTGGGAGAGTGAGTAGATAGAGAAATTGGGAGTGAAGATGAAAACATGAGGAAGTGAGAGGTGGGGGGAAGAAGTTATTTTAAAACTTGTTTTTAGTTTCTCATTACACTACTCTGATTTGACTAGCAATAAATTAATTTCATTTAGTCTGTTTTGCTCATGGCAGCAATTGCTAAGTGATCTATCCCTGTCCTTATCTTGAGCCAAGAGATTTTCATCTTATTTTCTCTCCCCTGGCCAGCTGGAAAGGGAGAGTGATAGAGGGGTTTGGTGGGCACCTGGCATCCAGTCCGTGTCAGACACACCACACTTATATTTTAAAAATCCTGTTACCTGTAGTCTATTCGCCAAAATTGAGGTTTGTTCAGTGATGAGGCTTCCCAGATTGACCTTAAAAGTTCTCCAAGATGAATTTGACTGCAATGACTATTCTGGACTCTTGGACTCATCCAGTTAGCCCAGAAGCCACATCTGCTCATGAACTGGAGAATACAATTCCCACAAGGACAAAGCAAAACAGAAGAAAGAAAATGGGCTTCCACTATCCTGCTATTCAAACTGTGCTGCTGTACAACATCTAAAAACCTCTGCGTTTCCCTGCCCTAGTCTTTCTGCACACAAGAAGAAAATTTAGAATCATTAGCAAGAAGAGAGGTGCTGACTCAGGACTTGAAGGCCTGCCAACAACTACCTAAATTAAAGATCTTGAGTAATCAGTCGGAAGTGCTTCAAACTATTTTTAGTCTTGTTTAATTGAAAAGACAACTTTACCTTTTGTTACTCCATCTTATTAGTCAACACATTCTTGTGTGTGTTTGTTAAAGTCTCACTTCCACAAAGTCTCTTTCAATAAAGTGTCATTGGGTTCAAAACATGATTTACTGTACAATCCAATCTTCGGCCTGGATTAAGGTTTTGGAAAAGCTTTTTTGCTAACTGTGACAGGAACAGGCATTTTACCAGTATAATGTTGCTTCCCTTGGCAAAGAATTAAAACTTGATACTGTGAGAAAATTAAAAACAATAGATTGCAATTTGATCACTGTATTGTTCTATCTTTATCTACCTTAGTAGCATTATAATAAATTAGACGAATATAACACTTGATCGACACTTTTTATTCAAAAAATCTATAGATGCATATGAAACTGGTTTACTCTGCCAAAACCTAACATGGGTCATGAGCACTGAAAGTGTGTGTAACAGCAGGCAAGAGTTTTGCAGGCCACTTGGCTCTGCTTCCCAAAGAATATCCAAATCCTCACACTAGGGGATTTTTCTGTAAGGGAACACATTTCCCACTGGTACTTACTAGTGGCAGTTGCCAAAAGGTTTTCTAGAGAACATAGGTTTTCTGCTCATCCCTGAAGAAGCAGAGCTCAGGAGCGTGGTGCTTTTAGGTAGGGACAGCACAACAGAGCTCTGGCCTGAAAAGCAGACATCTGCAACTGCCAGTAGGGCATAGTGGTCTCAGTGAACTGATTAAAAAGAAAAACAGCATTGGATGGGAACTCCCCAAGCTCTTTCTTCATTGTAATGCAACACACTTTGCAGGTGCATCTAAACAGTTTAGTAACATCAAATTTTGAGTAACTCCATTAGAGTTTAGGGCCTGTAATGCTTTGGGCTCACTAGACACGTGTTTGTCAGCCATGCAGCCTGTTCCCTGCACCACAGAGGTCTATGTGTAGGGCAGCTGTAGTCAGCAAGCACATAAAGAGCTGGCCCCCTAGGGGATACAGCTTTTATACATTGCTTTCCTTAAGGAAATTGGTGGCCAGGCAGTGGGATTGCTGTTGGTGCCACATAGTTCCTGGCTCTGATGCAAATTCAAATATATGTACAGGCATGGTAGGTTGAAATCAGTATAACTAAGGCTCAGACACACCTATAAACGTGTTATTCATAAGACAGCTGGTAATGTATTCACTTTGAAACAGCTCATTCTAATAACAGAATCAAGCCTATTTACAGAACAAAATTGGACAGGCACAACTGAACAGTGGTATCAATAGAAAACTTTGGAAGACCTTTATCCTGCTGTGTTGTTTTCTTACATGAAAGTTTTTCAGATACCACAGTCTGCATTTTAGGAGTTTATAGTTTATTTCCAGGAAAGCAATATGTTTGTTGTCATTGCCAATCATCAAAGCAGTTTGGGCTGAGCATGTCTTTTTACTGTTGACTTTGCATTTCTAATCTGGCTTTTTTTTACAAAACAATGTTATTTATATGAAAGGATAGTGTTGTTCCCTAATAATGAGGCTATTCATGTTTAACATGATGGAGCTATTCATGTTTAACAAAATGGCTATCCACCTCTGCTTTGAGGGAAGAGGGATGGCATATGATTTCTGTCTGAGCAGTTTCAACTCTCTTTCTTACTGTAAGTGCAAGAAAAATTCATTATTTGAATATTATCTCATGAACAAAAAATCTTGTCCAGTTAACTGTGAAAGTGTGGAAGAGCATGTGGAATAAAATCTGGAGTAAACCCTCCAAACAACAGTTTCAAAAAGGTCTAATGAAGTCACCCTTTATCCGATTGTCTTGACCAACTTGTCTCTCACTAATTTCTCTTGTGTTCCCTCAGTTCTGCTGCAGTTAGCATGAAATCGATTAAAACTGGAGATTAAAGACATTTCCAAACGAAGTATAAATTTTCAAAAATTGTGTTGCATATGCTCAGCAGGCACCAAGCAGGGGGGAAAGAAGTCAACAATTTGTATAAACAAAAGGCACATAAGAAAATCATCATGCTGAAATATTGCAAACTAACAGCAGGCTAGAATAAAACATCCATATTGCCAGAGCTAATTTATTTCTTTTAGCATTACCTTTTATAATCCTTCACCAAGAAGGAATATTTTCCTTTTTTTTTTTTAAGCATGACAAATATGCATTATAATCAGTTGGGTTAGATTAGTTTTTCTTTTTTTAGAGATAGATTTTCTCTCCTTGAATCTTCAACTCCGACTGCAGTGATTTTCTTCAGAGAAAGACAGATATTACAAGAGAAAGAGAGAGATTACAAAAATGTGCTTGCCCTCTTCCATTATTAAGCCATAAAAAAAAGAAAAAGAAAAAGGCAAAATAAAAACCCTTGGAGAAACCCTGTTCCCTGAGTTGATGGAAGAAGTGACAAGGTTTGTAAAACCTGATGTATACCTAACAGATAATGTCATGCACTGAGGGGAAAAAGTAGCAATTTGGGGAAAGAAGGAATCAACCCGAATAGTCCCAAGGGGAATCAGACAAGACAGACTACTAATAATCAGACTTAAAGTGTCCACAGATTAATTTAAGGGTGAAAATATTTGTGAAGAATGCTCGTAGGTAGGATCTTGTGAAAGACAGGTCATTAGGAAAAATGACCTCGAGTGAACTGGCTAGATGGTTAGGATGATCTCTACACAACATGAAGAGTGGTCCATCTGATGTTCAGAAAAAGTGGCAAACGTAGGAGGAGACTGGCTTTATCAAACAAGGACTGAGCTCCAGCACAAACTAATCATATACAGGAGTTGGAATTACGGCGGGAAGCAAAGAAATATAGAGGAATCTCCTGGCCGTGCTGTGATGATGTTAGAAAAGCTGAAGCTCAGCTGCAATTGAAACCAATGAGGAACAAAGGCAACAAGAAGCTCTTCTACCTCTATACTAATGGCAAAATAAAGAAAGAAGACAGGGACCTCTTGCTCAATGGGCAGGTGATTTTGTGACAGCAGATATATTTAAAGCTGGAGTAATCAACCCCTTCTCTTTGTATCAGTCTACAACTGAATCTTCCAGGACTCTGCCTAGAGAGCGGGTTGGAGAAAGGGAGCTACTATAGTGCAAATTGATCAAGTCTGGAATTTTCAGAAATTCTTTATCCATGTGTGCTTCCCAGTACCAGAGAGACACTGATAAACTGAGGCAAGAGCTGACAGCGAAGACAGTCGAGTCAGGAGGCTCGCATGCCTTGTGAACAGAAGCTGAGGAAGTGAGGCTTTTCTGGGGAAATCTGACAGCAGTCTTCTGCTGTCTGAAGGGGGATTAAGTTGGGAGAGCTAAGATCTTTACAGAGGTGCACTGTGGGACACCAGGATACAATGATCCTGGATTGAAACAGAGGAGGTTTTATCTACATAAAAGAAAAAAAAAATTGAAAGGTAGCTGAAGGTTGGCAAATGGTGCACAGTCTTCCTTGGAGGTTTCTAAGGCCTAGCTGTACAAAGGTCTGACATAGCCAATCTGAAATCAGCACTGACCATGGTTTAGAGTGGGAAGTTGGATAGGATGATCTCTCAGGGCCCCTGCCAAGATGAATTTTGTTATTTTTAAGATTTTGTCCAAAACACAGATAAAATATAAGGAAATGTCCACCCGATCACTGAAGTTACAACGTGTATGTGCTAACAACTAAGTCCTGTAAGCTAATGTAAGTTGTAGTCAATTGATTTTATATGGATATTTAGGCCCATAAATACATGGTTTGATATTCAGAAGTAAGTTACTTTTGAAGTTCTGGGTGTTGCCTAGTATAAGTAACCAGAATTATGGATTTTATAGTCAGTATACTACATTTATATAATAATTTATTATAGGTAAATGGCAGACTTTAGATATTTTCCTATATTTACGTAAGAGTTAACTCAAAGGTTTACTGGGGAATAAGTAACTGATCATCTTTCTAATAGTGGTGTAAAACTGGTAAAGACTAAAACACTGAACAAATAGAACTTACTTTTACCTTCTCTTTTAAGATTTTGTCAAGCATACTAGCACTTGAATTTCACAAGATGCCCAAGGCTTTAAGAGCTCAGAGTCTCATTTAAAGCCCTTGGGTTTGAAGACATTGATCCAAATTTATTGACATAACCAGGCAGATCAGAGTGTCTCTTTTCCAACCACGTAATGAAAATAACTACATGAATAAACATTTAAAAAATGCTATCCTGGAGATTCAGTCCCATGAGAGTACATCCTCATTTTTAAGAAATGAAGAGAAAAATGAACTCATTGACAAGTAAAAAAAAAAAAAAAAAAGAATATTTAGGCAAACATTGGAAGAAAACTAATATCAACAAGTCAACATTGGTATTGAGTTTACTGAGATTTAAACTACTCAAAGTCTCACTGATAGTATAGTTTGCTAGTCATGACTAAACCATGTTACAAATCCAGGAGGAAAGCATGTTTGCCAAGCCCAATTGCACGCTGACAAAAAACCTTTATAAAGGCAAACAAATAGAGCAATAGAGTCTGAATTGAAGACAATTTGAATACTTGCAATTAGGAAGAGCTTAAAGGCAGTGATGGACCAGGGACTGCATACTTTATTATGACTGTAACTACCTACCACAAAGAAGATCAAGGAGGCAAGATGTATGTTTAGATGGGAGCAGCATGAAGGCACCAAAGCAGAGGGCAGGGAAGAAGGACCAGTTTATGTTAAGGATAAAGAACATGTATGGCCCTATTCCTATTTTTGCTGATGCCATTTGCAAGAGATAAAGTGTCATCTAATAACATTCTATCCTACAGAACTGAAGGTCTGAGACAAGCCACCAGTCTCAATTTTAGACATTGATCTTAGCTTTGAAGTACAAAGCCTAGCTCCAGCTTTGGGATTCTGTTTGCCACAGAAGTTCAGTTCCACAGGCAGAGGTGGAAGAAGGCTGTTTCACAAAAGCTACCTTAATGCAGATTTCTGTAGTGGGCACAGAACATTACATTGCAAGTGGGAAGCTGTGCATGTCTGAGTATCCAAATACCCCATATTTGGTTTTTTTTTTAGGAGCAATTTGTCTCTTGTAGAATTAAGCATCTTCTAGCTCTGCATCACACATTTTAAACTAGTTGAAGAATACTAGCTGGTGCTCAGAATTACAACTAATTTCATGAAAGGATGGAAATATTCAACATGCATATTGGCATTGATCTTCAAGACAATCAAGCATTTCCATTAAAAAAAAACTTAAAAAAAAAAAAGAAAAAGGAGAAACACTCTAATTTCACTGAGCTTAAAAATCTGAATATTCCAAAACTAAAAATACGTTTCACTAGATGTGCATTTTTTAAACTGTAAGGCTATAAACTGGAAAGCACTATGCATAACATTGTAAAAACTACCAGGATGTTTAGGAGCCTAAGGCTTATTCACTGTGCCATAAATTTATTGTAAATTAGTATGTGAACTCACAGCACACCGAATTCCCATGTAGACAGATATAGCAAACATTAAGAAGAATAACTTGTAAGGTAGACAGTACCTATTTTTTACTATTTTTCTTGAATAAAGCCTTCTGTATTGGAATGCCTTGGCACACAGATGGGAAGGAAAGAAACCAGAGGTGAACTGTGCTGAGAAGAAGACAGATTGTGAAGGAGAGCACTGGAATTCAGAAAAGAGGGATTATGAGGGAAAACATGGAAGAGAAAGTACAAATTAGACTCAGCACAAGAAGCAGAAGGGTGTGAAGGTACAGAGAAATAAAAGAGATAAATAGCATTAATAGTCAAGGAAGAATAAGTACAACAACAAACACAAAAATCTATGCTAGAGTGCAAAGGAAAATTCAGATGAAGCATGTCTGCAAATTCCCAAACACAAACCAGTAAATCCAGCATGCCCAGCTATAAATCTGTGTATTTTCAAGGTATGCATGCATCTTCCTACATTTCATTAGGATGAGCTGACCTGCATGTATTTTTATGGATCCCAGTACAGACACAGGAGCCCAGACCACGTGTCCTGAGAGGAACTGAGGTCCTCTCTCAAGTAGCCATGCAGGCCTGTTGGAACTTTGGCATATCAGGCAGGGCAGAGAGCATGTCTCAGCTGTAGTTCAAATGAGACCACAGCAATGCAGCCCATCACAAGTTATTGTCTGTACGAATTCCTTGCTTCAACCTGATTCACTGGCATGTTCAAAACAAAGCTTTTCATGACACTGAAAGGTTGTGTTTGAATTATCATCCCAACACAGGAAGAAAAATAAATATCTGAAAAATTCCCCTGGGACAGACATTCATTTCCTATTAGCTCCTAGGGTCCAAACCACTACCCAGCCTGCATGCAAACACTCTCACACCCACTCTACCACCACTGATTGTTTATTCCCCAGTTCTGATAACACTTGCTTTCTTTTCACCTCATCTCCCTGGATTTCTTTTTTTTTTTGACTCCTCAGTCTGACACACACCCTATTGTCTTTTCCATTCCTCACCTTGTTTTATTTAATCCTCCTCTTTTCATTTCCTTTATGTTCTTCCCTATCCTATTGATACTCCTTGTCTCTTGGGTCCCAGGTGAGCAGCCTCTTCAAGGCACCAAAGCCTGCAGTTATTTCACTTGTGGGGTGATGGTGCAAGCCTTGACATAAACAGCTCATTTGGGAAAATATATATTTGCAACTCCTGAACTGGATTTATTACAATACACAAAAAATAAGTGTGTCAAGTATTTTGCCAGGGGTTACTGCCTGTCTAAACTTTTATATAGGTTCTAGGATTTACATAGTTTTTAAAAGTTCACTTCTTGAGTGTCCAAATAGTACCTTTTCCTAATCAAACTGCTAGCAACAAATTCAACATTGTTGTTGGCACTTGACTATACATATATACACACACACACACACAATCCCCTGAATCTAGAGTACAGTTGTAAAAGAAAGGGAGGTATATATTTAGAAGGCTTTATTGATCCCATCTGCTTGTTGAACACACAGCACCTGCCAATAACTGAACTCCTAAAATCTTGTCCCAACATAAAACTTTGAGGGCAGGCTCTTCTGTCATCGTTTTTAACAGGACATCTTTTTTAGATTCCTAGTGCTCAGTGTGTTTCAATTGCCTTTCCACAAGCAGCTGAGAGAGAACAATTCTGTGCCAGGAGGGGAATAAATGGATCTCAGTGACTGGAAAGTTCCATCCAAATTTTTCCTTTGCTAAGGGAGTTCCTGGACCAAAAAGCTGCCATTACTTACACACACTGCATAGTGCTGCTAGCTAAACAAGTTGAAAGATCAGTGAAGGGGATCTGAACTTAAACAAATTGAAGAATGTAATTTGTAACAGAATATATGTACACTTGAAAATTACTTCAAATGCTAAAAAAAAAAAAAAATTGACTGGAGCTAGAAACACAGTTCCATTTTTTTTTGCTAACTCCTTTTTTTCCTGTATAAATCTGAAGCAGAAGACAAATCCTGGACGGAAAACAGCCTCCAGTTGTCTAGGTGTCCAAGAAATTTTATGCCAGTAAGCATAAACATATCCCAGGTGGCTTTGACTGTGTTACTCTGGTCTGATGGGAGAGCAGTGCATCTACCTCAGTGACACCTTCAGTTGCAAGGAAGCACCAGGCCAAGCCTTCCTGTGATTGTGTCCAGATTGGCAGATGCCCGGGCTGGATGTGGCCATTTTCAGACCAGTGCTAAGAAGGTCTGTGCATTCCACTATGTACCAGGCTCTTCCAGACAAAGCACCCTACTAGTCTTGGAGGCTGCTGTATCAAGACTCATGGTGCAGGGCTTTTTTGTTATGGAGTTAATCAGAACAACACTGCACTAAAGAGCAGCACCTCTAGAATAAGACTCGATAGGACTTTATAATCTCCTTGATGATAAGCCTTCCATCTCAGGTAGCTGTGTCCTTGTTTTGTCATCTTCATTCAGTCTTTTGCCCTTCTTCAGACAGGGTATGTGGTTTAACCTTATGATGAGAATAAACCATCAATCAGGCAGCTGTGGAAAAGGCAGCCACCATCAGAAGCAGCTCCTAGCACTCTGGAAAAGGCATTAGAAAGGCTTTATGGAATATAGAGTTTGGGTCAGCTGCATTGGAGATGGTGAGAGGGAGCAAAAGCATCTACTAGGGATACAGATATTCAACTTTGTAGAAGAGAATGAGAAGTATCTAAGCCAGAGCTAGTTGAAAGCAGAAGCTGGTACTGGCAAGAGAACAAATGGCTTTGAGCTACTTTTGTTTGTGAATTAAGTTTCTAATGATGTGAGCAGTGGAGCTCTTGTACAGCTTGTAACCAGTGTAGTATGTACAGGCAACAGTAAAACCAGCAGTAAAATGGAGGGTCACATAAGAAGGAAAAGAATTTATCTCCTATCATTCAGTGGCTCAAAAAAACTTCAGTTGGGGCTGCTTTTGTAAATTTTGCAAAGTTCATCTGTTGGTCTTCTCTGCTGCCAAATTCTCTCATTGATCACCTCCTTCCACCACTATCCAGCAAGCCCCTCTTTATAGCCCCCCACTCTTCTATCCAACCCTGCGGACTTCAGCTCAGCTGCATTGATGAGCTGGCATCTGCTTTCAGTGCTCTCTTTTGAAGAGGGAGCTGTTCAATCTCCCCAGACTTTGGCATTTGCCGATGATAAAAGGAGCACCAGTTCAGGTTTTTGGCAACACCCTCTGTTCCAAAATAAACTTCCTTTATTTGTGGTATGCTGCAATGTTTGAGGAAATCCCATAAATATGCTGACTTACTCCATTATAAAGAACATCTTTCTGAGCAAACGTCTGCAATTTGTTTAAATTAACTGAATCCTGGGTGCTAAGTTTTTTGAATTTCTGGTTCATTTATCTCTTAATTTCCCTCCCTACACACAAAACTGACAAAATTATTTTTGTCTTTACCCTCATTTACTTCTTTCCCATTTTTCTTCTGTAACACTTTCTCCTGAAACAAATATTTCTCATTTGCTCACTTTCTCCTCTCTCTCTCTCCCACTTGTTCCAGTTTCTAAGATGACTCTTACCTGCTTCCATCCCTTGATTTCCCTGTTTAATATTTCATTCTCTTCTGGCTTACACATATCACTCCCCATATCACACAGTGGGTATGATTTAATAACTCATTTTTAGTTCCTGTCTACTGTCTCTCCTGTGACGCTACTGAGCTCAGAATTACTTTCTATGACCTTGTTCATTTTTATGAAATACACGCTTTATGATTCCTCCCCCAATTCCAGGTCAGGCTCTCTGAAGTCTGCCCTCTGTTTCTTGCATGTCACTGAAACAGTCTTTGGCAAGGACTTACATAACACCTAAGATGCAAAAGTATAACCTTTCTTATTCCATATTTTATCAGCACTTTCAACACCGTGTTTCCTTTCTTGAAGTTGTTTGTTGGGTTTTTTTTTAACATTGGCTTCTACGTTAGCAAGATTAATAAGTAACAGCTAATAGAACATTTTCTTTGTAAAATGAATTAAAATTCACTTGGATTTTCTTAAACAACTATCAAGGGTCCTGTCTCCTTTGCCAGCTACACAACTAATACTTGGATGTGCCCCTGTGGAGCATACCTGCATCCTAGAGAGAACATTGGTCTAAAAGGAAAAATAAAGTAGGGCTGATCTTTGCTTTTATTCTGATATTTCAGAGAACCAAGGGATTGATTCATAATATTTTTCCCTATTTATGAATTCTCCAAGCAGTATGAAGAATCCTTTTATCCGTACTTCATTAAAAGTATTCTCAAATTGCTTCAGTAAATAATCTTGGTCTTGTAAATACTTTCAGCCTTCTCTATTAAAACCAAGTGCTGCAATACAAAATGCAACCTTCTAAATTAACTTGTAGAGCTAGCACAACTTTTAAAGCACTATGTACAGCTGGTTGCTGCACATTATCTGTGATATAAATTGTATTAAGTTTTCAAACAGGATCCAAGAATAATACCTTTTAAATTACATAACCCAAAAAATACAAACCATTACATGCAGGTTCTTAATTCCAACATGCAGTTATTAATATTTATATGAATACACAAGGATTTGAAATGAATGCTGAGATTTTCGTGAGCATGCGCACAAATAAGTCAGGTTTTGGATAAACTATAGAAAAATACTCATTGGCCATTCAAACCTGCTACTTGGGAGAAAAAAATTATTTTGGTTTTTGTATTATAGAACTCCAGATGTCAAGTGATTTAGAAAAATTACATTTTCTGTAATATAAAACAATACAATATGCTAGTAGAGCACTTAGGACAGCTGGGTTGCCATCTCTTGTGGTCTGGGAGCACTGCCCTAGGAAACATGATTAACAAATTGGAGTTCAGCTGCAGAACTCATATTACTGCTTTTTTCTTTAGCATGCCATGGATTGAAACAGGAGGAAGATGCACATTTATCACTGGTATATGACAACACATTATTTGCTTGAACTAAAAGAGAGGTAGAAGTATAATATTTAAACTCATTTATACTTGTAAAAAATTTAAAATTGAATCATGAGCAACCTTACCACAATTTTGATGGGAACAGTTTTGCAGCAATTTTCTTCACTTTAAGAATTATGAACATTTCTTCCTATTCTGGAAAAACAAACAAAAAAAAAAAATCCATATTACCAAAATTTTGATCAAGTTCTGTATCAAACTTTACCACAGTTTTTCACAGAGTAATTTAGGTTGAAAAGAACTTTCAAGTGCTATCTAATCCCACTTCATGCTCAAAGTAAGACTGACTTCAGAGCCAAGTGAAGCTACTAGGGCCTTGCCCAGTCAAGTTCTTAAGAGTTCCAAAGCCTCTCCAGATGACTTGTTCCAGTGTTTGACCACTGTCTTAGTGAAAGTTTTGCTTTATAACCCATGATTTTCTTGCAGCAATATACAACAACTGACCATTGTCCTTTCAATGTCTTCTGCACCTCAGAGAAGACCCTGTCTTCCACCTTATCTAACAGGACTCTTACAGGTAACAGAAGATCCCCTCAAATTCTCTTCTCCAAGATAAACAGTCCCAGAGCCTTCAGTCATCTCAGTGTCACATCCTCCAGCCCCTTCACCCTGCTGGCAGCTGTCCACTGGACTGGCACCACTTTGTTAGTCTCTGCTACTGGGAAGAGGCAAAACCAAGCATAGTACTTTCAACACACACGTGCTCAAGAATAGGGAATGGTCCCTACCCTCAACCCAGCAACATCATCCTGGCCAAAACAGCCTCCTACATGATCAACTTTTACTGCCACAAGAGCATGCAGCTACTTCTCCAGATCCATCTGCACAAACATCTGCACTGTTGTACATATAGATTTATTCCCTCCCAGCCAGGTGGTTTTACTAGACTTATAAGGTTCCTGCTAATCCACTCCCCTACCCTTTTGAGGTCTCCGTGGGTGGCAGCTCTCTGCAAGTCTTATGAGGATACATTTACCCCTGCTATCCATTAATCATTTGAGACATTTTTGTATTTAGCATTATTATGCTGCATTATAACTTTGTACAGAAGTCAGAACAAAACTATTTTTCCATACCTAAGAAACCTGGTTTTGTTATTAATCATCTTGACAAAGCTATTAAGAATGTCTTTAATATTACTGAAAATCAGCATCCTTTGACAAAATTGTTCTGACAGAAAAACATCATCTCTTCTTTGGATTCAAACTTACACATAATAGTCTAAATCCTATTTTTAGCAAGATTTGGGATTTTGAGATTAGGACCTCTCAGGAAGTAGCTTTGTTGGAGGGAAATGAAGATGGTGAAGGACCTTGAGGGGAAGCCGTATGAGGAGTGGCTGAGGTCACTTGATCTGTTCAGCCTGGAGGAGACTGAGGGGTGACCCCACTGCCATTACAACTTCCTTGTGAGGGGAAAAGGAAGGGCAGGCACTAATCTCTGCTCTGTGGTGACCAGTGACAGGACTTGAGGCCTGAAGTTTTGTCAGGGGAGTTTTAGGTTTGACATTAGAGAAAGGTTCTTCCCCCAGAGGGTGGTTGGGCACTGGAACAGACTCCCTGTGGGAGTGGTTACAGCCCCAAGCCTGACACAGTTCAAGGAGTGTTTGGACAATGCTCTCAGGCACATGGCGTGACTCTTGGGGCTGTCCTGTGCCAGGCCAGGAGCTGGACTCAATCCTTGTGGGTCCCTCCCAACTCAGGAGATTCTGTGATTCTGCGATTCTGCATCAGAAGGACAGATGCAAAACCTGAAGAAATTTCCAAAGAATCTGAGAATGATTGAGATTCCTGTGTATGAATATATGTTTCCTGTGTATGAATTGCAGATTCCTTTTCCCCACTCTGCCAGTAGGGACAATGTTAGAGATCCTCTAAAATTTCTGAAATAGGACAGAGCGAAACAAGCTTCAAAGTATCATCCTAAAGAGGACAAACCCCCTCTACAAAATGCATAATAATCTGTTCCATATTTGTCAAGGTTTTGAAAGTGAGCTTCTTTCATAACTTTATTCTACCAAAGAACACAGAAAATAAGCCTGATTTTTATAGACTCATTAAGTTTAAGCAACTATCTTCTGTGTTATGGAAACTGCAAATGAATGAGAAATTTCCAATTTTTCTGATTTTAAAGCATTCATAATACAGGTATGACCTAGATGAAATAAGCTTTCCCCCGTGGTAAATTCAGTGGGATTTAACATGTGGTGATTTCAGAAGTACCATTACTTTCCCATAAAAGAGCTCCAGCTAAACATGTGATGAAGCAGCTAAGGTGGGGTCTATACTGATTCTCATAGCTGTTGAAGGAATTGTGTTATTAAATGTAAATTGATTTCTCTATTCAGTTTGACAGATACAGACCGTAATTGGTATTATCTATTTTTTCAAGCTTCCATACTCTC
Organism: Monarcha castaneiventris obscurior; assembly: GCA_026261815.1. NCBI lineage: Eukaryota > Metazoa > Chordata > Aves > Passeriformes > Monarchidae > Monarcha > Monarcha castaneiventris. The sequence goes on along the minus strand of JAMPIT010000230.1, from coordinate 48,823,618 downwards.
CAGTAGAGTGCAACCCATTCCCTCTAAAGCCCTTCAAATGTTACAAAGGCAGGAAAGGGCCCCCAGAAGATCATCTGTTTATATCAGTCTTGTAGAGAACAGAGCTTTTTGATGAGAAAGGTGGGAAATGCATCAGCACTTTATTATAGCAGGGGTTATGATAAAGAACTTTCGTTCAAGTAGCGATCTATAAAATGCCTGATGAATTCAATAGTTACTAACTTCTGTTACCACGGTAAATGGCAGCATGTTTCTTTCTGGTTAAAGGTGTAAAATAAGGAAACCAAACATCCAAATTGCCAGGCAATGTTCAACTAAAATAAAGGACTTTTCACATATATTTTCACTTGACAGATCATAAAAGAGAAAATTGGTCCACTAAAAAGTGATAGTAGGGAATTGGCAGCAAGGAGGAAGATGGCAGATTTGTTAAACAGTTCTTTTGCTCCAAACTTTCCAGAGGACAAAGGAGACAGAGCTTCATTTTCTCTTCTGGACATACTCCGGAGGACTGGAAAACAGAAAACCTACAACTGCTATTGAACAAAAAAAGCCTCAAAGTGTATTATGGCAAACAAATTACAGCCTGGTTAGCATAGTTAAGGGAAAAGGGAGATAGGTGAAGAAATGATATGAAGGACATTTAATGAAGACTTTCATGTGAATAATTTGATTCTAAATATCCATTGTGGACCCTTAGGAGTCCTGCTTAAACTAACTTGCTTTCATTCTTAAGACATAATATTGCTGCAGCAGGAGTAAGGGAACTGCAGTGTTTCATACACTTACATTTCCAGAGTAATAAGATTCCACACTGAAGATAATTGAATAAGGCAGAGAGTTATGGTACACAGGTTAAAATAATAGCTTTAGGATAGAAAATTAGCTCAAAAATAGGAAACAGTGAAGAGGTAATAAGAGGTGTGAAGGAAAAGGATTTACTAGTGAGGTACCTCAGAGGTCAGGTAGCTTTTAACTAATGCATGCGAACAATTTAGATAAGAGGAAATCTCACCTTTTCTGTGCCTGCTGCAGTTGTTTTATCCACAGGGACTAAACAAGAACAGAATATACAATGGAGACACAGGATATACAGAGAAGAGGTGAAGGTTAGTCTTAGTTTGTTGACAAAATAAAAATAGTAAATGCCACACAGCCTTGATTATACAAAGGTATACAAGGATATCACGTGGCTCCAGACAACCAGGAGTGCAGCTAATGGGAGAGCTGGGACAGCCTGCTTGCAAGCCTCCAATAAACAGAAGCAAGTCAAGTACTGTGGTAGTCACTCAAGTTAAGATTTATTATAACTATGCTAGAAGATAACACTTGTCAGTTTTCTCATCAGTAGATGGACATGAGCAGTCATAAATTCAGGTCAATATCATTGTCCTCAAAACCTGTGCTGAGGGAGAAGGGAGAGAAACAATAATGAGCTGCAGATGGAACCCCTAGGAGCTCATGTGCTCCTTATATGAAATATACCTGCAGCAGAGATGAAATTAGAACAAGGCTGGGTTGCCCAGCCATCCCCAGCTTTATAATGTTGGTCTTTGGGAGACTCCTGATAGCATTTGTCTGAGCAGAACATTCTTTACTTTCCTGTAGAAGCCAATTCAGGCACAGAAGCCTTGGAAATACATGGGGAAAATATCCCAGTAACCTAGCAAAACCCATGTCAAAATCTTTAGGCAGTATGGTGGGAGGTGGGAAGTGTGAGGAGGAAGGAGATGCTGCTGCTCTCTTTTAAGGCTTTTACTGGAAGATTCTTGTGTGCCAGGAGATTCCACATTGAATTTTTGAGGCTAAAGTCCTGCAGGAATAATTAGCTCTTAAATTTCTGTTGACTTACCAGTCAACAGTGCCACCTACACAGACAAAATATGGGCAGCTTGAATTCTTCTCCAAAAACAGAGGTTCGGGATAAATTCACTCTGCTTATTAGGTATGAAGGTAGAGCAGCTTTGAAGCAACATCAGTTTAATCAGAGAGGAGATGAAGCAGGCTGTGCAGACTCAGATAGCTGTAATTCATACTGAGGGACGAACAGAGAGGCATTCTGCCCAGAAAAATGCTGTATTCCTTCCTGTCATGGTTTAGGAATGTTATTGCCCAATTTAGTGTTCCCACTGAAACCCTCCAAATCCCTCACTGGTCACTCATTCCCCGCTTCCTCTCCTTCTCCCCCCTGCAGCAGGCTGGAGAGGAGAATTGGAAGCACAAAACGTAGAGATCACAGGTTGAGATAACAATTTACTGGAAACAGCAATGAAATAAGAAACAGTAACAGCAATAATATTAATAACAGAGGGCACAAGAGAGGCAAACGATTCACACGTGAATGCTCACCATGTGGAAAACTGGGAATACATGAATCACAGCCATGCTGCCCCGACCAAGAAGAGACCCCTTTCCCTGTCCCCAGAAAATGATGTGAGGTGTTATAGAATAACCTCCAGATCCTAGCCATGCCCCCTCCTACCTACTGCAAAAATTAACCCTGTCCTAGCTGGAACCAGGACACTTCCTTAACTTCCTAATTTAAAGAAGAAGCCTGAGGATTTCTTTAGGCAAGGCACAAAAAAATCTGAACTCCACTTATGCCCTTTTTTCAGTCTTAAAAACAGGGAGGAAGTAATTCAGTGTCTCAGCAATGCAGATTTGACACTTGTAGAAGGTCAAGGATTCCAACCTGAATCAGAAATAGTAGAAGCAAGGGAAAACACTTCAGCATGTATATAGTGCTGCCCAAGCTGTGTAAGCAGGTATTTTACAGCTGGAATTTTCACAAGGTTGTTACGGAAGAGAGATGACACACAATGATTTATTAAAGAAGCATTCATGCCTTCAGTTTCCTCCCTCACCAATGAGGATATTTAAAATCCATTTAGTTTGCTAACTAATGTTAGATCTGAAGTGTCTTTACACTTCAATTCAGAATACCCTGGCCTACATATTAAAGTACTTATCCAACAAACAGACACCCACTGGCTTGCATAGAAGGTTGGTCTGGGTGAGAACTATAATTTTCAGCAGAATATGGACCTTTTTATAAACTAGCTAAAAAAGATTTTATTCAGTGTCATACTTCGGTAGACTTATGTAATTGGCTTGATAATAGTGTTTTCTATTAAAAATAAATAAATAAATAATTTCTATTTCTGTGCGTGAGAAATAGTAATCTTATCTCTTATTTAGCAGTGCTGAAAGGCCACACAGTACTTTTTCTGAGAAGAGCCATAAGAATATAGTCTTCATGCTTAGTTTGTTCTTCAAGAAAAACAGTGACCTACCTCCTACATTTCAATAATTTTTGATGATTTTGATGAAGAGTTCCTTGGTTTAATAACAGCAAGTATCATTTCCTGTTTTCAAGCATTGTGGATTGATACTAATGTTCAACCTAATTAAAAACATTGTTTTATCCTCAGAACCTGTTCCAATCAATTGTCAGAAGAGGAGTTTGAAATAATTACTGTGCTTAGGCAAATTTTTGAAAGGAGTGATATGTCAAAGTGACAGAAAAAGCAGCACTTTTAAAGCACCATGGAATTAAGGAAGTTAAACAAAAATATCTTAACATGACTAATTCTACCATAGCTTCTTATGTTAGAAATAGCTGAGTGGAGAGGAAGTGTCTCCTCCAAAATAGAGCGTAATCACAGATATGAATTAGAACACTTTTGCCTCAAGTCATGTGTAATTGATTTCCTCTAAAACAAACAAGGATATTTGAATATTCTTTTCCTGAGGTTTGCGGACAGTTCCAAACAACAAGGAGTGGCAGAAAATCATTGGCACTACTATCTTCCACTGCTGAACACCCTTATTAATGGGTACATGCATGAGTCAAAGAAACGTGGGTGTGTAATAAGTTCAAAGCATATACTTGGGGGCAAGTTTGAATTGTAGGTATCTTCCATGGAAATATTAAGATTTGTACAAATGAAATATGAATAGCAGAGCATGTGTGTTTACAAGTTCCTGAAGAAACAGCATGACAAAGTTAAAAGAATAGTCTGTTTGGATAAAGAGAAGACAGTTCCTGAGATATTGCTCTCAGGAGTAACACTGGTGATTGTTAGTTAATATGAAGAGCAGAAGACCTGTACTCTGGTAAGGCCCCAGCAGAGATGTGTCATCAGCAGGAGATCCTGAATCACAATAGCATGAGGACAGCAACAAGGCTGCAGCACCTCTTATGCCATTCCTTTTCCTGGTAAACTCTCATGAACAGACATATTCCTACTAGACAAAGGAAAAATCAGGGAAGATTACTTCTCATTGTCCAGATTCCTGAAGGTGCAAGTAGGTGGGATCCTTAAGCAAATGTTCATCCTCTAACAACTGCTGCCTCCTAAAACATAGGAAATCTTGGTTCAAATATCAAGAACCGCAACAGTAAGTTTTAACTGAACAGCTGGCATCCCTTGTCCTCTCTGTAACATTAATTATCTTGGCTATAACATTTACAACATGCATTTTGTATTTCATGTACAGCAATATGAATCGACAAAGTCTGAGAAAATGAGTGTGCAAAATCCCTTCACTCACAGATTTCGTAAGCCAGTATCATATTTTGCCACCGAGGCAGTTCTGTAGAAAGTTCTTCACTGAATCTAGTTACACCTGGGAACAGGTTTACCTGATAGGTGGAATCTCCTTTACTGAAAATATTTAGGACATAGCCTGATGGGGTTCTGGGTTAAAGACTCTAAGACCTAGCTTTTAAGAGAGTGCTGAACTGCACAATATCTATAGATGTGCTCCTGTCTTGAATTTATACTTTTTATTATTCATTCATATGATGTCATTTTGGCTTTTATTACAAGCTTCCAAGTGTATTTAGATTGTTTTAGCCAGATGCTATGGGCATCATATTGGATAAAATACCTGGAACTAGTTAAGGGAATGAAATATGGATGGGGTTTGGGATGGGAGTTTTTGTGAAGCATCAGATAATGTTGAAGAACATGTTTTTATTCTGGAAAATGCAAAGTTTTATTGAAATAACAAGGTTTTTTTGTTTGTTTGGTTTTTTTTTTTTTAGTTTAGGCCTTCTGAGACATTCATATGAGAACGTTCTGATCTCATGTCACAGACCCATAACCAGTGGACTCACAGATCTGATCACAGGAAAAATCCTTACAGACCCTAAATCTGCACTAGAAGACTCCTATGAATTTCAATATATTTTATGCAATGTCTTTTCTGAGCATGGAAAGATGAAAGACAAAAAAGATGAGAGAACTGATAGCAGAGCATTCACACGAGGGTGATCAGGCTGTCAGTGGTGTCACAAGAGAAATTAAAGACACTGCAAGGCTGGAATTCCCCTCTGTGCTAAATGGAAGTAGCCAGAGGAAGTAGTAGAGTCATCAGTGTAAGGGTGCAACGATTCAGATACAGAAAAACAACATTCCCTGGGCCAACTGTTATTCTCAGAAATGAACTTATTTCTGTTTATTTTCCCTTCACCATCCTTTCCTATTACTGCCTAAAAATATGTACTTCTAAAATACAACCAAATGAAAGGCTCCTAGGGATAGGAAGTCTAGGTACAAAGCCTGCAAATGCCAATTTTCCACATGAATCATATTTAAAAATGACTTCAGAAAAGATTGCACACTTCTCAAAAGCAATAACTATCACCCCATGCTATGTTCTGTAAACAGCACGAGTGACATTATACATAATTATGCCTGTCAGGAAATTCTAGGCAAGCCCACTCTACCAGAGCCTTTCAGACAGAAGCTCCAGCAGCCTTACTGCAATGTGCATTGGCCAAAGCTCCCAAAGATTTGAGTTCTAATTACGTGAAAGTGACATGGGCATAAATCTCATTTTCCCCAGTGCACCCCAGCAAGGGGACTAGGAGAACTGCCTACCAGATATGAAGAGATTAACCACTACGTCATGTTCATCACCTCTCTAGTAAGAAGCTGTTATATTGTGATGAATGACTGTTCAAGAGTCATCCCAAAGGCTGTTTGCAATCAAGAACCTGGCAAAAAAAAAAAATCCCGAAAACAATTCTATACAGAGCTGTGCTGATCCAAGATCAAGTTGAAAACCTGAAGAAACAAAACATCAAACAGACTCTGTTAAGTTACTTCTGTGAAGCTCCCTCTGCTCTGCACCTACACAAGGCATGAGGCAGCCCCTTATACAACTTGTAGGTCCCTAATCTCAGTCAAGGGGGCTTTGAGTGCAGCAGCAGCCAGGTGTATATAGGGCACTGTTGGTAGTGCTGGTACCAGCAGGTGTGTGATGACTTTCATACACTCACAGGTCACGCTGCCACTGCAGGTACCAAAACCGTGCAGCACAGCTGTATGACTCTCACCACAGTAAGGCTGCTCTTTGCATCTTCTTCCAGAAATAGTCTGGCCGCAAGTGCCCGCATTTTTGCCTCCTGCTCCTTTGAGCATTAAAGATTAGTTTGCAAGGGAACATAAAAAGAGGCATGAGCAAGTTTAGATGAAGTGTGTTCAAAGCTGTGAATAAATCTGTCAACACAGCATAGTGCTGTACTCTGTAGAGATACCTGCACTAACTCTGAAGCAATGTCATGCCATTGTAGCCCTACTCTTATGGAGAAATACTTCCAGCTTGCAATGCTGTCCAAGACATAACTAGAAAGCACTTTAACACTATCCCAGGTTTGTCTTCAATCACTCTTGCAGTGCAGAAGACTAATCTTGTTACCCTGCAGAATCTGGGCTTTAAAATAAGATGCTACAATGAAATAAGAAATCGAAACAGGTCAAAACGGCAATACTTCAACATGACTAAAGCATATTGCAAACACTTCACAGAGAAAATACAGCAAACCACATCAGCTATAACTGATCAAAACAGTATTGGTCTCTATTACTTTATTTTTTCCCCAATTAGGAATCATCCATTTTACACATTCAAAAATGTATTTACTAGAACACCAGAATTAAGTTTTGAATTTTCATGCTAAAAAGGAACCTGTCGTTTAAGCTAGTCTGTACTTTTTCTTGAGCTATAAGTATCTCCTTGAACACAGAAAAATTAGGTGCAATCCTTTCTGCTGTTCATTCACGCAATTGAAAAGCAAATCTGCATGAGGATGTATAAATCCTGTTTATCAGATTTTTTTTTTTTGCTCAGAAATAGCACCACCAGGGTTTTCAATATTCGAGACAAAGCAATTAAGCAAGACATTCTAGAATGGAGGATCTGCCATAGCATGCTTTACATCTAATTGTTTCTCCAATAACTGTTCTCACACACTAATTGCCAATCTCTAGCTATTTTATTTGTTTAGTGTCATCTTACAGCAATATAACGTCTGACCTCCTCTATTTCCATTACAAATTTATAAGTATAATGCATAAATAAGAATAAATAGGTCCAAAATACCTTCCTTTTACTGTTTTACAACAGTCTGGGCTTAAATATAGCTAGTTACGTATTGAAGTTACTCAGACTGTCTGTGGGTACCATGAACAGCAGCTCTGGCTTCTGAAACTCGTTTTCAAAGGCTTTCACCTACATGCACATGGACTCTGTACTTTATGAGTACTAATGCTCACCATTTGTCTTTTAACTATTTTTTCTTGGGACAGTGCAAAGTATCTGATCAACTTCATGACTGTAGACTACCTTTATTGTTTATTTGCTATTGCTCAGGTTTGACTACAGAATAGGCTTCATTACATGGCAACTCAAACTAATGCTATTGAGTACTTAGGAAGATTACAGCAAAATTTCTAAAGAGCTGATCTAATTTTATTTATTTGCCTTTAAACCAAGATGCTACAGTTTGTGGGTACCAATAGGCCCAGAAATAAAGCAGTGAATGGGATGTAGCTGAGAAAAGGACTAGTCAGAGCCGTTTCTCTAATCCCATCTGGCATGCCTAGAACCTTTGGTAGAGCCTCATACTCCACAGGACTTCAACATGTTTAATAATTCTGTCAAACACTGGAAGTTTCATAGTACTTTTTAAGTACTATGAAGCAAACCCTTCATATACTCCTGGAAAGTTTGCAAGTCCTGCATGACTTCATGCTGAATAGATGAGCTTTGCACAGACTCCTGCAGGAGTTACTGCACATAAGCCACACTGTGTTTTTCACTCTTATAAGGAATCACAGGAGATTTGTGGCCCTAATATTTTCATATTGAGAGCACTGGACCACTCAAAAATCCTATTCAAGGTGAGGTTAAGCAGAGGTTTATAACATAATATTGTTTAATATTTAGAATTATGCCTGTTTCAAAATCTGCTGTCCATTAAAGTATAAAAGAAAACCTAAATCTACTTTGTAGCAGCTGCAGCAGGTTAGGAAAGTGAAATAAATACTTATGAGAGTCATTATTACCCACATTGCAATGTTCAGTGTCAGTTACTCTCTTCTAGATTACAAAAAACCCAAAAAACTAACAGAAGAGCCAGTTACAAGCTGATCCAGGGACTGGGTCTTCCCTTCTTTCTAGAACCTGACCTAATCACAGCCACAAGAAGTTGCTTCTTCTTTACTGATCACTAAAATGTCTAGTTCCTACATCAGCCTATGTAGTAAAGTAAAACTATGTTTTATACTCTGAGGGATCTAAAGGAAAGTATTGGGGCTGCAGGCCTAAAGAGTCATCCTTGTTTCAAACTGACACAGATGTGCAGATGAAATTTCAGTTAGCCAGGTATTTTATAAATACCCTAATGTCTAGCTAAATTAAGCTATTAATTTAAAAACAAAGAGAAAACGTGTTTTTGAAGAGTAAAAAAGGCATAGGAAACAAGGTAAGCTATTGGGGGTTAACTCCAGTGGTCAGCTACTCACCTCACCACTCTAACTTTATTCCCTCCCTCACGCCCAGTGGGACTGCAGAAGAAAATGAAGAGAAAACATATGGGTCAAGATAAGAATATTTTAATGAGCAAACAAGACATGAAAGAACAAAGGAACAACATAAGATGTGACAGTACTCACTCATCTCCTCCCATGGAGGGACTAATGCCTACTCATACCATGAGAAAAATTCCCTAACCTACCCTCCTCTCAGTTTTACTGCTGAGCATGATGTGACACAGCATGAAGAAGCTTTTTGGTCAGTTTGGGACATCTGCCTGGTTGCATATCCTCCCGGCCTCTTGCCCACTCCCAGGCTCTTCTCTGGGCAGGGTGAGAACAGTGCAGAGTAAGGAGAAGGCCTTGACACTCTTCAAACACTGTTCAGCAATACTCAGAACTGTGTTATCAGTGCCACATGGGAGGACAGTAGCTAAAAAAACCTAAAATTTACTGCCTTGCCTGTTGTTTCTGGTTTATCTTGCTCCTTACCAGAAAGGGGCAAGGTTTTGTGCTTGTTGGTTTGGATTTTTTCCCTCCTTTCTACCCTGCCTTTTAAGAACTGAAAAATCTTCAGCCAAAGTGCTTTAATCAGTGGAAAAATCCATGTGCATGTCTCCTGCCATACCCTGAAACTTCCTCTTTATGTAAAGACGTTTTGTACAAAAGCATCAAAGAGATGGAAATATAAGACAACTGTCAGATCTTGAAGCCAGTTCTGATGGCAACCAACCACATGATGAGAACGTGTCTGAGGATCACTGACTCCTAATCATCCCTTACAAGTGTGCTATCCTATGTCCCGCATGTACAAACTTGTGATGCTCAGGTAAGAATGAGTGAAACTTTATGAAGTATGATGTTGTGAAGGCTGCAAATTTTTTATCATCCTATATTTTTTTAAATTTGCTTTTGAGAAAAATTATTCTAGGTGCTCTAAGCCAATTTTCTCCTCCTCCATATACCTGTATAGTAGCTGATGTATTTTGTGGGATACACATATGCAGCTGTTATCTCCCATGTTCCAAGGTCTACAATACCATATCGAGCCTGTTTCTCTGAACAGTCCCAAACTTTGCTACTCTTAGAGAATTATCTCATTTTGGACTAGTGTTCAGCATAGTCTTTCAAAGAGATAGCACCTGAAATCAGTCATCTATGTCTCATATGAGCAGAGGAGGGGAAGACATTGCAGGGAACTCTTGGTCAGTCTGAAGCCCAGATGAAAAGCTCCCCTTTATCCAAGGACAGTACAGGCTATCAAGATCCGGCAGTCCTAAAAAAGACTTTAACTTACTTTCAGAGTCAAAGTAGGTAACAGTTGTCTCAACTGATCCTAATCTTGCTCCTTGCTTTAAAGCCTTTCTCCAATCAGCCATGCATCAGTGGCAGAAATATGCCACTTCACTTGGCAATAGGGAACTGTTGATTGATTGCTGTACAAACTGTGCTGATTTACATGATTTTACCATAGAGACTAAAGGTAATTTATTTTAGGTGGCTGGGAGGACATCAGGTCCTTGTAGAATGCTCTGAAGTTTGCTTTACCTGTCTTCAAAAGAGATTGAAATAATTTCATTTACATAGTTATTTTAAAATTGGGTCCCGGTTAGTTAAATCTCTCATTCTGACAAATTGCCAAGTGATTTCTGAAAATAGGTCATTTTGAAGACATACTATTCATTCAGTTCACCCCCTACAATGGCTTTTTCTAAACCAGAGATTCATATTTGTTACATTATCATAAGAAATAAAAAAAGGTCATTAAGCAAAATCAATTTCTTTAAGGGACATCTTTAAAAATGTATGAAATGTACTTTACTGTCATTGGCTTTCAATTAAAACTGACTAAAGTCTACAAAGGCTACGTTTACAAATGTGACAAATTCAAGTGAGAAGGGCAAGTGAGATTAACCAAAATTCATAACAATTCAGACTGGATGCTGCCTTGCTTAATATTTTCCTGCTGTGCTCTTTTTGAACTTTCCATTATGCTTAATAGGATTCGTTTGGGATTTAGGATTAAAGGATTTATGGGCGTTCTTACAGAGATCACCTGAATTTAGTGGTAGACCCAAGACATAAAACTAATCTCTGGAAGTGCATGAGGTTATGGCACATTTTGTCTCCTGGAGCTTGTTTTCCAATTGTACACTCCTAAAGCATTCAAACCTAGAAACTGGAAAGGACTCCTTCAAAAGATTCTCTGAAAGTTGGTCATATGGACATACATATAGTCATAATTTTGCCCTGAAAAATCCACTACACCCATAAAAGACAGTCTAATCTTGTCACAGTTGGAGACATTAAATGACAAAGAGCTGAGTGCCACGTGGGATGCAATAAATGGCAGCAAGATGGGTCTCCACAGCTGACAGCCTGCCTGTCCAGGGAAAGCAACTCCAAGGAAGAGAGAGGGCAGTGACTGTGCCCAGAAAGATCCTGCATTCAGACATCTTGAGCTTTCTCTGTTCTTTTAACAAGTCTGGAGTCAGGAAAATTTTATTAGCTTTTAATGGGTCCCCTGGAAACAGTTGTAAGGACAGATGAACACCAAGACCAGCAGAATTGCAGCTGCCTGTCTCACCTTAGACGCAGGGAATTGGATGAAGCAGAATTACCATAACCCTCAAGGAGAAGATAAGAAAAATGGAAATATGGAATGTATTGAGTGCCAACTGCAGTGAAAGGTGCTACTAGTGGGATCAGTCTGTAAGCATGACACTACCCTTCAATATCATGTGCCCAGTGCTATTCTCCAGAGTCATCACTGCCCAGTGATGGAATATGACAAGACATCTCACATGTATTTAAGCTTAATAACTGTAATGCTAGTGAGAACAGAGCAGCATTCTGAGAGCACAAATTGCCACAGTCACAATTACACTCATCGTAGTCTTATATTTAATGACAACAGAATTCCTGCATATTGTGTGGGAGTTCATCAAAGCATTTACCTTATATTTATATGGAATGTTTTTCTCCCTCTGCGATGTAGGCAAGGACAATCAGGCAAAGGACCCTGAACTGCTTTAGTTACAGTCACAAAGCAGTACTGAAATTTCCCTTGTTGCTCTATTAAGTGCAGGCTGCTGTGGCTCCTCAAGTTGTCAGAGGGCAAAAGAGGGAGGTGTAGAGTTAGCACAAAGAGGGTTCTGCTTGGGGGAACAAACACTGCAGCAGCTGGAAGTTCAGCAGCACCTGAACTCCCAGAGGAGGAATACTTCCAGAAAACTTACCCCCTTCTTGCCTTCACCCATGCTAGAGGGAAATCCAGGACCGCAAAGCAGCATCACAGACTGTTCATCCAGACATATTTGCAAGGGGCAGGTGTGACAAACTAGTTGGGAAATATACCCGTAGAAAACCATGCACAACTCCAGGTTCCCATTGTTTTCCAAACCCAGCATAATTTGGAATCAGGTCACCAATGAATATAAACCTTTCCACTACAATCTGAGTCACATTGCTCACACTTCTCTCCCACCTTCCCAGAGTTATTGCAGCAGCTGAAAGGAGGGGCGGCTTTTAAACCATGATGAGATGACTTTGACTATCAGCACACCATGCATTTTCTAAAAGACTGGCTCTATTGAATTTTAAGAGCAACTGCAAGTCTCTTGTTTTCTCTCAGTGCTCTCATACTTTTATGCCTTTATACGAACCTTAGGATGAAAGCATTTTCTTTTTAAAAGAACCAGGCTTTGTACCACATGGTCACCAAGGCTAATACAAAAGTTATCTCCCCTACCCTTATGTGCATTTACCATTAGGTGACAGGCCTCCTTGTCCAAAGCTCTGCAATATTCTCTTATATAGTGTGTTCTGTGAAGCGTAGAAAGTGGCAACGTATTGAAGTGCAAATCTGCAGTTTTTGTCCACAGCTGTATGGGCACAACTTGCAACTTCCATCTTCAGACTAGTACAGCTTTCTCTGTTTCCAGATGAAGAGGTGTATCTGTGGTACACAGGCACCACTAGCCACTGCCTGTGATAGGCTGAGCACACTAGAAAAGCTAGCCACTGCAGATTCAATAAAAGCCCAGAGACAATGCTACCTACAGTGTAACTCCATAGTACATGCAGAAGACCCGGGCAGTAAGCTAGGGCAGCAGAAAACACACCCAGGTGTGTGTACACTTACAGCAGCAGTAAGGACAGAATTCCCCAGTCAGACTTAAATAGAAGTCACATGGCCCATGGGCAGGTGTAGGCTGTGGTCCCATATGAAGCCTGGTAAGGGCAACTACGGGTTATTAGAACTTTTAGGGGCCTGTCAACAGGTTTGCTGATGTCTGTTCTTTGTGGGGAACTTGGCAATAAACACCAGGAAGAGTTTAAACACATAGAAGATTGACTTGAGAGAGCTAATAATGGCCAATGCTCTTAGGGACTTGCTCCTGCAGGCAGGTCCTTTCTGAAGGGCTCAGTTCACTCATTGCTTTCTGAGTTGCTGCAAACACTGTGTGAAACCACTTGGCTCAAAGCTCCTCTGAGATGAGGCTGCTTACTCTCTCCTTTCCACCCAGCAATCCTGTGCTCTTCCAAGCTCTTTGCTCTTTATCCCTCTGTACCCCACTGACCCTTTGCTCCAACAGATAATTTTTATTATGATTTGCTCCTTGGGTACACAGATTTGTCACCTTTCCTATACCTTTTTCTGTGACTCTATAAGAAACTTTACCTATAAGCACTTTCCACTTGCATTTCTATGAAGGTCCTCCGGGGTCCCCTTGTTGGGCTTTTTCTGGTTTGTTTTATGCAGGGATTCTGCTCTTTGCTCTCCACAAAAATCTTGAATCATTTTTTTGTCTTTTCTCTGTGTCATTTAGGAAAGCTGGGCTCACGTGTCATTTCTGGTAGTTCTGTCCCAGCTGTCTCTATCTGGACTGAGGCTCCCCAGCCTTTAGCTAAATGCTATGCTTGCAGAAGGAGAAATGTTTCCTGGCCTTGTTTCCCTGCGGGGGAATGGTATAGCCTGTAGTCCATCACACACAGCAGGCACAGTGACAGGGTGCCTGCCCCCTACTTACTGTTTTACTGTTTACAGTTTCACTGCCAAAGGTTAATGAACACATTGTTCCAGGTCTAGAAAATACATGACTCCTTCAGCAGTTTCAGCCCTTTCTCCCTTAAGCAATTTCCACAGGAATTCTGAAACCAGTATCCACTTGACAGGTGCTATCCTCTTTCATTTTCCTTTGCCTAAATCTTGGACCATGATACTCCAGCATTACTTCAGACTGTACAGTAAGGCTTTCTTCACTATGCTATAAACTTCAAACTCCTCTAAAAGGTGTTGTAATCAACTCTTTGAGACTTCCTCTGCAGTAGATAGTAGGTAATTATCCTTTTCCTGTTCCTTAGCTCTGCACATCAGTCAAAACTTTTCACTGGCATTAAAAAAAGGTATTGATAAATTATTTTTTAAAATATTTTGGAATATAGATTGTAATATCCATCTCAGTATTGAGGACCCTTGCAAGAGGGCTTCTTAATAGGATTTCAATCAATCTTTTAGGGATGCACACCAAAGTCGGACATATGAAGACACCAAACTGCTGAGTTCATCTTAGTCCAGCCAAGAGTCTGGTATGACTGGGCACATACAGAACAGATTATTAGGAACCTAAATAGCTACTTCTATAAATAGGTGACTGCTTGTGATGATGTTAGCTTAATGTAAGAAGTTACTGCCTTCTTCAGCTGGAAATTGTTTCCTCAACAGAAAATACCTGATGGTTAGTATGATCTTCTATTCTGCAGACTAATCAAGTTCACTTGAAAACTTTTCAGGGTTTATTGCACATTGTCATAGAAAAAGAGCCGTTGTTGTGCCTCAGCTGGGAGGAAGTAACTTCCATTAGGTATGTAATAAGTTGTATATGTACTTTTGTCTGAGAGGTCAGGGAAATGGACAGTCATATGATTAGTTAAATAAAGTGGTGTGGATTGTTTGCTTTTGGACTGGGAAAATTAAATTACACTGCTCTTGAATGTTAGGCACCAAAGGACTTTTCTTTTGAATCTGGCTCTTGCTCATAGTCAAATTTCAGAATCCCATTGGGGAAAGGAGGCAGGTTTGAAAGATGTGAGAGTTTTAAGTCCTCTCATTGCGTTGTATTATATAGAAAACATCAAATGCATTTCATTGCAGAAGGTATTAATGTGAGTTACATACTGTTAAAGTTGCTATTAAGCCTGAACTGAGAAGGACACTATGTATATTTTACTTATTACTTCTCACAGGTATTGGTTTCCTTCATAACCATGTATGCCTTGTATATACGAAAATGTGAATAAGGTATTTCATTTCATGAGTCATCTTCACCTTCATCCCTCCTAATAACTTCTCATTAAGAGACACATTCAATGCCAAAGAACTGAGCTGACTTTTCTTCAATACTCTCTCTAAGAGTGCTGCATGTATCTGAAGGCATATCTAATGATCACATGTAAGAAGTTGCAAGTAAATTCACCCACGTTTTTAGGCAATTAGAAGCCAGGAAATCTAGTTTGACAGCAGTGAGTGGGAGGTAATAGATTCCAAGCTGGTTTGCTCAGTCTCAGCAGCACACTGCCCATAACTGTAGTACTCCCAAGTGAATGTTTTGAGCACAAGATGAACTTATGTCCATATGGGATATATTGGAACAGCATGTAGAAATGCCACAAAAGTGACTGTACACTGGAAACATCAGAACTGGCTCAAGACAGCAGAATAATATGAAAGCTCCAATTTATTGCCATAGACACAACTCATAAAGGCAGATCAACTTTTATTACACCAGAGGAATGGGGATATACTGAAAACCTCCTGCAAAGGAAAAGGGAGAGAGCTAAGGCCACCCATTCCCAAAGACTAGCCCTGAGCCAACAGATAATATTTCTAAATTGATAGTAGTGCCCAAAAGTGTGTTCAGCAGTCACACCTGCATCTCAGAAGTCTCTGGATTCTTCTGTAGACCCCCTGACATGTCTTCCATGACAGGATGTTGTGATTTTCAAATTATCCTATGTCCTTTGCATCTGTGACTGTGGCATATTCAAGCAGCAAGTGCTGCTTCGAATTATCTGCTCAAGACACAACCCAGTATGATCCAAGTGATGGATCTCAAATCCTACAGATCCCCAGCTTCCTCTCTGGACTTGCTGCATAGTTGCATTGCTGTTCAATATTTCCAGTCAGCTACTTACAACATGAATAGTAAACATCCCCCTCCTCAGGTCTCTTTCCACCTGCCATTCAGACACACCTCTATAATCCTGTCTGTGTTGTCTCTGTGACTGGAGTGCATGGATTTAGGTGCTCTTTTCCTATTTGGCACAACTATTGTCCAGAAGCAGAGCTGATGTCTCACAAAGGCAGCACTGTTCATGGGCCTGCTATCAATCACATCTCACCTGCAGAGGTGAGGGCACTATCTCAGCCAGAGTTCTCTCACTGTCCATGGAAGCAAAACCATAATTCAAACCCGACGGGACAGGTGGACATGCAACACATGGGAGTAAAACAACACTGTGTACACAAAGGAGGCATGTAGGTTAAGCAACACAAAGAACCCAAACGTAATTAAAACTATGTAGCTGGAGGCTGAACCATGCCCTCCCCGAATGATTCCATGAATGCCATTTCTGGTCATCCATTTTGCTTCAATTTTTCTCTCGTCCTGCCAGCAAAATGCTGCCAGTTGCAGCATCAGAGCTGATAACCTGAAGTGATGGTTTCCAAAAAAAGATGTTCACCTTTTTTCAGGAATGGTTGTTGTGTCTTCCTTTACTTATCCAGGGAACCACCAAAGCTGGCTGGAGAGCTCTGCCTGCCTAAGACAGTAACCACTAGTGTCATTCCTTCATTAGAGTAGCGCCTGATTCTGGAGCCCTTGACTTTGGAAACAGCGCTTTGAAGGCTTGGGCAGCAACAGATGGAGTCAGCCAGCACCTCGAAGGGGTGAGGCCGTCGGGGACTATGGAGAGGAATCACTGCTGTAATTCTCTTGAGGTTTTCACCACTGGTACAGGGACAGCAAATGTTCTTCAGTGAGCACTGTTAGAGCTGTTTGCTTGGCTCAAGCTGACAGAACTGGATCACAAAGCTTGTTACAGACACAGACAGCCCACACATCACAGCTGTTGTTCATGCATATTTTGTCTTGGAATCCTCCTTTCAAACTTAACTATTAAGTGACCAGTTTATCTACATGGCTGTGTCATACAGGTCTCTGTATTGCTGCTCTGGTCGCCTTTACATTGTTGATATAGATTCACTTAACAAAAGCAAAATTCATGAAACAGAAAGAATGATTTGTGTGGTAGGGAAAGACAAAAAGGGATATTCATTTCACAGAAATGTTGTTAAATCCTATCTATAGCTCCTTGAACCTCTTTCTCTTCATATTTAAACTTTATAGTATAGTACAAGGTACAGAGTTCCTTTTCATATTCCAAGTTTACAGCTGAACAAATACATATTAATATAGAAGCTGTAATGTATTCTGAGTTAAGCTGTCATAAAATCTAGGGCTTTTCACATCATCACTTTTGAAGGTCAGTGCCACAGAGAAGAAGCAGCATCTGTACTGGATCACCATGAATGTTTGTAATACATTGCAATAAATACTGCAATATATTTCATTTTTATACGTTTTTGATGAAGAGGCAAAAGTGCATCTTCAACAGTAGCTTTTCAAAAATTGCTCATCTGTTTGGAACGGCTGTAAAAGAGATTGAAGCTAAACATTATTCATAGATATGTTACAGCTCCTCACTGAGACCAGAGCTGAAATGAGAAGAGTTTTCCAATGATATTTCATTTGGATTATCGATTTTTCTGAGCTTGTCCCACAAACTATTGCATGAGTGTTCCAGACAAGTAGAAGAAGGTATAGGTTATCATAGCTGGCTTTCTTTCCTAAGTTTTTTTTCTTCTTCCAACTGGGTTGTAAGCATTTTGCTCATTTTGGGCTTTAATTCTCCTAGAATGCCTAACAAGGAGGGTGTAGACTGCTCCTGTGCAGAATTTTTTTGAAAATAAGACTATCATTTGCTTTTCGGAGAGTGCCTGAATGAATTCAGAAGAGATGTGTGGAACACTCTTGCCCCTAACTTTTGCCCAACAGTGAAAAGTAACAGCTTTTTTACTGTGAAATACTTGCCAACAAATTAGGTTGCTGGGTGCAGAAACCTGGAAAAGTCCAACCAAAAGGTTATAAACATGGCAATAGACTATTCCATCTGGGCAAATTTGGTCGGTCGAGAAATCTGACCCTGATTTTTTATTTGCAGCAGATTCCCTAGTACTTAAGCTTTACAGAATTTACTTTAGGGTTGCCTAAGGACTGGACTGTCTCTGAAACTCCCTTATGATCTGGTCAAATTATCTCATCAGGTCACCACAAGGCATAGTGACAAAGGAGCAAGGGAAATGTACTGCAGTTACTTCTCATGATATTTTAACCTTGAGGAATTGAAGTCAGTCTGACTCCTGGCAGTGTACTGAGCTCCTGGAGTAATGGAATGTCCTGCTTTTAATCTGTGTTCCCATGTGCCTGGGGGCTGCTGGTAAAAAGACCACTGCAGGTTTTCAGCAGTTTCTGCAATGGAAAAGTCGATGGAAACAAGAAGAAAAAAGAAGTCAGTGACTTCAAGTTACGGTTCTGTCTGCAGGACAGCAGGACACAGAGGGTGGTGTGAGCACCAGCAGGCTGCATGGGCATCTCTTACGTGCTCCACCTTGGTGCAGCTCAGTGTACACTGCCAACAGGGAACTAGGGCATTCCCTACTGGCTTGTGCCACCCCACTCCCTTTGCTGCCTTACAAGGGCTTACACGAAGTTGCCATTTTCAGCTTTGCCCATGGATTGCATTCCTTGAGGGCATTCATCCTCTCCTGATGCAGGACATCAGCATGTAAAGTTTCAACCAGGAAGCAAATAGGCTTTATGGGGGACCTCTCCCTCACAGCAGCACCAAGCTTGACACAAAAAACTGAATGAAATTGTCCTTCTTCTTCTTGGATGACAGACCAGAATCAGTTGAGTCCCTAAAAGAAACACTGCTTTTCCATTACATAATGACTTATTTATTTCACTATACATTGGATTCTGCAAGAGCAGCATATTATCTACAGAATATCAACACATTGCACATGTTCCAGAAGAAACTGCATTAACAATAATATAAAGTAGCTACGATTTTGTGAACTCACAGTGCTGTGTGATCCTTTATTAAAATGTGGCAGGTTGAACACTGGATCTTATATTTGGATCTGCCTTAGATGAATAAAATGAAAATGTCAGAAAGGCTGGATTGTTATAGTTCTGTGAAGTACTGAAGTGGTTTCTCAAACATTTCACATTAAGATGTGAAAACAGCACACACACACACACGCACACCAACCAAGCAAACAAATAAAATTTTTTAATAAAACTTTGAAGCCCTACTTTTTTCGTCCACATTTCAGAGTTTTCCAAATTCAAAGAACCTTATTCCATGAATGCAAATACAGTGACCAAGATCTACAAGTATGTCAAATTTGGGGTGCCTGTATCACTATTAAAACACTTGGATGGGACTTTTAAAAAAAAAAATCCCTTGGAAAAAATGCTTCTGTGAAAAAAACCTGTGGAAACATGGGACTTTTAGCTAACTTCTTTGTCACAAACTGATTGTTTGCAGGATGTGTTTGCTTACCAAAACTGAATGAAAAAGAGTGCCAAAATAGCCAACTAACCCCAAACTCAACATTTTGTAGATAGCATATTATCTGTAATAATTACAACCAAAGTTTAAACCTTGCTCATTTTTCACCTGAGCCTACTACTTTTAAGGTATGTCACCCACCAAATTAATATCTCGCCTCTGCAGCTTTTCACAAAAACTTTGAAAGACATTGGCTTAAGCTCATGTGAAAAATCATTTGAATCCAATAAAAACATGAAAAGTTCTTCATTCCATAGATGATTTTCAATTTTAGGAAAAAACAAAAAAAAAAATCAGAAGGGAAAATAAATGAAAAAAAAAAATCTAAATCTGAGATCGCTACTCTAACTGAAGGAACTCCTAAATAGCCATTTAGTTGTGAGAAGCTAACTAGGAGCAATTTTTCTGGGTTTTTTTCATTACATTTTTGTTTGAAATTGAGTAGAAAGTGTAGGCATAATTGGAGACAATAAGCAGGTAAATATTGAGAAGATTTATTTGAAAGTTTGTATCTTCTCCCACTGATAGCAGCAATAAAGCTTTCAGCAGTGTAAAACTCTCAAGAAACATTTCCTGAAACTATGGCCAAATGGGTCTATTTTTCACTCAAAGTGTATACCATGTGGGGGCCATAAACTGCCACAGGGTCACATTTAACAGGGGAACCAAGCTAAATAAAATAAGAACCAAGCAGGTAACTTAAGTCTTAGCCTTCCCCACCTCCCCACCCTAATATGAATCTTAGTGATTTGAAAACCGAGTTGCTTTTGCTTTATAAATAAATAAATCACTTGCTTTGACACTTGGTGAATTTAGCTGGAGGCAAAATGAGATCTTTTGAATACTGTTTGCTCTTGCACTGTTTCTGTCAGAAGCCCAAAATCTAGGAATAATGGAGTTTAAGAGAGACACTTTCTTCTGAGATCTTAAAGAATTAATAGGTAGAGCATATCTCAAGTTCAAAAAACCAAAGAAAACATCCAAACCTATGCAGATGGTAGATGTAAGGTGGGAGCTTACATCTTTAATCCATTAATGTCTGTTGACACACTCTCATCGTTGTTACATAGCTTCTGGATGGACTTGCCACTCATGTCACTGAGATAGATTTTTTTTCTATGTAATTCTTTCCATGCAGTGACCACAGATGACTAATGATTTTTGGATTAGATTTATTAATGCTTTGCACTTGTTTCTGTTGCTGTGTGTGTTTGGACAGAGGAAACAGAATACCCTCAGGTTTTGTGTTTGGTTTTTTCCTCCTTTCATCTTGACAGCCTTAGTATTGACATAATAAATAAAGAAGTTTTTTCAAGACCAAGACAAAGGCTTCTGCAGTACCCTAAGAAATTCTATTCAATATATCATTTATCCAGTTTTAATGAACATATTTTCAAAGCTTATGGTGCAAAACTAATAAACATTTCAATGCAAGATTTAGGAAAACATAAAACTCTGGTGTCACAATTTTTACACGTCTGCATATCTATTAGGGCCATAATCATTTAATTAAACTGACCTGCTTCAAAGTGGCAAATTCTAGCGCTGGACATTTTATTCTGAAAAGCCTTTGACTGGCCAATGCTTCAGTTCTCTTACAGCTAAAAATCATTATTTGAAATGATCGAAAATAATCAAACCCTTGTTCTCTTTTATGAAACTAAAATGATCCTGTCCTTTTACATTACTCCAAAAATAATCTGAAATAAATAGTTCAAAACATAGAAAACTCATGAAACTTCATTTCCTATTAATGGAGATTGTTGTTGTAATATCTTGTGCTCCTCATGTAAATGTGTTTATTGTAATCATTACATGGCACTAGCACTAATATCAACACAGTCTGAATGCTGATGTTTCTTCTGAGGTTGTTAAGGAGACATTAAAATGTATTAGGAGAAGTGCAGCCATTTCTTTGCCTTTCCTGCTCAATATTTCAATTCCATTTTCACATCATCCTGACGATTTTTCTTAGATGGAGCTCTCAACAGAGGTTGTAATTACCTTTCAGGAGAATTCAAGAACCACTGACAGGCCCAAAAGAATACTTGTTTCAGCAATGTGTATGGGGAACAGAAAGAAGGCAGATCATGCCAGGTACAGATGATACTTTTCTTTGAGAAGATACTGGCTTTCTGTAGACAAGTGAAATATGTTAGATCCAATTTGCCTGAATTACAGTAAGGAGTTCGGGGAACTCCTGGAGTAAAGAAATTAGGAATTAGGAAACTCTTTGAAAGATGGGTTAGGAAGTTAGGGGGAGATGAATGACAGTGTGGTAAATAAGGAGCTTTCACAGTAGAGAGGCACTGTTAGGAGAACATCTCAGGTCTTAGAAAAAGCTCTTGTCAGCTTTCTTTAATGGCCTTTATGCAAGAAAAATACTTCTAACTCTACTAATGAAATATACACATGTTGCAGACCTGGAAGACATCACCAGAAAGTATAAAAGGATTGGGAGACAGTTTGGAAAAACAAGACAATAATCTGAATGGATCATTAAAGAAACAGCTAATATTTACCAGACAAAGTCATTCTAGCAAGGATGGACAGAATGAATACCTCCTTACAAAACCCTGTTAAGAGTTTATCTAGAATTTGAAACACAACTCTAATCAGAAAGGTTCAAGAGAGATGAATTCAGTGTGGCTACTAGGACGGCGGGGGAATAAAGAAACTATGCTGCAAAGTCAGAACAGAGGTGTCTGCCTTGCTGATGGCACAAAAATCTGCACTAAAGGAGAATACACTTTGAGTTTCAGAGTTTAAAATTTGGGCTATTCACTGTTTCTGTTTCAGATGGATGTACATTGCCTTTTTTCCTCCAGGGTGGTCTTATATTACTCTCTGAAAGTGCATCTTAAAAATAATCAAAACAAAAATCAATCAACTCCTCCCTATGATAAGCACAAACAAGAACATCTTTCTGTCTGGTTAATACTTTTGGTAAGACTTGTCTGCAAAGTCCATTTTATCGAGTCCATGTGTGTTCACAGTGCAGAACCCCCTCACACAGACGTATAACAAGCAGAATGCATTAGAAAAATACTCATAAATATGTATTTCTTATGCTCCTTAATAAATGTTTTTCCTTCCTTTTCAAATCCAAGCAAATGTCACTTCATTGCAACTTCCTATCCAACACGTTGTGACAATACATTCTCATTAAATGATTCCTTACTAAAGTAGTAATTCCTTGAAGTCTTAATCTATTTCATTCCTAACCTTGGACAGAGCAAGGTTTCTTTTTAATGAGTACCATAGCTTTCTGATTCCTTAAATTTCTTAGTTTTCTGTACTGAAATTTATTTTTCCACTGTTAGAATAATCAAACACCCTGACAGCATATATCTAATACAATTTTTAACTGAATTTGCTGCAAAATTCACCCAGTAATATATCCAAATATCAGAAACAAATACTTTTCATCTCTCACTTGAGTAAGAGTTGTATATTTAAAGTTGTATCTATCATATACATGTCCAAATACAACAGTATAGAGAGGACAGGGTTATTTTCTTTAAAGAAATACTTTCTCCATTCTCTGTCCCCACTTCTCTCTTCCATTGCATATGTGCACTTTTCTGTCCTCATTTCTTGCCTTTAATCCATGAGGCTGTAGACACTTTGCACAGAGTCAGGAACCGTCTTCCTGATGTTTCATGTACCCACTATATGTTGAAAAAAATATCCTTTTGTGTCTTCAAGAGCCAGGCTTCTGAAACTGTCTCAAAGAGTACCAAATGACAATGATGCATGGCAAACATTCCCTGAGATTAATTACAGATTGAAGGAAGTGAAGGGAGAAAAGTAGAAGTCATAAAATCCACAGAATGCTTTTGAAAGAATCAATGGAATAAATACACCTGCTTGTGAGACAACTCAATGCATCATCTTGCCTTCTGAAAGTATGCAAAGCCATTTTCATCCCCCAGTCTTGCATTTCCTTAACGAGTTAACAAGGAGTTCTGTTAAATGAGATCCTATTACACAAGCTAAAGACCTAAACGAGATTTGTTTTTAAGTGATTCACTATCCATCATCTTACTATTCAAAATTCAGCTTTAGAAAACATCATAAGTAACATGTCTCAAAAAGAAAAATTCTCAATTCCGGTCTTGCTCCTCTCATTACTGCTTCTAATGTGGTTTGCTGTCTGTCAACCAAATGCAACATATGCAGGCATGCACAATGACAATGACTAACTGCTGAATTAGCCATTCCTTTTGCTCAGTCTAGTCACTCACAGCATCTATTCCCAAAATGTGGCCTCTGGTGGGCTTAGTTTTAGATCATCTGGATCTGAAACTGATAGTAGCCAATTTTAACCAACTGCAGGATCGCATTGAACACCATCCCAAACTGCTAAACAAAAGACTCACTTATCCACGTTGGAAAGACAGCATATCCTAGTGGAGACCTTAGAAAATACATCTTAATTTGTTACGTCACAGGGTCATGGAACACTCCTAAAGAAAGAAAGGATACTGTGACAGAAGGCACTGAATTAGTCCTTACATGACTTCAAGTTATTACACGATTTTTGTATGATCACAAGTGATTTACCTCTCTGTGCTCTTTTTGTAAAACAGGAATAAAACCATGTTTTCTTATTCACTTTTTTGTCTTTCTACCCTGGATCATGAGCTAGTAGGATATGAATTGCACCCTTTGAGTATACACAGAACTGGGCACAGCAAGACTTTTCTGCACTGTGCCATCTGAATAAAATACCTGATGACATTCAATGAACACTGATGTTTTCAGAGTACCTTTGCTATTTTTAAAAGGCTCCTGTTACATTCTAATTTCTAAGCAATAGCATGATCCCACTCCTTCTAACACTCCAAACTACTCCTGGAGAAGATGTGCAAGATTAAAGCCTATGAAAAAAGTATCTCCAGGCCTACATACACTTAGAATCATAGAATGGTTTGGGTTAGAAGGGACCTTAAAGATCTTCTAGTTCCAACATCCCTGTCCTGGGCAAGGTCACCCTCCAGTGACACCTACTATGTCAACCTCTTTCCTGACATGTGTTTCATAAGCTCCCCTTAAGCTTTTTTAGCCATGGAGTCTTCCCTGCACCCTTTAACAGGGTGCTTATTCCATTGTTTCTCTTTCTGTTGGCTCAGCCAGGAATGCCATTGACAACAGGACACTTGACACGTGGTTGCAGATTGCCCCAAATATCAGTACTCCTTTCTTCTTCTCAAGGTACATATCCAAAGCTGCATTCAAGATAAATTCTGTATTAACTACTTCTTCTTGACACTCATACAGAAGAGGTTCTTTGACAACCATCTTCTGCAAGGAGTCCTTTTGTATCCTTCCTCTGGTCTCCTGAAGGATCCTCTTGAACACTTCCCATCTTCAGCTCTTCAAATACTGCAATACTGTGCCTTCTTTTACCAAATTCTCTGCAGCTGCTTCCATTTCTACACTTATATTTTCAGCATTTTCCTCTTTCTCCTTCAGTTTCTTCCTGAAGAGGAGGAGCTGTCTTCAGTCCCTCCTGTATGTTCAATAGCAGCCTCATTGGAACGAGTTCACTGAAGATCATGTCTGCTGTTTGCTCACATTTGTCTGGCGTGTATGTTGTCCCACAGATGTACAGGCTGCATGGTATTTTCTATTCCCCAAGTGCACTTCCTGTTTCATTTTTGTCTTTTTCTAACTTACCTCTAAGTTAAAAGAAGAGGTTATACAATCAAAGTCTCTGGCTCTAAGTTTTCTGTCAAATCCTGTTTCAGTTGGTGACAGATCAAATTTAAAGGATGCTGCCCTGAAATTCAAAAATGCCAAATTGGAATCTGATTTTTTTAGTTTTTTAAAGCATTCTCCTGTCACTTTCTACAGCAGTATCCTTAACACTATTGAGCTTGGACACCCTGGACTTGAAGTAAAGTAATATTATCCTGTTCCTCAGAAAACCACTTAGTCTCATAATCACTGAATGTGGTCTTTTAACTATCATAACAATATTTAATGTCCCATTTAGTAAGCACTAAAATTTGACATCCAAAAGCCCTGGTTTTCTAATGATGCTACTTCTAAATAGCAAAAATAATTGACAGAAGTATGTTACTCTTATTTCATCAAAAGAACCTTTTGATACAACTTGGCTTGCTTTTTTTAACCTTCCTTCATACACCTTTATACTGGTAATTATCCTCTCTTACTCTTTTCTTCAAACATTCCCTATTTTAACACAACTAACTTTGCTCCAAAGCTTTTGTTGCTGATAGCACACAAGCTTGTGCACCAGGGTTTACTTTATAAATTATAAAGATTTCACTACTATTTAAGCTGATGTTCCAGTTCTCACACATAATTCTTTGAATAAATTTCTCACAGAGCCCTCCTTTTATTTGTTTCCAAAACTGCACCATTGGCTTAATTTTAGATGCATTCAGTCATCCTCCATAGACTTTTCTAGAAGATAGTTTTGCTTCTTCCAAATGTAGTTTGTCTAAAACCCAGATACTGCTTAAATCTGATTTTTTTTTTCTTTATCCTGCACATTTTTTCATCCTTCTTCTGAGGAAATTCCAATTCATTATTTAGACTTTCCTTTGAGTGTTTGATCTTGTTCCATTTCTGTATGCTCGTAGGAGTTTTAAGACTTACTTATCCAGTGTATTAACATTTCTTGTTCCCTCTCCTCAAAACATATGGCCTGTATTGGTTGCCTTCCTCAGCCTGCCAGATCTGCACTTTTTTTTATGTACAAAAAAAAAAAATCTTTCTGAGAATCCTTTTCTCCTTTTGGGACTCCTGATTTGTGTTATAATTTGATCTCAAATTGGAAATTGCTGGTCTTGAATGTTTGACATCTGTTTCAAATGTACTGGAATACATAAAAAGCTTTTCATTTTCTCTTGGTTTCCTGTGTCAGATATCTTCAGAAGTTTCTTTTTTTCTTTCTTAGGTTGATATTTGCTCTATCTCTCCTTAGAACACTTAGTACTTGCTCAGCTCCTGTTATCCTACTCAAGTCATCCACTGTCTTCCAGGGCAGCCTCTATTGCTCTGGCCCACCTGATATGTTACAGTCAGAATAGAAGAATTTGGCACTTGGGACCTCACGCTACGTGCCAAATTTATTTCAATGCTAATAAACTCCAGTTACATAAAGTTTCAAACTGGATTTTAACAGACATTTACAGTTCATTCTGTAAACTGCCCTTTTAGTGTTTTACCTTTGAACCACATAACTAAAATACTTCATAAAAGAGAAAAGGTAGTTTTTTTGGGAAAAAAACTATTGTTTATTGTAGTGCATAATAAAGGTTATTGTGTTTAAAAATCATTAAGTACTTGTCACCAAATTTTAAATACTTTTTAAATACATTGAGATCCATAAAGAGCTCATCTATACAAATGTCTGTATTTTCATGGATGTATTAAATACTAGCTAAATTGAGATAAAAGCATTTAGCTTCCACCTCTGAGCAGGGTTAGAAATTGCAACTAAGAGAAGAAAATGTTAGAGTGAAAAAAAAAAATTTGATAGGACTGACACAAAGAACTCCAAAACCAAGCATGTATTTTCTGGAACATAATTTCTAGAAGCTTTCTCCCAAATTTTCAAACTATTTCTGGTTAAAACCTTTGCCTTCAGATGCCTGTAGCCAGAACTTGAATGACTAGGAAATAACACAGGTCAGATTGTCAGTTGTGAATTCCACTCATGTAAAATTTTGAGTACATACCAAGTTGCTATACACAGCTGGAGTCCCTGTTTGCAAGAACCAAATGACAGTTTTTTAAAGGAGTTTAGCAGGAAAATAAAATGTCATAGTGCTCACATTACTTGTTCACTCCCTGCTTGAGAGGTCTCTCTTTGCATCTCCTATTCTTTTAAATTTCCGCATTGAAAAGACTCTGGATTGCAGTCTGTGAATTGTGTCAGGTCTTTTGTCTTTCTGTTCAAGGTGAATAAAGCTCCATCCAAATTGCTTACTGAAACAATCTAGACTTGTCTATTAATCTGCTTCAAATACATGGCCTGGAAATAGCTCTGAGGAAAGTGATCTATTAATGGTATCGATCCTCATTTGGCCTTTTATATCATGGGTATTTTCCCCAGGTGGGTACTGCTTGCTCTACAGGTTTTGTTAGATCAAAATCCCACATGCCAGCATCAGACTTTGGGATGGAGATCCCACAACATTTGCATTTTGTGATTCCAATCCATCCTGTGCCCTGACAGAAATGTGTTTGGATTTAAGTCTTTCTCTTATTCTATAAAATCTCCATTAAAAAAATAATGAATGTCAATTTTTCCTCCAACTTGCCCACTTGGGGTTCCCTCCAGGGATTGCTCTAATTTACCCAAGGTGTTAATTCCTCCTAAAATACCTCAACCAATTAAAATATTTTGGATTGCTTTTTTTACCAGTAGACATTTCCAAAGGGCATGAGCTAAATTTTGGGTTGCTTTGGGTCATATTAAGAGCCTGTATATTGTAATTTAAATGAAGTTGAGGCACCGTTTCTTCAACCCAAGTTTAGGAGCTATTACTGGTGAGAGGCACTATTTAGAGGAAGCAATGGCCTTACCCCTAGATTTTGGATTTTAGTAGTTATTGAAATCTTCCTTTCTCTCCATCTACCTCATCAAACATTGATTAAACATTCCATATTTTATATTTTACTTATTTGATAGCTTTTCTAATTCTTACTTGTAGAAAGCAGCACACATAAGACTGTCCCTTCTTAGAGCAAAAAGCATGATGGCACTTGCTGAAGAGGTTACAAACCTTGCTTTCTTGCTAGTCTTCCAAGTATTGGTCGGATCAAGGAGCTCAGAAGAGTTGTATCTTTCACCCTATGTTACCACATTTTGTTTTAAATAAACCATTACAAATACACAATTCACAAGAAACAAATGGATTTCTTTATTCTGATTGTTGTATGCAAAATTCTTCTATTTATTTATGGAAATAAAAAAGCTAATATATAGTAAACAGCATTCTCATTATTTCTACCAAATTACTTTTCTCCCCTGTCCCATGGGAAAGGCATGATTTTCTATTTTATTTAAATCACAGTTCAGTTTATTGATTTTTGCACATATTTTGACCCTGATGTGTAAGTTTCACACTTTGAACTGGAAGGAATAGAGCATTTGTCAAACAGAAATCTGTTTCTAACATTTTTTTTTACTACTTCACAATGCAAAAAGTGATAACCATACTATATTATACATTTAATTATACATTACCACCATGATGTACATGTAGAAATAAGATAATAAAGGTGAAACTGATTTTATGTTTTAGAAATTTACCACCAATTAAAAAACTCTAGTAAATGTTTATTTGTCCATTCTGTTATTTCCCGTATAAACCTCACACTTTAATGCTTTAACAACATGCAAAGAAAACAGCTCAGCTTTGTAAAAAACATTTTATAAAATTATACAACTTAACATTGCCTTCTTAAAAATAGGCCTTTTTAGACATTTTGTGCATGAATATCTTGTATTATTTGAGGCACAGAATTTCCACTGCATGGTTGCAATAACATTTGGTTTGCTGTTCTTACCTCCTGCTGTAGCAAACTGGCTTTTTGGGGCTCTGCTTATTTACACAGACAACTTACTGTTAGTAGAAGAGCATATGAGCAATATAGCTCTCTGCAAAAAAGGACAAATAAAAACTCTGAAGATACATGTTCTAGTTTGAAAGTTGTAATTCATATATAATTTTAAAACAGTTCTCCTGAAGAATTAATGTCCTGCTTCTGTCCAGGTTAATTTTTTCATAATAGCCATGAGGGGCGGCAGTCAGGACCCTGATGTTGTTCTATACCACCTCATATCATTGCCCAAAGCAGGGGAAGGAGACTGTCTCTGTCTTTTCCGTGGAGAAGGGGTTCCTTCTTGTTGAGAAAACATGGATGACTGAACGGTCTGGCATTTGTTTATTGTCAGGAGCTTCCTGTGTAAATAGTTTCTTCTTCTTAAACCTTCTGTTATTAATATTTTTGTGGTTACTTTGGTTCATTTTCTTATCTCCTTGCTGTTTACAGTAAATTGCTCTTATTTCAACCCGTGATCTTTCTCTTTTGTGCCTCCAGTTAGAGGATGTGGAGGGGAAGGGGCAGGATGGTTTCCAGTGAGAACACTAAATTGTAGAATACTGTTCCTAAGCCACAACAATGATGTAAATCTATGCCCAAATGTTTTCTTTTACACAAAAGCCAAAGATGGTTTTTCTAATCTCTGACAGATATCCAGTAACACCAACTCTGCCACCTTTTCCTTAACTGGGTCTCAGAAGGGGCAAATTATTTTCTCCTTAGAAATATATCTAACAACTTTCTCCAAAAGCATTTGCCACTCCAAATATCTCACGCTTATTCAGAAAGTCCAAACCTAGAAACCAGTGTATGTGCCATGTTTTTATGCCTAGTACCTACCAAAATTTAAATACTGCTCTCGATTGTGCCTTGCATTTCATACATAGATGTTTTTCCTGGTCTTCCTGGTGATTTTTGATAAAACATATTTGTCTTTTTTGAGAAGAGTTGAACTGTGAAGCTCCCCAGCTGGGTAAACTCCCAGGGAGAACAGTGGCATGCACAGTCATCCAGCTTATCCTGGATGTTTTTCACTTCCCACATGTGTGTGGTCTGAACTGGAAAGGGATATGACACAGTGGACTTTTTCTTCATGGGTCTTTCATAGGGTCCCTAAGGTTGGAAAAGATCTCTAAGACCACTCAGTCCCACTGTTGATCATCAAGCCCAAATATTCACACCCAACCTGCACGTGTATAGTGGCTATTCACCAGACATTTCAAGATCTCACTGCTGGGCTGGGTTGCCACACAACTAAAAGGCTGTCAACCAATTAAATATTAATATTATGGACATATCAAGAGCAAATACCTTGGAAAAATCAAGCTCTTGAGTTCCCCCCTCAGCATCCTCAGATGATGATGACCTTCACCAATATACTCATAGGTACACATTTCAAAGAGAAAATAAAAAATTTATTCTCTTCTTCCTTGCACTCCCATAAGCAATTTGGAAAAGAGAACAAAAGCACACTTTATGTCTAAAAGTAGCAGAGTCATTTCATAGAAGTAGCTGTCCAGGGAGCCTAGGAACATCCCCAAGGGACTGGTTTTCAAGGCAATCTCCTAAATGCAGAAGGAAAAGAAAAAAAATCAATAAAAAGAGGAGGTAAATATACAACATGCACTTGAACATCATTTTACAAAGTGCTAGGAAAGGAAGTCAAAGAAGATGCTTTGATGACCAGTGAGGCTAAGAGTAGGTGGAGAAAATGAGAACCAGAGGCTGCAGGAGCCTTATAGATCCAAGAGGGGCAGTTCTATTGGTAACATCTGTAACAGAGGCACTTTCCAACAATATGAGTTTCTGCTCTGACCTTACACTGTGGCAGAGCAGAGCATTTTTCTCAATGTTATATTTTGTTGTTTTTCATATGCTTTCCCTAAATCCATAGATTATGAAAAATTTGGGCTAGAAACAATATCTATAAGGAGATTTTTCTATCTCTCAGTAAAGTTATACTATACAGCACATAAACTATTCTCTGATTGATCACATATTTTTGACATATAAGCTTCTTATTTGTGCAAGAAACTCTATTCCAGATATTTTAATCATATGATTGCTTTTCTCCTTCAGCTAGGAAAGCACTGTTCCAAATTACATCAGTTTGTTGTATTTTATATTAGTCCCAACAGGATATTTTGCAGTTCACAGAGCAAATACACAGCTGACTTCCATCACTTAACCAAACCAGCTTCATTGACTTCAGTGGAGACAATTAATACATACATAAATATATACATACATAAATATAAAATAAATAAAATAAATATAAAATAAATAAATATACATACATAAATATAAAAATATAAATATATGTATCTTCACACTGTAGATAGATATTTCTTTTTTGAAAAAAAATCCAAATGTGGTTGGTCTCTTTTTGCTTAGTTTTTTAAACTATAAAGAAGAAAGAAATCCAGTATCACCTATATTTTATAGCACAGTGAAAATGTTTGCTGGAGCATAAAAGTGTGTGGTAAGGGACGTTAAAACATGGGACTATTGTCATTCAAGTACAAGTGCTAAGTTAAAGGGCAATAAATAGTATATTAGGTCCATTTCTGCAGGTATTTTTGATACAGTAATATCTACTGGAATTACTTGTGTTGTTAATAAAATAGACGATATTTTGGTTACAGTGTGCAAAACAGGAACATGAGCCATTTCTTTCTGAATGATGTATTATTCCACATCTTTTACTCTCTAGGAGTTCAGATGAGTGAGTAAATAAACAACACGACAGAGAAAACTTTGTCTGCAGAACTGGAGACTAGGGATCACAGAGGCACTGAAATAATCATTACAAAATGAAATCAGGTCCCAGGATACAGCAGCTGCAGCTGGAGGGCAGGTGGAAAGGGGAAGAGGGGAAGAAAACGCTGAGACAGAGAGAGAAAGAAGAAACAACACCTTTTGCAAAAGAAATGGTGAACTTTCAGATGTGCTGAAAATCCTTCACTTCAGAGTGTCTGCTGGGAAATGCAAACCTTGATGTAGCCATTAGTGGTTTTGAAAAGTGTATCCAAGATTATAATGAATCTTAAAATGTATGAGAGGTGACATATAGAAACTAAGGGTCAAGCCTGTCTGCCACTTCTGAGCAGGAAAAAGGGGATTCTTAATATATCACGAAGCTGGCTGAAGCAGGTGCTGCCTTTTCTGTATAAATCTCAGGGTTTTTGACAGTATTTGTGACCACAATGGCATATAGATATCCTTTACCGCTCTCCTTTCAAAAGCAGTGAGCAAAACAAACCCAAATGCTGGATCCTAGCCTTTGGGCTTGCCAGCATCACAGGCGGAGCAGAGAGAAAGCTTCTATTAGTGAAGAAGGCACAAAGTTTCAGCTAGCTGAACTTAAACTTTTTTTTACCAGAAACCTGTGGCTATAATACTATGCATGGTTCACAACTTGTATTTCCATTTGTCTATCTGCAAAAGATTGATGAGAGCTGTCATCTGTGAGGAAGAAAAATTGTTCTGATTCTGGATGAGTGTACGGCAAATCTTAAGATTTCCTGAGAAACGTAACATTTTTCTCACCATTTAAAGTCATATATTTAATCCAAGAAACAGGCCATAGAATATGCTAGAATCTCAAGCTGTAGTATAAGAAAAAGAAATGGCAATATGTTTAATGACCCAGGACAACTAAAAATTGCATATTTGATTTTTTTTTTAAGATAACAGTACACAATAATTAAGAAATACTTTAAAAAGATACTAAGACCTACATAGTGCTTAGAAAAGCAACTTTAAGACTGAGCCCAAGCTACAGCTAACATAAATTCGGTAACAAAACAGAGGCACAGCTACCTTATTTTCGCAGAATTTACTGTCTCACCCAGACGTGTCATCACAGACATCTCTCATTCCTCATCTCCATGTTGTCACCATGCCTGGGCAACATACAAACAGAGAAACCAAAGGTCTTTGATGTCTCTTCCTTGCACTGAGGTGTGTTCTCACCAGCATCTGACAGGTGGTTATCAGGAATAGGAAGGGAAACCCCCAGCAGGCAAGGAGAGACTGGGTCCCTAAGCTGGAGGGTGAGTAGCACTCAGCAAAGCTGTGCAAGGACAAAGGGGTCATTCTAGTGACACTGTTAAGAAAGGCAGATGGTTCTGTGAACCAACATGTGGGGCTGGCTGATGCTCTGGGTCTGCAAGGGGTGCGGGCATCTCCCAGCTACCTTTCATCCATCCTCAGTGTAAACACTCACCTCTGAATTTTCAGTCACCTAGAAATTCTGGAGGGACTAAACAGAAAACAACAGTCACTTTCAACAGTAAAATTACTTCTTGAAGTGGCTTATATCTATGAATACACACCATTTTCCTGGGGTCTTTAAAACTCATCCTATGACATAAAAATCAAAAGAAGCATCCCTTCCGTATTGACTTGAACAATACTTCAGTTCTGTGTTTTATTCTCAGTAAACAGCTGCTTAGACCCAATCTGCCTGGCTAATTAAATCCATTTCAATAGGGCAAAAATTTTCACAAACTTAAAAATAACCTTCATCTAGACACTCACGGGCACAGTGTAGAGTGTCTTAGGATATTCTGTTTTCAAAAAGGTTATTCAGCATCAGATGAATCTGTTATTAACCTATTAATAAACCTATTAATCTACACAGCTCTTTGCTATGTAGAAACTTATCTTCTAACCAGGATGTCTCTATTATAGCTATATGCAAAGCTCCAATTTTTGAAATTAAATTTGCGACTGTTATTAATAAGTTAAAAATAGACTTTATATTTTTCACGAGATAAAATGTGTGAACTGGCCACACTGGAAAGAGGCTCTGAAAAGATTATGAAAAACTTTAAAAATAAACAAGCAGTAAAGCAAAATTCTTGATATCTGGAGAAATCTGATTTTTACATATGTGTGTATATATATATATATATATATATATATAAAATGTCAGGGGCACGAGACATCTTTTTTCTTTGAAGAATTTTGAAATAGCATTTATCAACAACAGGTATTGCATGATGGTATGTATGAAATTACTTTTATTAGTCAAAATATTAGAAACTGTAACCAACACACCTGTGACAGAATCTGCAGTCTTCTGCTGTCTCCAAACTAAAATCTTAAAAAGACACTGACCTTCGAAGGCCCTGGACAGAAAGCTCAGAGGCTCAGCTTACATGCCACACAGCAAGTAGCACAGGGAAAAAATGAGCTCTTAACATCTCCTACGAAGAAGAGAACAAACTTCAAAGGTGGATTTTTAGTGCTCTGAGACCAGGTCACTGTAGGTTTCTTGACCAGAGAATCACTGAATAAATCATAGAATGGTTTGGGTTGGATGGGGCCTTAAAGATCATCTAGTTCCAACCTCACTGCTATGGGCAGAGACACTTTCTGCTAGACCAGGTTGCTCAGGGCCTCATCCAGCCTGGCCTTGAACACTTTCAGGGATAGGGCACACACAGCTTCTCTGGGCAACCTGTTCCAGTGCTTCACCACCCTCACAGTAAAAAATTTCTTCCTAACATCCAATCTAAGTCTACCCTCTCTCGGTTTCAAGCTATTCTCCCTTGTCTTCTCACTGTATGCCCTTGTAAAACTCTTCATGTCCAGCTCTCTTGTAGCTGCCTTAAGGTACTGCGAGGCTGCTCTAAGGTCTCTCTGGAGCCTTCCCTTCTCCAGGCTGCACAGCCCCAGCTAGCTCACCCTGCGCTCATAACAGAGGTGCTGCAGCCCTCTGAGCATATTCATGGCCCTATCCATTCACTACCCAGCCTGTGTTTGTGCTGGTCCAGACCTTCTGCTCAACCTTGTTGAGCTTCATGAGGTTTGCATGAGCCTACCTCTGAAGCCTGTCAAGGTCCACAAAAGGCGCAACAAAACAACAAAAGGTAGCTGACAAAATGCTGAAAAATACTTTCAACACTGGCTTTTCAGATTAGTTTTTTAATGAGAAGCGTAGATGGCAACTCATTCATTTCTTGTCAGTATGAAGCAACTTCTTCAATTGTTGCTAATTGCTTCTGGCAGTAAATGTGTAGCACAGTACTGCAAAGCAGAGGAATCTGGGATTTTAAAGAAAAGGAATTATTGTCCTGCTTAAGATGAGAGGAGCTGTAAGGTTATAGATATAAGGTGGGGTTTGTCAATTATAAAAATTAAAACCAACAAAAAATAGTCAGCAGGGCAAAATATTATCTATGCATCTTGAGATTTTTGTTATTACTTCTTATCAAAAAAGACAAGTCCTGAAAGATGTGTTCACCCTTTTTTCTTCCTCTCTCAGATAAAGCTGCCATTTAACATTAATGATCTGAAAGGTTCTGTTGCCTTTGCAGTGAACGTTTCCCTTTCATAGCTCCTTGCTTGCCTCTGTGATAAATCACAAAGCTAGCATTTTTTGCCTATCTACATTCATAGCTATAGATCTTAAAAATGAGCTAGAGCAGAGCTGGACAACTCACTTGTGCAGGGCAGTCACAAGGACCACCATTTGTTTTTAATGGGAATGGGCAAATAATTACTTGACATAATTGTCAATTCACAATTCAAAGGGACAACAATGAAATCAAGTGAAAGGGGGATGTGTCTTTGGGATTGTCTTCTGCTAAATGGATTGTTTATAGGAGACTTTAAATTATCGTAGTTTCACTTATTTTTTCTTCTGGCTAGCTGGAAATTACCATTGCTTGGAGATCATTATTGTGTGAGTGTATGTAATTTTGTGATGAAACTGTGTTTTAGAAAAATGACAATTGGATTGAGCCATTCAATCTTAGAAATCTGACTGCTTAAAATACCTCTTCAGAAACACAGTATTTCATAAGAGAACAATAGTTTTTGATTCATTGAAATGCAACGCTTGAATTAAATTATCTGAAGTGTCACTTTTTTTTGTTCAAAATGCCTAAACTTCTCAACAAATATTCCAATTTTCAGTCAGTACTCCCTGTGACAAAACAGCAATTACATGCATTACCTGACCCATGTCAACAGAAGAAGACATTAGTGCCTTCTAAAGTCAGGTTGGTTACTGTTACTCAGATTCTAGCACGCTTACTGCTGAAGGACAAACTAGAGTTATTTTCTTCCTGCAAGTACGTAAAGGTGATTTTGCTTGACAAAATACAAGTCACCTTGCTGCAATCCTAACATGTTTGCATTTAACTGTTTTCCTTTTAAAATTCTTCATGATGATGTATTAAATATTTGGACAAGTGAAAGATACAAGACAAATGTGACAGTACCTTTAGGCAACTTTAAATCATATTAGTTCAAAGCCCCATCAGAATTTTTTTTCATATGCTTATTTGAAAATTGCCCTTTTTGTCATACAGGAACAGTATTCTTCTCCCTATTTACCATTTATTTAGGATAGGAAGCTTGATCTCAAGTGGGGCTCTAGACCTTTTTTTAAAAATAAATTTATATTGCTGTGAAATATTAAATAGCTAACTAGAGACAGGCTGGTTTTAAAAGCCATGTGAATGTAGAGCACTGATTTACGGGTGCCATCCACTGTATTCTATCTTTCAAATCAACTTTGTCACCTCCTCTAAATTTACACTACAAATTCATACTATTACCCACTTTGCTGAAGCAGTTAGCCAATACATCCTGGCAAGTTGTTCCTCTTAAGATGAAAAATAGAAGTCAGGTATATCATTTGGTGTAATCTTGTTTATTTACAGAAAATAAGCACAAAGTGCAGGTTCCTTGAGAAAAGTAGGATAAACAAACAGCAGGCAGCTCAGCATCTCAGCTAAACCTACATCTGCTGCTCAGTCAGGCTTCACGGTTCAAGGAGTCTCAGTCCCTGTGTCCCCTCAAGATGATTCTTTTGTTTCCTTTCTGGATGCTCCCCACCTCCAGCACCACCAGCATCCAAAACGTCCTTGGTTTGTAAAGCTCTTCGTTCATTGTCAGTTTAGCTTTGAGAGAAGCACCTGCTGCTTAGAATTCCTCTATTTATTATTCTCTCCTTTATTTTTAGAAAAATTTCAAAAACCAGAACACATTGTCTTCCTTTTTGCTGGCTTGTAGGGGAAGGGGAATGTCATTTTAAACCTCTGCCAGTGGCATCTATTGATATTCTTGTAACAGTGTTTCTACTATGGTGGGCTTGGCTTTGCTCCACAGTTCCCTTCACAGCCTTTTTCACAGCCTGCTGTTTTATTTGTAGTTCCTAGTTTGAAAATGACTTGAAATTAAGGACTAGATGTGATAGACATCTGCTCTATGTGATCTTTATTTTAATGGATTAGCATTACTTCATATGCACTATTAACTACAGCAGCCGATGTATAAAAAAACCACTTACTTACAGGAGAAGCAGAAAAGAAAACTTGAAAGGCTGGTGAAACAATTAATCAACAAACAAAAACCTCAAAAAGCCCAAAACAACAGAACCCTAAAACAATCAAAAAGACCCCACCTAAAACCCACTGAACCAAAAAAACACCCCATCAACCTAATCCAAATGACCTACACAAGTTCTATTAGTTCAAAGCATAAATTTGATAAAGCAAGCCATAAATTATGGCTAAAAAAAGCTTCAGATATGAAGTTTCCATAAAAAACAGATAAAGTGAGAACACAAGGTGAAGTAGGCAGACATGAGATGTGGAATACAACCAAATCAGAGCTGCAGATACTTGAGCTCTAGTGCAAAGATGGGCACAAAGCTACAGTACACGGATAAGGATACAGAGCAAGCAGTAAGATAATTAAAAAAGGAAAGTCTGGTGATGAAGTGAGAAAGAAAAGCAGTAAAAGTGGGTAAGAGAATGAAAATTTCAGAGAGCAATGGAAGATGTATTCATGAACTGCAAAGCAGCAAAAGCAGAAGCACGAAACTGCTGTATTAGTAGAAGTGAGTACCTGTGACTATTGATGTAAGTGAACTCATGCAACCGGTTAAGGACAAAATATTGAAAAATACGTGGGAAAGCAAAGAAAACATAATCAAGAGGAAACAAAATGATAAAAGAAATTGATGGATTTGATGCATTGTGGGAGATAAGACATTCCTCATCTTCTCTAGACTGAAATGCAATACACTAGTTTACTGTGAAAAACAAGGACACAGCATGGTTCCTATTATAGATTTTTTGGGGGAAAAAAAAGAGAGACCATGCATGAATTTCTGTAAATGGTACTTGCATGCCTAATGTCTTCAGCAGTTCCTCTAAGACTTATAGAAAATACATTAAAAGTTATAAAAAAAAGAAAATTGAAAATATCAATACTATTTATAATAACTTCTCTCCTGATTAGAAAGATTGTTTCAGTCTTTCTTGTTATTATTTTACACAGTCTACAGCAGTGTTATTACTACGTTCCATCACAGGGATTTAAATAATCAGGGAAAGGAATATAGTTAAAAGTCAAGGAAGTATTTACACAACTGGAAACCTGAAACCTTCTGCAAGTTGTTCACAGAATTGGTTTAGATAGGATTTTGAACAAATAAATATCGATTTGCACAGGAAATACATCCCCTGTATAGACACAAAGGCTCTCACACAAGCACCAGTCTGTTGAAAGTTGAATTCAGTTTTCTAGAAATGTATTTTTCATCTCAAAGAGAAATAAACATGTAGTAATAATTAAATAATTTCCTTATTTTTTAATGACATTTCTATAAAAAAAAAATTTGTCTTCTAATGCAAGAGATGACAATGTCCTATTACTGGCCAAATTACATCCTCTGACTCTTGACAAGTTACAGAAAGTACTGGTTTTTTAAGCAAAGACTGCTCACAAGTTTGACAGAACCAAAATGAAACAAACAAACAAACAAAAATCAAGAACAGGAACTCTGTCCTTACCAGAACTAATTCCAGTTGCTGAATGACTAAATATGAGGAGTGGTCTCAGTTGGAGAGAGCAAGTGAAATTAAGGAAGGGAAGCACAGGTGCTTTTAAGTAGAAGAAAATTCTTCACGTATGTAGCCCAAAGATAGTGTTAAATTTTGTTTCCAAAAAAAGAACATTACCAGACTGAGAATGGCTCTTAGGTGTAGCGAGACGCCTGGAGGAAATAAAAATGTTTTGGTTTAAAGTCCTTTCCTGAAGAGAAGCATTTACCCTCAGCAATTAAGAATCAGCAGTAGAAACTATTGCTGTAATATCTTTGGGTGTTTTTATAACACACCCTGCAGAAAGGCCTTGATATGTTAAAATATTGAGATGTGCAGTAACAGCAGTATGGCATCTCTGTTATTGCAGCTACAGAATAAAACCTGCAAGAGTCTTCTCTTTCAATTTTGAGTTCACATAGCTAGATACACTGTTTTGCAACCATTCATGCTGGCAAACTAAAGGGAAGCTCTCTTCTTTAAGAGAGCCATGGAACAAAGTGGGCTGAGCTCTGGGTGACACTGGATGAGACCCCACCTCGTGTCAGAAGATCACAGACTAGGCTCTGCAGAGATCTACTGTTCAAACAGCCTGCCAAAGAAAAGAAAGGGTCATAACACATTGTAAAAGCAGAAAAAAAATTTCCTGTGTGACTTGACACTGAAAGAACACAAGGGAGAAGAAAGCAGATGAATGACACAAGTGAGAAGTGTCACACACTTGCCTTTTCACATTTTTTCTGTTCTGCACCAGCAAATGTAAAAGGTAACATTACTCTGCTGGAAACCAGGTCCAGCATTCCCATGATTAGAGTTCAATGGATTTAGGTCTTAATTTGTATTGAAATATTTTGCTGGTTTACTTTAATGAATAGAAGACAGCAGCTATGGACTCTCAACTCACACACACACTTACTGAGCCAATGCTTGGTGTGGTGCAAGAAGTGCCTTCCCCCAGCTGTGAGGAATCACCCTGCAGTGAGGGTCTACAGGCAGAGGGTGTGCCTGCCTCGGCATTCTCAGTGCATTTTCCTGCAAAATCACACAAATTGGCAGCTTAGGCTGCACTGTGGTTTGCAGGACCTGAACAAAAATTCCCTCCTGCTGGGTCTACTTTTGAGACATTCATGTTTGAATAAAAAAAGACAGGCGCTGGGGATGGAGAAAGATCCTCATTCTCAGCAACATAAGTAACTGTTGGAAAGTCAGTTCCTGGCAAACTGTGGGTTTTTCTTCCACAAAACCTAGGGAAAAAGAAAAAAACCACAATCCTATGCTGACTTGTCTAGGGGTAGCTTCAGTTATAGTCTCTTAGATGAGAAAACATCAGAGACTTTCCTTTGCTTGCAAAAAGCTATTAGCCTTTTCCTGGCAGCTGCCACCTCTGGGGTAGAGGAAAGCTCACGCCTTTTGTACGTGGCAAGCTCCAGTTCCAGAGACTTTAAAGATTTCAAAGCCCCTGAAACTGAAGTGCAACAGTGCTATGACAGAAGCAACAGAAAAACGATGTGGCAAATTTTTTAGATCTACCTTCTTTTTATTGTACAATGCAAGAAAACCAAAAAACCTTCAGAAACCTAAGACCTACTGTTCCCTATCAAACACTGTTCTCAGGCAGCAGGCAAAATGTTATCTGAAGTGCTCAAAGGAAACCTGTTCCAAAGAGCTCCAACCTCCCAGTAAAAAAATCTGGCATTGCATGAAATGTCGTTTGTTTTTTGTTTTGTTTTTTGTACAAATCTCAGAACACATCTGATCATTTTGATAAGCTGGTTATCCTGGATCTCTACAAATGCTGGAAAGTGTGTTTACACCCAAATTTTTTATGTTTCTCAGCATGCTTTCCTGTGCCATGTGTTTTATGCTGACTTGTCTCAAAGTCTTTCTTCATTATTTGGATACAGAGTGGTTACTTAGAGTTAAAGCTTTTGGGTAGTTTTGCATTTTTTATATTTCTATGTCACCCAAGTCTTTGTATATTTATTTGAAAAAAACAAGTAAAAATTATTTAGCAAAGTAGTGTGTGCAGCCAGTTACAGGGAAACTGCAAGACTAACAAAAGAGTAAAACAGGGCATTTTCCTTCTAAAATTCCAACCTAAATTATGATGTGCAGCAAGTAATCAAGCTCCAGTTTATCTTAATGCAAAGCTTTCTGCAGCTTGGATATAAAATTAAATTACCACTTCCCTTTCCAACAAGAAAAAAATGTCTTTGAACTATCTGACTACACATCAGGTTTTGCAGCCATTACATTCCCTTTCTTCCTCGTTCTTTTCCCCCATATGAAATCAAGCAATGTCTTACATCAGTGGCAGCAATAGTTTTGGCTATTTCTAAATTCAGCAACGTAGTTTGGATGGGATGGACTATTGCAACTCAGCAAGTCTTAGTAATAAAGATGACTATTCTGAATAATTTGCTTCTATCTGCAAAGGATAAAACTAAGCATTCTCTTGCTCAATCTCCATAGACAAGTGATCAGAGAATAAATAGATTGATGTTTAAGGAAGATTATTCTCAAGAAATCAACATCCTCTGTTTCTCCACAGCTTATGTAGGTGCCCTGGTGACCATTCCATTTTGCTGGCACAGGTGTACAGCTCTGCACAGTTCATATGCCTCCTGCCCCTGCTCTGCTGATAAGGTTTTCTGCGCAATATTCCACACTGGAATTGGTGGTTGAGTCCTTTGTGTGAGCAGGCTTCACACACAAAACTTTTGGGCTGAAGAGATCTGGGCACATCAAACTGCTACACTGTGCAAGTTATTCAGCAACACCATCAGCAAATGCTTTCTGTCAGATGATGTGGAACATGTCTCTTCCACCTTTTCTTGTTTTGTTACCTGAAAATGTGGTAACATAAGACTCCTGATCTTTGGAAAGTTGGAAAATTAAGGGAATTTTTTGATCAGCTGGATTTTCTTCCATGGTGACCTGGCCATCTGGAATTGAGATGGCCAAAAAGAATGTCAGTGCTGTGCCATGATGGGAATGCTCTGACCACACTCCTAGAAGCGGCTTTGAGTCCATACCACTGTACAAGGTTTGCCAGCAGGTACAAAGTCATCTGTCTTTCTGGTCTGAGTATAGATGGGTTGCTTGTGAGAACATGTGGCAGTTCAGGGAGGGGGTGAAACAATCCAAAAGTAGGTTTGTATTTGGCAGCTGGAGTTGTATCTGTCAGGGCAAAGACACAGCCTCAGTCTGACACATACTGAACTTCTAGATATGAAGCAGATTTCTGAGCTTTGCCTTCCTCATTATAGACTTATAAATTGCTTGATCCTTTGGCTACTATACAGCAAGAAGACAGTGACAGGATACCAGACAGACGAAGGATCTGAAACAGTGGTTTCCTTCAGATTTTCAGATCGGCTGTCTAGGTTTCTCCCAACCACTGCTGTGCTGTCTGCAGTTTCTGAATATTCTTCTCAGAAATGCCCCCAAGAAAAGTACCAGATAAAGGCGTATTACTTTTATGTTGATTTATGGTTTTGTTGTGCTTTTTTTTTCCTCCAAAGGAGTATCACTTGCTCCCTGACATTCAGTCCTGTGCGTCTGAACATCAAAAGTTGTACTTCAGCTTTCCAGCTTCGACAGCTGAAAATAAAAAATGGAAGGCGACTGAGTAGGCAGGTGCAGCAACAAAAATATAGCTCTGCTTTCTACTCTGGCTATGTTTTATTTCTCTATGATTTTTGTATTCCTTCTTATTTCTTTGTGCATTATTATTTGCGCATCTGAAAAATTAGGGGGAAATTGTGATTGCTTGCTGTCATCTCTGGGTTCTTAGTGGCAACAGTCAAATGTGGAACACACCAGCTCTGCTAGAGGTGTGTGAGCAAGCCCTCTTTGCTATATCCATTAGTTTCGGGTGACTTTTCGCCTCTCAGTTTTCTCTCTGCTTCTGGCCCAGATACGGAGAGAGGCACACACAGAGCAGGACTAATGACTCTGTCTTTTTCCAGCTGTGATGCAGAAAGAGATCTCCTCCATAAGAAATCTTTAGATTGTCTGTACTTCATTTGGAATAAAAAGAAAATCAAATGCTAAGAAGGGTGAGAACTCCTAATATAAAATATTCCTGATCCCCAAAAACTTTCTACAAAAGCTGCTGCTATATGAAGTTTTCTTGACAAAGTGATGGCAAAGTGCAAATTTCCCTCTTTGATAAACTTCCACATGATCCGAGAAACACAATAGGTCAAAACCAAATAATTCGCTTCACTTTACCCTATCATTTGCCACTCTTGGAGCTGTAACACAAAACTGATCTCTTTATTAAGGTTTTCAGTCCTCCAGAAATTACTGTAGGATTACTACCATGGGCTACTTCTGTGTTTAGCTCACCGTCAGAAATTCCTGGTCATTAGCCCTCTGAACATTGCAGTTTCCATATGAACCTGTCAGGCTAGGGAAGGCTGATGGCTACCAGCAGCTGCTGCTAGGCAAACAAAGACCTTGAATACCTGAGAGGTTGATAGGTGTGCTAACCACCATAAAAAGCATTTTAGCCTAGTACTGAGCAGGACAAGGGAAACGACAGGAACATTACACAGAGCTTTGGAGGGGGATGAACAGAAGCTGAGCCACAGGATCCATGGCTTTCTGGGGCTGGGGCTGCAATGCGGCAGTTCTGCTTCTGAGTTTTGTCTGTCAGGAAGAAACAAAGGAGTGAAAAACCATCAGTGGGAAACCCAGAAAAACAAGGAGAAAATTCAAGATGCACTGGTACAATGGTGCTCAGAGGGAGACAGAAAACTGAGCCAGCTTGGAGTGCTGGAAAAATAAGCTTCCTCTTGTTTATTTTTATTGTATTGAGGGAAGCAAAATTTGTATACATTCCTTAAAAAGAAGGATTGCATGCAAGCAATAGTTGACTATATCATGAGTTACTCTTTCTCACAGAGAGAAGTCAGCAAGACTCTGTGTATTGGCTAATCATTCATGCTAATGTGTTTGGGGTAGATTAATGAAGAGTGTGCTCTGTGAAATCCCACTGTTATACTGTGTTACATTGTGTTTTCCATCTTTTTTGATTTATAAAAGTTTCCACTGACAGCATTGACCCTAGTATAGTGAATTAAGACTACCAATCATATGTCTGCTTTGATTAGCATTTGCAGATCCCTAGAGCAATCCACAGACTTTCTAAACATCTGTGATTGGGAGATAAAAATAAACTAGGTATGCTTGTGACCAGATGCTCTCAGATATCTTTCCATGTCTATTTCAATAATACTTATTGAAAACCTCTTACCTCATAAGCAGAGTGGCAGAGGTAGCTTGACATGCTATTTACATTTTTTAATATGTATGTTTGTGTTTTAGCACAGCACCTTTAAAAATTTTTATTCTGTTACA
Organism: Monarcha castaneiventris obscurior; assembly: GCA_026261815.1. NCBI lineage: Eukaryota > Metazoa > Chordata > Aves > Passeriformes > Monarchidae > Monarcha > Monarcha castaneiventris. The sequence goes on along the minus strand of JAMPIT010000230.1, from coordinate 48,779,289 downwards.
GACACTTCTTGGACAACTCTTGCCCTGCACACAGGAAGCAATGCATCAGAACCTGTGTGAAGATGACTTCACATGTCTTGGGGAAACTGACATCATTGCATCGTCCCAAAAGCAAAGGCAACAAAAGTTAATGATATTTATCTCCTGCTTTCACAGAGAAATATCACAGAAGACTGCAGAGATTTCATATAGAGGGACAATTTCACCCATCACTGAATGAAATTCATTCACCTCTGTATCATTTCTAGGCTTTGCAGTGCTCCCATTATGTGCATTAATGGATGAATAAAACCTTTCTTGGTATGCTTTAACACTACAGAATATTTCTTCCTATAGTAGGTACCAACTAAGTGAAATGGTTCATCTTGCTGTTTCTTTTGGTTGTTTCAAATGTTTATTTTTATTTTTGGCAGATTTCAGTGTAAGCTGCTCAGGCAGATATCTCAGCTTGTGAGCATCTTGAAGATAACAGCTTGGTTCTTTTGTTCTATGAAATAGTCAGGTCCCTAATTGCTGTTCATCCTGATGATCACAAAACACATGATTTCTTACGAAGTATCTCTCAGACCACTTAAAAAAGAACACCGAGATTATTCCATAACACAGATATATTTGAACTTGATTTGTTATACCATTTCCTCAATCATTCCCTTGACAGCGAGGGATTTAAACATTTAGTTGCATCAATTCTGTATGTGGAAAAGTGGGAAATTGTACTGACCTGACCCAGTTCATAAGATATATATGTTTTTAAGTTTAAGCAGATGAACAATTTTTGCTTAAGTCAAAGAATCCACTCATGCCTAATTTTCAGCATGTGTTTTAAAAGCTTTAAATGGGACTGTAATCCTCAGACGCTTCTTTTAATGCCAGCTTTCCCCCTCTGGTGTTGGATTATAAAACAACTAGAGATTAGCTGTTTGTGCTGAGGTTGGTTTCTGCTGCACTTAACAGACTGTGAGGAACACTCTCTGGTGAGGAATTAATAGAAATCCATGAGGTCAAGTGATAGGCAATCTTGAAACTCTCCAACTGTCATTTTCAAAGCTTTCCAGGCTTAGTGAGAAAACACTAATTCTTGCAGACTTTCAAGAGTGCAAGAGTAAATTTTCTTGTGACAGAGCATTTGCATGACATAGGCTCGAAATATAAATGTAGCCTCCTCCATAACTTTTAATGTCTCTTAAAATATATATTGAACATACTGAGAAAATCTAAGAGGAATCCCTTTGCCTCTAATTGATGTCTTCTCAGCACTTGAGATAGTGAGCAGTGGGCTATAATTGAGGAGAACTACAAATTCTCACTATATGGAAGGTTTCAGGCCACTTCACAGAATATTCTGAGTTGGAAGGGACCCACAAAGATTATTGAATCCAGCTCTTAAGTGCATGGCCCATATAAGGATCAAACCCACAACCTCGTCATTATTAGCTCTAACCAAATGAGCTAATGGCATTGTCCCTACACTTGACAGGATCTGGATGCTGTCAGGCTGTGAACCAAGGCAGGTTTACAGTTGTTACTTGGTTCTCTGTTTTGACTTGGTCACTCTCATCTTCTCTGAGGCTGCTGCCTGAGGGTACACCATGGCTCTTCCTCTTCCTGTGTTCAGCCACTCCTTTGCTTTGTTACCTACCCCTGGATCTAATTTGCATTTCTTTAACTCAAAAGCTCCTCTGTCCCTTTAAAGGTCCATTATTTACTTCATCATTGGTTTCCATAATCATTTTGCTTTGTATCCCTCTATGATCCTTTTGCTTTGTGTTCCTCTCTCTGACATGTCTTGAATCTCCTTTACTTGCCCCAGTAAATTTAATTTACCCTTTTAATTACTGAATTTGATCCACTGTCCCTTAGTTCCCCTCACTAGTGCCTTCACAAAACATCTAATCTAAATCAGCACAGATTTATGATCTGATAACTTGTTAATCTCCTGATCTTTTTCTGGAATACTGTCACCTGGGAGGAGGCTGTAGACCATACACCTTGATGCATGTTCCTCTGGGAAAGCAGTGCAGCATCCAGTTTGATCATGGCAGTTTGTCTTCCAGGAGGTTCTGTAAGCAGTGTGAAAAGAACTCGGTAGGAGAAAGCAGCCCTCGTTCTTTCTTTCTTTCGACCCTTCTCAGCTCCAGTTTCCTAACCTTTGTCTTGGCTGTAATTTCTACATTGTGGGTACAGAATCCTGGAGATGAGACTGCTCTGGTCTGAAAGGATCTCGTCCTGCTCAAAGTAGGGGCAGCTCAGAGATCAGACTCACTTTCCTAGGGCTCTTTCCAGCTGCCACTTTTAAATCTGTAAACATGGAGACTGTTCAGTGCTTCCTTGACTCACATTCCAGTGCTTGATTTTTTTGATAACAGCTTGCTTTCTGTTTCATTTTTGGAGCATATTATCAAGACCTTGCTGTACTTTTCTACCATGCATTCCCTTACTTGATATTTATGCACTGACCTTAGTGTACCAACTGAGGGATACATGCTAAGCAGTGCCCAACGTATGTGAGTATTGCAATCAAAGGCAAAACCAACGGGATTAAGGCTGTATTGATTTTACAGAAAGGAAATGTAGTCTGGGCCTGAATCAGCTTCTGCTTTTACTCAGAAAGGTACCCAAAATATATCTAAATTTGCTCCACATAATTTGTGAGCTTGATGTAGAAATGCTTTTGTTCCTTCATTCAAAAATAATAAACCCCAAAATTTTAAAGATGCAAAAATGCAATTTTTAACAGAGATTTTTTTTACATCTAGTGATGGACAAAACTATTTCTAAGCTTCAGGCAGAAGTCATTTAATTAAATATTGAATATTAAATATTTAATTAGTGTTTATAATTTCTAGTCAGATTATCAGCTGTAGCAGAAAAGTGGAAAAAAGAGAGAGCATCTTAGAGTAATGAGACACATCAACATTTTGATAAGAATAGAGAGAAAAAGAAAACATAATGTTCATAACAGTGAGGAGGATGATGTTAACATTTAGGATTCTGAGACTATCTTAGTCTTTACTTCTGTGGCATAATATTTATTTCAGAGATCATTTGAATTTGCAAATAGAAATGGAATAACAGGACAATGTAAGATGGATTGAGGACAGTTTTTTTTTGTAGGAGATCATGTTTTAACACTTTCAGCTGTGTTCAACAACTGGCTACTGGAGTTATCTCTGTGAGTCAACTAGTAGCTGTGTAAGGTGTTATTGTATCAAGTGATGAAGAAGCATTTTCAGTTAATCTCTCACAGGAACTGTGTAGCTTCACAGTATTCAAATTTATTTCAGTCTGATTGTAGAAAGGCAAATACATTAGAACAGAGCTTCAAAAGGATTTTCTAAAATCCAGTAAGCCAGATTTTGTCACTTTCAGTTACTGTAAGCAGCATCTTGAATGAAGGTGACAGGAAATGGCCATGTAGCACAGCTATATTAACTAATTGTTTATCTGATTTCTGGCATTGTTCTTCACATTTGTCCCTCTTCTGTCAAGCTTTAACAGTAAATTATTTTGAGGCATTTAGTGGCATCCAACTTCATGTCTTTCAGTGTCACTCTCTCTTTGTTGTTATTGCTGTAATGCATTGTGCCTCTAAATTACAGGGCTAGATAGCAGTGGCTCAGAATCTCTTTTAAACACCAATAGTGGGTCTGGTAAAGTAGCCTCTAAAGGTGTTTTATTGACAAAAAATGTCATTTTGAAAGCTGCTTATCTTATTGCCCCTCTTTTGCCCACAGAGCTCAGTGGAGGTCTCTTTTGGATATTGTTGTTATAGTGAATTTTTGAATTATTAAATAAATAACCCAAAATATTCCAGTGAAGTGCCTGCATTCTCATCCTAATCAAAAATCCTATTTCAGCTTGTTGAACAAATGTTTGTCTCTTATGCTCTAGTACATCAAGCTCACCTGGCATTGTTTCTGATTCTATGAGGTTGCAGGTACTTTTTAAACTTTCTTGATTTTGGTGAATCGATTGTTTTATTAGTACTTGAGACTGCAGCCTTTTCTTTTTTCCTTCAGTGGGATTCACCTCAAGCCCTGGAACAAACACCAGCAATGCCTCTCCCCTTAAAGGCTGCAATGTCAATTTACAAGGTCAAATGCATTTTTTTAGCAAACGTACATGACAGCTGGTTATTGGCTCAGAAAAAAATCCCCTCCCTTAGAAGACAGAAAAAGATGGGCACAGACTGTGCAAATTACCATGGAAGTTTTCCACACACCCCTTGTTGAGTCTTAGAGAGGCTCCAGAATGGGACTGCACCTCCCACTTCCCCTTGGTACCACCCTGTGGCTGAGGACAATGAGCAGGGAGGGGAATGAGTTCCTGTGTCCCCTGTGGTACACGGACACAGAGGCAAATCCTGGGGAGCCCAGCTCACTTCTGCACATGCCTCATGACAGGATCAGCTGTGCGTGTGTTATTCCAGGAGTGTCTCTTTAGCCTTTTCCTGGAGACCTACTGTGAGCATGACTCCAAAAGGTCTCCGCAGAATCTAATCCATTAGAACTTTCTTTCTGGGGTCTAACATAAATGTCCTTCACAGCAATGTAGACACTATTATTTTGTCCATTCATTAAGGGAGGTGAAGTCCACATGCAGACTTCAGTCCATAGAGGAAGATGAGATAGTCTAATGAAGCTCCTCTCAAGGTATATCCACATGGCTACAAATATGTCCATCAGCTGCCCAGAGAAAGTCTCTGCTACTTTGTGGTAAATATCTTCCTATTCCATAGTGGTGAATGATGTTCATCTACTTTTTCAAGGCTTTACAATCCCTGGGTAGCAACTCAAAAAACATTAAAAATCTATTTAGGAGATGAACGCTAAGAAATGTGAGATAGCACATGGGATGACTCATTTCTGTATAAAGAATAAAAAAAGACTGATAGTGTACTGAGCTTTTAAAATAAATAATAATATAAAACATAGGTCCAAATAAAAAGAACTATACATATGTAATTTTTGTTCCTACATCTGCCATCAGCCATGTTTTAGGTGGCCCAGAAAGATGGTTTCTGCATCTTCCTGTGGGATCTGTCTCCTAGAGATTTCCAAATGGAAAGGAAGGTGCATTCCTGTGTCTATACAATGCAGTTTTATGTAAGAAAGCTTGGAAAAACCCTGTCACAAGAAAAAAGTTTGCATTAAAAGTATTCAAAAAGTGAATCTGACAAATGCAGTATGTAAAGCTAGGAACTCTTTCACTTGCACACTATTTCATCTTTAAAGAATGAAGCATCACACTAGAGAAGCTTTACAGGAAGCAGTTTTAAGCTGGCATTGATGCTTTACTATCTGGAAATCAATTTCAACCTTGGACAGTGGAGCTTCCAGTTTTAGTGTCTGCTGCTGATGGAGATACAGGATCCTGGCATACCAGTGGGGACTGCAGGGACTCATGCAAGCAGTTAATTTCAGGTTTTGCCATGATGTCCAACATCAATGAGATGGTATTTTGTGTACACAAAGTCCTAGGATGACTAACACCAGGCTGAGTATCTTTTGTGAGGAGATAAGCCTCTTCCTGCCCAAAATGAATGGGCAACTGGTTTACCGGTCTCATTTATATATATATATGTGTGTGTGTACATATTTAAAGATTAAGTCTTGCAGCTTGCTGAGAATGCATGGAGTTGGACAAGTTTATTACTGTGGATTCATAGCCACAAGCTGAGTAGTTGGAATTTTTACATTTGCTCAACAATTCTGCTAAACCCACCTTATTCCCTAAAGCACGTAGTGTTTGCTCTGTTTTTTCAGCAAAGTACAGCTATTGATTATGAGATAGCATGTACACAAAAATCCTACAACATAACAAAAACCCCTACAATAAAACAAAAAGCCTGTCAGTTTAAGTTTACCAGAGGATCAGTATAAGGAATTTATTAGTTCATTAGTTCATTAGTCGAACTCCACACACAGAGGTTAATTCAACTTAACCCCATTGACTGACAGAGTGCTAAATGGATTTAAGTTGTAGTTCCATTACATGCTTTCTTCTGTGGTGTATCCAATGTAGAAAATCTCTGAACTCACACTTGTGTCTTCACGGAAGCAACCTCTCCCCATTTTTGGACTGCATTTCTCTATTCCTTCATCTGAATGACAACTGCTGGAGAGACCACTGCACCACTGGGTTAGGAGTCACCCGGCAAATCACAGCTTTTACTCTATTTGCATCATGGCACTGATGCCTCAGTGTGAAGCTTAGGTCTCCAAGCAGTACAAAAGCCCACCTGCAGGGAGCATGAAATGCAGCCCTGGGACTTTCAGACCTCCTTAGGGAAGTTTCATCAGGAGAAATGGGGGAAATGCACCCCTAGGCCACCCCTTCAGAATGCAATTGACTGGACAGCTGCCCTCATCCCACAGTTTGCTTCTTTTGAACAGCCTAGTCCTACTCTCCCCTCTGTGGATCCACCAAGAAAAGTTCTTGCTTGCCCTGCTCTGTCCCCTATCCCCAGATCCCACCTGTAGATCCCAGCACCTCTCCTGTCTTTGCCCTGACGGTTATCTGCACAGCAAACTGGTGCAGCTAGCCAGCTTGGCAGGCTCACTCACTTTCCCTCTGCTGGGCTGGATCTCTGCCACATCAGTGATTATGCCCTGAGGCTGTGATTTCCTGGATGTTTGCCAGGGAACCACGGCTGGCTTGGACATTTTTTTGTCAAGAGCTGCTTCCATGCCACGCCTATTGTTGTGCTTGTCCTGCTGTTTGCTGGGCATTACAAGGAACCATGACAACAAGGGATCTAGAGGCAGAAATCTCCTCCTGTTTTAGCCAGAGTACTTCACCACTATTGCTTCTCACATAGTCCTGCAAACAGCTGAACCATGGGACAGAAATTGCTGAAGCCACCTAGCAGGGCCAAGCAGAGATGTCAAAGGAACATCAAACTGATGCTGAACAGTAGGCAGTGGGTAATTTTTTTCCTTAAGTTTTGGACTTTGTATTATGCCATCTCATTTTGAAAAACTTTCATTTATTTAGAGCTAGGAAGGATTAGTCCTCAATCTACGTAGGAAAAGCCAAGCAGTACATTTTCATAAAGGTGTGCTAATAAGCAAACTATTTCCTCTCTGAGTTTTCTAGGCCTGTTAGTATCTATGCTGTGTAGGTTAATGATCTGTTAAATTGTAGTGACTCTTATTCTTGCTCAGTGTATGCCTTATGGGTTTATCAACCTAACAGCTTTTTATCTGATCCCTTCAGATTTTGAGGATTCAGCACTAACCTTCGACTATTTGGCTATGAGTACAAGTAACTTGAATGTGAGGCTCACAGAAAGGGAGCAAGGGTATGAGATTTAGGAAGAAGAACTGATGTGCTTCCTCTTCTCTCTGTAGCAAACATCTTTCCCTAGACATAATGCAAACCAAATTGGCATAATGGGGAAGATTATGTCCCTAACAGCATTTATCATGACATAGTATACTGTCCAGCTTGAATTATCACAGAGGAATTACAGCCAAATAATATGCAATTAGTCATTAGTATTACAGGATATGTTGTCAGGGCTTATTCATTCTTGGAGGTTAGGAAAACAACTGGCTGGTCATCAGAAAATGAACAAATGGTTCCCTGACACCTTTTTCCTCATTCCACATCTCCCCTCCCACCTGCTCTCATTTCTTCTCTCTGATTGCTCTCATGTCCTTTTTGATGAGGCACTAATAATAGCAAGGGTGCTAACCTACTTTTCTTCAAACTGTTAAAGCCACAGAGCATTGCCACAGTGCCAGGCAGCAGCTGCTGGTCAGGCAGTGGGTTACAGCAGAATTAGAGGCAATGCACTCACAAATTTCCTTTGGTTTTGTTTTGCTCTTTTCATTTGTGTTCAAGAGCAAAGAAAACAGAGAGTAGGAACAGGGAAGAGGAGAAGAGTTTGTTCAGAGAGAACAGAGAAGAGAATCCAGTTGAAAATAGTGCCACAAATTGATCTAACCTTGCTCTACTTTATGTTTTATGTGAATGACTCTCAGTGGGTTTCTGAGCACCTCTGCGGTTGTTGAGATGCGGCAAGAGAAAGGAATGGGAGTCCAAACTCCAGCCCTAGTGAATGAACATAAAATGAACCCTACAGCTCCAAGCTTGTATGACTTACACCTGGTGGAGTAGGTTATTATTTTATAGCTATACCAGTTGTTTTCCCCATTTAGGAATGTCCTTTAGGAAGAATATAGTAGTAGAGGTAGCAAGCTGCAAATGCCATATTTTTATGTCAATGACTAGCAATCCTTCTTTTTTCCTTAAAATGTAGAAAATACCTGTACTCTATTTAGTGAAATTTGCTCATTGTAACTGGAAAAATTAAATGCTGTATATCTGTTCAGCACATTGTCAACACAAGACTGTTATGTTTAGGAATATTAAAAAAAAATTCTAATGAAATAATTTGACAAAAATTAAACACTTCATACTGCTTTAAAAAATGGGGGTAAACTAGGGAAGTTTTAGAATGAAATATCACAACACAGGCCAGAGTATTTTGTCACTACATCATTGTCCTCAATCTGCATTTTCTGACCATGTAAGGCAGTATTTTAGATCTGATGTACCCAGCTCAGTCTCACACATGCACACGCATGAAGGCTGTTTTCTGGATGTTTCTTACATCCCAGTTAGCCTATACTTGAAAAGATGTCTGAAAAAAAGACAAGTTGCCAGGTTTGAGACCACGTGTTTTTTTCCTGTGCAGGTATGAACAGCCTACACCTAAAATAGCCTATTTGGGGAAAACTCAACCAACCAACCAAAAAACCCTACCAATCTTTATCTTAATTAAAAGGTTTAGAAGAAATACTTATTCTGCTCTCTAGAATCAAAGAAATGGCTCCACAGGTAGACAGAGTATCCACTGAGTTTACTTTTCATTTTGTATACAGCAGAAAAGCTGGATCTGTTAGTAAACCCAGCTGAAGGCGGGTGCTTTACTCCACACAATCCTTCACTGTCTTTCTTCTATTGTGATTGCTGTGAGATAGGTTCTAAGACATTAGTCAAAAGCAATGGTTTCTTAAGAAAAGAGCCAAGAAACACCTAATCTCTCTTAAAATCGTTCTGAGAGCTCATTTATTTAGCTCAGGAGTCTTTTGTCAGATGTCAATAAGAGGCACAAAGACTTGAATTAGATTACACAAAAGGATTTTCTCTCAATAAAATTTAGGTTTGAACCCCTTTCTGGTACCTTATTCCTGCCTTGCAGCTCCTGGAATTTTAAATCCAATTTCTTTGGTCACTTTTGGAGATGTCATCCCTGGGTACAGTTCAAGAAGTCCTTGTGATTATGGGCTCACTGCTATCTTTTTATTTAGAAAAACAAGAAAGGCCCATTAAAAAACCACATGGAAATTTGGCGTATCTATTTATGTACAAGAATCTTAAGAACACAGGGTGGGCCCCTGGAGTTTAGCCACTGCACAGCTATAGCTAAGCACCATCCACTTAAGACAGGAGCAGCTTTTTAGGGCATCAGTACAGTGGAAAATGGAGCATGGTGCAGAGCTGCTAACAGAGACATGTATGTGACAGCACCATGTAGAGAAAATTGTTTGGTCTTTAGCACCTCTCTAATCAGCTTGATTGCCCTGTAGCTGCTTAGGAGCAGCTGTTCCTGCTTCTATTTCTTCAGGTAATACAGACTTTGATACTTGAGCTTCTCTGCACTGAGAGGGGTAGACTGTGCCTTAAGTCTCTCTGCAAATGTTTGCCCTCCTTCTGTATCTGGTTAGTTCATTTGTGAAGGAATGTTTTGTCAGGTCCTGTGTTGATGCTGAGCTAGTTGGCTTTGTTCTGGGATATCAGCTCTGCTCCTGCTGTGTTATAGGAACTAGAGTCACCATCTGTCACATCCCTGTACAGTGAACTGTGTGCTGCTAACTGGGTAACACTGACTGCAAAGTTCACAGCACTGCTATTCCAATGAGCAACCACCTTTGGGAGCCTCTGTCTATACAGATGTGATTTGAATATTTCCTAGGACACTGTTTGTGCTCCAAAAAGTCAATCCACAGTGTAATACTGATCTAGAGTTTGATACTAAGTCTCATTTGTTACTCATAATCTTTAAGGCATTTGCTCCATGGCATATTCTGCACACGTCCTCAGACACCCTTTGGAGTTCAATACCAGCAGTTCTCTCTCACCTTTACACCTCCAAAGCAAGTCTTACCCCCAGTGATGAAACCTAGCTGGTAGAATTCATGGTAGAAACAATATTGTCACCTGGGTAAATCAGGCTGACCAGAGATGTTTACTTTGCATCTTCAGATGGGTGTGCTGGCAGAAAATTCTCTCTCTTGGACTCCTCTGAGCTTCAGTTTATATCATGATCTTGAAGCCAATCAAGGTATGATTTTTCATACCTCTACTTGCCAATCACACAGAGAAAATCCATCCTGTCCAGAAAAGAAGACAGTTTTTTAGGCTTCGTGATTCAAACAAAGGCCAAAAAAGAACAGAAAAGATTGGATGGACTCATTCTATATCCTTTTTCTGAAGAAAACATTTTTGTTGGCTACTGTCTTAAGAACCGTCAAAGTGATTGCTGTAGGAGCTCACCTTATGGGTTTATGATCTACTTCTCTTCAAGTGGAAATACTGTATGCATTCCTTTGAAAAGGTTTGGGAATTGGTATTTTGACAGAGCACCTCAAAAAAAGCACTGTGTCATGAAACACAGTGCAAAATAAAAACAATATACTAGTTAATGGTTCTTTTATTTTACATTTTCTTTCTTTCTCAAGAAGCAATGTAGTCTCAAAGTAGCTTCTGTATAAATCTCTTTAAAAAATCCCTGTTTGATATCACTCCATTTCCTCTCTTCTGCCTTTCTCTCTTTGCTTCCTGCGCTCCTTTATGGGGTTTAGCAAGTGAGATGTGAGTTACATTGACAGAACAAACATGATAAATTCCTGCTGCCCTATGAAATTTGTTCAGTCGAGTTCCTCTGCTGCTGCGAATCTTAATGCTGTTCTCAGGCAGAGTTTTCAATCTATCAGATACTGTACAGCTGCATATGTGCACCACAGCAGGAAGATTTATGGGTTCCTATTTTTAGGATTTTATGTTTTGGCACCTCCATGCTGTTCATTTGCCCAAACTGTATTCTGCTAATTAAACCTTAAGACCTAAATTATAATGTACTTAGGGATGTTGAGCCAATGAAGCAATGCCATTGCCTGAACATTTCTTGATTGCATACATTTATATGTGAAATCATTTTCTTGTGAAGTAAAGACACTAAAATGGCATGTTTTTCATTTTGAAAAAAAATTATATTGCTTTTTACTAACATTTCAATGCACAATTATGTTATTTTTTGTTATTTCAGTGTCTTTAATATATGTATACACTTAATTCAATGATGTAATAGTTTGTAGTTTGAAAAAGTCCGGATGAGAACTTTTTAAACAGATACACCCCTGTAGAGGTTAAACAGTAGCTGAACGTGTGAAAGTTAAAGAAAAAAGGCAGGATCAGTTTTGTGCTGAAATGGCGTTGGAAGCCACTGGAAACTGTTGTATCTGTAAGCTGAGTCCCAATTTGATTATGCTAGTATTCATTTCACATTCTGGCACATCCCATCTTTCAAAATTAACTTTGCTTAGCAGTCTGTGTTAAAACAACATACTCAACTTTTAGCTCTTTTTCCAGGCCTAGGAAAGAGTGTATTTACCCTAACATTGTGCAAGAAAATCATTTAGCAGCCAGCTCATGTAGTTTCATTTTACCTGAAAGTTGAGTTCCCAGTTATTTAGTACACATTGATTAATAATATAACATAACATTGATTCTCTTACACAGATGACCACCAATTTTCTTGACTGAAAGTGTTAAGAATGAAAATTTAATTGTCTGTAAATTTTAAAAACGTATACATTAAGATGGGGCTATTAAAAAGTTAGGATTTAAAGGTGCAGGAGCAGGCCAGCCCAAAGTGCTGAAACGGGAGCTATTGGGGGAGAAGACCAGCCTGGCTGAACAGGGAGCTCTCACAGGAATTCAGGGGGAAAAAAAGAGGGTTTATGACTTTTGGCAGAAGGGACAGGAAACTCAGGAAGAATATAAGGATGCCATTATGCCATGTAGAAAGAAAATGAGAAAGATGGAATTTAAACTAGAATTCACTCTGGCCACTGCTGTGAAAGATAACAAAATGCTTTTATAAATATGTTACCAACAGAAGGAGGGCCAAGGAGAATCTCCATCTTTATTCGACACAGAGAGGAGTATAGTCACCAAGGATGAGGAAAAGGCTGAGATACTTAATATCTCTTAGGATGAGAAGACATAGCCTAAAGTTGTGCCAGAGAATGTTCAGGCTGGACATTAGGAATAGCTTCTTCATGGAAAGGGTTGTTAAACATTGGATGGACTGCCCAGGCAGGTGGTGAAGTCATCATCCTTGGCAGTGTTCAAGAAGCAAGCGGTAGTGCCATGGTCTAGCTGACAAAGTGGTGATTAAAGGCTGGACTCAGTGGTCTCAGAGATCTTTTCCAGCCTAAATGATTCTGTGATTCTTTGAGTCTATTTTTAAAATTTTTTTAATGGATGGTAACTTTAGGGCTCATGAAAAACAAAAATGAGAAACAGAGGAGAAATCCTTGATGCAGAAGATGAGAAAGGCAGTTACTGAGACATCAATTAAGTGATGAGAAATGCATCCAGCCCAACTCAACAAACCTGTGATGCCCTGAGTTTAGGACTAATGGGTGACTAAGTTAAATTTCTAATCTCAGTAGGGTTATGCAGATTTAATAAAGAAATAGAAGAGAACAGAAAATCCTTTTCAAAAACAAGTCTTACTTTCAGGCACTGAAATGAGAGGAGGGGATGAGAAAGGCTAAACTGAAGAAGTCTAAAAAGGTAACCTTGGGGCATAATAATACAGAAACGACTGCAGACTGAATCTGCCCTCTCCAATTAAGACACAGGGAAACCCGGACATGAATCTTTGTCCTTCTCCATTTAGTGGGAAAATTGCTAGTTCTGTAGCCCTGTCTCCCTTGCTTATGGGACAATATAGAAGGTATTTGTTACATCTTTACTTTGAGAGAAAAGTAGACATCAGAGACTAGAAAAACTCAATGTTGTGAAAAGGGAAGTAGTTGTAAAGAATCATGGAAACGTTATCTGGCTAAGTGAACTAAAATTACCACCAAAACTGCTGTCTTTATTTCTGCTTCACTGCCAAGCCCAGCAACTAGATCCCTTATCACTCTCCCTTCTGGCCTCCCACATAAAAAAAAAAGTAAAGAAAATTCATTGCAGAAGATGATCTCTTCCCTCCGGTCCTGAGAAGTTTAGGTAAAAATTATACACTGCATCTTTGGGCTTTACTACCTTTCCTAGAAATCCCAGGGCTGCCACAGCCCAAGGGTAGTGATACCAGTGTGAATTCATAGATCTATTTAACTAACAAGGTAAAAGTGCCATGAAAGACTTCTCTGAATCCCAGTTATTCGCCTGGTTTTGGAACAGCTCTTTCCGAATAGAAAAAGGGAGATGTAGCCCTCAGCAAGGGCATTCTTGTGGCTCTTTTAACTTCCCTGACTCCCCACTGTGGTTTCCAAGATGTTGTATTTGAACAACTGTATTGTGCATTTTGCACTCTAAGGTTGCCTTCTACTTTGAGAAGCAGGGAAAATACCACCATTTTAAAGTAAACTAATTTTACAGCCCGCTTAGTAGGAAGTGGTGGCTTTTCCTTTCTGGAGGGAAATTTCCAAGTACTGGGAACTGGGGAGCTGAAGGAACTCTAAGACGAGGCTATGCAATGCTACTGTGCTCTAAGATGACTCACTTGCTTCAGTTTGGGAACAGTAGTGGGAAAATGTGTTACAAAGTCCATGCTGTTCTTCAGTACTGGAATTTAAAGAAGTACATGACAGAGCAGTTGTGTCAGATGCTCAGATACTTACACCATCATCTTTCAAAGAGATGGTTGGTTCATATCCACATTCATATCCATATCCACATCCACTGCTTTGACTGGCAATGAGGTTCTGTAGAGTGGGCATTGAAATGGATGTGGCAAATAGGTATTGCTTAATTCTGGTTAGGTGACAGCATAAATCTCTGTGCTGTGCTATATCCAAACTCCATGTGTATTTATGTTTCCACATGTCTATTTCCCTTCAACAAAATATGAATGTTACTCTATCTCACAGAGCTGATGCCATGTTACTTGATACTAGACAGAGAAAATTCTAAATGGTGGTGTTTATTTTAAGCATTATTAGCCCATTTTTGTGTGCTACATACAGAAATGTTTCTTGTTAGCACAGAAATTCAGATTAGTTTATCCTAATATTCCCTTCTGACCTTAAAAATGTGTTAATCCATTTGACTGAACCAATATTCTTCAGGAAAGAGAGCATCTAAGCAGTGTGTTCCAGTGGCAGTCCTGTCTACCAATAGACTGTTCCTTCCTAAATACAGAAGTTCAGGATGTTACTGCAATAGATATCCACATATGAGCTCTATTAAAAAAAAAAAACAAAACAACAAACTATGAAAGTCTTATTGAAAAATAACATGGATATTTTAACAAAGCAACATATTGATGAGTGAGAATATTTCTGGAAGCATAGTCTATGGACAGCAAATCTGCAGAGCTGTCATTGTATCCTTGGAGATCACTAATCAAGATTGACAGAAGGGGCCAGAGTATAAAGAGTACACTTCCTAAGAGTCCCTCAGCTAGAATGTAGACAGGAATTTTGTGCTCTAACCTTCCTCTCATCTCGAGGTGACAGGAGGACAGTTGTTATTAGCTATAGAACACTTTCTGTGAGTTTGGTTTGTTGGTGCTTTCTCTTTTCTGGCATTCTATCAATGACACATAATGTCTCCTGTGGACCAGGAAACTCCTTTAATCATTATTATATTCCAGAATATATGCACCATGTGCATAAAATGTCAACAATTATTTAAGCACAATATCCTCCACTGTACAAAGAAAACAGTGACTACATGCAGAATATGAGCAAATCATCACACTCTCTTTGAAATATTGTATTAAATAACCTTACAATGCCTTATTTCTATTCAAAGTCACACTGGTTGCTTCAGGGCATAATTGGTTGGTTCATTCTTCAGTGCTGCCAGTTATTTTTCAAAATCATAAAACTGACTTTATCTCTGTAGTCTCAGTAATGTGCAGGTACTGAGGGGATTATGTTTTGTGAACATTCTCATATTAATGCTGTAGACAGTGAAATTTTCACTAAATCAGGGGACGTCTTGTTTGTTCTGGGGAGATCATAGTTTGAAGAAAGTTTGTACTATGACAGTTTTCACATCTCTTGGAAAACCAGGGGGTATTTCTGTGAACTCATTAAATATATATTAATGTCTTTGATAACTGTATCTGACTATTTTCATTTGAAGCAGAGCAAATATTTGCTTTATTGCTGTTAACTGCTTATGTCTGCTTGACACCATTAACTGAACAGAGAAAGGAAATAAAACCATGAAGTTCAAGCTGATGTGATTTTTTTCTTCAAAGAGAAATAGTAACTATTTGCCGTATTTGCATCCACCTATATAATTTAATGCTATTACCATGGACAACATGCCCTATTAGAAGGTGCTATTAAAAGGCACATTTTTTACACTGCTTCATGATACATACACACCTGCTTTAATTTTTTCATAATTATTATATAATTTTTAGCTATTATTGAATTTCACATGCTAAAATAAATATAGCTGTGAGTTAAAGATAGGACAATTTTATCAGACATAATAAAATAAATCTAAAATTTTAAATCCATTTTAAACCAAACAAAAAAAGTACACTGCATTATTTTTAAAGTTACTCACTGCTTTGACTGAACAATGGTTTGTGACTTTATTCTTTCTAAATTATTTCTCCAACATCCTTTAAAGCATGGCAAGTATTGCTTTTAAACAAAGAATCCCTGTAGTGTGAACAGCAGTCATCTCCATGTAATTAGAAGCACATGGCTTTTTAGTTCACTAAAACAATTAAAGCAGGGTAAATACTAAGGACAAATGCACATTAATGTACTTTCCTATTAATAAGAAACATTTAATTTTGACTGCACTGCTGCTTCTCATGCTTCTTGCATACCTGTATCATGAGATTTTAAATCCTTTATGTTTCAGAGTGTTGCAGTAAATGGCACTTTCTCCTCCCAAGACACCCCTTGACCTCTCATTTCAGTCATCTCAGAACCCTGAGATGAAGCTTATCAAGACAAATTCATGAATGAGCTTTCTGTTGGTTAAAATGCTTCATTAATTATGTCTATATGATCACTGAACAGGGGTTTGATGGAGAAATTCTAAAATGCAGTTTAGGAACCCTGTCGGAAATGCAAACGTGTAGAGCCCTCATGGACTTGGGGAGGGAGAGCAGAGGAACTTAGGGAAGAAGGTGTATTTTCACCACTGTAATGCAACACAAACCCACACACCTTGATGGCTGGTGCTAGTGGCAGATGCTGCAGCTTTCTCAGCCTGTCTTGGTACCTCTGAGCTGGGAATTGATAGTAGATAACACCAGAAGACTTCTCCAGAGATTCCTAATAGTATCTGTTTGTTCTTTTGCTGTTTACACAAGAATGAAGATTCTCCACTTTACAAGAATAAATGATTTCCTGAAAAAAATGTCCTCAGCTTGACTGTGAAGAAAAACCTAAATCTTTAAATGTTCACAAACAGGTAATTAGAAAATGTGTGTGAATTTAATAAACACACATATTAGTTTGCACAACTGAATGCTCAGAAGTCAAAATGGGACAATTATTTAAAATATTTTTGAATCAGATATTTCAGAACAGGACTTTTCTCACAAACGGCTTTTACTTTAAGAATACTTACATTATTCTCCAAAAACTCAAAATACTTTTTGTTATGGCAGGAGAGCCTTAAAAACAGTGTGTCTTCAACATGGAAATCTACAGACCAGTGTAAATCATAACAAGAGTTAGGGTGACTCACGTTGTTTTTGCTGTTTATTTCCCCATCTCCATTTCTTTGGCCTATTTCCCCCTTGTCTTCACATCCCTTTCCATCTTCCCCTTTTCTACTGCATGCAGTTGTGTCCACCTTTAAGGTTTTTCACATGTTCTTTCAATTTGGAGTCCTTCCTGTGTGGAGAGGTTATTACATAGTGCGTATTAAGTACTCTTTTATCTACCACTTCTGATTTTTTTCCAATAGGTAGTGAAAAAGGAATACACCTTGGTAAGGTCTGCCAGAAGACGGTGGCTAGAGCAGACTGTATCTCATTAAGTTTAGCGTATGGTTCCTGAAGTAATTATTTAGCAAAGTAAAAATCTGTGATCCCTACAAGCAATGCAAAGGCAACATAATTATAAGAGATTTGACACTACCATAGTAAATGCGCCTTGATGAATATCTTGAACAATGTGGATTTGAAGAATCATGATACAAGTGATGATACAAGAACTGAAATTAGATTGTTTTGTGACTTCCCTGCATGGTCTCTGTCTTCTGAGAGTCTCTGCCCCCTTCTCTGTATTAAAGTGAGTGCTTTTTTTTTTTTGAATCACATCTATACCAATAAATAAATTTCAAATTAATTGTTTTGGTGCCACCTGGTTTGTCCAACAAAATCCAAAGTACACTCCTAATTGAACTAGCTGGGCTTTATGAATCAAATTATCATTAGTGGGCTGTGATGGGTTGTGACTGATGAGATCACAGCATCACAGCTACCAACAGTTGATCTACCATTTAATGCTACTTGAAGACAATAACTTTGATTCCTGGCAAAGCAGGTTAATTTCTCTGTAAGGGAGAGCCTCTCATGCAGTTAGCTGGTAATGTATTTATAAGCCATGAAAATAGTGTATCAAGATTTCAATACCATTGGTAAACATTGTGGATGAGGAAATAACTTTTGTACGACATGTCAGGAAGTGATTTGCTCTCAGTAATGCAGAGAGATTACAGTGTACAAAGAAATAATGTGCTTTGAAACTGCAGTGGGAAAGACAATTTTTCTTGAGGGAAAGATGTTCATATCCTCGTGAGTTAAATTCAATTCAGTACCAGGAAGAGAAGCTGGTAGGGAAATTCAGCGCATGCCATACAGAACAGCAGAGTTTATTTTTGCCCTGTAAAAGGATTGTACCTGTTAAGATAAAAAATTTTGGTGTGTGTGACTGGACTGGGTGTGACAAGGGAGTAGAAAAGGGTTGCCATTTTCAGCTGTTGTACTCCCTTCTAGCTAGGCTGTGTGTATGGAAGGTAGCTGTGCTACCTGATGCACCTGAGAGTTGAAGATGCCATCAGCATCCTTGAGACAAACGTCACAACTTGTCCTGGTAAGAGAACTGGTTCTTGTCTGCCTGTCTGTCCCCTCAAGGTTGAACAGTGTGTGCTTGTGATGGGGGCCTTGATGTTGCTTGGAAACTGTTTCTTGGTGCACGTTTAATCCCACTGCAGAAATTTAATACTGGGACACTGAAGATTTGCAGCACAGTACAATGGGAAAGTTGCTCTGAGAACATCACTTGGAAAGGGACGCTTTTGGGTTCTCTTGCTGTATTTCAGATTGGTTGTCAACTGTTACTACTAGATCTCCATGAATTTTCATGTTGTCTCCTTTTCTCAGGGAACCTTAAATCTACTTGCAGCTTTCTCTATATCAAAAAGTCTATATGACACAGAAATCTCACAGGTATCTATGAAAGATCCCAGTCGTAAATGAACTTGAACCACTGTAAAGCAGGTTATTCCTCAACAGTAGTGAGTGCAGTTTCTTTGGGTATGGTAATGAGGGAGTACTAAATCTGACCTGCAGATAAGGTGATTATTACTGGAAAATCATCACTGCTTTTTTTAAGTAGGAAAGTAAAAAGAAACAATAATGGGCAGGGTCCGGAAGCAGACTACAAAGGAAATTGCACCTGATGTAGTGCAGATCAGGAGCTGATAAAGATGGATTATTTACTTTAGCCAAATATTTTTTTTTTCCTGCCACAGGAGGTAGATATAATTTTAATGATCCATTTTGCAAATCTGATTTCTTTCTTTTTAAATTCTGAAATTTCCTTAGAATTTTTCAGCTAGATTCCAGAAGTAGTTCATTATTTATTGGATTATTCATGATGTTTGGATTATTTTTCTTCTCAGACAAACTCAGAAGGATTGCAAAATATCAAACTTGCTAGTAAACTAAAGGAGTCTCCATAAACAGTTTAGCTATTCACCTATCAGACTAGTAGAATGTTACTACTGTTGTGGTGACAAGGTTGGAATAGTGTCTAGAAGAGAAAACAAGAAGGAAAATATCAGACCAAATAAGTAGGATACTGAACACATCACAGAATCACAGAATCAAAGAATCACAGAATGGGAAAGAAAGGAAAATCAGGAAAACTCTACAGCTTCTAATGGAAGGCTGCAGGAACTGGGCTGGCTGTAGAAAGGCTGAGATAATAATAAAAGTGGATGTACAACACGGTTTAAAACTGTTAAGGTCTGTTAATATAACAGACCTTATTATAACTGTTAAGGTTAATCAGTTCAGTCTAAAAATAAGGCCTTCAATAAGGCCCTTCTAATCCCCTCTTCCAGCTGCAAACAAAAATAAGGCAGACTTCAAAATATGTACAAAGCCCACTTAGATGTGTAAGTGTATATATTTTACCATTCATCCATGAAAATCAGTTTCCTGCTGTAAACTGGATTTTTAAAGACCAATATATTTTGACAATTTATTGGGACCAAAAAATTCTTAAAACTTGGCCCATAATTTTCCCCTCTTGGTCAAACTGGGTACAGCAATACTTTTGACATTATATATGTTCCCAATTACTTGCTAACAGACAGGCTGTAGACTACTAAAAATAGGAGCAGTTTAAAGTTTTGAGTTAAGACTAATAACCTCGTGTTGGTTATGAGATATTCACAAGAGTTTATCACTACAGTTAATAAAAATCTATGGAAGAACATAATTCACACGATGTTAGCAGCCCTCAAAAAAGGTCAGATCTTTAGGTCTTAACAGAGCTTTTGCTTTTATCTTTAAATTGAAAAAAAAGTACAGAAAAAAATATCTCTGGGGTGAAATTTAATTAAAGGTGATGTGTAGCCAAGTGCAAATATATCTTCTGAGATTAAAATTTCTGCATCTCTGCACAGGACAGGTACCCAGTGCCATGTTTAAAATGCAGATTATTAAGTCTTTCATTAGGCATTCAATTTGGCATCCAATTTGAAGTCAGCTCATCTTCTGCAATTAACTGTAATGAACTGGGTTTGGATCTTAGTTTTGTTGGTATAAGCAAAATCAAATATGAATCCTACTCTTTATCTGTGTTAAACTTTCTCTTTGGATAGAGCTGAAGCTGGAAGTGCAATTGTCTGGAAATCCCCTAACATCCAGTTCAGTACACCTGGGACGTCTAAGTTTCTTGTTATTGTGGCTGGCTTTTGGAAAGGGATATTGTCTTCTGAATCCTCCCTCTGTAGTTTTGTGGAGGAGATTTGAGGAGAATATTTTCATTCCTGATGGGGAAAACAAAGAAAAGGAAAGAAAATGACTCACCCAGCATCTGACTGCAACCTCTGCAGTTTTTAAAGCTTTAAGAATGGGATTCCTTAGAGTGGTGCAGGAGGCAGACCAGCACTTCAAGAGCCCTCTAAGCAGGCTGGGTACAAGCCAACTGTGTCACCTGAGGCACAGCTCCCAAGGGGGTATCCCCAGGAACCAGCTGGCCCAGAACACAAGTATGCTGCTCGGCAGATATGCTCTGTCGCTGCTGCTGAGGAAAGCTTGCTGCAGCTTGTGGAACTACCTGGATAATCCTGCTGCAGGGTGCAGTGGGCGCAACAGCTCTTGCTGAGCTACTGCTACAGCTCCTCTGGCAGCCTGTCAGGCAGCTGAGCTATTTGACACCATTAGACACTGATGCTTCAGAAACTGAGGCAGGATGTGACATCTCCTGCTCAGCTTTATGTGCACTCTCTCAACTCTGAGTTGTTTTACTCTGATCCTGCTGCAGTTAAAGCAATTTCATCTGTGTGCTGGCTTACCTTCACACAGATGCCTTGAAGGCAAAGGGAAGTATGGTTCAGTCAAGTCACTGACAAATTTCAGTCTGGGCTGGGTATGAACTGGGGGCAAGACCAGTGTGACCGCTTAGGAATGCTAAAATGGCCCCTCTGTAATGCAGAATCATTTTCGAGGAATTAAGCACACACTGAGGGACCACAATATGAAAAGAAGACCTTCAGCAAATTATTTCCAAATTAAGACCATAGTTAACAAAATTAGCAATACAAATAAAAAAGGCATTATTTTCCCCAAACTCTCATACTAATTGTTCTTTTATAGTGCTTTAATGCTTAGGAATGCAATAAAAAGAAAGATGATTAGTTGACAAAAGTGTTAGGATCAGCAGTGACATTACGACTAGCCATTACAAACTGCCTTTCCTTGGTGACTGTCCTGACATCATCAGTTGTGTTTAAATAGATAAGAATTAGCAGTCCCACACTAAACAGAACAGTAAATAGCAGGACTGTCTTCTGAGATTTAGCACCAAGCCACAGACTGTTAATGGGAGAATGGAAGCTGTGAGAGGGAGTGAGTCCTGTTCCAACTGCTAATTAATCCGATATATAAATCCTCAAAGAGAGATCAACTAAACAAGGCTCTTGTTTTTGTGGAAGGTGCTTTTCTAACAGCAGAAGAGAAAATAATAATAATAATTAGCCAGTTGACTTGGAAAGCTTTATGTGGAAAGTACACAGTGTTATGTGCGAATATGTTGCCAAATGGAGAGCCTTCTTTATTTATTGGAGTGTTTGGAGCAACAAACTTTGCATATTAGACTGCAATTTGCATATTTACTTAATGCTTTTCCTTTTTTTCTACTGCCTACCCTCCCTTCCCTCAGAAACAAACGTACAGCAGGGCAGCCACATTTCTCAGAGCCAGTTTCATCTGCTGACATCAATGGATTTGCACCACAGATGAATGTGGTTGTTTGTGCCTCATCCTGGTAATCATGGCAGCTGTTAGGCTTGACCGTGAACTCAAGAATCCCATCATCTGTCACCGTGTTTTTCTTCCCAACAGTGTTTTTGTCAAAGTAGTTATGCTGGGAGAGGAACACTGTGGTGTGCACAGCAGGTCTCAGCCTTCTGCCCAAATCCAGCACAAAGGTACAAAACTTTCTCTTGCATTTTCTTGATAGTGGGTCCTATTATCTCAGAGAGGAAAGGGAAAGAACCTCAGCAGACAAAAAGCGCTTACCAGAAAGAAGACAGCTTTAAAACACAATTTTAGATTTGTTTAAGGGAGGAAATTTCGTGACATCATTATAACAATGAGTGAAGGTCTTATGCAGGACACAGGGTGAATTATTTAATCACTGTGTGTATGTGTGTGTCCATCTGTGCCTGTGTATGACTATGGACATTGCTGTTTCCATTTAGTTTAGTGTTTAGTTTATTTTCTTTGTGATGCTGATCTCAGTTTTCCCCCATTCCCTTCCCAGAATTTGTTCTGTACTGCCTCACCTAGGACTATCAGTTAAGAAGAAATGTCAAGGGACAAGCCTGTTAA
Organism: Monarcha castaneiventris obscurior; assembly: GCA_026261815.1. Lineage (NCBI taxonomy): Eukaryota > Metazoa > Chordata > Aves > Passeriformes > Monarchidae > Monarcha > Monarcha castaneiventris. Next base: position 48,756,707 of record JAMPIT010000230.1, on the reverse strand, counting down.
AAATGCTGTGTATTTGTGGTGTACGCACAGCAAAAAAGCAGAACTGAACAGAACAAGGAGAAAGGCACCAAAGCACCATCTCTTCCCTAGATTGACACAGTGACCTCATAGCCCATCCTATGTGCTGTAACAGGATTTTAAAGACATGCGACACATTGCTAAGGATGTCACACTCAAAAATGTTTAATAGCAACAAACACCTCGCTTCTACATTATCATAATGTTACTTTTTCCTGACTGCTCTGATGTAATTCAACTAGAAATATAATCCAAAGGGGGATATTTTAACCTAGTATCTGGGGAAATTTGACAGTATAGTAGAAAAATTTGTTTGTATGGACAATGAGAATGTGCTTGTTCAGAAAAATGTCATTTGGAGCCTTTAATACATCTACTCAGTTTAAACAAGTGCATGATGTGCAAGTCAGATGTTTCAAATGCCATTGTTTTCTAACCCTGATGACAGTTTGCTTCTTAGTGAGTTTTTACTTGGGAGGTATTGAACAGGATTTTTTCTGAATGCAACTCTTTTAGCTCCATATTTTACCTTAGCTTTTTTTTGCTGCTAACTGCAAAAATATATATATTTTCAGTAAAATGTACCCGTTCCATCTGAAGTTACTGAGGAACAAAAATCTTGTATCTCCTGTGGTCTTACTAGAAGATTCGTCTAGAAGTTATTTCCAACTCCTCATTTCTATCAGAAATTGTTAAATTGTTGCCTTTTAGAGAATGGGACAATATAAACCTATCTAAGGCAATACAACAACATGAGCTGGTGCAGGCAGGCATCACAGCCTGTCAGAGAGTTGTGAGTATTTGGAGCTGCCCCACCATTAAGTTTGACCACACAAACTCGTGCCTTAAAGAACACCCAAACAAAATGAGAGAACAGGCTAGAAAGAAACAGAAGATGGACTTTGTGCTCAGTTTCAGGCATGAAAAACATATTTTTTCTTCCATTTTGCCGTCATTATAGTCTGTTCAGATCTGCTGGTGGTGCCTTACAGGCAAAAAACCAGGACAGCACAGCTCCTCTGCATATCAAATTTATACCACCACATTCCAGACAAGATAATCTTCTGTCGTGAAGCAGTTTTTATGCTATGCTGATTCATGAACAGAGTTAAAGAAAGGGCCGCATCAGTGGACATGCCTGGATTTGCAACACACATTTTACCTCCTTGTGTTTTATAACACCATCACACATAATTGAGACCTTTATAAATTCTTCTACAAACAGGCTTCTTGCACTACTAGAAAAGAAAACACTACAAGATACCCAGAAATGTGCATGACAAATGCCTGGGATCTATCTCCTGCTACAGAGCAATCCATCTCCCTACATGAATACATTTTGAATGCGCATGGACCCAACACTGAAAACTCTATCAGTCGAAAAACCTTCTGCAGCTGTCACTGCCTTTCACTTCACAGAAAGCCACATCCACCCATAGAAAGTAGATGTCAACATAATAAAAACTTGCAAAAAACAATAAAACTCTAAAAAATAAAAGTAAAAAAAGGGAAAATATTGTAAGTAATGGGTTTTTTTCAAAGAAAGTATTACAATTAACTTATTTTGTTCAAAGAATGTTCAGATCAGTGAATGTGGATTCTGTGGAATCTGCATATTTGGTTAAATGCTAGTCTTCACTTTATTTAACACTTAAAATTTCAAGGTTTGAGGGTGAACAGGTGAGATAAGACCAGCTGGTATCACAGTAGCTATTCTCACATGAAGTAAGTGAATTGCATCATTTAAAACTCTGAATTTTAAAAAAATTATAAATGGCAGATTTAAACTGTGGCTCATGGGATGATTATCTGTTTGTAACCTGTAGTAGTCATGCTTATGAAAAGAGTTAAGAATGGGGCATGCTGCTGCAGTTTCCCCTTTCCTCCATGAGTTACTGTCTTCCCCCAGTACTCTCATGTCCTGGTGTCTGACAGCACACTGGTCAGGCTGCCTTCCCACTCAGAATATGTGTTCTCATGTCCTGGTGTCTGACAGCACACTGGTCAGGCTGCCTTCCCACTCAGAATATGTGTTCAGAATGTGTGTAGGGAGCTAAGAGGACAGAAATCTATCACCTCTATGTTAGGCTGTGTGGCACTCATTTTCTTGATTCTGCCAATATTAAAAACATTTTCCACTGGAACTTAAAGGAAAAACCTCCATCTCTTCCAGTCCTCCAGGTCCTGGCCCAGAAACTTGAATAAAGCAGTTATAGTGAACTCTTCCCAATCCTTTGCTGTTTCCTGCCTCACTTTTCTTATAAACGTCTTCTGTCAGACACATAAATCTTCTCCCAGCTTATTTGGGCAGCTCCTTGGAGGCTCACTATAGAAAGAAACAACTCAGTCATTCCTTCAGCACCTCTGAGTTTCCCTTTTGTGTTACTTACAGCCTTCCAGTTTATCCAAGGGCTGCAACGCAAGGACTGAGCTGCAGCTGAGAAAGGATGTTACTTCTCTGTTAAGCTTTTAGAAGTTGAACAGCACTGAGTATGTGTTCTAATCATTTAACTAGAATACATGGAATGTCTCATGAACTGAGATGGTTTTTAAAGCAGAACTATACACTTGCCCCCAATTCCTTTTCCCCTTTTTTTGTTTTATTTTGTTTAAGAAAATAACAAGGAGTAATGAAATTCTTCTGGTCAGGTGAAGAAGGATTTCTAGGAATTTCATTTTTTTGTGACTTAAGGTTAGAACTGTGCTAGGAAATGTGCAAGGAATGGTGCAAAGTAAACAACTTGAGTTCAGAAACAACTCTCTTTGCTTTTTAGGCAAATATGGCAAAAACCTGGGGAAAAAAAATCACTTGTGCAATGTATAAATTAATTTCATTGTAATATACTGGCCCTTCTCCTGCTTTCTGTTTCTTCTAGAAACAGATTTCAGAGCCTTTCTGCAATGGAGGAAAAAGATTTTCTTCAATGAACATCCAGATTCTTAGATATAGCGTAATGTTAATGGCATGGTTTGGTGAGCTCGTATTACAGACAGACTAAAGGAAATACTGATTTTTCAAACATTTGTGTGGGTGGTACTTAGAAGAGTACCCATACGTGAAGGAGGCTTTGACAATTCTTTCTGGTTTTGTCTTATATGAGAGGAAGTAATACCATAATGACATAATGACAGTGAAATGCTCTGGGCAGCAGGTTGCAAAAGAGGAAAAAAAAGATGAAATCTCTTTTCATCCTTTATGTCGCTATACGTGGGCTAGGACAACATATTCTCCAGAGAGGCATATTTGAGATGCTGCTTCACAATGTGACCAACCTATATTCAACCAGGTTGATGGCAAAAGGAACAATTATCTTATCTATTTTTTTTTTCCCCCCTAGGTATATGCTACTGCCTCCTCCCTTGAGACAGATCTGGAGATCATGTGGTTCGAGGGTGAGCTCAAAAGCTCATTGATCTCCCAAGTAAATGAGTAATTTTTTATGGCAGGCTCATTCTCTGTTGGATTAATTACCTCACCCCATTTATCCAATGGCAGTGTGATTGCCAGAGCCAATGAAAAAAGAAAAAGTAAGGAGCTTGAGAGGGACCACTCCTCCTGTGATCTATAATTAGACCAGACTATAAATAGACCCATTACATCTAGTGTGAAATCTCGGAAGAAAGGGAACTGCAGGGAAGGACTGGTGATTTACAGGCTAACTTCACAGGGCTTTGTCTGGGCTGGTGGTGCTGGTGCTGCTTCTCATGCAGCAGTTCCAGCTACCTGTGATGCCTTGACAGCCAAGGCTGGAAGCAAAGGCAAAGCAACAGCACGCAAATTTTGGGGGCAAGAGGCAAGAGAGGTGCATGCTGTTGATTTCTGAGGAAGAAAAGGAAGGTGTAAATGCAAAGGACAGATCAATAGGCTTAAACCACATCTATTTTCTGTGTGTTTTGTTATGTTTGGAAAGCACTTCTGTTAATACAAAACAGTGGAGAAAATCTGTGTTTATAATATGGTACAGATGTCTGAGTAGAATAATTAGGCTCATTTGGTGTTGAAGTAAAAACTCACCCTAGAGTAACACAAAGAAGTGTGTGTGTGTATCTATAGGGAAAAAATAAGAAGGACAAAAGACTCTAGTTTTCCTTGAAAAGTAGTGATGCCTTTAAATGTTTCTTGTATTCCAGAGAACTGTAATAGCTGTAATGCTGGGGACCATTGCTAGAATAACTGGTGAAATAGGGGGTGGCTGGAAGGAGTTTAATGGCTTAGAGCACAAGATCTGAGACAGCTTGTCCCGAGTCCTGTGATGTTTGACAGTCACGAAGGGTGAATGCAGAAGGTGAGGCAAAAGCATTACCATAGAAAAGGTTTGTGAAATAGTGTTAATCAACATCTGAGATAGTATACATTACTCCATTTTCCTGCCTTTTGTGTGCTTTTCTTCTTCTAAGAAAATATTCCTTGAGTCAGGTCATTCATATTTGTAAGTGGGGAAAATTATTCCAGGGAGTATCACAAAGTTTAGGTTAATTTCTCAACTTTTGGGCTGGACAAGAATCAGTGGTTTAGAAGCATCCCCTGTTGCTACCACCTAAGTCCTGGCAAAAACATGTGACAGAAGTAAAACTGAATTGATACATTATGTCTGATTCTATGTTTCAAATAAATTCTACTGGTACTTAAGCGGTTTAAAAAAAAAAAAAGATCTTCTTGACTCTGTTAAGTATAACATGTTCCTGGATACCTCTAATCAGCGTGGAACCTAATGCAACAGTGATATACTTTGGATCAATGCGACCTGTTGAGTTTTCAAGAAACTTTAATATTTTAGTAGAATTATGGGTTTAATAGAAATGTTTCTATTAAAAGGAGAGCAAGAAAAACCAGAGACTTCATTCCACTGGCATATGTGCCTGCCAGCTTGTTCTATTGAATTTCCTGTGCTTTATAATCATATTTTATACAGTGGTAATTGAGAAGAAAAGAAGTGTAATATTTTTCTTTGACACCTTCTTGTAGCCCTTTTATTTTACCGAATTAACTCCTTACCACAGTGTGGAGACACTAACCAGACAGTTGTTCAAATACTGTTCTCTGTTTTAAAATAATAAATCAGCTTTAGGTTCTACTTTGGTTTAAAAAGGAAGCTATCAAGAAAAAAAACCAACCAACACAAAAAAAACCCCAAAAATAACCATAAAGGCCTCATCTATATCAGTCTATCCCACCCCCCACCGTGGGCTGATACTGCTCCCTCTGTGTAATAGGCCTAGGTGGAGAAACAGGTCTTTTATCTACAAATATTTTTGCTATGTCATTGTCTAAACCCTGTCAATGTGGAGCTGAAAAACAGTCCCAAGCACTCTGTTTCCATTAGTACTTGCCTTGATGGAGTCACAGTAGACTTCACATTGATAGGGTACTTTTAAGGACAAATAAAGGGTGGTTTAGACAAGCCCAAGGGTCATATTATGCAAATGCTATGTACTCATTAACCTTTCACATAGCTGAAAACATTTGTTACCTGGTTACCTATTACCCTTTTTCCTTCCTCCCTGTCCCAAAACTTGCAACCACTCTGACACTTCTCATCAAAGATTTAATTTCAGAGAGCTGCTGCCATTGGCCCTCTGATCATTAAGTTTTCATTACCTTCAGAATATATAGCATGATACATTTCCTGGTAGACTGCTAAGTAATGCTTTCAATAATTAAAAATCTATAAATAATTAAACCACAACATTATATTTGTCAACATAAATGAACAAACTGTGTCCTGTGAGCAGCATTCTGAACAGATACAAGCTTAAAACATGCAGTCATCTGTTCAATAGCTGTATTTAGGTATAAATCTTCCTCTCTTAAAACAGATTTATATTCATTTATCCAAATAATAGGGAATGCAGTGATTCTCAGAAGATACCATTGTCATCAATAAAAATTAATTTGTATTTGTATTACAACTGAAAGCAAAGAAATCCCTGTGAGACTAAGGTCCTATAGGGATTAGCACTTTGTGAATAAAACATCAGAGAATGGACAACTTTTACTGAAGAGTTTGAATACAGGATAAATAACATCCATGAAGTTTTGCTGCAGATGCAGAGTTGGAGGGTACTGAGCAACTTATGACCTTTCAAAATAAACTCACATGAAATTAGTGATTTTGGGAATTCATGTAATATGTTTTTGACATCTTTTTCTGAGCAGATCAACCCACTGAGAGAGAGATTAAATAAGATCTAATGAAATAAAATTAAATCATAGCAATAACATCTGGTTATAATTAAGACATTTCTCTTTTTTAAAGAGACTTTTTTTTCTTCTCGGTCTTCATTTTATGTGGATTCTGACTATAGGCTTTAATTTCCTATGAGAGCCAAAGTGATTTTTGGATTGTTCAGTAAAAGGCAGTAATATGTCACTGCTCTGAAATTCTGTATTCTCTTTCACATCTCTAATGCCTTTCACTTACCCTGCATTAGAAATGTAAACATTTTTTCTGCACCGGCTTTATGAAAGGTGTAACAAAAGACTAAAATCTTGCTGTTGAAGAGATTTTGCTTAGTGGTTGATTCGCACCTCAAAAGTAAGTATTATATATAGAGACTGCTATATTATGTTATTTCTATATTATAATTTGTCTTGATGAAGGACACTGTGGGCATCCTTGGAGGGAAGTGTGCCTGGTCAAATGATTATTGTGTTAAGCATCACCAACCACCCACAGGTGGACTAGGAGCTCGCAGCTTCCATGTTCATAATACCATTCTCTCAGCTTAATGGTCATAGGTCCCAAAGCAATCCCAAAGGATTTAAGTGAGTTGTTTGATGCCACACACCACAGTCAGCAGTTAGGAGAGGTCATAATGTAGGAATTACTAATTTCTCCACTTTTCAGTGTGAGATAATGCTACTTTGCAACTGAATGCCCCGTGTCTGTCCTCTACATGAAAGAATGAATATAAACAAATTCTCAAGCATTTGCTTTTTCTAGTGGTAACAAAGAAGTAAGTTACATTTTGGAATTGTCATTTCTTTATCATCAGCTCTCAGTCAGAGCTTCAATTATGCTCATTTGTCACTAACAAAATGCTACTGGAAGGAATAATTCGCAATAGATAACACATTGGCTGAATTTTTTCAGTTCGCCTACTTCTAGGCTTTAAAAAAAGTAGTTTTAAAAAAGTTTCAGAAGAAGCTTCCGGACTCAGAAACACTTAACTTGAAGTACATGAGCGATCTCTTTGACTTCAATACTCAAGTGTTTATGGAATACAAAAACAAATGTTACCAGATTACTGGAGATGTCTTTTGAACTTCAAATTTCAAAATAAAAAAAAAGATTTTTCACCAATATTTGAGTTTGAGTTTAAAATTAACTTCTAAAGAATATTGCATCTGGCAAAGGTTTAATGCACAAACAATCATAGATATCAAATATGCAAAGTCTCATGCATTTTTTTAATGCTAAACTGAGGTTCAGTTGGGAATAAATTAATATTTATTGAACTATTCCCCCAGATTTCTGAAACAAATCTCCCCAGAACTATCACTGTAGAATTGGCAAGAAATATCCCATGTGGATACAGGATGGTCAAATCCTTTTTTTTAATATCCAACACAGGGCCACTTTTTAAGGGTGATATTATTTTCTATTTGGCACCTCCATTAGGTTGATTTTCTTCTCAAGTTCATATGTGGTAGTCAGTAAGAGTCTAATGGAAATCCGTGAACAGTGAAGTATAATGAAATAAACAAGGAAAAGAGCCCATTGTTTTCATTATGATTATGAAATAAAACTTTATACTTCTCCTTACAGTGTTTCACCCAATGACCTAGAAGATTAATATCTCTTAATTTTAATTGCCCAATCTAATTTCCTCCCCACCTCAGTAGTTTAAACCAGGTGGCAGTTTGACCTGCAATATCTCTTAACATGTTTTCAGTCAAAAATATACTGCTGCAGCTGAAGTAGAAATACTCCATATGCCACATTCCTGCCTGCTTTTTGAAGAGGACTAGAAATCAGACAAAACATACGTGGTTCCTCTAATTCAGTTTAAATCACACACTGTGTTTTTATGTCTTTAGGGAAAGAGGAAACTTGATTTCATTTTTTTAAAGCACAGATAGAAGAGGTTGTTATATTTTTTGAAGCTGTAGGAAGATTTTATCTAATCATGTTTTGCCTGATCTGAGGTTTTCAGGTTTTTTCTCATTAGGAGTTGGAGTTATTCCTCATAGACTTTAAGGAAGCTTCCCTAAGAATGTGAGTTTTTAAAATGTGTTGATATACCTTATGGTCTTTGGAAGCATTAAGTTTCGAGGAAGGGGAGAAAAATATTACATGTGTTTTTTGACAACACACTGTCATGAGTGAGTGGTTTATGTGACACAAAGAATCATAATGAAAAACATTAGTGAAAGAAGGTTTAATAAAAATTTGAAAAAGTACAACTTTTGACAAAGTTCACTCTACTACTTACTGCATGAATGAAGCACTGTATTAGGTTTGCATGGCCAGGTTTTTGTAGTGAGGATGCTATAGGGTGACTTCTACAATTGATTGTAACCTCCATTCCCCATGTCCCTATGCCACTGAGGGGGAGGAGGTAGAGCTGGGAAGAAGAGAGGAGTTAGGGTGCGAGGCACAAAAAAACCTGGCTCAATGATCCAGCCTCTTAAAAAGGCTTAAGGGTTTTTTTTAATGTACTCTGAGCACAGGGTAAATACCAACAAGATATTTTCAAGACGTCAAAACTAAAAAACAAACTTTACTGGAAACTTCAGAAAATTAGAGAAGGTTGGCAAAAGCTTAGAGCAGTATTTAATCAACATAAAACACTTCACCAGACATTAACTTAGACCATTCACCTTCGCACACTACAAGCCTGTCCAATTTTAGGTTACTCAAAACTCCAAGAAGAGGGAATTAGAGGAAGAAAGTGAAAGAGAGAAAGACAGAAAAGACATAGAAAAGAGCAAGTATAGCTACCTCTCTTGGTTCCAGTGTTGTTCAGCTGATAGAAATTTCAGGAGGAGGTAGGGTCAAGACCTGCTTGCCTTTTGTCCTGGATTAAGTACCCTTTGGCTTTCCTGGGCCATTTCCCCAGGTGGAGATTCTGCTCATTTGGTCACTCTGGGGCTAGACTGGGGCTCCAGGGGTGGGTGTGGAGCATTGCCTACAGTATACCAGGGACTGGTGGCCACTGTGGGGCTGGGATACAGGCCAAGAGGGATGAGGTGTGTGGAGCAGGGCACTGCCTCATGGGAGCAAGGTCCAAACTGCCCTCTTTCCCCACACACGTGCCCAAAATGTTTTTAGCCAGAAATCCTTCCAGTCTATCACAGGGGGAAGGTGTTTTTAAGATTTGTTTTACTTCTCATTATCCTGCTCTGATTTTTTTTAGTTATAAATTCAATTAATATCCCCAATAGGAGTCTGTTTTGCCCATGAAGGTGTTTGGTGACTGATCTCTCCTAGACCTTATCTTAATCCATCAACCCTTCATTGTATTTTGTCAATCCTGTCCAGTTGTTGACGGGAGTTATAGAGTGGCTTTGGTGAGAGCCTGGCCTCCAGCCAGGGTCAACCCACTACAAACATACAAAGGAAAATCAAAATAGAATCAATTTAGAATGACTTACATGAGGTCGGAATGAAAACAGTAAGGATGGATAAGGGTAAGGGTGAAAAGGGATAAGAGAGACCCTTCTTTTGGTTCGCAAGGTGCAGTGGACCCCTTTGCCAAAGAGGATCAGACTTGACAATTTATGTCTAAAGGATGCAGCAACTTTTAATCAATCAACTAATTTAACATTTTTAAAGTGATTCAATAGAATTTACTACAATTAAAATTATGACAATTATAGATCTGACATGGCAATATTTGTGCTATACTTGCTATAGGGCATTCAAATCAATTCACACACTCTGACACACAAAAAAGAAGTATGCACAAAGGTAAAGTTGTGAAAAATTCCCGTCAAATGTCAGTGAAATGCTCATGTGGACTGCCTTGGTATTCGCAATGAGTGAGGGTTGAGCCTCGAGGAGTAAGGGTATCAGCCCAGGCCTTGCCAGCTTTTGGTGATCGTTGTCTGAGTATCATAAACTTGAGAGTTTGTGAGCTCTGAGAGGAGTCCTACTAAGAGGTCGGTGCTGGTGTGTCCCTCTGTGTTCCAGGATAACTCATAGGGCCTCACTTAAACTGTTTGCAAAATCATGAGATGTTTGACTTTAGTCACCTGTAAAATTTCCATCCTCAGCTTGGTTACTGGAGTTGCCAAAACACATGCATTAGCCCACTTTATTGTGAGAAGACATAAATATCTTCCAGTAAAGGGTTGTTAGGTTCTTGATATTCTGCACATAAGCAAGGAAAGAATGAAATTTTCTAGCAGATGTTTGACTTCAAAAGGCATGAAAAACTTGTATGGTGCAGGGATGCTGAATAACACAGGTACGTGGGTCAGTTGTCTCAACCAGCACTCCTGAGATATAGCCAAGTCTGTCATACCCCAACATGTTGTAGTTATAAGCTTGTTCACTTGTTATAAGCTGTAACCTCTCCAATTTACAGCCTGGACTTTGTCAGTCTGGCAAAATGATTGAAATGACAGCGGTACAAACTGAGCAGGAGCACTCATTCAGGAAGAGTTTTGCTTCCTTCTGTTGTGTCAGCTTATAAAGTGGCTTTAACAGCTGCGGCTACACATGAGGTACGTTGGCAGACTGGGATCCATTAGTCTAAACCCTCTGGAATATTTATTTCCAACATCTGGAAAGTAATATGATTGTGCTGCAGGCAGCTAAGTTTCCTATGCTGTCAACACACGAAGCTGTATTTGAGCTTGCTGGTCGTGTTAACTGGTAGAAGTCATCAGGAATCCAAGACAGGGCTTTCTTGTGTTGTTTCAGAAGAGAATTTGAACTGTGAATGGCCACTGTTAAATGTGACAGAGAGTACAAACAGAAAGTCAACCTTTTAAAATGTAACAGTCCTTAAATACTTGGAAAAAATATAATTTAAATCCCATTTTCTGCAGTTGCAGTTTTAGTTATTGAACTCTAACTTTTGTAATAACATGATATATCTGCCTTTGCCTTCCCTCTTCCACACTCCTTGTTACTAGGTCACAGATACTTCATATTTTGGATGTAGAGATTTGCACAGACACTTCCTTTTTTCAAAACTGTAGGTGAATTAGGTGAACTTTTCTTGAGTTACAGATCTTAGAAATAGGTTGTGAAAAGCATCTATCCTTTTGTGTCAATTCTATGAAATAACATGCCTTAAAAGTTTGCTCCTTTCAGGAGAGTAACTCTGAAAAGCCATGATTTTTAGGAAAAAATCACACTGACAGGCTTTCAGGTCTAGCAATTGAAGACTTTTTTCCCTATGAAGAATGGCAATAAATGCCTTTCAAACTGAAAAAGAGATGAACCTTGATTCTGGATGCTCCAAAAGCATCAAGGAAACCTTAATCATTTACTTTTTAGACACAAAAAGAAAACTTGCCAGGTCCTTTATAATGTCCTCCTAAATACATATTTTGGACATTGTGGTCATCTAGACATACCATTTTCCTCATGCTTCAAAGCTGAGCAAGAAAAGCTTTAGTTTGTTTTTGTAAAACAAACCAACCCTGAATATTTCATGAAACTCTCAAGTCTTTTTTTTATTATACATAATTTTATGCTTGGGCCCTTTGCTAAACTAAACTGGCATAATTCTGCTAGGCTGTGGATAGTGATAGATTTGCATCAATTTTTTATGTCTGAGGACTAAGCTCCTGCAGTCAGTTACCATACATTTTGGGGTAGAGTAGCTGCAGACCCACAAAAAAGACCACAGCCAGCCTATTCCTTCCTGTCCTGTACATTGTCCAGAGGAAGACTGTATTAGCCCTGAAGCTCCTTATTTTGAAAAGACATTAAAGGCTGGCATAGCAGTAGCACCTCAAATAGTTATTGACATTTTGCCTTTATTTATGATGGTAGTAACTTCAAGTTTTGAGGCAAGCTGCCGTGTAAGCAATAATTCAGACCTATTCCCTCTGAGGAGCTCTAGGTGTGATTTAACCGGATTTCTCTCTTTTTTTTTTTTATTTCAAAACAATACCTGAAGTGGCCAAACAAGAAGACATTTGTGAAATAATTCATTGCAAAATGTCAGATCTATTCCCTTGCTGAATTTTCATAGCCTTGTAAGAACAAATCTTTGCTGAAAGATTTTTACATGATAGGTGAGTGGATTATGCAAGAGAGACAGTGTACATTCTCATATCTGCATCAAAATGGGTGTTGAATCTCATTTCCAGGTTTCAGTACTTGCACTTGAATGAGGATCTGACAGTGGTGGAAATCACTGCTTTGTTAGATTTCAGAGGAAATAGAATGTAAAACAACCTCTTGTGTAAACTTTCTACAGAAAATATATTTACTGACTTCAGAAAGTCCAGATAACAGGTATAGCACTAGATGTCAAATATCTGCTAAGTCTCTATTGTAGTCTTTGTAGCAGTCACTCTGATTTAGATTAGCAGAGCATCTGTCTCGTGGCTTTGTTACCATGTAATAATCAATATTTGTCATTTTCTTACAAGGTACCTTTTCCTTTGAGATCGTTCACAACCTTATAGACATATTTGGCCATTATTTTAGATTAAAAAACCTGGGGATCTCACTATTACTAGCTCTTTCTTTCTTTACCAGACAAGATAACTTTGAATTATACACAAGGGCCAGATTCTGATCTCATCTGTGCCAGCGGAGTTACCTGGTACATTCGGGTATCAATAGCATTATAGTAGTTTAGATCTTCCTTAGCTTTCAGAGCCCTCTAGAGTCCAGCTGGCATGGAAACCCCATTCTAAATTCCTTCAAAGATACCAGGTTAAAGGTTTATCCATGCTATGGTTCATTTATATTTTTAGATTTAAAATCCCAATGTCTTTTCATAGGATGACACTGAGAGGTCCTACAATAGAGCCTGAAGAAAACTTCTAAGTTTTGTGATTTCAGTGTAAATCATTGCATAAATATGTCTACACTTACTTTGTTGTAAATAAGTCAGATGAGCTAGATGACTTTAAAGTAAATACACAGGAAGCATCAGACCAAGTAGAGAAGCTGTGTTCATAAGTCACTCAGACTGATGGTGTTCACCTGGGAGCTCTTAGGGAACTCATATGTGAAATTGCAGAACTGCTGACCAAAGCATGCAAACTGCTTCAAACACCCTCTGTGATGGAGGCCTGGATGACTGCCAGCATCACTTCTGTAGCCACAAAGTTTCTAGAGGGTACCCTGGAAACTGCAGGCTGGCTAGGCTGACCACTCCTGATGAGATGGGAGAGTCTCTACTGAGGAGTGAATTCTCTTATTCCAGAGGTGAACTAAGTATTTTGGGCAAAAGAGGCAGCAGGGCTTGTGAAAAGGGGAGTCTGGGCTCACTCATGTGTTAGAGTTTTGTGGAAGTGTCAACATCATGTAGATAGAAGTGATCTACTGTATTGTGCATTGGAGTTTTCAAAAAGCTTCTGGCAAGTTTCCACACTAAAGGTTCCAGAGGAGCTATTAGAGGGATTTTGATGTGAAGCACTAGACGTATATGTGCTTATGGAGAACGTGACCAAGTCAAGGGACTCTTCCAACATGCAGAGATTGTGTACAGCTTTATGCAGCATTTTCCAGCTTGTGTCTGCATGACCATGAAATTAGCTTTCATGGTTATGCGGACATATTTCATCTCTCATTAGTCAGACTGCCTAAAAATCACCTGCTAAAAATAAACTGGACATGTTATAAGCACCATTACAGGGTCCTGACTGCATCATCCATCTTTTATGAGACTCTACCATCTTTCTCTGTACCGCTTCTTTTCCCCTCGAGTGTATGACACAGCTATATGACCTTAGACCAGTCTGACGTGAAAACAGCAAAGCTGTGAAAAAGAGCTGTGAGAAGCCCTCATTGACAGTGTCTCCTCCTGCATCCTCTGTGCTGTAACCTGAGAGCTTCACTGAAGCGGCAACCTTTGCTCAAGCTATTCTGTAGGTATGCTGTGCCTGGCCCTGTACCTTGCCTATGGCAGCCTTGTCTTACTGCCTTCACTTCTGGCTTGATCTCAGACCTCCCTCATCAGTACAGACTTATCTTATGGCAATCTGTGGTCTGCTAGCTGCATGCATCCATTGTCTGCCCTGCTCTTCCTGCAGGAATACTGTGGGCCTGTGACCCTTGCTAGTGAGGAGCTGCATCTCCCTCCCTCGGTGTGACCCTCAGCTACCCACTTGCCTGGCAGAGCAGGCTGCACTTGCTGCTCCCTGGCAAGCCCCCCTTGCCTGCACCAGTCACTGCATTTACCTGCGCAGTGTGGAGTGGAAGTTTGTGACTGACATCAATAGAAATGGGCTCCCTTTTTTCTTGTAGGTCCTCACAGAGCCACATTTTAAAGTAGATCACCATTAACTTTTTCTCCGTATTTCAGTTACTCAGGCTAAAAGCAATGCACTTAAAAGACTGTAGGCTGTATGAATTTCTTCAGAATAAGATAGAGTGAAACCCTGCAGCTAGAGATTCCAGCTTTGTCTATGCTTTGAAGTGAAGGAAGTATCCGGATGGGAATATGTATAGCTGTGCATCCTTAGGGCTCTTTTCTCCCATTGACATTCATCCGAATAGCCACTAGCTACATATCCTCACTTCCCATTCACAGGTAGATATGCCTAGGCTCCTGAAACCTCAATATATGGACAGATTGCTCCTGACCATGTGTCATTATATTGACAACAGAAGGAAAACAAGGATTGTATCTGAAATCTCGTAATGCAACAAGCTGACACAAAGTAAAGAACTGCAATTATCTCTGCATGATTCTGAAAAGAAAAAGGAATAAATAGTATTTTTTTTTTAATCACTAGGCTAAGTCTGGTGCTTTTTAGCAGTTTGTCTGGAGGAAATATCAAATGACACTGTCCTGAAAAAGAGCAAAAGGAGTTCAGACCTAAGGTCCCTTTCTGTCAAGCTTGAAAAATACTTCTTTTTGTTGCCAGTGAATACTGAGAACAATACGAACAAAGAGAATATAATTTACAGGATGGTGTCAAACTGCAACAAGCAAAATAACCTGCAGGAATACCTTCATGTTATAGTCACGCATGTTCGAACGTGTTACCTCTTGCATATAAAAACAGAGGATTTGTTTTTCTTCTCAGGGAGAGAACTAACAGCTCTCACAGCCACCACTCACCACTCACAGCCCTTTGTGCTGAAGGTTATATTATTGGTGAGTATTGGGAAAAGGAGAAACTTTATATAAATATGCTATCACTGCAGTTAAAAAGAAAGTGCAGAACATAGAATTTGAAGACAGAAGTGGGGTAATTGATTTCTTTAAAATCTTTAAAACTACATGCACATGCATGGAACCAGATCTGACCTGAAATACCAAGAGTGTTAATTTAGAACCATTCTCTGGAAATCCCCTAGAATTACAGTACCTTCATGGCACAGATCACAGTATATATGAATATGAACACAAGTAGAAAAGTAGTGAAAAAACACTAACACTGCTCCTTCTTATTTTGAATCTGAAAAGACCTTGTAAGAAAGCAACATCTACAAAAATGCAAAGGTGGAAAACCTCTTTCAGAAGTTATAGATGTGAGTTGTAGAACCCCGTCCTCACACTTGTGAACTGTGCAGCACAACCCTGCCCTCAGAGACAGGTGTGGTCATACAGAAATTAATGATCATCAGGAGTTTCTGGGTGCAGAAGGGAACACAATCACACTCTTTACATGCTGCCCTGCATTTCAACAGTGAAGGCAGAAGATTGGTAAGGGCACCTGTATTTTTGTATTCACAACTCACAGCATGAGTATGCTCAAACATTTTTTTGATACAACTCACAGATGCAGTTCCTTGTACATATTCTTTACATGAGATATATCTGACTCGGTTTCAGTTGCATTCTAGTTGTAATATACATTTCCAGTGACAGATGAATACCGAAATTTTTTTCAACATAGAAGTAGCCATGCGATTTTTAAAGAGCTCATAGCACAAGCAAAATCAACAGCTTGCAAAACAGTTAGCTTATGTTATCGTGGTGGTGTTACATACTCTGTCCTTGCTTCCTACCCAACCATTTGTAAAACTTGATAGTTGAATTATCTATTACATTTAGATTATTAGAGCTCTGGGATAAAGAAATAACTTTTATTGTATTTCTTGACAGCACTTAGCTCAGTGGGATCTAATGTAGAGTAGAACTGCAAGACGCTGCTGTAAAACAAAGTATAAATAATTGTACAGGTAAAGGAGACCTGTTAACAATTTCTTTTCCAAAAACACTTCAAATGTGTAACACCAAAATAACTGTAGGGGTACTTACTCCATCATGCTGTAGAGAGAAAGGGAGATTGTTATGAACTTCAGATTTCTTCAAATAATTCTTTTGGGCATCAGAGCTCATAAATTGCAGACATGCAGCCTAATCTCCCCATCTGCTTATATTTTCTAAAGAACACTTCAATCTGCTTTTACCTTAAAAAGTGGTGGATTTAGACCATTTCTTTGCAGCATCTTCTAAATCTCTGTAGTAGGAAAACTCTTCTGATATTCAGCCCAAATTTTGCCCTTCCTTAATTTAATCTTTTTTGTTTCTAAACCCTTGAGTGCCTCCATATAACTCTTCTCAATAGCTGTCATTCCTCTCCAGATGAATTATTAGGTGGCAATGTTTGATCCTCTCTCGTGAGTTTTTTATTCTTATACCTCTAAGAATTTTTCTTTCACCGTCTTTCTGTGATCATCTATATTGCTACTCCTGCCAAATTAATATTATCTGAAAAAACCCCAAATTTCCATGGTTTTTTTTTCCCTGTGAACAACATTGTTAAGGCAGGGCAGGCAATGAACGTTAAATATCATACATTCTTTCTGTTTGTCTTAATGGTATGATATGACTCCCTGGATGAGGCTTCCTTGGAGGAACTGACATGAACACAGGGAAAGAGGCAATGGTAATAAAGACCTACCATTTGTATCAGTATCTAATTGGTAGTACAAGCAGGAAAGAAGAACCTCAGACATGCACTTTGAGCAGGTTGAACAAAAGGCTACTCCAGGGCCCCACGCTCAGTCTGAGTAGAGCTTTACCAAACATAAAGCCATTCTCAAACACTGAAGCTCTCCTTCTCAGAGAACATGATATGTATGTCTCAGGTGCCCAACACCAGTCCCACTAGACATTTATCTCTTGTGTCATCTCCATCTTTACTCTGTGGTATTACACTTCATTTTAAGAATTAATTGTAAATATAACATTTCTCATGAAGTTATTACAGACAGAAAATTCCTACACTGGATCTGTCACAGTCTTCTCATTTGGCAATTCTGTCAAAAAGTAACAGCTACAGTTTGTTTTTGTAAGCTGCGCTTATTCCTGATGCCTCTGCTATCTTCCAAATGGCTAGAAACTGTTTTTCATTCCACTATTTTAAAAGGGATTGAAGCTAGACTTTCTTGACAGTAATTACTACGATCTTTCTCTTTTTGAAGGCTGACACCACATTTCTTTCCTGTTATCTACCCATACTACTATCCCAGTTTCATTTATGAGAGCAGCAGGAAAAAGAGAATTACAAAGACTGAGATTTAAGTGACAAATTTCTGCTGCAGGAGAGCTGCCAAAGCTGTGCTGGGGAGGAGAGGTAAGTTCATCTGCTGCACTATGAAAGGATCTCTCTCATGCACATGACAGTAGAAATGGATATAAAATGTTGTGTGTGCACACTGAGGCTTTTCATCCAACTCCTAATGACCAGCCACCGTCAATTTCCTTGTCAGCTTCTCTGTAGAGCTCAGGTGTAATTTCTCAGAGATGCAAAACTGAAGTGGTGTGATGCAATGGAAGTACCACAAGTCATTCCAAGCTGTATCCAGTCATACCAGGATGCAGGATAATCACAATATTTCACCTCTTACTCCTTTTCAATTTCTGTTCCATAGGCAATATCGTGCCTTTTCTCTGGAGCGTTTCTGGTGGCAGGCCTGTTTTAACATACAGTTTTGTTGAAGCAGCTCTCTGCTTCTTCTCTCTGCTGTTGTACCTTCATTTCCACCCACACTTCCTCCAGGACAGAATGATGGTTTTCCACCATTGGATATCATGTCCTACAAGAGTATGCTGTTACAGATTCATTGGTGATCTACAATTTGGGCCCTTCAGATCAGCAAATTTCTGTACTTCTTGAACTGTCCACATCTGCCCACCTGTATTTTGTCTTTAAATCGCACAGTTACCCCCGCCTCCAGCTCTAGCCCTAAACCATAATTTCTTTCAATACTTCTGCAGGATGCCACGCAAAAGAGTAGCTTCAACCACATTATCAGTGAAGAACACTTCCTTTGGGATGCCTGTATTCAATTACTGTATCTTTACTCCATTATTTCAGTCACAACAGCTGCTAGTTTGTTTGGGTTTTTTAAGTTTTTACTTTTAAAAAATGGATAAATGCTCCCCGATCTCCAGCTCTTATTCTTTGGTCATTGGTTGGTTGGCTTGTGAGCTTTAGCCTTGATTAGACTTATTTTCCTAATCAGTCTCCTCACTGAAAACTGTGATCAATCTTTGTAGTGATTCTCAGGTTACAGTGGGCATTAGCCCCCCAATGTCCTTTCTGTGAGATAAACATTAGGGGGAAAGCAAAGCAGGCTCGAAACTTGAAGGATATAAAGAAGTTTATTAACACCCAGATGTCAAAAACAACAGAACAAACTTTTCAGAGCCTCCCCCAACCAGTGTCACAGTTCTAGGGAAGGGGGGCAAAAATGGGTTTCCCTCCTGCTCCACGCGTTTTTACAAACTGCCACCCTTTACAGGTTACATCTCTTTTCCATGAGCCCTTTCACAGCCCTCGCGACTGCTAAAAAACACAGGCTTTCACATGGGGCTATTTGCTAATTTAAGAATGAATTATTTTCTCTTTGGGCTTGAACTTTTTGGGCCTCCTTTGCCACCAGGTTTTGATCCTGACATCGGCACTCTTCAACCTTTTTACAAACCACTCTGGAAAAAGGAAATGCCCATCCCCCATGCACTTTAACATGGATTAAAGAGACAAACAGTTTGCAATATTACAGTTCATACCACAACGAGGCAGGGGATTTTTTAAGCTTCCCACGCGAGTTCACACAGCACTGCCCTTGTGGCTCCGTGCCACGTGACCTCGCCTTCTCCTTCTCTCTGGCTCTGAAGCCGCCATGTTGTAGGGTGTTACCAGGCTCCATGGTGGACAGAGCCCTCCCCGCTCCCTCTGCGCTGCCAGGTGCACAATGTGGAGAAGGGGTGTCCTCTTCTGTTCACCGTGAAGTCTGCTGGCTGCACTGGAGGCTCCGCTTTGGACGACCTCAGCCCTGTGGCTGGCAGCTACCTTGCGGCGCAGGGAATAATCCCCCTCCCAACAATCTAGAGTCCGTGCTGCAGCAGAAATCCCCCCTTCTCACTGGGGAAAGGGGGCAGAAGGCAGAGGAGCAGGAGCAGGGGCAGGGGTGGCCCCCCACCCGGCCTCACGGGCCGGGCAATGGGCGCTATCCTTCCCCTGCCCTCATCCCTGCCTGAGCCGGGATGAGACCTGCCCAAAAATCCCGCCTTCTCACTGGGAGAATGGGGCAGGAGGCCGAGAGGTGGGGGGGGAACAGGGGGTGCCCGGCCCCGGCCCCTTGGGAGCCGGGCCACCAGACTCCACCCCCCTAGCTTCACCTCCCTGCACTCCCCCGGAACGGGAACTCACTGGGTTTAAATATGTAAACTTTAGAGAAGCGTGATTGGTCTAAAAGGCTGTTGGTCGATTTATGATG
The DNA here is from genome assembly GCA_026261815.1 of Monarcha castaneiventris obscurior. NCBI lineage: Eukaryota > Metazoa > Chordata > Aves > Passeriformes > Monarchidae > Monarcha > Monarcha castaneiventris. The sequence continues at coordinate 48,736,866 of JAMPIT010000230.1, read as the reverse complement.
AACCCACAACAAAGATCTTCCTCACCTATTCAGCTGACAGATTTCGGTACAATTTATAACACACAGTACCTGACTGACCAGCAAAAAACCTGCTCTAGCAAAATCACTGGCACTCAGGGAGAGAAACAAACTTACCAATCATAGAAAAAGGTTTAATTTTTTTCTATAAACCATAAGCAAATTCTAACTCCACCTCTTCTATTGTATTTGCTGACCCTCCTATACATCAGTTGTCTGCCCATTGGTTTCACTGTGTTGCAGTTCCCTGAACTACCCTTACAAATACTCACAAGTCACTTCTGCCTAATGATGACAAGATTGTTTCTGCTTCATCTGTGCAACAGAACTCATCCTCACCCTGCTTCCGTGGATACTGATGCTCGACCCATTTCTGGATTTGAGGAATGCTACTATGTGAATCAAAATGATTTGCAAGAGCAGCCTGTTTTAGTGCCTACAGAAATAAATGAGATTATTCCTTTGGTATTCAGTGGGCATTAAATTAGACCTTTACTGAATGGTGGAACATTTCTTATGATTCAAAACAACTTAACTTAATGAGTAACACTGTTTTTCAAGTGTAAACTCTCCACAGTTTTCCCTAGAGGAGAATCTAGGATATATAAGGGCATTTGTTTGTTGTTTCTTTTTTTCTTAGTCAACACTGATAAATTCATAAAGAATTCTAGACTGCTCTAGGGAGAATAGATTCAAATTAAAAATGAAAAGTTACATGGACTTGTGTGCATTCAAAGCTTGTGTTAATTTTAAATAGGTAATAGGTATTCTTAAAGTTCAGAATACTTGGGAAAAAAAGGACAACTAGTATGTATTTGAGAGAAATTGATTAAAACTAGCTGCAATTACAGGGACCCATCCACCCATGTAAAGGACGGAGGATACAGCAAGAAGCAGCCTTATATCATTGTCATTGCTTCATCTACTTACAGCTTAATAGTATGGAAAAAAATAAATGAGACTGAAGAAAAAATGGAGATGAGAAGAGCAGAAGTGTGGGAGGAAAATGAAAGAGAACAGAGTATGTTTTCTACCTATTCTGTGTGCCAGAGGGGTCATTTATGGCTTTAAAGTAAAGGTTCAAAATATTTAGGGATAAATTCATCTCTGTTTTTAGTCATCGAGAGAAAAATGGAGTTGAAACAGGGATACAATTTTCCTCCAGACTCCTGGGAATTAAAATCCAGATCCCAGCAGGAATGGCTAAGGCTTCTGTAAATTTGGAGAATATTTTGCAGCTTACTGCTCTTGAATCTTTCAGTTCCTGGCCTGAATTCACTGCTGGGCACCTTTAGCATTCAGAACCCAGCAGAGGAACCACCTGATAGGAAGTTTGGGGAGGGGATGACATTCACTGAAAGTAATAACCCCAGTGACTTCACTTCATCCCCAGGCAAACCCAAGTGGCACCTTTGAGAGACGAGGGCTCGGTTAGGGCAGTGGGTGAGGCAGGATTGCACTGGTTTGGGGCACTTTCTGCTGCGGGATCATTGCCAAAGCCTAAAGCCCAATCTTAATCAGGTGTTGTACAAAAATTTATATCATTGCTGCTCTTGTGGGCATGTTACCCCTGTCCACAATTAGGAACTAAATCTTACAGGCAGTTTTAGAAATGGAGTCCTGCAAGCTCTGACTGAGTAACATTCCTTTGCCATCTTTAGCAGAAGTTCCTGTCACTGTCCACTGCTACAAATCCCTCTTTCTTCACTGCTGCTACAGCATTGCAGGCATGTCTTGGAGGTTATTCTCCTTTGGTTTGGTCTGGCAGTTACCTCAGGTGAATTCAGTTTAGTGGCATATAGTATATAATCACATCTAAATTTGGACTCAGATTCACAAGGTTTAGGCATATCACTATTTAGGATATATTTAGAATGACATTTAATATGAAATAACCTAGAAACTGAAGAAGCTGAATATAAGTGTTGAGTCCTATCTGTGGTTCCAACAGAGCTGTGCCCTAAGATAGCTAGAAGTTATATGGAAAAAAATAGAAAGCTTCAGTAGACTGTAGCCAATTTACCACTGCTGCCAATACTGAATTACAGCTCATTCTGAATTAAGCTGTCAGTGATATATGGCATAGTAAATATGCCTGTTATGACTCGAGGACTAAGACAATTTGGGGAAAGTTGCTTAAAGAAAAATCTCGCTTGTATTTTAATTATTTTTTAAGATATACATTTGCTTGGTAAAGGATTTGGTGTACTAGGAAGTCTACTTCCTTAACCAAGCAATTTCCAGTGCAAAATCTTCTTCTGGGCGAATGGAACACACTGCATAAGTACATGGCAGGCATTTGCAGAGTACATTTAGATATATGAATTATGAATAAAGTAGGATTTTATCTCTTACAGAACTTTAGAGCAATTTAGATTTCTTTTCTCCATGTTAGATTAGCAAGCAATGTTGATTCAAATCACTCATTTTTTGTAATTGAAATATGTTTGAGTTTCTTCAGAACCATCACTCCAATCTCCTTTTTCCTCCTCTGCTGAAATATAAGCTATACCTAATCTTCCAACATGTCTTTTCTTAAATTACACCTCCTGTTTCCTTCCTCTTGTAAAATGAATCTCACTTAAGGATTTATAGCAAATATGGCAATGAAATAGCCTGATTTCTCCCTGCTTCTTTTTTTTTTTTTTTTTTTTGGGGTGGGGGTGGTAGGGGCTAGACAGGAAGAAATTAAGATAAATTAGCCTCCCTTGCTATCTGGGACTAGATTTCATTTTCCCTTCCAACATACTTGTGAGCTCCCCTAAATGAACATTTGCATTTTCTTTCTTGAGTAGTGCATTCTTGCTCGCCTCTGGCTCTTTGGCAAGTCACTACCTTTCCAAGAGTTTCACAAAGTGTTTGTAGGCTTGATCAGAATATTTTTTTTAAAAAACAACTGATAAAACCCCTGCTTTTTTATCCTACACTTCTTCCCTTGCTAATCTGGTTGCAATTCCACTGTACAAATCCCTGAAATGGCAGCAGTGAAAGGCATTGCATATTCTGCCAGGCAATGTCATGGGAATGAGTGCTGAAGGCAAGAGAAGGTACAACTGATTTTGCTACCAGGGAAACCATGGCATGGAAGAGGATGTCTACTATCCAAAAGAGTTATTTAGTAATTTGCAAACATCAAAAGTGATACTAGAGTGTCCTGACCATCTTCTGGGACATGGTGTCCTGAAAGACGATGAGAATTAACAGATAACCGCTGCCAAAAGGGGATGCCCTTTACCCCTTTCCCACTCCCACATGTTCTCCATGCTGGTGCTCACTTTATCCTCTTTGACAGCCTCTTTAATTCACTAACTCCAGGGGGGAAAAAAAGAGAACTGAACTTTTTCTGTTACAGCAGCGAGTCAAAATGGCTCACAGAAGGTCTAATGAGCTCTAGAGGTGGAAAGGGGAGGGCACAGTTAGGAAAACAGGGAAGGAGAATGATAGGAGCCTTGGTGAGGGAAGGAAAGGGTGAGGACAGAATCAACCATGGTTTGGTGTCAGCAAATTTAAGATTAGTGCTGCTGCCTATGGCAGCAGAATTGTCTTATGGGGTGACTAAATAAATGGTCTCTATTTTTCTCTGTGAAGTTTGGAGCTCTACAGTATGATATATGATGGCAGAAACCCAGCAGTGGCAAAGTGCTATAATTCTATCAAGTACCTTGTGGAAAATTCTCCTTTAATAAGCTTCACCATAAAAACAAACAGCAGAATTCATCCCCAAAATGTAAACAAAAAATGCAGTTGCACGGATCTAGGGCCAACTCATGTTTATACAGAGAACACAGCCAAGGCCTCTGGGTGTAGTGCAATTCAAATATTAAGTAAAAAGATCAGAAGACCTCAGAATGAGGGAGGTAACAGAATTCCAAGTGCTGGACCTCCTCACAGGCCCAGGGATTGTGATGCCCTGTTAGGAATATGATTGCTCTTCCTTTCCTTCCATCTCTCTGACTTTCCTCCTGAAGAAATTTCAAGAGGATTCATGGCTTGTAAATGTAATTATGACTGATCCAGTATACTAGGGGAGCAATGAATTCAGCTGAGCTCTCACCTTTCAGTGCCTCATTCACTTGTACCCATGCTCCTGGGAAAATAAAAGTATGAAAACATTGTTGGGCAAGTTTTGATGTAGGTTTTTTGTTTGGAGGTTGTTGCTTTTTTAATTTGGTTTTTTGTTTGGTTAGTTGTTTTCTTTTCCATAAGAAATATAAATACAAAGGCAATCTATGTTTTTTAATTAAAAAAGATTGATCAAAACTTTCTATTAGACCCAAAAGGGAATTTGAGTATGTGCTAGATTTTTGGATTAAAAGGTAAGTGACACTTTACATACTTGCAAAGGAAGAAAACACAGGGAAATTTCAAATGCAATTGCTTAATATATTAGTTTCTTGATTATTTTAGAAAAAAAGTGTTACAAACTCCAAAAGCTATTGTTTAACACATAGGATACATTTTATAAATGGAGATTATTTTCTAGGAAGCATTCAAATTCTAAAAATTTTATTAATGTTTTTTAAATTATTTTATTTAGTCAAAGTGCCCAGTTTGAAACCACAACATTCAGGTCAAGTTATTTAATAATTGACCAAGTTTTTGCAGATCTGGAGAGTGACATTAACTATAGGGTAAGTGATTATTCCTTAAATAATTGAATCCCTGCATTACTGATTATTTTCTGTTTGCATATGTCATAATATAAAAGAATTACAATCATTCTGTCATAGCTGTGGTTATGTGATAATCATAATGGAACAATTGAACTGGTTTACTCATTTAGACTCACTGGACATTTTGACATCTCCTCTCACCAAGCCACTTTCAAAACTGTGGTCATCTTCTGGGTGGAGACAGAAGTTAAATGGCCTTGCTCTCTCCTTGGCTTCAGAACAAAAATGGACCTGTAGCAGTGAGTTTGTCTGTGTTACTTTTGCACTGAAATATGACCCTTGCATGTCAGAAGTTTTCTGAGGGGGATGACTTTTAAAACCTCAGAAGAGGAAGAGCCATGAAGACCACAGAATCATAGAATGGTTTGTGTTGGAGAGACTTTCGAGATCATCTAGTTCTAACTCCCTGCCATGTGCAAAGATGCCACCCACTAGACCGGGATGCTCAAAGTCCCATCCAGCTTGGCCTTGAACACTTCCAGGAGGCATCCACAACTTCTCTGTGCAACCTGTTCCAGTGCCTCACCACCCTCACAGTAAAATATTTCTTCCTGATATCTAACTGTCAGTTTAAAGCCATTTTGCCTGTCACTACATGCCCTTGTGAAAAGCTGCTCTTTGGCTTTCCAGGAGGCCCTCTTTAGGTACTAGAAGGCTGCATAAAGGCTCCCCAGAGCCTTCTCTTCTCCAGGCCAAACAACAGCAACTCAGCCTGTCTTCACAGGAGAGTTGCTCCATCCCCCTGATCATTTTTGTGTCCTCTTCTGGACTCACACCAACAGCCTCAGTGTCCTTCTCATGCCTAGGGTGCCCAGAGCAGGATGCAGCACTCCAAGTGAGGTCTCATAAAAGCAGAGCAGACGGGGAGAATCACCTCCCTTGACCTGCTGGCCATGTTGCTTTTGATCTGGAAGATTTCTGCAATAAAATTTTTCCTTCAACATAAAATATGAATTGAGCTCCAAACTAGAGAAAAGCTCTCAGAGCTGTTCGGCCTCACTTGATGTTTAACACGTACACTTAATGAATGTCCCCAGCATTGTGGACTACAAGTCAGGAAATTTATAACCATGATGGAAGCAAGAGATTGGAGGTTATTATGTTCCTCAGATGAGAAGGAAAAGATCATAATAAAACATTAGGCTTTTTGTCATGAGATGAGGGAGCAGGTGTAACTAGGAATAGATGAATCTTTAGTTCATAAGCATTAACTCCCAATCAGAACAAGATTTAAAAATCTAATTGTGAAACAGAGAAACCATACATCCTGCACACACTAGTTATTCTGCTGCATTAAAAACAAGTAAGATATTTGCATTTTCAGACCCCAGAACAGATAGATGATGAAATTTTGTGGCTAGATAAAAATATTTGGAGTAACCCCTGGAACTGGGAATCTGAAGGATGCCCTTTAGACCAAACCCGCAAGTGTTATGAGGTTCTAAGGACCAAATCTAAACCAGATATTGTATTTTAGCAATATATTTGGGCCTGCCAGATTTTCCCATGAGTACGTCTTGACAGTCCTGGTTACTCACAAAGATATTTGTGAAACTTCAAATCAGAACGCAAAACCTGTGTGAAAATTCAAATAAGAAAACCACTTATTTTGTTCTTCCTCCTTCAGGGAAGCCAGGCACTCTTTCTAGGTCTGACTACTAAAGGCTAAATTGCGCAGTTAAATTGAAGTGTTTTCACTTTTACTTTAGTGAGGTGTCATGCTTTCCTACCGTCTCATATCCATGAAAGAGTGGAAGGGAATAGAGATCTATCTTGTGTTTATTAGGTTTGGCTGTAGGATGAGAATTCAAAAACCACATTAATTTAGGAAAACATTTCACCATTTTATATGCTGAAGAGAGAAAGCTAACATTTTCACTGTAGCTACTCTCCTAGGTTGTATTCTTCTAAAGATTTCCATGTTCAATTTCGCCAGTTTGCCTTGGGATTCCTGATTGCATTTTAAACATTGCAGGTATCATTACATTTCCTGCACTCCAAGATGGTAAAATTTACTTCTCTGAAGTATAAGAACAGATAGGGAGATGAGTTTTGCTCTGCTCTTAAGCAGATATCAGATATCTTTCAAGGAGACCAGTAGTCCAAGCAAATCAGAACACTGTAAACTAATTTTAATATAAGGCAAGTATGCCAACACTTCCCTATCAATGAATTCCTTATGAAGAGTTCAAGATGTTCAGGGACCCTTAATGTAAGTTTTCTGGAGTTTTGCTTAACCCTGAGAAGGGTTGCACTAGCCCTAAAAGATCATAAGACTTATCAAGTATTTTTCTAGTGACCTGTTCTGAGAAACGTCTGACACAGGATTTGTGAAAATAACATTTAAACTAATGTTAGTAAAAGAACTCATCAATTAGAAAAGAACCTCTTGAAAAGGGAAGATATGGGGCTTTAATTGTCATCCCGAAGCAACCAAGGAAGATCATTTTCTTGTGCAACTTTCATTACTGTGATGCAGGTAAACCAGAATGAATCAAGAATGGGTTGATTAAATCTTGACCCCTACATTTGAGACTATTATTGACTCAGGGGTGGATTTCTCAGCTTCATTTTGGCAGTTTATATAAGCTGGCACATCACATCCATTATTTTAACACAGTTTTTGTGTGTGTGAATTATAACTACTCTGACTGACTGGTTGTTCTGTAATGTAATGGATGTAGACAAAGGCTGCCTAAGGTAGAATACTTTATTAGGTCAATTAATATACCAGCAGCATCTTGTTCCTGGGTTAATCATTGGACTGAACCTTTACTTTGCATTTAAATGTGGCCCTGGCCATAAAAATGACTCAGGAAAATGACATTTCAGTCATCTATGTTTATTCCCTTACCATGACTTACACATGACATTTGCTCAGTTTGTAAGTCATAACTTGATTTTCCAGGTGTCAAAACATCATGCTCAGCTTGACATAAAAAAAAAAATCTATCTGTGATGTCTCTCAATCTATACATCACTAACTGCAGTCATAATTCTGCAATTGAAATGTAAGGTGGCTTTGGGTTTTTTGGGGAGGAGGGTGTTTGTCTTTTTGTGGATGATGCACAAGGCAGAAGAACATCTATCTTGCCTTCCCACAGGACTTACTAATTGTATTAGTTTGTATTGTCTGTAAGTACCCCATAATTCATATGAGAATGGGTCCTTTCTGGTTTTTGGAACCATCAATTCGCAGCTTTCCTTTCTGAAAGAGTATTGAAGAAAAGTCAGACAGACCTTTCTGTCTGAAGGGAAGGGGAAAGAGCCATTGAAGCTGAATGATTATGTTTGTGAAAGAGCAAATGCCAATGACCTGGACACAGATAAATTTAGACAAGGAATTTCACCCCAGGATGGCCTGGCACTAGGAGATGTAGCAGGAGCGGAAACCTTCTAAAATGTGCTCCCAACAGCTATCCAAGTAATTTTCAGATGTTGCACCTTTAGGCAAAACTTAACAAAGAAGGGTTAAATTTGTCAAAAGGTGCCCTAAGAAGGGGATTCATACAGGCAGGTTCTCAGCAAAATTATTGTCTTTCTCTGGAATTATTTTTAATTCTGTTGAAGCAGTGTATGCTGTTAGATTATATACACTCCCAAGCAGTGGAATATGCCTCAGTAAACATCAAATAGAAATTAATAGCCTTAGAAATTTCACTTGTAGTTATGCTTTCTTTTGGTTTGTTTTTTGTGTGGTTTTTGTTTTGTTTTGTTTTTTTCAATGAACTTGTGGAAAGAACAGAGGACATTTAAGACTTGCAGCAAGTCTCATTAAAAAAAGTCAAAATTCACCAGTAGTTGCTGTCTCTCAGCCTCTGAGTTAATGCAGTTCTTTGCATTCTCAAAGTGTTAAAGAAAGCCTTGTAGATATCTCTGCATTTCATATCTATTGGTAAATGATGACTTTTTAATGGCAATGACTTACACCAAAACTACACATATCAGCCCAAAGAGCTGCTTACTGAAAGAAATGAATAGATTTTATACCTCAGACTGATAAATTAATTTTCACGATTCTATTCCAGAGATCAAAATGAAACACAATATATTTAAGTATGCAACAAATGTTTTGGAAATAGGCTCTTAAATGTGTAAATCTTACTCTACCACAGCAGCATTTCCTTCAGAAAAGCAAGTATTTTTATCTGGAAGCTTCAGTATTTATCTCCCTATTCAAATATTACACAAGATTTATAATCCCTGTGTTTTATATCAGACTGCTAATCAGGAAGCTTAAATCAATACCTCAGACTGTTAAGTACCTTTAGAGAACAGCTTTACAGTGATAAAGGTAGCACAGCAGAACAGCCTGATTCTGCAGTTTCACAAGATCACCAAAATACCTCAGAAACTGTGACCTAGGAACAGCAAACTAAATATTGTGGCCTTCAAGAATGGCTTCATTGCAAAGCCCTTTAGAGCACAATGAAGAAACCACAGCTTTCGGTCTGTGAATAGAGGCAACATTACCGCATATAAAATGTAAACTTGTCATTTTTTCCCTCTCCTTTATTATTAGGTCATGCAACGATATGGACTGATGGAAGACTGACCAGAGAGTTTTGAAAAATGCATTTCTAGGGCAAGAAAAAGTTTCCAGCTCTCTGTTAAAGGGAGGTCTAAGGAATTTCAACAATGACAGACATATCAGGTATGGCTTTTGCTGGTCTGCAGCAGAAAAGAAGATGTAAAAGAAATCGTCTTTCTAAACTATTTTTTGTGTAGCTTTGCTATATTCCCCAGAAATAGTCATATCCATTTTGAGATTTTCCCACCACACTTCCATGGGAATGACCCATTTTAATCAGATTATTGCCCTGCCTTGTCTAAAATCCTGTACTGGATAATGATTTCTTTTGGGAAGGGAAAGATGTCATCAAGCACTTGCCAGTTATGGCATTTCAGCTCCAGCAGAGAGAAGTCATTTCCTGACCCAGCTGGCCCACCAGGTTAGCCTCCTTTCCTACTCACAGTGAAGTAACTAATCTCGCTGTTTATTTCACCATGACCAAATCTGGGTAACCACAAGTTGAGGACATCTAAGCAAGCCTCTATTGTAAATTCATGCATCCCAATTATCCTCAGGTTTTCCATGGAACAAAATGAGTGGTCAGAACAGAACTATATCTGTAGCCTATTAATGATTCCTAACATATCTTCCTTGAAAAATTGTTTTGCAAAACCTATATGCTCAATTCAGACCTGCTTCAAAGGGGAGAAGAAGATTCGAAAAACACCCCAGACCAACATGGACTTTCTGCATTAAGAAGAATTCATTGCCATATGAGGGAAGGAGGTTTATGTTTTCATTCATTCATTCTGCCATTTCTAAAAGAAAGAAAAAAACCCAACATTCTTAAAACTACAATCTCCACAGAAGTCTTCATTATCCCTTTGGCAGAATCTGTCTGAAGTGCTTAGTCTTTCACTTTTGTAACCAAGAAGAAACTAGGGCAAATACTGAAGCTGGGGTTGAGTTCAACTCTGCCAGCTAGAACATATAGCCCAGGTTTTCCAGAGGGAAAAGCAACAACGCTCTCAATTTTATTTGCAGGCAAAGAAACTGTAGAAGAACAAACAGGGCAATGAGGGCAAAAATCTCAAGTAAATTGCTTAAAATTAAACATGACTTCTAAGTTATCACAAAATAATTTCCATTAAAAGAATTCTTAATTTTTGACAATATGTACTATGGTAGCAGTGTCCAGCCTGATGTGATGTGCACAAATATTTCTTTAAGCATAGCTTAATTTAACAAATTTGAACTTGCTAAAACATTCTGAATTTTTTGAAAACAACCCCCTTAGAGGTAATGGTTTTCTAAAATGAATAGATTTACAGTGCCAAGAAAAATACTTTAACACAGAAATCCTAGAAAAAAAAATGACAACTGAATCACATATCAATTAATCTAAGAACTATTTTTTTAAAACCAGAATTTGCTGTAGAATTGATATTAAGTATGCCACAAAGCAAAGCCTCTCTGTAATTAGTGACTAAAAGCTTTCAGAAGTGACATCTACCTCCAAGTAAAACATTTTTCACCTGTCTCATTATGTGTGGAAGAATTTAAGATGGATGAAAAAGTAGCTTTCTACTTTTGTCTTATTTTTCAAGCTGTAATTGTTGCCACATGTTAAGTAGACAGTTATTGGACAGTGATCCTCAACTCCCCTTCTAGGTAGGGCTATTAAGAAAGAATATTTCTGTGCTGACATAGCAAGTTTCTAATTTTTTCCCAGGTTATTACTGGTAGTACTTGAGTACACAGTTAAGGACCCTGCATCAGAGCAAAGTTTTCTGCTGCCATAGGGCTTAAAGAAGTAGGCAAGACACAATGGAGAGGTCTGAATGAGCCCCTTCTTGGGTCTTAACAAGGCATCACTTTGCTGTAGAAAGAGGAAAATCCTGTCTGGATCATGGCTGTGGCTCAGCTCACTGAGCCACTACTGGGAGCTTTATTTCAATATGGAATTACATTTGAAAGATGGAGCATTGGGATCCAGCCTGAGTATTCTTTACAAATGAGGAGATGCAGTGAATGCTTTTCACAGCAGAGAATTGGGAGCCAAGCGTCTGTCACAGCAGTGAAGGCAGACAGTGTCACAGCATAAGAAATACTGTCTGCAGCTGCATTCTGCATGCACATCCTCAGGGCAAACACACATTTTTCAAAGCCAGAGAAAAGTAACCTGCAGTAGTTGAGGCCCCAAACAAAGGATGCCAGAATGACAAATTTTAGTTGCTTACATGGACAAGAAAGGCATTTTCTTAATAATGACAACTTATCAGACATTGCTGTTCTCTAAATGTGTGACTCCAAGGAATAAAGATGTTGTCTGATGCTAGTCTGAACAGTGGGAACAATAATGGTGGTGGTGTTGATGAGAGCTTGGCGGCAAAAAGTAGGTATTTTATTTTTACCATTGAGATTGTTAGTGAACAGCTACAGAGACAAGCTGGAATATTGCCTTGGACCAAAAGCTAGTTTGGAGGAGAAGGTAAGGTGCAGGAATCACCTTGCAAATGACGGCAAGAGGTGAAATTTTACTGGTGGATGACAGTATTCCGGGAAATGGGACAGGAGAAGAGAAGGGGACTGAGGACAGGGATGCTCAGGACCGCACACAGTTCTGCAGGAGGAGAGGAAGACACTCAGGAGAGTACACAGTAATAATAAGTGACCTATCACCAGAAAAATCAAGAGCATGAAGCTGAAGCTGAAGGATGTCTTGGGCTGCGAATGATCTAGCCACTGGAAAATCCTCTTGCCCACACAAGCTAGGATGTCATCTCAGGATGGATGAAGTATTGGTGGCTGTGGAGGAGAGGTGTGAAAAATGAAACTCAGTTGCTGTCTTTCATCCAGTATCTCGCTGGTTCCTGAAATCAAATGAGTGCAGTAGGCACTTTCACTTGCATTTGTAATTGACGATAAGCCTAATAAGCATAACTACATCATATTATTGAAATTTTGTTCCCAATAGGGTAACTGTCAGAATGCTGACTTTCATACTATGCTTGCCACTCATGATAATTTTCTTGGGCCATTAATCAAAAATAGTTCCCTGAACCCACTAAGGACACACCAGTATATATAAATCTGTTAGAAATAAAGTCAAAACTTCAATGGTTCTTTATGATTTGTTAACTTGGGATTTTTATTTCCATTTAAGCCACTAGCAAAACTTTAATCAGCATCCATGAAAAGGTACTCAGACTTCTTTCAATAAAACGTGCGTCAGAGCATTGTGTGACATCATTCCCTGGTGTTACAGGCCTGAAGAAATCATTGCAGAGAGTGCATTAAGGTCTGTCTGTATGAAGTGGCTGTCACAGACTTTGCCCCGTAGGATCAGGCCATGTGGTGTCTATCAATCTACAACCTGAAGATAATCCTCTCTGTGCCTCCCACACTCTCTGCCTCATACCAATTTTGTGGGAGAGTAATTTCAATGAGGCACTGTCATTCCTCTGTTTGCTAAATTCCCTTTGTGACTACTCCCCGTGAACAGGCAGCAAATTCATAGTAACAGTGACTATGGCAGAAATTCAGTTTGTAAAAAAGGCAGAGATGAGGTAACATCAATTAGTCTGTACAGGTGGCTGAAAGAGAATATGAGGTTTCATGATACATTTTGAGCTACTTGATGTAATTTACATTTGAAGCTGTTTGAAACAGATCCATTTTAGGAGTTTGGCAATTTGTGTGCAAAATACAAGCATCTGCATTTTTTTCTTTCAAAATGCTGAATTGGAAATATCCCTGTGGATATCCAGATGTTTCTTTTTGCTACAATCAGGTCAGCAAAGAAAAAAACAAGTCCATAATATTTCCAATAAACATTAGAAAACCTTAAAAACAAACAATAAAAATTTTAAAAAAGCAACAATACCAAGTTTTTTTCTAATTTTTTTCCTGTAAAGTATGATTTTGGAGCAAGAATCATTACTGAAAACTTTCAAGTAGTTCTAATGCTCCAGATTTATTTTCAGATGTGATATTTCTCTTTTGAGCTATGGAAGATGAAGGTTTGGATCTAGTTCGAAAGTGCTGTTAGTCAAGAACCACTGAACTGAATGGGAAAACCCTAGTATAAATCAGCTTTGAATAAAACCAGAATTTTAATTCTCTTAACTTGATTTGTTAACTAAGATTCAATCATTTTTAGACTCAGGCCACTAGTGAAATTTTCATCAGCATTTGGGGAAGACAATCAAACTTTTGCAAAAAGGTCTTTCAGTTCATCTCTGAACTTCTTATCTTGTCTTGCTCTCAATCTGCCTATAGAAAATTGCCCAGAGAGTTTATATATGATCGTGTTGTTATATATGGAATAATATGTCTCCATCCTTAATTTACAGAGACAGGGAGAGACCAAGATTTTGTGTGCATGCACAAGTGTGGCTGAATAGCTTTCATGCCACTGGACTGCACAAAGGAAGCAGGATTAGTAGCGCAGTGATTGTACATTGTGAAAACTGTAAGGTATTGGACAGTTTTCTTGCACAGGACTGAGGTCTGGATATCCCTTTTGCCTCTTTGAATGAGAGAATATGGTCAGGACCTGATCCTTAGCCCCTGATTCCTGGTGAGCACCATTATGAGACCTTAAATATTTGCTTCATGTAGTGAAGGGAAGAGGGAAGCTGGCAAGTAGGGCTCAACCAGGGTGTATCCTCGAGGCACTGGCATTTGGCTGGATACCACACTCCTGGCAGTATGTGGACTGCCCCAGGACAGCTTCCTATGGACCTTGCCACACTCCCCAGCATCACCAGACTTTTTAGACTTTCAGGTATGCAATTCCTGCAGGAAAGACTGGTGATATTCATCCTATCAATTCCACTGCTGAGGCAGGATTTTTCTGTGTGTTCTGTTTCTGAGTATTTCTCCTGCCTGGTTTTAAATGAGTCAAAACAGAAGCACATGCTCCCCATGAAAAAAATTTTTCAGCACAAATGAGCATTGATATTAGGGAATTTTTTCATATTTTCCTCTATTCTTAGAAATATTATTTCTGTGTTTGTTCACCCTGCTTACTCCTTTCCATTGTGAACAGCCTCCTTGTTATTGTAATGTTACAAATAGCACGAAGACTGAAGATCTTGAATTATGAGAAACACATTTGGATTATTCATTTGTTGCCAAAATTGCCCAAAGGATTTCTATTTTATCCCTGCAGTCCCTTGATGGTAATGTTTCCTTCACTTTAACATCCTGGTATTATATATATTTTTCATCTGCTTCAGAATTAGACAGACCAGAAGTGATACCTTTGCCAATTCATCTTCACTTAGATTTTCTTCATTCAGCCTGTCAGAGACTACTGCAAAAGGGAGACAAAGCTGGAACATGACAAATAGGCACTGTGATTGTTTTCAACATGCCACAAAAAGTAGGACAAAATATCTTAATGTTTTCCCCTTTTCCCTCATCCTTCATTCAGCAGAGATTTGCTGTCATTTATAAAGGTCACTGGCCTATGAAGCAACTAAAAAGGCAAAAACTTTTTCTTCCTTTCCAAGTATGTATTCAAGCTACAGCAATAACATAAACCCTTTATTAAATGCTGGGTGTCTGCAACAACAGCTAGTCACAGTCTGTTAAATAAAGGATTTTAGGGCAGTCCTCATTTTATTTATGCCTACCCAAAAAACACCTGTTCTAAAAACAGATAAAATGATACTTTAGTGTAGGTATTTTGAAACTGATGACAGCTCTGACAGTTTCTATTGCAACAATCACAGAATATTTTGAAATGAGGTCATTCAACACCGTGCACAAGGCCGAGAAAAAAATCAATAGATTACTATGTCTCATGCCGTACCTCTTGTATATGCATTTTGCAAGTGTGGCTGATCAGCACACTCTTCCTCTCCACTAAAAAAACCCTGTTTCTTCACAGAGCTCATGAAAGCTTTTGACTCTATGTTCTAGAGGTAAAATATTTTCAGTTGGGAAAGCTGTGATAGTCACTTACAGCGCTTAGATTTACCTAACTTAGACCTCTATCACAGTCCACAGGTCAGGGGCCTTAAGGAGAACAATCTCTTGTCATATATTGCTTTTCTACTCCATCAAAATTCCTGATGGGAAAATAATCAAGGCAGTACAGAATATAGAAGCATTAAGCAACCAAAATACAGTTGCCATGACATATTATAAAAGTTTTTTCCCACTGAAGTATTTCAGCTTCCAATCAAAATATCTTACCTTTGAAATTTCTGCATTTTTCCTTCCTTATGAAAAATGACTAAGAAAAGAAAAATTTAAAAAAAAATAGTGCTTGGATTGTGCTTGCAAATGGCTGATAGTCTTGCCACTGTACTATCAATATGCCAGGAAAGCACATTCTTAACTTTAAGTGCTTAACTTTGAGTGGCTAAGTAGTCCTGTTTAATTCATTGAGGCTGTTCAAGTGCTTAAAGCTAAACATCTATTTACTAAAAATAGAGTGTACAGTACCTTGTGTCCACTTGAGAGAATGAACAGAGAGCATTTTTAGATTTTTTTTCCAAATGTGCTTTTTTGTTTGTTATAAATTCTAGTCTTCAAGATGGTTAAAAAATATGGTAAGGATTGAGTTGATCCTATTTATTTACTTCTTTCGTGGAAAAGGCTTTCTCAGGTTATGAGGTAATGAAGAATTTCACAGACTTGTAAGACAGGAATTCAGGAGAACAGGTCTATGGAAAAGCAGGATCCAAGAAAAAGGGAGAGTAAACTCCCTGAAAAAAGGAGGCCCACACATGATGCCTATGCTCTCCAAATATGAGTGCAAGATGCTTGTCTTAGTAGTTTCTTATGTAAAGCTGCTCCTAGACTTTGGCAGATTTGGGGTGCTGTGAAAAATTTGAGTCCTTGTGCTGCTTTGAGGAAAGTCTGCAGACTTAGAACTCAAGCTCTGACTCTCTGATGATAAGGCAGAACTTGTTAAATATTAACAGCAATTCCTGTTCTCCTCACCTCTCTTCCCCTTGAAAAACACCCACCAAAACAAGACCCTTACCTACTAGCTCAGATTCTCTCACCAAAAATTTTCTACAGCTTTCCCTTCATAAACCCTACTGCCTTCATTACCTTTGTGCCACAAAGGCAGTTTTTTTTGTTTTTATGCCTTTTTTGTTGTTGTGACAGATAAGTGGGTCCAATTCACAGGCAGACATAGCAGTAGCCAATTACCCTGAAGATTAAAACAGGATTTTGGTGATTGAGTGCAGCATATGCCAACAGGAGAAGCCTCCATGTTAGAGAGGCATGGTGTGGACCTCATGTTACAGGCACTGTAAGACTTGCACACATGGCCTCACCTGCAGGGGAGAAAGCTGATCTTGAGTCTTCTCAGTCCATCAACATCATCTCTCAACCAAATGCTCAGAGACAAATGTCCATCCATATGAGCATTTATACCTGTACTTAAATGGAGGGTTAAAGTCTGCTCAGACAATTCTGCAGGACTCGTGATTTTATGAAATATTTTGTATAACCCTCATATGAAATAGGGTAGTCTTTGTTATTGAAATGGGTTCCCCCCAGCTCATTTTTATTGTGGTAAATTGTAACAATTTTTGAGACAGCAAGATCAGGTCTACCTTAACCTCTCGCATGATCTCAAAATTTCTAGTGTTTTAGGACTTTAGCATTATGAAGATGAACTGACATATTTTCAACAAAGGCATCTTGGTTCAAATTTCAGCAAGACATTTTGAACAGTAAAATAGCTTGGTGAACTTTAAAACAGCATGACCACAGGCAGAGCATGCTATGCTAGATGCATTTGATATCCTCACATCTCACTTGAATTTATCTAGTAGAGACTGGCAAAAAACTATGAGTCTGAATGCACTTGGCACACATCATCACTCATGACTGTACAGGAAAAGGTACAGCATAGGACAATTTAAGGCAATTTAAACCACTGATGCTTGAGATTATTTGAGGATCTTAACCTGCCCAGCTCTATGGATGATATACAGCAAGTGGGATATAAAATTTGCAGTGTAATTGGAAGGGTCTTATTTTTTTCTGGTCTCTTTCTTCAAATACTGAGAGAATGGAGGATGCACCTTCTGATAGCAATAGGTATAAAGCCAGTATAGGATGGTTGCTGTAATCTTCACTGTTGAACAGCCACTGCTGAATCTGCATTAAAACAACATTCCAGAAATCAACTTATTTTAGTGTTCTTCCAGTCATAAACACCACTTTTAGTGTAATAGGCAAGAACAGAAATAAGATATGGTCCTTGACTTCTGCGTTTCAGTTTAGAACAACAGTGTGTCAGTGCCACAAGAAAAATATTGTTGAAATTACACTGGTTAAAAACTCAGACAAAGGTTTTTTAGGGAAAACACTTATTTGTCACTTTGTTTTAAGCATGTTCTCCCCTTTCAGTTGACATCAGAATGTGAATTCACACTGGGGTAGTGTAGGTCCACTACATATCATAACCCTTAAATATATAGACTAAAATCCCATAGGGACCACTGGGGTCTCACTAATGGAGTTTTTTTCTTCATTTGTCCTTGTAACAGCTTGAGAAAAACACATGAGCTAATTGAATGGTTCGTGTTGCAGGCATTTCACAGAAGTACATTTCTATTTTGCAGACAGGAGCCCTGAGTTCATGTCTCACGTAGGTTCCTCTCACTGGATTATTTAGTAATACGTAGGTGCTAAAACTGCCTTGCAAATCTCACTCACAGTGGCTCAGGCCCAGACCTTCAAAGGGGTATACTGACAGATTGAGAAGTCTCTGTAGGCATGAAATGAAGCTTGTGCCAAGCTCAAATCCATGGATCTAACTGCAGTGTCAGCTGAAGCTGCATTACGTTGGAACCTGCCTGACTGGGTACATATCTTCTAAGAAGTAATAACAAAAGAAAGAAATTGAACTTTTTTCTTTCAGAGCATTAGTGAATCTTCTTCAGGACTATCTCCCTCTAATACAACTTCTTTCCTGAAGTTGCCATCACTGGAAACAAAGATAATAGAAAAAGAGAAGGAATGAGACTAGCCCTCCATAACTATATTATTTCTTCATGATTATTTTTTTATAGAGTACAATTTTTAGTAAACTTTTTGTCAAGCCTTTTCCAGTGAAAAATAGTCAGCACACAAGTTAGGTTTAGTTGCAATGACTCTATTTTCCTTGAAGTGTCCTAATTCTTGTTATAAATATATTTCCCTGTGAAAGGAAAGTGTAATTATTTTGCTAATATGCATGAAAATAGCGTTTGCAGAACAGAAACAATATGGTACTGTTTGACTTGGAATTTACTCCCCAGCTGTTAATAACCTGCCTACGTCTCTGGTGGAATTGTGAGTGTGTTATTCCTGTGCTTACAATAAACAGCAACTGTTTCTGAAACTAGGAGCTGGGCCAAAGGGAAAAAAGGAAGTCCAAAACACATAAACAAACCCCTTAAGGTCCATATTGTGTATTTAAATTAGAATCCTAGAGCAGAAAGTAGTAAAAAATCTCATGCGCATCTCATTGCATTGTTCCAAGCACTACTTAATTTTTGGAGAAAAAAAAAGTTTATGACAACCTCTTTGAAATTACATTTGGAATTACATATACCCTGTATTGTCAAATAAATATTACCAGTGATTAGTAATATTATATATCTACCAACTTTTCCCCAAACCACATGTGTGAGATGGAGCAAAAGTATCTTACTTTGAAAGACAGTTAAAAAGTGGCATTTTCCCTGATTTTCAGTTTATCATAATTGGTGAAAAACAGAGCAACTGAATGCCACATGAATAATATCTAATGCCTGGGCAATTTTGACAGTCAGTTTGAAATATTTATGTTTAGGGTAGGATTTTCTAATGTATGGAAGTGACTGAAGAGTGATGGTTTGATTTTCAAAAAAGGTATGTAGCAGTCAAAATCTGATTTAAACCTACTAATGCCTACTTTTCTGAAATTCCAAGCAAAGGAGAAATTAAGGTTCTTGAAATACTTTTTCATTATTAGATTTTACTTTAGGCAAGCAAAAAAATTGCTTACTGACAAGGTTATGTAATTGAATTCGTCATGCAGTGTCTCTCCAAGCACTGCTATTGGTCAATTTGTCACAAGAAAATTGACTTTGCTGAACATCCTGAACATTAACAAACTTAAATGTTTCAAAGAAAAGTGTAAGAAGAAGAATCAGGACATCATCAGTACTTGCTGGCCTTATATTCTTTTATTTCTATGAACAGAGGCATTTCACTGGTGTGATCAGTAGTACCTACACTTATAAAGAAAGGTAGGTATAAGAACATCTTTAGTAGAACTTGAACTTTTGCTCCAAACTTACATCAGACTCTTGTGTATTGATCTTACAGTGTGAGCTGTCTCCCTAGTACAGGAAAGTCCCATAACCTCTGTGAAAAACATAGATTTATCTCTCAAATAATTAGTTTTGCTTCCCACGATTGACTTTGATTTTTCCTATGCTTTACCAAAATGACACATCCTCAGCACTAATGAAGCACATACATACATTGTGCTAGACAATTTTTCTGTTTTTGAAAACATGTGACAGTGCTTCAAGTTCCCTGATGGTTGATATATTGGTCAAATAAATCTTGCAGATAGGTAATAATACAGTGCACTCCATAATGCTCCTTTACATGTCATCTTATTTACCCACAATTTTCAGCAATTGCAATGCTTGCTGGAAAAAAAAAAATGCTGTTGTGTGGGTGGCTCTTGAATCATCAGCATGATTCCTAACTGGGAGACAGTAGAACTCTTATTTAGAGGTGCTGAGAGAAGATAAGGAGGCAAGCTGTTAGAAGTAGTCCAGACCTCTGGATGAACTAAATCCAATGCACAGATCCAGAACAGAGATTATGCATGAGCCATGTCCTGATAAAGTATTATTTTGATAATTGAAGTAGACCTCAAGTGATGCATAGTTTGCATTGATTGTAGAGGAGTGGAGAAAGTCAGGTGTGCTATTCACCCATGGGCCAGCCCAGGGACAGGGCTGTGCACCCACAGAAGCCATGTAAGGGAACTCTGATCCTATTGTACACCTGCGCTTTAGGTTTGGAGACAGAAAGGAAGTAAAAGAAGATGTGGTTCCATGCCACAGAGAGTAAAACCCCTGCACCTCGCCATTTCTCTGGGAAATTATCTGTCTGTATGCTCCTCTGTTTCTGAGTGTGAATTGGAAGATATACGTGTACCACCCTTGAGGTTAGCCTTCCCAAAAAAGGGACAGGGCATGAACTTATCTGCCCTTACTGGGACAAGTGTAAGAAATGCATGAAAGCAATGGAAATTGGCTGCATTTTTTCAAAGCATCTACTTTTTGTGGTGCATTGGTGCAATAGAATTTGAAAACTGAGTAAAGTTATTAGAATCGTAAGATGCAACAGAAAATATGTCAAGGGGTAGGAATAAAATTTCCTCCCAGTAGAAGTATGAGGTATCAGTAGAGGCAGAATTTAGGGTTTATAAGAATGAAGTATTTAACTTTACAAGTATACATTTTCTACATTGTGAAATATTTTTGTAATTCATATTTAAATATTTTCAAGGAGTCATAGAATAGTTGAAGTTGGAAGTGATCTCTGGAGGATATCTAGTCCAATTCTCTCCTTGCTTGAATTAGGGTCCACTAGAGCAGACTGCTCAGGACTTTGTCTAGTTGGGTTTTGAATATCTCCAAGGATAAGGATGTTACCACCAACTCTCGGACAAGCCTATGCTAGCATTTGAATTTTGTTTGTGAATCTTAGCTGGAAAATGAACAAGAATAGACACCAAAAATGAAAATTACTCTTGCATTTCCAATGTCTCATCTGAGCAAAATGCGATAAAAATAATTAGCAACTATATAACTATATTTTAATAGCTCTTCTGTTTTAAAATAATTTCAGATGATGTTAGTAGCAAGAGTAAAACAGTCAATTTTGTTGGCTTCCTTTAGTGTATGCAATGAAAGTGTGCTCTTACACTGTAAATTTGGTGCCAGTCCTTGCTTGAAGATTCTGACCTTGCTAGCACAACACCCAGAATCTTTCCACTGATTTCAGTGGGCTTTATGCTAAAACAGATCTCAGATCTTTTAAGCAGGCATGAATTTGTCTTGCTTATGTTTGACTGATATTATGCAATTATGAGAAAACTGTTTTAATATTTAAATTAGTTAAAAGCTTAATTATGAAAGAAAGAATGCTCAGCTTCATTGCACTTCAATGGCTTGCAAATTGGCAAGTAGCTGTGAATTAACTCCTGGATTTCCTTAGGTTAATCAAATCAGATTTAATGATGTCTTTGAAATCCAGAGATTAAAGGTATAAAATTGTGCATCATATCATGAGGTAGAACCATATTAATAGTTGTCAATTTCTAATTTGTTCTCTTCTGTTCTCTATTTTTTTTCCTGCAGACCTCCAAAAAGAACAGAAGTGCAGTATTTCTGGGAAGCATCTCTTCAAGTGATGCTAAAGCCCTGATCTCAAAAAATGAACCCCTGATAAGGTCTTTACTTGTTTTTTCTGACATTTTATTGCAAAGGACTTTCACTTTCTTCTTGAAGTCCCATTTTGCAGCCTTCCCATCACCAAACCTATTGCATTGCCTTGCATACAAAACATGGAAACTGACATATCTCTTCACTTACTTACAAAATTTTCTATTCAGGAGACCAACTAATAAATCAGTAAACACATTTGTTAAAAATCAATATTTCTTTTTGAAAAAAAAAACCCGAACCAAAAAAACAAACAAGGAATTAAAAAAAATAGTGTTTTCTAGAGATCTCTTTGAGAGGTAGCAACAGGTAGAGAGATGATGTGATTCAAGTAAAGGGATTGGTAAATATCTTGTCCATAGTTTGAAAACAACAACGTTTTAGGGAACAGCACCTGAAAGAGTGAAGTCATATGTCTAATGAGTGTGTATTTTTTTTTTTTTGTCAAAGTGAATATGAAAGAGTGTGAGGAAAACAGGAAAACTCAGTGCAGATCTAAGGCATAACTTCAAACCTTTCTCTGAATGTCATATGCAGCTGACTCAGCCTCAAGTACCTGGGAAGAAAGTCTGGGGAGCCAATGACATGTGAATGGAATGCCAGCCACTTCCTCCAGCTCCATGATCCCTGCTACATAAATCAAGTTCTTATTAATCTGTTAACCAAGAGAGCAAACCACCTCAAGAAAAGACAGTTTGCTTTTTTTATTTACAGACAGAATTCTTGACAATCGAGTTATCAGCTGGCATTTTCTTATGTTATGGTATTTCCTAATAATAATTAAAATTCAGGAAAATATTTCCATGCAAATTTAGTTCCATTTAAGCATCATTATTATCCACCAAAACAAAACTCTGTCATTGTCTCAAGTCCAGATCTTCATGGAAACATATAAACGTCAAGAAAACCTTGTTTTCCTTCTACCTTCAAACATCATAGGTTTTTGCTCTGATTCTGTGAAAAGCAAGATATTTCCTAATCTTGTCTCTAAACTTCTACAGTGTTTCATTTATGTAAATAAGCTAATTTTACTACAAGCAGGAAGCAGTCATTTTTCTGAGGGTGGAAGGAAAGGCCTTTGTGGCAGAAAAAAATAGCTCTAGCTCTTTGCAGATAATAGCAGCTTTTCACTTGGAAAGAAAAGAAAAAAGCAAAAACTATGTTTTACAATGACGTGTGACTGCTTCTTCCTCAAAAATCTGAGCTAATGTCTGCCAGTTTTCCATGGTGCGTTAAAAGGCCCTGTAAAGCCAACTGAAGCTGTGGAGAGTCCAGGCAGGCAGAATACTTCCAGCACTCCAGTTACTGTAAATTTAGTGTTCCAGCACTCCAGATTCCATTTCTATGTTGTTGGATACTGCATTCCTTCCAGCATATGCTTCCTGGCCTAAATGTTCCACAGAGAAATGGGGACTGTACAGACATCTATGACAAGTGAAAACTCAAATTTAGCCCACCCCTTTTATAAACTTTGAATAGTTTGCCTCTTTCACTCTCATTCATACAGTGTTGGCAAATTTTGGCCCTTAACATGCACTAGGGAAAACCCATCACAGTTATTACTAAATAATGAGTTGTTCTGCTGTGCACAAAAGTTACAAGATAATATATAGGCTGGGGGATGAGCAGATGGAGAGCAGCCCTGCCCAGAAGGACCTGGGGGTGCTGGTGGCTGAGAGGCTGGACATGACCCAGCCATGGGCACTCACAGCCCAGAGAGCCAAAGGTGTCCTGGGCTGCATCCAAAGCAGCGTGGGCAGCAGGGAGAGGGAGGGGATTCTGCCCCTCTCCTCTGCTCTGGTGAGACCCCACCTGCAGTGCTGCATCCAGCTCTGGGGTCCCCAGCACAGGAAGGACATGGAACTGTTGGAGTGAGTCCAGAGGAGGCCACCAAGATGGTCAGAGGGATGGAGCACCTCTCCTGTGAGGAGAGGCTGAGACAATTGGGATGGTTCAGCCTGGAGACAGTTTAGGGGTGATGTAATTTCTGCCTTCCAGCACCTGAAGGGAACCTACAAGAAAGACAGGGAGACACATTTTAGAAGGGCATATAGTAACAGAATAAGGAGTAATGGATCCAAACTAAAAGAGAATAAGTTTAGATTACATATCAGGAAAAAAGTCTTTACTATGAGGTGGGTGAGACTCTGAAACAGGTTACCCAGAGAAGTTATGGATACCCCATCCTTGGAGGTGTTCAAGACCGGGCTGGATGGGGCTCTGAGCAACCTGGTCTAGAGAAAGTTAGCTGTGGCCATGGGAGAGAGCTTGGAACTAGATGGTCTTTAAGGTTCCTTCCAAACCAAACTATTCTCTGATTCTCTGATTCTATGATGTGATCCCAGCCTTGGATAGACTGGCTAAAGAGTATCACTTGGGGCCTCAATAGTCAGTACCTGGGATTAAGTGACAATCACCTGTATTTATGTGATATGTGTGTATATATTTTGTGATTTCCTGTACCTGAAAGTTATCAAGCCCTTAAGGCCTTATTTCACACTCTCTTTGCACCAGTGACAAAGCAATAGAGATCCAGTCTCACTTCTCCAGCTGTCCTGAGTGTTTTCAGAAAAACAAGCAGGAGGTATAAAGCTCACAGTGATTACCCTCAGCTGGGATTTAGCCATATGTACAAAATAAATAAATAAAATGGTCCAGCTTAAATGTAAAAATTCACAAAAGGAAAAAAACCCCTCACAACACCCTTCAACCCAGCTCTCATTGTTATTCATAGCCACAAGCAAGAGTTTGCTTGGCTCTCCCTAGGTGGTCTTTTATGTGCTTTGTAACTTCATGTCCTAGCTCAGAAACATGAGCACTCTACTGCTCAGTAGCTCTTCATGTATTGCAGTCCTGTGACTGCTCAGACAAGACACACCTCTGATCAAAATTTGGCTGCACAGGTGCTTTCTCTGCAGCAGCATGAAATAAATTTAACACTGGCTAAAAGGGTATTTTCAGTTAACTTGAATCACAATGAGGAAATCATGTCCTGATGGACTTTTGGCCAGCAAACTTTGGTAGTGGATTTTTCTGGTGTTCAGGGAAAGATATTTATTCTAAGATGACACATATTTCCTTCTCTCTGTCTCTTTTGCTTTATTATGTTTAAATAGAGATGAATTGGGAAAACATTTGTCTTGTGTAGACTGCAGGAATATTAAGAAGCCTGTGCCTGTTAGCAGCTTTCTTAATCATGCTTGGTTTCCTGTCATGCACCATTCTCGTGGAGAACATTTCACAGCATACTGTAATACAGCATCTGTATTCTTCATTATCAGCAAGAGCATCTAAACTGTTTTCTTTTGCCTCCCTTTCTCCCTTCAGTTTTTTCAGTTGTGGTTATGACAAAATAACTGAAACGTAAATTGCTGCTTAAAAGCCCAGTCAGAAAGGAAGTAAAGCCATGGGAGGTACAGAATTCTGCTTGGGTTGTGCCAAACAATTCATTACTTCATGGTTGTTTGCCATTTTTCAGGCACCTGAGCATTGGCATGACTTCTTAGAAACATAGAATAATTCAGGTTGAAAGGGAGCTTGGGAGCTGATCCAGTTCAACCTCCTGCTCAAAGTGAGGCTACACTTCAATAAACCCTGTTTGATAAAAGTTTTAGTCAGTAGGATCCTGGAAGCCACTGCTGGCACCACTCATTTTCCTAGTGCAAATCCATGCCTAAAATGTGACTCAAATTCCTTTGTCACCTCATCTACCTCACTGGAACAAACGAATGTTTATAAAAATTTATGTTTTTCTCCATTTCTCTGCTAAAATGCAGAGAAGGCCTCTTTTTGGGGATAGGCACTGGGGAAGAAAGGTTGGGTTTTTTGTTGTAAAGTGAACAAGCTAGAAGAAAGCTTTCCTAGCAAAGAAGCCTACCAAGTCTTCTGCTGTGGAATTTTCAGAGTGACCCCCTTCCTCTGTCTGCACAACATTCTGCTATAGCATCATGCTTTTCATATGATCTGGGTCCTTCTGAAACACTGTGAGGTACAGTGGTTATATGAGAGAATATCTGCTTGGAATGGCTGACAATTCTCCAGCTCCAGTAATAAACCAACAATTGCCACTGTCTTTTCTGAGCTTTTCTGGTGCCTATTAGTGATCTGACAAAAGTCTCACAGGCATAACACAAGAGACAGTGTGGCTATTCCAGATGTGTCAAAGAGGCTTAGACTGCAAGTTTTGTTTTAAGGAAAGAATTATCCCTGTCTAGGTACTTGCATAGGATCAAACACAGCAGTCTCTGAGATTAGGTGTTGAGTACTAATGAAATAGCAACAGAAAATAAAAAGGTTAAATTTGTCACCATGCAGAGATTGTTGCCAGCAAACAGCATGGCCCTTTTTGGCTGTACTCTCTGCATTCAGTGTGTGGAAACACATGGCAATCCATGGCTGTGTACTCTCAGGGAACTGCAGCTTCCACCACCAAGTTGTACAGCAGCAACATTTGAGTTGCAACCCTTCCATCCAGCTGAACCTGCCAAGCAACCTTTCCATGACCTCTGGCCAGGCCTGTGCTCCCCCTGGACAAGCAAGGTTAATGTGTCACTGAACGCACTGCTGACATCAACAAACTGTTGTTTCTCCTAACTAGCCTAAGCCAGATGTGAACTATTAGACAGCATTTGGGATTCAGATTCAAAAAGCTTTTGAGCTTCTTTTCATGCTGAAGGCAGAAATTGAAGATATTAATTGCACTGCTTATAGCTTCAGCCTCTTCATCTGAATGAGATGCTTTGTGATTTCCATAAACCCCAGGAGTATGATGCTTGAAGCTGAAATATATTTCCTGACAGATTGACAAATAGGGCAGATTTTTTTCCTTATTATAGCTATTGGAATTGAAAACACTACCATATAGAGATGCCAAAAAAAGACTCTTTTTATACATAAGGGTATTGTTTCCAGAAATGCTTTGAAAGATTTTCTCCATTAATATTCCTCCTTTTTGTCCTACACAAGGAAGTTGTTTTTTTAACTGATTATATATTGCATAAAAGCCAGTGTAAGTCTTGAAACCACTGAGGATAGTTTGCATAATGAAAAAGGCTTCATTCTACCATGTTCAATTCTGTGATAAATCAGAAGTAATTTTACTACAGTCATGGTGTCTGATGGGTGCAAGAGAGATCAGAATTGCAGCCAGGTATTTTTTTTCAAAGAAGCATTCTGGGAGATACTGACATTACTGTATTTTGGTTGTACACAAGTGATTAATGGTAGAATCATATGCCATCTGTTCATGCTAATTATATGAAATGTTTGTAATAAAACCTAAAACTCAGCGTGTTTGTTAAACTCCTAAAATTCAGACCATTACTGTGGAAGATTTATTAAGGCCTATGAATTTTATACCAGAAATTGGTATCCTGCCATGAAAGAATCTGGAACAAGATGACACATTGTTTGTTGGATCAAAGGAGTTTTAATGTGAGCAGTATTCTTGGTTTTGTGAACCAATCTTGTTTCTGAGCTCTGAGTGAAACTCAACCCAAAATTCAGATAAGAGGAAGCAGGGGTAAACTTTTACAGAAAAGAAGCAAAAAAAAGAGCATCCAGTTAAAATCTCTTGACAACTTACTGTGCATTGTCAGTGGCTTTACTCAAAGCAGTGCATGCATGGGTATGCTGGTGCATAGGAGTGTGATAGACTGAGTCAGAATAGAAGATGAAAGCTGTCAGCTGTCCCTTACCCTTTTCCTGAAATGGCACCTGGCAATGAATATTTCCTCCCAGAGGTGCCGCCCTTTTCTCCCGTTATTGCAATGCAGAAAACCAGTCAGTCCCTGCTATCCAGAAGGAGAGGAGGTTCCCAGCACATGGTACCAGGCAACAAAAGGCTCTCCTAAGTAGGAGTGCAAATTTACCAGGAAGAGGAGGACTGGGTTCAGGTAACATAATACCTGAATTTTGAAAAACACCTTGCCATATTTAAATTAGATTGATGTCCCTTTCAGAGTACTTCCAGGGATACATGGGTGCTTAAGGACAGCCTTGGTGTTGTTAACCTCTTCCTGAGCACATGGGTAGAGGACCCTGCACACAGTGTAACCTCATCTCAGAGCCTTGCTACTGCTCCTTTTTTGCAGCAATGGGCTCCACTAAATCCCAGCAACAGAAAAAAAGGAATGGATGGAAACAGAAAATGCAGGGCTGGTATTCTTCTCAGCTGTATGTGGGTGTAGGGGAAAGCAAGTGATACTGCCATATATGAGATATAATAGACATATTCAAGTGTTGTGCTTTTGCACATTTCATTCCTTTATTGGAAAGGGGATTAAAGTCCTGTAACTTTTGTCAGCTAATGAAGAAAAGCACTTGGGAGCTGCACTAATTGAATGAATAGGAAGGGCTGTACACCAAAGATCAGAAGCTGGGGTTTTATTCACATCTCTGTGTTATTTGCCTTTTAGTCTTTTCCATCTTCACAGTGGAGATGATAATGCTTAGCTGCCAACAGAAAATATTTTGTTATCTACAGCTGAAAAACACTAT
This sequence comes from Monarcha castaneiventris obscurior, assembly GCA_026261815.1. Classification (NCBI taxonomy): domain Eukaryota; kingdom Metazoa; phylum Chordata; class Aves; order Passeriformes; family Monarchidae; genus Monarcha; species Monarcha castaneiventris. The sequence continues at coordinate 48,708,688 of JAMPIT010000230.1, read as the reverse complement.
ATAAGTCTAAATATTATTTCAGTATCTTCTTCCCACCCACTCAGTAAGTAAAATATGTGAGAGTTATGGAAAATGATGTGATAATTATTACACAGAGGCTGAGCTTTGAAGTTGAAAGCATGTTATAGCTCATTATATATAATACCTCTCAGACACTATGCCAATGAACTTGGTGTAAAAAACTCAATAGAACATATATTTAGCAGGCTAAAATGGCCACAGATAGAGCAGCACAGTTGCAGTTTCCTTGAATGAACAGCATGCGTTGACGTCACGAGCAACTTTGGGTCCAAAGCTTCCCATCATACTTCAAGCTCTGATTACAACCCAAAAAAGGATGCTCCACTCTCCAGAGCTCTGGGCAATGGAATGCATTTCACATATGTGGAACTTACAGACAAAATGAGTTGTATAAGGATGCTGGGTCCTCTCACTTTTGAGTTACCAGGAGGGCAAATAGTTAAACATCACTTCCTTTTTTTTCAGGCTTTAAAACCAATTTCTAATTTTCTATTTTTTTTTTTTTTAAGATGCTTTATAATGCAATTAGAGAGCTCCTGGAGGCACTAATTGGATCATAAAGTGCCTTCTTCATGTTCCAGCTGAGGAGAGAGGAAAAAAGGATCACTTCACGTCCTCTTTGCACCTGCTAAGATGTTTGTGAAACACCTTACAATTAAATTATAAGCACCTAGAGGAGACTTCAAATTGCATACTAGAGAGCTAGAACCTTGAGTCAGACAGCAGAATTCTCAAACTCGAAGCCTCATATCCACCTTCTGGTAGTTTTCTACCTCCTGGGGTAGAAAAAGACCTTTGTTTTTCCAGTGCCCTGAGTTCTTAATATTCCCTCTCAAAACGATGGTCTAAGTATATACTAAGCTAACTGCAATTTCTTGCTGAGCATACAATATGTCTTTTCAATACACTGGCCCAGGAGGGACCCTGACAACAGGCATAACATGGATGGTTCTTGTAATCACTAACAGCTCCTGGGTAGTCATCTCTGAAATGAAGCTGCCCAGCGGATATGAGGAGTTGGAGACTGTGGAGCTTTTATCCTCTATGGAGGCTGGTATGGGGAAATGAGACAATTATGGTGCAAAATCTGGAAATTGTATGAGAACAGTGCAGGTTGCAGTAACCCTGGAGCAGTGTGAGGGAGAGGAGAGCCAGGGACAGAGGCAATCAAGAGTTTCACGAGACTGCTGTGCCACACTCTGATGTATTCAGCCTACCATAGAGCAGGTATCTGTTCCCTTCTCACACTTCACAGACTGCACAGAGGTTTCTTACCAGCAGCAGTATGAGAATGGGACTTTGCCTCTGGCAAAGAGGCTCTTGACTCTTCCTGTTTCTGACTGATGTATTAACCAGTATCAAATCTGGATTTATATTTTAGAGTCCTCTGTGGAAAAGGGTATACAGAGATATCTGAAATCAGTGTGCTACTTTAGGGTTTTGATAGCAGGACTGTAATTCAAAGAGTAGGGGAAAAAATGTCTGCTGGGTCGCTAATTCAGTATACAAATACACAAAACTCTGCCCAATCAAGTAAGATACCATACCCCACAACCCAGAGGCCCGGTGAGAGATGTCTCACCTACCATTGAGTCAGTCTGGTAGAGATACAGTAACTGCACCTGTTCCTGCATACAGAATTGAACTGGAACTCTTGGATGCCTTGGACTATTTAGATATTTCTCTATATACATTGTTCCTGACTGCAGAGCTTTGACTTTAGCTCATAGAAACAATTAAAATACACATACATGAATTAGAGCCCCATTGAAACCAATGCTCTTTAGGCTCCTAAATGCATATGTGAACCCAGATCTAAGCGTCTCTCTTTCTGTTCAGGAAGCTTCTCAACTTCTCCTTGAAGACTGTCAATAGATTCTTGTTTCTCATGAGATTTTTGTTCCATTAAATTTTGTATGGAAAGACAATGCAGAGCCCTCAATATTAAGAGGCAAGAATGATGGTTTTTTGGGCAGCCTATCTGGACCAGATTTTGAATATGTGTAAAGTGGGCGAAAATCTCTACTTAAAATCAAACTCTGTTCTTTTCATTCCTGCTCCATAACGTATTTTGATATTTTATTGGTTTGGTGGCTTTTTGTTGCTTTTCTTCAAACTCATGAGACTTCATGGTTGATTTTATTCTTTCAGTTTTCAACACACATTTTCCTCTCTTCTTATTAAGTAATATAAATATACTTTCCAGAGTTTGATTTTGCATATATAACTTTCTGTGAAATTATGTTCACACATTGTTTAACTGGATCATCCTATTTCCCACATCCTGTGTATTTTTTAAACGTGGTTATTTAATTATGGTTTCTTCATGTTAACTATTCTGCTAGTTATATCAATTTATAATATATCATTTATTCTCTTTCTCTATAGAGTGTTTTAATAAGAAACTGTATGCCTTAATGACAACATATAGTATTGCTTGTTCCATTAAAAGTGGACTACCTGCTCTACTCTGCCCTTTTTGATATGACAGTCAGTTGCTGCCTACTAATTCATTTTGATACATCCAGGAATCCACTTAAATCAATGGACTAACAGTGGTGTAAACTATGAATCACTCGTCCACTGCTGTTGGGCAAAAAACAACACTGCAGATCCATATAAAATCAGCTACTTATTTCAGGCTGACTACACAAACATGAAAATACAAGGATGGTGGCCACTTCAAAATACAGCTAGCTCAGAAGAGCAAGTACCAAATTACTCCTTTCCTGAATCATTAGCCAAAGGAAAAGATGAAGACCATAAGTTGGTCTGTTCCAGTCTCCATTATACAAAACCCTTGGCTTCGTCTTAAAATTTCTAAGTAAAATATTGTTTCATTCCTATTCTTTCTTATCTGGGGTTCTTACTAAAAGGCCCAAAAAAGTTGGAAGCACTTGGGTTGATTGTATTTTATCAGTCATAATTTAAATCAGTGTAAGCTCTCTGGGGCAGAAACCATTTATAGTTCTCTGCTGGCAGCATGCAGTGGGAATTGAAAGATGAGGATCCTAAGAGCTGCTACCAAAAAGAGTCATCATAAGCACGCCAGCATTACTTAGGAAGAGCCCTAAGTAGCAATTACCAAAGCAATCAGAAGGAAAAAGTGTTGTCTTTCAAGATCCTGATCCATTTTCATACCTTATTTCCATGCTACTGCTTACACAATAAAGATTTTTACCTTTCACATTCAAGGGATTGCAAATGACCTGTGAAATAAAATGAAGGAAATAATAGAATGAGATACATGGCAAGATCTACTTAATTTCTCCCATCATGCTGTAATGATGAAACAATAGATACTGGGGAATTATAATCAGCGGGGTATTCAAATAACCCTGGAGCACTGTTGGGAGTAATTTTTGTTTAAGGCTGTTTTAAAAATTTTAGAAAAGCATTGATGGGAGAAATATTTCAGTGAAAATTTCCTTTGGCCATCCACACTTTCAGCTTGTCAGTCAACACATGTGAGGATTTTAAGGACGGAAATATTGAGTATATTTTTACATTGTTTTTGCATCAGCTTTATTCAAAAAATAAACCAACAAAAATTAACCCAACAAACTTAGAAATTTATATTAAAATTCACACATGAAACCTTTGACATTTAATAAAATTAACATTTGCTCGTAAGGAGAGAAAAGGAATAAGGAGGAATGTGAGCATGTTAGTGTCTCTAATTCTCTAAAATACCATGCAGTGTGACTGGGTACATGGAAAAAATGCACAAGCAGAAAATACTCAAGTCTACACTAAGCTTTGATGCTGAGTCAGACAGGAGGACACATATTTCAGTCCTGACATTCAGTACTAATGACCATACTTACCCACTCATCAACATATCTTGCTGGAAATCAGCAACTATCTCACTTGTCATTAACCAGGTCTGTCTAAAACAGAAAATTTATGCATAGGCTTCTTTTCCATGCTATGAAATAGAGAAGGCTGCAGCATGAGTGAGGGAGTTCAGGAGAATGCATTTACTCTGGGTCATGACAGTATCATAACCTTTTGCCTTACATCCCACCCACCCTGCCCCTCATGTAATTACTTTAGCAAAACCAACAAAAATCAGCACAAAACAATCACTGCTTTACCCTCTGGCTGTTTCAGCATTGGTTTATAGGGAAATGTTTTATTTTTTGCTTGGAAAGTTTTTTCATGAAGACTGAAAAACATCTGAAAAGTTTGTCCTTTCCTGAAGCTGGAAGGAGTCTCTCTGGTGGATAAAAGGCATTCCCTGTCTCTCTATAAATTGCAACTATTGTTTAGCTGAAGTCTATTACTTTGATTTTGGATAATAGAGGGCAGGCAAGAAACTGATGATTAAAGGAGCTAGACATGATTAGAGGAAAAAAAAATCAATAAATGCATAAACAAAAAGAGGTTTTCAGGCTTTAACCAGGTGATTTATTGCACATTTTGTTCCTCCTTTTACATTAAAGTTGTTAATGTCGTCTTACACAACTTGATTACACTTTGTGTTGTCTTCTGGAGTGCCTTGTACAAGAGCAGAAGAAAAAAATACCTTGTATATCATATGAATTGAAACAGTTTTGCTTAAAGTAAGAAGAATAGATCTTGATCACAGAAGATGAACACAACATCACAAAAATGAATATCCACCAAATGATTTCTTGCCCGTTGACTTGGGAGATGTTTGAAAGCAAAATATTATACTTCCTTGCAAAAATTGCAGAGAATGGTATCAAGTTAAATAGGACCTGTATGCTACAGCCAGCTTTGACTGTATAAGGCTGAAGGGAAAGTATAATTTGCATTTCAGTGGCACGACAGCAAAGAACTAATATCTGATGTCATTAGACACTAGTGACTCATTTACCATGCATGCATGTGTCTTTTACGAGTCCTTCTATGATATAGTCATAGAAGTTAACTTTTGGGTACCTTTGGTTCATAGTTTTGTGCAGCATAGAGATACAGACAACATCAGCTACAGCTTGTTAGAATTACGTATATTCTCCCACCTGAAAGGATAGCAACAATGGGTAGTCAACTGAATCACTTAATTCTTTCAGATGTGTATCTACCCTCAGTCAAAAACTCACTGCTGACATAAACACCCTTGCTTATTCCAGGATCTTTGAACCATTCTTTTGAAGCTCTGTTAAAGACTGAAAGCAGCCAGTCTTATTTCACTAATGTTTAGACTTGTATCTTCATACTAATGAAAACATTCTTCTCATCATTTTCTGCTGCACATTGTGGAATAAAGCCCATTCCTAGGGGACAAGGAAATGCTCAGCTGAGTCCACAGCAGATTGGGCTTCTTCCCGTATTTGTTATGCAACATTCAAAAGTGATGGTGGCTGTGAAAGTCCTCAGTGCTTTCCATTTTCGGAGTGCAAAATCCTTTCTGCCTCAGGTTTGATGTGGAGGTCACAGCTCAAGCTTTATCCATGTGCTGTGACTGCATTCTCTTTCTCACAGACCTTTCTGCACATGATATTGTGGAACAGGAATGGTTTGTTATACTGCCTGAAAAATTTATAATTAGACACATAACTTATTGTACCTAAGATATGCCATGTTGCTACTTATATACTTGTATGTATTGCTTCTTGACAGAATTTCTCCTATGGCTAACTCGTTCAAAAATGTTTTGAATAGTGTATGCCTATGATATTTTGTCTCTTTGCCAGGCCGAATTGGGTTCTTTCTTCATCCCTCACACAATATCCCTACTAACTCACTCTGCCTTCTTTCTCTCTGTTTGGGGCCCAGAGCAGGAATTCCTTTACCATTTAGCAGTAATACATCAGGGTTGTACTTAGATATGTCTGATAATAGTTGTCTTTTGAATGTCCCTTAGGCTGGACATAATGCTGGAAGAAGAAAATGTTAGCAGTCCAATTCTCTGGGATCTTCACATGCCCTGCATTGTCCACCATCTGCTGTGAAATTTTTCAGAGCCCCAAGAAACTGGGCATTAACCTTCCTTTCTGCAAGTTCAGTCAAAACCTACAAATCTTTTACTCAAAAAGCTAAAATACAATCCTTCAATTACAGATAATGATTTTGTAGTTCAGTGAAATGTAAGAAAACTTTGTGTAAATTGTCCAAAAATAAACATAATTCTTATATCACTTCATATAAGAGCTGGAATGGAGAATGGATCAGTGCAAATGTCCAAGCATTAGGCATGTAAGATGGATTCCTGAACAAGTCACATTTGCCTAATCAATGGTATGATGCAGAGAATGAAGAAGTCCTCTCTGTTTTAGCCATTGCTCATTTGCAGCTTCCTCCACTTTAGCAATTCAGGGGCTCAAGACAGGTGCACTGCCAGATCACTGAAAAAATCTATGTCACTTTAATGTGTGTTTTTACCCCAGAACCACTGACATTTTAGATTGCTAATAGGGACACCGAAAAAGAGCAGAAAACAAAAGGTACAGATTGACTTCACAGCTTACCTTTCACTCAAGTACGAATAAGGATGATGCTTTGAGAAAAAAATTGAGAGTCATGTAAAAGCAGAGACTTACACTGCCTTCCATTTGAAAGAAAAGTTTTATCCTAAAGGAAACTTTGCCAATTAAAAAGTAATTAATGAATTAATAGGTTATATGAAACTTCCAGAAAACCAAACATAATAATGGGCTTTAAGTTCAGTTTAATTCATTCCATTTTCTGTTTCAATTAGAATCCATTAGGAAAGTAATTGCCAGTATTCATTGGAAGAATTTTTGTATAGGATCCCAGATTGCTTGGCTTAAACAGTATCACTCTGCTGACCATAGCAGAACTTCACCAGCATCAATCTGCACAACTGAATGAACATTCAAATATGAGGCACGTAAGGCCCTTGCAAAATAGAGGTTAGACTCTGCCTTATTTTAGACAAACTTCATAAAAAAGGATCTGCCAGTGTAAGATTATCTTCAAGTGGCAGAAAGCTATTGCAGTGTAGAGGGACCTTGTGCATCTAATGTATTCTTAGATAAATTTCAGTCATATATAATTTACCTAGTGATTTCTGTTCATTCTCAAAATGTTTGGAAGTTAGATTACATGTTGTCATAATACCTGGCAAGATGTAAGAAAAACACATGGTTACTGACATGCTTGACAGAGGGAACTAGATTTGTCTCAGCTAAGAAAAGAAGCAATTTAGTTTCTCAGTATTTTGGGAAAGATTTAACTCCATTATTGATTAAAGTGTGGGGTTTTTTTATTGACTAAATACAAATGTAATGAAAAACATTGCCTCTATCAATGAATTTTAAAACTCCTTCAATTTGAGTGGAAATGACAGTGTTTTTGGTTTTCTATCAATATTCCTGATGATAAATCATGGCATAACTCTAAACACATACATACCTTCGTGTATTAAATGTACACAAACCTTTAACATGGAAATCAAAGTGTTCACAACCTTAGAGGCCATGCATTATACATCCAAGAAAAGAAAGGCCATAATCAAACATTACTTTTGCTTATTCATGAAATCTTGGCATGCCAGACAGTTCATGCTTATTAGGATAAGAACCTAAGTAACTGAGATAAATAGGAGAAAGGTAGCACTTATTTCCAATTGTTAGATGAAGAAACATAGGCACTGAAGGATTACATGATTTGCTGTATTGGGTTTGGTGCCAAGGTTTTGGCAGCAGGACACTTACAAAGACAGCTTCTGTGAGAAGCTGCCAGAAATTTCCCATCTCAGATGGAGACAGTGTCAGCCAGCTCCAAGATGGACCTGCTGCTGGTTGAGGCCAAGCCCATTAGCAACAGTGATAGTGCCTCAGGATAACATATTTAAGATGGGTAAAAAGTTATTTCACAGGAGCAATTGCAGGCAGAGAGGAGGGATAATATGTGAGAGGAACAGCTCTGCAGACACCAAGGCCAGTGAAGGAGGGGAAGGAAGTGCTTCAGGCACTGGAGCAGAGATTCCTCTGCAACCCGTGGTGCAGACTGTGGTTAAGCAGCTGTGCCCCTACAGCCCACAGAGGTCCATGGTGGAGCAGATATCCATCTGAAGCCTGTGGAACCCACCCTGGAGCAGATGAATATGCCCAAAGGAGGCTGTGAACCCATGAAGGACCCACATTGGTGTAGTTCACATGTAGGCATCTGACCATAGCCCCCATTGCTCATCTACCTGCACCGCTGCAGGAGAGGAAGTGGAGAATCAGGAAAAAATGAAGCCTGGGAGTAAGGGAGAGGTAGGGAGAAGGTGTTTTTATTTCTCATCATCCTTCTCTGATTTTGTTGGTAATAAATTCAGGTAATTTCCCCAAGTCGAGTATGTTTTGTTTGTGATGGTGAATGATCTCTCCTTGGCCTTTAGCTTGAGCCATGAGACTTTCATTAGGCTCTCCCTCTCTCCTGTACAGCTGAGGAGGGACGGGGCAGAGCTGCTTTGGTGGGCATCTGGCATCCAGCCAAGGTCAGCCCATCCTGTTTGCTTGTGACCACATAATCTGATGGAAGGCCATGGAATTGGGCCTAGACCACCTGAGCTGTCTTGTGCCTATTGTTTAAATATAGACATGAGTGATTATATAATGTATATAGCTATATACTCTGATAAAGTTTGCATATAATGCTATGACTGTCTCATACTGGAGAGCTAGGTATTTTGATTATCGTTCAAATTATTTAAGGTCAAGAGAAGGTTTAAAGATACTTCTTCTCCGTCAGTATTACACCTCTCAGATTTAAATATTTGCAAGAAAATAAAATCAAAGAAAAACATCTAGTCCTTATGTAAGAAGCACTTGTCTAGATGTAATACACATAGTACATTTGACATGGTGTTAAAAAAACTCCACAAAACAATTTTGCTCTCTAAGTGAACTGATAATTGCACTCAAGGTCAGGTATGAACACCAGCTGAATTTTTCCATTTACTTCTGACGAATCCCTGCTCATTAAAATACTAGATAATTATAAAATTACTTAACTACATGCCCCCACAAAAATGCTTATGCTGTAGATGTATCTCATGACAAGAAGGTGTTTCCTATCACTTGCAATGCTATGGAGAAACCACATTTTTAGATAAAATGTTCTGCGGACAAGCTGAATCTCAGGTCAGTGGAGATTCGTTCACAGTCTCCAATAACTTCTATTTTCTTATAAGTTGAAATACTAATAAAAAAGTTAAAACCTGGGATATCTACCACAGCACTAATCCAGATCTTGACAGCAAAACCAATTTATTGAATTCTGACAGGATAAGCCACTGTCTTGAAGGATATCTATTCTGAAGACTTGCAGAGTATAATAATGTGAAGGTGCTGAGGAGATAAGAGGTTTTGGGTGCATATGCTAATGTTTCACCCTCTGTTCTTACTCCTCAGTAAAATACAGTATTACTAACCTCAGGTCCAGGATCACAATATAAAAAGATTCTTCTAATGGAGTAGGGAGTATTGACTGGCCTCTACACCAATCCAAGGTATAACAACACTTGGTCTCCATGCAAAGAAAAACCCCAAAACATAAAGGCACATCTGACCTTTATTTTGTATTCCTTTAAAAAAAAACAAAAAACAACAAAACAAATGACTGAACAAAACACAGTATCAGTGTCTACCTACTGCAGTCTGAGAGGAACTTGAGAGGAAACAAATGTTTAATAGAATAAACAAACTGTTTATTCTATTTTCTCGGTTTTCTGTGATTCCAGCTAATATGAAACGACCATGTGACAGAAAAGAACTGCTCAAGACCCTGCAATTTTAGGCCAAGTAATATTTCAGTGGAAAGATTCTTCAGAACTCACTTCCAGTTTTCCAGAGGTGAGAGGTAATTTTTCTGAACCTATTTGACTGTAACCCTAACATGGAGGAATTCAGCATCTGGCTGTACTGGTTTCCAGCCTTCAAGACTTTTTTGAGGTCTATCCAAATATGAGCCATCTCAAATCCTAACATCTGAAGGTCAGACCTGGGAAGCCTGCTAACAACAGCTAGGATTATTTTATTGATCATTACCAAATGCAAGCTGCAATAGATCACCTTTCTCACATGTACATATTCTCTCATGCACACTCCTGCACATTTGTATTTAGTCTTACCTTGGGATGGTATCTTTCTTGACTGAGATTTTATTTTTCAAGGTCTTCTATTTTTGAATATACATTGGCTTTGCACTTTATTTTCAAACTTGACATCAGACATTAGAATAGTGTGACATTATATAGCAGGTTAATTCCCTTTGACTGGATGCACAGAGCTTTAATAGATAAAGAGGTGAAGAATAAACAGAGAGTGAGATGAAAAAGGAGAAGGATTTTTGGAAGATATTTTTACCTCAAGTAAGACAAGGATGTAAAAATTATAGCTATAATGTGGAATCTATTTTATTTTTAAAGAAAAGCTGATGAATAAAATAAATCCTATAAGAAGAGAGGAGAAACAAACTTTGAGGATAAGAATAAGTGAGGTAGTTTCTACAGCCACATGGTCAAAATTAATAGAGCTAAAATTAAGAGTTAACAAACAATTCACTCTTTGCCCTCTCTCCTCAAAATTAATAATATTTTTTTCCAGACTGGTCAAAAATATATATAACACACCATTTTGCATGTTTGGGCAACTGATCTTCCACCTCTGATTGTTGTCTGAGTTGTTGTCACGAAGAGCCATAGTCATCAGTTTCATAGAATTCATGAAAAAAAGAGAAGTTTTTCCTGTGAAGCACCTTAACAATCTAAGATAGCTGTCAGTGATAAACAGACAGAGAATCTGTTAAACCAGAACAGACTTCCTGTTCTCTTATTAGTTAAAGCTTTGCCTTTCCCATATCTATTCATGGAGCTAAGAGTGCAATAAATGCATTAAATCCATCATGGATAAAGAAAGAGAAAAAGGAAAAAAGCCAACAAAACAACACCAAAAATCCCATTTGCAAAAGGATGGGTAGCCAGCAGAGATCTATGAATAATTTAAAAGGCACCTGTCTCTCCTCATACTGGCAACTTTGAACTGCTCTTGCCTTGCAGATATATTTCAATTGCCTGAGCAAAAAGCATTGTCTCAAAATTCTCAAAAAACTTAGAAGTGCTTAACACTCCTCCAAGATGCTTCAAGGAAAACTTTACCATTATACAAAAGCATTTCAGCTTACACTGTGCATACTTTTATTGATGACAGTTATAACAGAAGGAGCACATCACTGGGGGAAGCAGAGCATTCAATTAGGCAGAGAGTCTTTACACCAAATTACACTTTCAACTACAAGTTAGGTCCCAGCTCAGCCACAGGCAGCTGGAATTCAGACAGAAATCTTGGAATGAAATATACGGCCTAGGTTATCACAGAATCATTTAGGTTGGAAAAGACCTCTAAAATCATTGAGTCCATTCTTTGACTGATCACCATCCTGTCTAGTGCTAGACCATAGCACTAGAGTGCCACATTCAGTCCTCTCTTGAACATCTTCAGGGTGGTGACTTGACCTCTTCCTTGAGCGGCTTGTTCCATGCTTGAAAATCTTTCCATGAAGAGCTTCCTGATGTCCATCCTGAGCCTCTCCTGGCATAGCGTGAGGTTGTGTCATCTCATCCAGTTGCTAGTTGACTGGAAGAAGAGACCAACCCCCACTTGGCTACAACCTTCTTTCTGGTAGCTGTAGAGAACAATGGGGTCTCCCCTGGGCCTCCTTTTCTCCAGACTAAAAACCCCAGCTCCTTCACCTTCTCCTCATAGGACTTGTGTTCCAGACCCCTCACCAGCCTTGTTGCCCTTCTCTGGACATGCTCCAACATCTCAACATCCTTCCTAAATTGAGGGTCCCGGAACTGGAGGTATTCATTGTATAGCCTCACCAGTGCTGAGTCCTGAGGGACGATCACTTCCCTGGTCCTGCTGGCCACACTATTTTTGATACAGGCCAGAATGCCATTGGCCTTCTTGGCCACCTGGGCACTCACTGGCTCATGTTCAGCCACTGCTGACCAGCACTCCCAGGTCCTTTTCCACGGGACAGCTTTACAGCAACTATGTTCCCAGCCCATAGCACTACCCGGGGTTGTTGTGACCCAAATGCGGGAGGCTGAGTGAGATGATCATAATGAGCTCTACTGGGCTAAAAACTATAATAATTTCAGAATCTACCAAGAGAACCTCATTATCTTATTGATCTTATTATCAAGTGGAAACACTGTGATCTGACCCTAAAGCATTTGTTAGGTGCTGGGGATTATGCCCGTTCTCTTGGACTAAAAAAAGATCCCAAACCCAAGTCTTATAAATAACCCCATTGTGTGTGGGTATAATTAGAGAGCTGTGATAAAGGGCTGGTAATAGCACTCAGCATGATAGTCTGCCTTTTCACAGAATCTTTCATTATACAGTGTTGATTCTCACCTTCATGTCTGTTCAAGACAACTATTTGGGCTTAGAAATTGTCGTTTATCCAATGAACACTAACAAAGAAGGTTACAGCAGATGGGTAAATAGATGGGCCCCAGGAATTTTTCAGAATAATGTTGTAAAAGGATGATTTAAATACCTGTCCCCATGTGAAGGACATGACAATAATTAGCAGGAATGGGCAAACACATTTCAAAAGAGAATATATATGACAATATATACATCTATAAAACCATTTGTATTGTCAGAATTGAACCATCTTGTAACACAGAAGAATTTTCAGCAGAATTAAAAAAACTCATCATATCAGTGTTAAATAATTTTTTTTTTCTGTTTGCAATTAAAACCTCAAATTCTATTAAAAAATCACTCTGACCGAGAACGACAATTTTGATCTGTAGAAATCGGTTATGACCAATGATTTCCATCACAGATGCTTTTGCATCTTGGAAGTATATCACAAAAAATAAAGAAAAGAGACTGAGTTAAAAAAGGTAATCAATCACCTACAAAACCTGAAGCATTAGTGGCATGTAAGGTGAGATTTTCTGGAACTACTTTGGTATTGCCTTGGCCTGCTCTGTTCAAAATAGAGCTGTCAACAGTTGGTAAATAAAAGACATTACAAAAGACAGTTAAAATCTGTGTCGCTGACCTCTTTCAGAAAAGAAAGTTGGCCTAAATTATGAGGGCCTCAAGGCTGTACTTGTTCAATGTTTTGCAAGGCTGAAGCAATCATCATTGTCAGCTTTTACAAGCAGAGAATAAGGGTGTTATTTGTGAAACTTGTTCCTGTGATACAGTTCTTGCCTTGAATTCCCATTTAGCTTTCCCAAGTTTTGCTCTTTCATCAAAAATTTCAGATATAAGTAGCTCTAAAATATTAATTATTGAAGTGAGATTTCCTTACAACATCAAAGCGGTACTTCAGTCCCATCCCAGAGAAATCAGGGACCGCTGAGAGGCCATTTTCTTTAGCTAAATTTCTGGGTGTGGCAGGTGGATGAAATATTCTGATCTATCCTTCTACTTGTGAGTCCCTTTTCCCTATAGTGACATAAAATGGAGCAATACTGTGCACCTTCCTGCCTGAATCCTGGACCTGAACTGACAACTTCCTTTCCAGGCCTCTCTTCTTGAGGTGCAATGCAACAGAGCAAACAAAAAAATGTAAATTTAAAGTAGAGCAGCTATTCTTCAGAGCATCTCCCAATGGCATTTTAGGATATTATCAGGGGAGTACCAGCAGCTGATCTCAGCAATAAGGAAGCTGGAGGGACTGAAGAGAAACACAGTGGCAACACAGCATTTTAAGGGCTCACACTGGAAAAAACGAAAAAAAGGTGAGGGACAGGCTACAATAAAAAAATTATTAAGAAATTTTATTAGAGAAATTTTGCTTGCCATAGAAAGTCCATGGTTTTCCTCGGTTTCCCTGTTTATGTATGCTTATGAAGAAACTCATTAAATTGGCCATTTTATAATTCTGCTATGCATTTCATCCTCTTTCATTTCCTTTTCTTTTTACTTTTTTTTTTTGTGTGGGAGCAAGTAAATGTGATCACAAACTTGATCCGAATAGAAAGATTTTAGTTATTAAAAAACCAAGAAATTCAGAACACTGACTATAAATCTGTGAACAGATTAAATAATCCGTACAGAAAACCAATCACAATTTTTTTAAAAAACCCCACCAAACATCAGAACTGAACTTGCTTCTCTTTACACAGAAAAATGAAAATAAAAAACCCTTGATTATGCTTCAACAAGATGATATTTTATGCCTACAAACACAGAATAAGAGAAATACAATAGAAAAAAATCAGAAAAATATTGAATAAATTTAATGGAGAATTAAATCCTGACTATTTGTGCATATCCATTAAAATGTTTAGCATTTTTCAGCCTTCTTTTTTTATATCATGTTTGGAATTAAGAACTTTTGGTATTGCAACTTTACAAACGTAATTTTCCTTTATTTTCTGGGAAGTCTCAATCAATAAACTCAGTTTCATGTCCTATTAATTATTTTTAAAAGGTTGATATTATAAGCAAACTAGCAGGGTATTTAGTAGACTCACTGTAAATATTTCATTTTAAGAGGTGAAGCTCATTTTATACATCAATCAAAATGTAATTTTCCTTAGTAATATACAAATGTAATGGGTTTCACCTGTGTGCCTTTATGTCAGCAAGTACACAATTTATGAACTCTATAGAAGCAATGTGGAGATAGAATCAATTCTTAAATATACGCTTAGTATTTTACTAAATTACAAAATGAATGCAATTAGCAAAACTTTCTATTTCCTAAAATTTAATTTATTTATCTGGAGCAGATTTGTTCCTGGGATGATTAGGTTCAGTAGTCACATAATGCAAGATACACTATTCAAAAGAGGTATTACTCTTTTGAAGTAAAGCAAGCCTCTTGTAAAAAATTAACCACTCAAAATGAAAAACCACTGGGAGAGCTACGTTGTCTCCAGATAAAATAACAATTATCTTAAAAATAGTTTGATATCATCTTAGAATTAAACATATATTTCTGCTGAAAACAACCACATAAAATGGAATTTGCTGATTGCATGCTTGTTTCCTAGAACAACAAGAAATTTCAGGCAAGAGGCACCTTTTTTCAAACAAAACACCACATATGCAAAACTTTTACAACAAAGAATAGAAAAGGTACTTTTTTCTTCCTCTTTCTAGGCCAGTTCTCAATTTCTCTGATGTCCCTTGATATGGGCATTCACACCACTGGGTCTTCTTTTCAACTTCCTCCTGCTCATCCCAAGAAAACTTAATGGACTTCAGCTTCCAATTCTACATTCTTGCCCTTGAATCACAGCTACAAATATGTGTCAATGGCAATTAAAGCATTTACTTTCTATCCACAAAGATGAGGCTCATTTTCAAAATTATTTCTGATGTTTTTAAGAAATTCTTCAATTTCCTGAGGTAAAATGAATATGCTGTACAAATATATAATTTAAATATATTAAATGTAGCAATTATGGTAATGCTAATACCATAAATATTGTCATAAATTCTTAGTAATATTTTACATGACTATGCAAAAATGAAAATCTACACTGAAAACCAGGACTGCATTTAGTTTTGATTCCTCACTGCAAGCCAGCGTGTGGTGTGAGCACAGACCTGCTCACCAGCTACTGCTGGGAACTTGTGAGAGCGGGGTTCCATCCTGAGTAAACTCATATGTTGTCATGGCAATATCTTCACTTTTTAGGTTGTTGTTTTTTTTCTTCTCTCTAAATCTATGTAACTTCATTGGCAAAGCTCCTTCCAGCAGACTTTTCTGACAAATGCAAGCAAAATCTTTTCACAGCACCGGTGTTATCATACAGACATCAATTTAATCCTTTGTTGTTTTGGTGCTGTGTGCAAACAAAATGCATCGTTCACATGTGTCACAGTAAGATAATTGGATATAACCACCTGGTGTCCTTGCCCCTCTTGCCTTGCAATGGCTTTTGAAAAAGATATCTGATGGCCAGCGGTGAGTTGGCAGCAGCCATCAGTTTTCTCCTTTTATTGGAACGCTTGCTGAGAAATGCATGATGGTGTAGACTCATTTTTTATGTATCTATTTAATATAAATTACATTTAAAAAACCCCAAACAAACATTTATAGCTACTGCACCTAAAGGTGACTCTTATAGGGACTTGTAACATCATGTCATGTACAGCTTGGGAAGGGAGTCCTACATGCATACTGGGATAAGAAGAGCACAAATGTCACCTGACTATAAGTACTTGTAAAAATATGTGAATTTAATCTCAGTAGATTCTACAAATTTTTAAGCTCATGCTTACCCCTAAGTGCTCGGACAGCCCTACAACAAAACAAGTTTACAGGTAGTGACGTGCACACCTACAAAAAATAGCATGGCTTTAAAACTTTCTCAAATATGATAAAATCTTTGGCTTTTTGGTCTATTTCTTAATTGGCAGGTCATATTTTCTCTCAGAGTAACTCCTTGTCATATTACAGCCTCAAATGTAACCAAATACTTCCTCCATTTCACAGAAAAGTGGATGAAATTAAATAACCCAACATTTGGTTTCGCCTTTAGCAATTCTTAGTACAGTTCAGGAAGCATCTGTCCTTGGTAAGAATTAAAAGGAATGGTTGCCAACAATCCCAGAAAGACTGAAATATCAGCCAAGAACAGAATAGAGGTAACATAATCCTGGGTCTTATCATACCTCTTATATCTGAACCAGAGAAAATATGCAAGTGGGGAGCTTGTTATTCCAAGTCTAAATGATTAAATGATCCAGAAAGCAATGCCATTGCTTTTGAATACAGGAATGAGATAAAATGATGAAACCCTTTAACTCATGTATTTTCAAGTGTCAAATCTGGGTCTGAATACTCTTTTAACGCTTGTTCTGATGTTTTCTATGACTTCTGAAGAATTGATCCTGAAAGGTGCTGAGAACTCTCTTTCTGATGGTCTATTAATATATGTAATTGTTTCGAGATTGGATTAAATTGCTCACATTTTACAGAATCAATGTCCTGTTTGATCTGTCTGGTTGAATGTATATGCCTGGTCTGAGATGCAGCTGATGTAGCTAGCTCCACTTGCATTGCATAGTTTTTTCATGTATGGAATGCAGGACTCAGGATCATGCCCTAAGTCTTGCTCCTTGGAAGACAGCAGACAATTACACATTTGCAAAGTCTATTGAAACACAGTTGTGTAAACATGACATTCCCTCCAACATATTGAAATTTAACTTTCTGGAGAACCATTCTTGTTTAAATTGTGCACTCTTTGCATGACAAAACCCTACAACATATAACACCAGACTACTTCAGGGCTTGAAAGACTGGTGCTAAACATTTGAAACTCAAAGCTTTTTGAAATTGCTGAAATTGCTATTATTTTTCCCTGAAATAAATGGATTCTTGAGGTCACATTCTACTTCTTTTCAATGTTTTATTAGCTATGAAAATGGGTTGTGTCGTATGTCTCCAAGGAAGAAAGAGGGAACAGCCCACAAAAATAAAAACAATGCAAAGGTACAAACATTAAAAAAAATGTCATATTCTGCCATGATATTTTTCTCTACTATTAAGGTTTTGTGAACTAAAAATCTGTAGTATGAGAGAAAAACAACAAACCCTACACTAAGTATTTTTAAAGCCATGGGAATTGCACACACCCTAATTCTGTGTAGTTCTGAGAAGTTCTTTACTTGATATCTTTAAATACATATTTCTCTCCCTCATTACCAGACTGAAAGAGTGTGCCAATGGTTAATATCAACAACAGCAACAACAGTAACAAAAATATCACTCTGCTTTTCCAGAACTCAAGGTGTTATTACTGACACAGAAGAGTACATTTACCTTTTAGGAAATCAGACAAGTGATGTATGAAAAGTCTGTCATGCTTCACAGAATGCTAGTAAAGCACAACATGAGTTAATGAATGTTGATAGAAGCAGGCGAAATGGTTAGGGTAGCTCTATTTAATCAAAATACATGAGGTTCATGGTTCTATTCATTTGTAGAGGGGAGGTGCTTTCATTTTTCCATAAAACTTACATCAATAACATTCAGCAATCTGCGCATTTCTAGCTGCTAAATTTCTTTCTCTAGTCATGCAGTTCTCTTGTAGGCTCTGAACACTTGGAAATATGGGGGAACTACTCAGTATGCTTAATAACAATATTTCAAACAGACTGGAGTTCTCCTCTTCCTGTTAGATGTAGGCAGTTTTACAAAGGCTCTCCTTGTGAAAATTCTATCACAATCTTTTTTGTTTCTTCGTCTCTGAGGACATTTGGCTTCACCATAAGCAAAAATTGAGGAAGAAAGCAGAGACCCTCAGCCAAACAGCCATCGCTGTAAGGACTTAAAGGGCACAGTTGCCTGTCTCAAACACTGTCACAGCCACAGAAAGAACTTGCTTTAAGATAAGACACCACAGCAAGAAGTTGACAGAAGCATGGAAGGGAGGAATTTGCAACAAGAAGATGCTAATTCCAGGACTGGTGGAGGCGAGATCTACTTAGCACATCCTGGTTAACACATCCAGACAAAAATTCCTGCTGTGGCAAACTGTGGGGAAGGAAGCAACTGCTCATACACATGCCACCTGAGGTTATGGGAACATCTGTGACCACCCCATGGATACCCAGAACTTGGACTGTATAAACGTGGTGTCCCCAGAAGAATGACTATGGGACCCCACCACCAAGAAGCCCAGGGTGAAGAAGGATCAACAGGCCAATATTGGATCCACAGGTGGTGACTGTCTTTCACTGGACCTCTCTCTCGGTTTCCTTCCCTGTTTTCCTATCTCTTACCCCCTCTCTCTACTGCACATGTATTGTTAAATACAATCCATATTGCTGACTTTGACATTTGGTCTCGTTTGCACCTTAATTTGGGGAGACGCATCTCTCACTAACTGGATCTTAACAATCCCCCAGAAAAAAACCAAAAAGCGACAAAAATGCATGATGCTGTGAGGGGAGGGATCAAAATCTGTACTTTCCAGTTCTTCATAACAGCAGCAGCCTTTCCAGGGGCTTGTGCCAAAGTTAGCACATTTTTTGAGAGCTGACGCAGAACAGAGATGATAAGGGACAAGGGAGCAGCTGCTTGCTTTGGACTGTTCTGCTGGCAACATTGCTGGATTTTGCACTAAGTGGTAGTGGCTTCTATTCAGCAGTTTACAATTCTCCTCTCTCACTCATCCTCAATAGGAGTGGAATGCAGCCGCAGCTGAGACACCACTAGTGATAAGCTAATCTGATAAGACTGAGACGGAATTAAGAAAAGCCATGTAGTAGTATAACATGATAGACATCCAAAACAAAAAAAAAAACGAAAATTGAGTGTAAATTTCTCACAGCTCTTATTTCCATTAGAGGTTCCTGCTCTGTGTTTCTTGTCTCCTACATGTGGCACAGGATCCTCTTAAGAGGAGGCCCAGTCTTCTTGTGAGGAGCCTTGGTGAGGAGCAGTTAAGACCATGTTTGTTTTCTTATAATATTATGTACATAATACAAACTCACAAAAGTTCTCTCACACACATGCTTTGCTAAAGCAAACTTAAGTATAAGTTTATGGAAGAGATACTTCCTTAAATGAATCCAGTAGCATGTTGTAAATGAATAGAGGATGAATAGGGTGCTTCTGGGTGAAATAGTTCCCCCTCTCAGTTTGAATCCTCTGAAAGAAGGAAATTTTTGGCCAGAGCATCCAGTGAGAGCGCAAAATAGCCTTCTAATGGAAACGGTAGCTCCTAGAGTCTTGGAGATGGACAATTATGAATGACTTGATGAAAAGTTGTAATGGAATTTAGAACCATGTGATTTTTCTTACAGTGTTGGCTGCAAACTACATATTGTGGTACATGGAAAAATTTAGAAGACTATAAATCATGCAGGGCTTTAAGGAGCTCTTTGTGCTTCCTATTTCTTTCTAAGCATTTCAGCAAAGCTACCTTAACTCTTCCGATAAATGTGACAAATTTCTTTAGTTGATGCTGTTCATTTCCAGATAAGATAATGGATCATGAGGTACAGAATGGCATATGAAAGTTATCATTAATTTATTTTCTATTTCTTGTTAAGTTATAATGTATTTTTGAGGCCAATCTTTTTATTGTCATGGGGTCTTTTCAGAAATGTAGCAATAAACGCACTGGTTTTACAGCTTTATTTCTCTTGAAACAGTTAATATCTGTCCACAGACAGATCCATCCATGAAACAGCCCTAATAATGTAATTTAAAACATGGAAAGTGTTGTGCTTGTTTTGTTTCTGTATTTTGGAACCTATTGCTATTCAATTTAGTACTCTAAATGAACTCATATCATATCCCATTATTGAGGAAAATGACCACCTGCCTCCCCCATATGTTGATTTCAGTTTTAAATAGTGCCATTTGAAAGTCTTGAAACTCATTAGAGTGACAAGATATGAGCACACAGGCTCTGTCACTCAGGAAAAAAGATATGGGGAAACAGAATCTGAATTTTTAAAATTACCCAAAATAATTTTTTTTTTCATTTTCCAGTCTTTGACTTGCTTATAGCTTTGCAGATTAAGAAAAAAAAAAAATTAGTTTTACTGGTTTTGTACTTTTTCCTGCTAGTTCGGAGTCTATTTTTTTAATTATAATTGTTTTCCAGAGTTTTATATGTATACAGTCATTTATTCAAGTCTTTTGAAGCAGAACTCAGTTCTGGCTGTAAATTGCTGACTTTCTAGCAAGCTACCTCCCCAAACAGAATAGGACATTGAAAATATGACTTAACCTTTTCCAGGCTTTGGATTGTCCATATCTAATGATTTAACAAGACTGCTGCAGGTATTTTAAAACCTACCAATTCAAAGACAGGTAGGGATCTAGTCTGAATGTTAGATCAAGACATATCCTTGAAATTGTTATTTTCTATTAACAATTATATACTATATATTTCTAAATGTAGTAGCACTGTGCAAAATAAGAGAATCCCACTTTTGATGATGCACGTCTTTATCACCTCTACATACTCTACAGTAATGGTTGGTTGTGGAGCAGGTAAGTTCTTGCCCCGAGGTGGATGTCTAAAAGGGCTCACAAGCTAGACTAGATCATTTAAATCTGAGCCCTACCTTGAGGGACTGCCAGAGGCATCCTGTTGCAGAACTACAAAGTGTTCAGAACTCAAAACACAGTCTATAATATTACAGGTAATACTGTGTGGGCAAATATGCTTGCAAAGTCACACTGTTGTGTTCCATATATAATAGCCATTAATTCATTTTGTACTTTAGGATCTTGTCCAACTGCTCAATTTTTATGAAGGGATAAGGATTCGCCAGATACACCAGCTGAAAAAAATATTAAAAAGGCTGAAGTACTAAAGGAGGCACAGTTGGACATTCTGTACTGTAATCTCAAGTCTCAGGAGAGAAGATGCAACTTCTAACAGGATGCATGCTCTCACTTTGGGTATATCTTGCTAACCTTTCATGAATCTTTGGCTGCCAAGACCTTTAGACCTTTTGGAAACCTGTATACTTTCTGTCTCCACATCCTGTTCTAAAGGAAAGTATTTTTAATTTTCAGGGCTGTTCTGAGGATAGGGATGTTTTCAGTTATTGAGAAAGATGGAAATACTGCCTTGTTTTACAGATTCCCAAACATTTAGAAGGGAGGAATTTTTCAAATAAGACTGACAGCAAATCTGCTTCTCTGGGCTCAAAATTTCAAATTCCTACCAACTCCAGGGGCCCCCAAATGAATGTGGTCTCATTTCTTACATCATGACACAGCTTGTTGATGCTCACTGTATGAGTGGACAGCTCAAACAATGCAAACCTTATTGTTAGGGGTGCTGTGTCCTGTACGGACAGCCAGAAACTCTGTGATTTCTTCACAAGATGCATCATTCTTCTGATGACAGAGCACCCTCAAAGACACAGAGGTTCATGTCTGTCCTGTTTCTTTCTGTCGTGGGTTTACTCTTGTAAGTGAACACCACCAGTGATGAATGACGGAAAAACAGAACAAAGGCTGTTATTGGGTCATTTCTCTACATACAGAAAACAGGTCACCCCTAGCACACTACTGTGCCTGTTTTATACTCATACTACTAACGTTCTGGACAATCAGATTTTTTGGCTGCTGATGTGGGAGACCTAAACAGAGAAGGCTCCCTCCCAGCAAAACCAGCAGGTTTCAGATATGAATTTTCCCTCCCACCGGTAGAAAAAGGTAAAAGTCTGGCTTTGCAGGGCCTTCCCCACAACTCTCTATCTCAGTTGCATCCTTTCTCCTTCACTCACCCTTACCTGTGGCAGGACCAGCCTGCCCTTGGCCCTCCTTCCTTGCCTGCTCTGCAGAAAAACCTTGAAGTAACTTTGATAAAGATCATGGCAACTTCCTAGCTTTCTGTCCCCAGGGAGATTCCATGACAGAAGTATTAAACAACTGGGGAACCTATAGGTGACAACAGGGAGACTACAAAATTGCAAGAAGCTGTCTTTAAAGGACGGCAAAACTGGTGACACAGAGGCTGACACAGACATTCAAACAGCATCTGAATACATAAACAGTATATTGAGTGCTCTCTGTCAAATCTTCTGCATGACCCAAGTTTATCTGGACCTGACAGAAAGTGTCACCTAAGAATTGTGTCTTCACAACAATAACTGAGAATTTGAAGAAACAATGCAACCATGAACTGCTAAACTCAGAAAGATCTTCAATTCCTGGAATTAACAAACCTGAATAAGATTAAATATTTTCCAATAAAGCCATTTTATGAATTAGAGGGAAAGTCAAAGGAGGGTGATCCACAGTAATTCTTTGAGCAAACTTACTGAACAATCTCACCTCTAAAGCAAGATCACAGCTAAGACAATTTGCTAATGCAAATGTGAAAATGAAAAATTTCATCAAAATGCATGCAAAATTAAATTCACAAATACGAAGAAGGATGGTGGCTGAAGAGACACAGAGAATCTGCATGGAAAAAAGCATGGACTTGGGATCAAAGACCTTCTGTGAACCTGTGTTGAAAACAAACGCATTCATTCAGAGAATATCACACAGGTCAGATTTTACACATAACTAGAGAGGAATTTGAGAAAGGAATTACAAAAACACTTGTGGTCAAAACTCCCTTTTTTAAGGAAGTTTTCCTTTTTTTCATTTTTCACACTTAAAAAAAACTAAGAGGCCATAAACATGTATTTCTAGGACACTTTTAATGATAATATTTTATGATCAGGTACATTTTTATAAAGGTTTACACTGTTTTGAAGCTATGAATGAATTTGAAAATGAGAATTGACAAAAAAATTTCACATTTGTTTTAGAAAACATGTTTGTGAGAGCTGGAGATTACAGCTGGCATCATTAATCTGTTAAAAACTTTCACTGAATTTTGAAATTTTTTGGAGTTAAGAAATCAGTAAATTTCTGAGTCCGTGTAAGACAGTGATGCTGTGCAAAACAGGAAACTAATATTCAATCTGTCATCAGATGCAAACACAGAAAAGCAAAATGCAGAGAGACAACTGGACAACAATGAAGGCTATGCCCACACTATTGAGTTGGGCCTGCCTGTGTCAGCCCAAGGTGTGAGAAAAATCATCCCCATCAGATGATTTCACTGTGCCAGCAAAACCTTGGTGTGGATGCAGCAATGTTAACAGAAGATACTTTTTGCCGTTATTCGGGGACCTGGTGTTATTAAGCAAGCCAAAGAGCTTGTGTCAGCATGCTCCATGTCTACACTTAAGAGGGTTTGCTGACGGCACAGCAGAACCTCTCTAGCGTGGACAAGGTTAAAGACTTCTTCAGAATGTGCAAGAGAGGGAAATGAGATTGTAATCTTGCAAAGCAAAATTGCCATTTTATGACGGTATGGTCATAGTATGAACAAGATCAAAATAAATAGCAGTTAGGATAACGATGGTCCAAAGACAGCTACAAAGTCAGAGATTTCAGTTCGTATTGGTTATACCTGCAGTAGGAAGGGATCCTCTCTCACTTGATCTGAATGAAAGAATCATATAACAAACACACAATGAAAAGTAAACAAACTTGTTCAGAACAATCATGGTAGGGTCTCCATAGCAGAGTTAAGAAAGAATACTGAAATATTTTGATAAGACCATGATGACTTTCAGAGCACAGCACCTGGAGATGTACAGAATAACTCAACCATTATAACTGAAAAAAAAAAAGAGAGCAATAATATTCACTGAAGAGAACAAAACCAAGACAAACTTTACATTATTGCAAAAGCTAGGGACACCATTAGGTGGAAAATCTGCCTGACAGCCCTTTGAAACAGCTTATTTGCATAAACCTAAACAGCTTAGAGAATTTTCACTTCCAAATTTCTGCAACAGAAAAAGTATTTTCTGACTTAACTGAAGCAGGAGCAATGCAGTTAAAACACCAAAGGCAGACAGCTATGATTGCTACAGCAGGCAGCTACTGCAATAATTTTGTATGCCAACAGGTAGATTTAGTGGCCCAAAAGCACTTGTCAGCCATGATAATGTCCACTGTACAAACGTTGACATGGGATAATAGAAGAAGGCACAATTTTTCTGTATGCAACAGATATGTGAAACTAAAAATAAACCTAAAGAGAAGTTCCATAGAAGTTGTATACTTGGCATATTCACTCAAAGATTAATTATTTCACCAAGAGCTATCAACAAACTAGAACTCATGCATCAGAGACATTCTGGGCAGTGAAACCGATACACAAACAGTGCAAAAGAACAACTTATCACAGTTGTTCCATGTAGAAAATAAGATGGACATGTTCGTGGACAGGAAACTGAGTGATCCCTTTAAATACATACAAAAAGGATTAGTATCCACATGCTGGCTTCTTTGCCAAAGTCATTTTGCAGTATTCAAGTCTAAGAACTGAACAAATATAAAAAGAATTGTGTCTAACTGAAATACAAAGAAATCTTAAACTAAGCTCATAACTTGCTGGTTTGTAGAGAGGGGTAGAAAGACTCCAGGAGTGAAAGAAAAAGGACAAAAACCAGTGAGGGTTCCTTCTGGCCTTTGTACTGTTTGTACAGTCAGAAAGACCATTTCAGAATGAAAAACACCCAGCTGTTTCCCAGCAAGCTAGAGAGAAGTAAGCATCCAACAGGTTTAATACGTAAGAGCGATCAACCAGAATAAAGCCTTATTGTAAACAGGGAGTTCTGCCAAGAATATATTGAGCTATTTTTGGACTTCTAGACAGTACACACACCTTACATTGTACATTGTAGTCAAGGCTCCTTGCAGGCTGGTTATGGTGGAAGCGGGAAAATGCAGGCCAAGTGGCAAAGTGAGTTTTCTCCAGAGGTCTGGAGGCAGAGGAACCTTTTTGCTATGAGCTACAAAACCAGCCACATATTCCTTAGGCTACCAGAAAGGAAACAAACTATGACACACTACCACAAAGACTATCATAGATTAACCGTTTCATCAGACGGACTATTACAGCAGTAGTTTCAAGCAAACTCTTCCTTATCTTTCCCACATAATTCACAGGACACTATGAAATAACTTTGAATCCTGCACTGCAATACCATAAAAGTTGAATGACAAAGTTCATGTGGTAGTTAAAATAGACAAAAACCTTTAATAAACTCTACAAAAGAAAGATACATGGTTAGTTCTCCTGAATGAAACGACTTTTCCATAAACAACAATATTAATTTTTTTCCATACTGGATGCCAAACATGCCATTTTGTAATAGCTTTAGCATTACTACTGTTGTATGGATAGAAAGAGTAACAGACAAAAAGTGGGAGACACACCTTAAGGCCAAAACTTTTGATAACCGACAAGATAGAGAGCTTCCAAAATGACCTCAGGAAATATTTGCAAAAACAACTTGTTTCTCAGGATAAATTTTCCACTTCTAAGGATGCTAAATATGCTGAACAGCTAAATCCTCATTCATACAAGAGTAATTGATGAGCATATATTTCAAATAACTTCATCTAGAAAAAAAAAGCCAGGATATGTAGGACAAAGAAATATGCTCTCTTTTGGCACCTGATTAACAAGAAATGGAAACACCCCCTCCAGCATGGTTCATGACTGATAGCAACCAAAATAGACTCTCAAAACATTGCACCACTTGGAGAATCACATGTTAGACAAGCTCCAGTTTCTGGAGAGCTATATACAAATATTATTGCAGCCTTTTGATAGTTAAAGGGGGCTCTCTTTTGATGAAAAGAAGCTTTTACTAAGGCTTGTGAGTTACAGGGCAAGGGGCAATGGTTTTAAACTGAAAGAGGGGAGCTTTAGATTGGACACAAGGAATATTTTACAATTACATGACTATGAGACACTGGAACAGGTTATCCAGAAAAACTGTGGATGCCTTATCCTGGAAGGACTCAACACTGTGTTGATCAGTTCTTTGAGCAATATAATCTTGTGAAAGATGCCGCCCCGTTCATGGCATGAATGATCTTTGAAGGTGCCTTCCAACCCAAAGTATTCTCTGTGATTTGATAATGGAAGAGAGTCTTGAGAAGGATGCCTGTGCTTTGACCATACAGAGAGAAACTTAAAGAAGAAAATTCTTGAAAAAGAAAACAAAATAAAGAGAAAGAATAAAGTTTGAATCATGCCCTGACTTGACTTCTCTCTTTCTATATTCTTACACCACACACATCCTTTTCAAGCTAATTATCCAGTTGCTTAGATAAACTTATTGACTACTAATTTACTATGTACATTTTTAGGATTGATTATGCAAGTTGTAGTTGCAAGACAGAGCCCCCAGACAATAGGAGATATGTCTATGTTTACTTCCAGAGCTAGAGAGCATATATATTATGGAGTTCATTTTCAAAACCAGAGGCTTCTGACTGAATTTCTGTACTATCTTGCAAATACCACAGAATTGCTGCCCTGCAGGGACATTCAGGAAGTAGTAACCATGTAATCCATCACTCCCTACAGAAGCTCATATCCCAGTGCAACATTATAATGAGACTTTTGGTCCTCATTATAAAAAAAGTAGATAGAAAGCTTATTTTATTTCTGTTAAATCCAGACCAATGTTAACCAGTAAAATTAGAGAAAAAAATATTAATAATAGTGGCACATTCTCCTTTGTATATTATCATTCAGCTCCAAATTTTCCTTTGTGACCAAAGCTAGCAGATACAACAAAGGAGGGCTCACAGGGACAGGACAGCCCTTCCTCTGTTACTTTTTTGCCCAGGACTCCTAAAATGCAAATCTATGCAGCAGAGTTATTCTCATAAGATGATAGTTGGAAGAACTAAACCACCCTAGGGAGAGAAAACATCATTTTGCACCTCTCATCATTTTGAACTTGTCTAGTACATAACTTCTGAAGGAATGAATGAAAACACCTTGATTGGTTCAGATGGAAAGTAGAGCTACTTAGAGCTGCTGCTTACGAGGAGAAATCCAAGTTGCTGCCAGTTTCTTACCAGAGAAGAAACTGGGGTCAAAGGAACAAGTACATGTAATTTTTTTGATGCAGCAGTGTTTTCTGTATGATAAAATGCACACTGAGAACAAAGGCTACACAGTCAGCACAGACATATTCTTCAGGAATATCAGCCTGGTGTTGTTACCTGGCTCTCAGCAGACAGCCCTGAATGTGTCAAAATGCTGGATAAAGCAAGAGAAAATCAAGAAAAAGCAGATTTTATGGTGATTTTCAGCCATTTCCCCAAAACCAGATGTCTCAAAACTAGCAGGCAGTACTCTCCCACACCAGAAGAAATGGTTGTATTAAAGAAAAATTTTCTGTCATAAGAGTGGTTAAATACAGGGGCAGTTTGCCCAGAGAGGTTGTGGAAATTCCACAGCCCTGATCTACCTCACCTAATTGGGATTTGCTTGGATTAGGGGCTTTCAACCTCTGGAAGCTCCTTATTGCTCCTCCATGGAGATGTGATTCTCCTCACTAACTTCTCACAGGGCTGGCTGTGGTAACAATGCTGAAAACATTTTTCTTAGGATATGCACAGTCCAACAGCCATTAAGTGATGTAACTTTGCAGTATTCCTGTAAGGATTATGTTGTTTGTCTCCGACTGTCTCTCTCTGACATGGGTAAAAAAGCTGAGACACATTGAAGTGCAGTGAAGTAGAAATTTGACCAATTTCAGACAGGAACTTTAGTACCACTCTGCCTGGTTGCTTTACATATCTTGAAAAGCAATAAAAAAATATAATTAGATATTTGAGCATCACAGACAGCATAATTTATGCAGCTGATAACACCTTCACTTTTGCCTATACAGATGCAAAAAGTATACAGAGGCACTGTAGTATAAAATTGAGGTGGGAAATCTCCTATCCCAATTGATTAGTTTTCATTACTAAGCACTAACCCACCATAACTGCCTGGGTTAGGATCTTTTGTGTTGGATGACCCACATTACCAATATATCAATGAAGGCTTTGTATAGAGCAACTAGTGATCAATCAGAGTATAAGATTTAAAAAGAAAAAAAAATTGTCATGCTCAGTAAAATTCCCTTTATCATTCTTCTCCAGGCCTTCTGTGTGCTTTCTTACCAGTCTCTCCCTACCTTTCTTATCTTCCTTCCCCTTCTTCTCAGCCAGTCTTAGCCCTACAACTCCTAGGCTCAGCAATAAGAGGATTTTCTTCTTCGTTCATTTAATTTTAGATAAATGTTGAATTGGGAGTTGTACATTACCCCTGATTCAGCTGTCTTGCTGGAAAGTCAGTGGGAGACTTAGTCTGAGTTGCATGTGAATGGACTTTAGAGATACATGCCATATAACTAAAAGCTCGAGGGAGAAAAAGGCAGTTAAGAAAAAAAAATAGGCTGTTACCATTGAGATGCAGCTTAAAGTGGCATCTGAGACTGGTTTTTGCTAAAAATCCTTCTCTGACTTTCTAAAAAGACTGCTTGAAGCAAGATACAGATAAATCTAGCTTTTCTGAAAATCTTGAGATAGAAAACACATAGAAGTTGAAAGCTTCAAAATAAGTCAGGTCCTTACCAGACACAATCTGAAGTTAAAGGTAGGTCCAAACCCACATTCTGCAAAAGGCCAGGGAATCAGAAATCAGGAATAGTATTGTGAGTCCTCACCACCTATAATAATTTAATCTGAAATCAGAATATCTTCTGTCTTCGTTCCTATGTGCTGTATGATTACCAGTGTTCACATTTGTATTTGTTCCTAGTAAATTACTTCCAGGTACATGTTAATATTCAGCCCTTTCTTAAGTCTCCTGACCCTATATCCAACAATAAACTTATTTGCAGAGGCATCCAAAATGACATATAATGCCTATCAGAATGTACTGATTCAACTTAGAGCTTGTAGGCAGGATTTTTTTAATCCTTAAAAACGTCCTATGTTCTTTTCATTGACATCAAGAGTAAATCTAAGGAAGGCTAAATTCTTGCTAAAATAAAATTTTACAGGTTTTTCTCCAGTTGTCTAGCTTGATCCTTTCTGCAATGTGGAATTTTGCAGCTGCAGTATGATTGCATATGGTGGCTGCGTTGACCAGAAACTGGCAAGTTTCAGAAGGAAAAAACCTCACAATCAGACTGTAGTTTCTCCAGGCGCTCTTAAAACTGACATGAAGATTGCTATTTCTGCAATGTAAAGACATGTAAAGTTGACATACAATTTTATGCTTTAAAAGACAGCAATATTGAAGGAAACTGACCAAGCATTCCTTTTAGGAAATTGGCCAAAATTTGAAACCTATTTTCTTTCAAAATATTATAAAATTATTTAAAATTAAGACATACATGACTTTCAAATTGAATTCAAAAGTAAACAACTTTTAATCATACAAGTGTTCCTTAAAATGGATGTAATCATAAATAGTTTCTTTTATTTATTTTTACAAATATCTTGATTTTTATGTTAAACTGTTAATCACTGGAGCAAAACTCATATAATAACCTTACTTCTTTTTAGACTTTTACCTTTTGAGTCTCAAAGCACTTTAAGAAATTTAATGTATATTGTTATTCCCACTGTAGACATGAAATATACTGAGGAGTGTCAAAATTTAAGTTTACATAGAAACAGTGGGGAGAAGTTGTGTGGTTTTTGTGGGTTGGTTGTTTGGGTTTGTGGGTTGTTTGTTTGGGTTTTTTTTTCTAATTCCTTCCTGTAAAACTGACCCTCTAAGGTTTAAGTGTCCGTATCTCCCTAAAGATACAACTCTGATACTGTTCACAATCGGGACTATAGAGGGAAAGAATCTCATCTTCTCTTTCTTTCATTTAAATGGCCAAAACTAAGTACTGACAGAGCTGAAAGTTTGTCAGGCATGAAGTTTAGCTTAGAACTGAAAATGCAAGTGGAAATTTTTAAATGTGCCTTCTACTTGTCTGAAAAACTATGACGTCTGGATGCCTATAGATTCCGGTTTTTAAAAAATGCCATGCACCTACTTTTTCTGTTTCTTTAGACTTAATGAGGGATAGTATTCTGAAAAGAGGGAACTCCTTCTTATTTTCTAATGCTATGAAATTATATATGCAAATTAAATAAAATTGTTCACCTGATTAAATCTGACCTAATGATATGAATCCTCTGCTTCGCTTCATTTTTAGGAATGAAAATATTAAAGTTTCATTTATTCAGGGAATATACATTGCCTATTCCTTTCCCTGATAAACATGATATCTAATCCTAGTGGGTTTTTATTCTGGATGGTTGTTTCAAGCTACACGTGTAAGGTAGCCAAAGCACATCCAGTGAACTGTTTTATCCTTCTCTGCATTGGAAGAGTTTCATCAAGCTACCTTTTTGCATGTGATGGCCAGCACTTGAGTGTCACATCTGTTACCTTGCTGCCAGTGAGTGCTGCTAACTAAGCTGACCTGGTTCCAATTCCTTGTGTGTTGTTGCTCTGAGGAAAAATGCAAAGCCTCTGAGAAATGCTGTGGCAGGACATTACTTAGATCTCAGACTGCTGGCAACTGAATCAGGGCTCCTGGACTTTGAGCTGCACCAGTTTGTACAAACTGGGAATCTGGCTCCTTCTCTACAAAATGTGGTGTACGTAGGAGTGCAATGGAGAATTAATTCAGGGACAATAACTATCTAATAAAACTGTAAGGGGGAAGTTGGTATATACTGCCATAGAGCTACACACACAAAAGGATTGTGTGGAAATATAAAATCAGCAAGAAATGATTGCTCAGCAGGAACATGAAGCCATTTTGCAGTCTAACATAGGAATCTGTGTCCGATTACTCTATCAGCAGGGAGTTCGGGCAGCCAACATAATTTAAACTAACACACACTGTAATGAGGCCCAAAGAAACAGACCTGTCAAAGCAGAAAGAGAATCAAAATAAGAGGGCAAGTCATCTTAGGAAAAAATCATACATAAACAGATAGAATTTTTTGCAAATGTAATACAAATACATGAAAGGTGTAGAGCACCACAAATTTTGTAGGCATTGCAACTACAAGGCAGAGGGTCCAAAGTCCTACTGCCATCTCATAATCCTTTGGTGCTTCATCCTGAGTAAGTGGACTGCAGTATATAAGTATTTTGGCAAATTGGTTCTTACTAGGTGAAAAAGACTTGAAACAAGTTACTGGTTAATTATTTTTCTACCACTCATTATCAGCTGTCACACAGGGAAATTGGGCTGCCAATGACAAGGCTTCAGAAAGGATCACAAGCATATGGGGGGCCACATAAAACCAAAGAAAAGAAATATACTTCATGAAATTGATAGGTCGGCAGTAATCAATGCCACTTTGAAGTGTAAAGCAAATAAATATGAGCAAAACCTGGTTTGGATTTTAGTGTCCTGCAGAAAGGTAATGATAGCTGTAACAAACACACTCGAACTCAGCTTCTGCTAAGCACAGAATAAAAAAATCAATATTATAGCATTTATACGCATGCATTTGTCTGGACTTTAGCACAAAAAATTTACTAAAACTAGCACTGTTGCTTTGACTACAATAAGCCAAATAGTTATTTGTATATTTATTTTTACTTAGCCATGGTTTTGTAAGAAAAAATAATAACGAAACAAAAAAGAAACCCAAACAAAACAACAGTCCCCACTTTTAACTTGCATAGAATTTCTCATAATTCTCAGCAAAATAAAAACCTCAGATGTTTCACAGTGTGTGTAGTGGTTTAGGAACAGTATTTCCCACTTTAGTGTTTCCACTGAAACACCCCAAACCAGGCATTGCTTGCTCTCTCACTCCTCCCTCCCACTGTGGCGGGCTGTAGAGGAGAACTGAAGGCACAAAAGGTGAAAATCATGGGTTGAGCTTTGAATAATTTCCTGGAAACTGCAACGAAATAAGAAAGTGAACAGTAACAGCAACAATATTATTAACAGATGGTACAAGAGTGGTGAATAATTCACATGCAAATGCTCACCACCCAGAAATCTCCCCCATACTACCGTGACTGGAAGAGACTCCTTCCCTGATCCCTAGAAAATTATAGGGGTAGAGATTAATCTTCATGTTCTTATCTCCTGAGAATTCTACAGTGTGCTTTCTCCTTATTTACACCAAAGCAAAATTTGGCTTTTAGTCATATTACCAGTAAAAGTCTTCATTTTTTTTCCAGTCACCACTTAGATTTTTATACTGCTGACAATTCCTCTTAGTCCTGAAACACCATGTTAAAAAAACTCTGTTTCTTGAATGATATTTGAGAGTCCAGTTTTCCTTTCTTCTCTTATATTAGTTTGTCTCCTATTGTTCTTTCCACTTGTTTCTTTTGGTATGTCCTAAATTCCTTTTTGCTCACATATCTCAGTATAATTTGCTCTTGGTAATAAATCTTTTCCTCCCTGGATTGTCTAACTTTCCCATAGAGTTACAAGAAAACAGGAGTTAGTTCCTTGAGCATGAAAAACTTTCAAATTTCTTTGTATTTTTTGATTTAATGAATTTTAAGTCAAATTACATATTTATTAAAAAAAACCCTTGAAATCTGATAAAGAAAACAATCATCATTCAGGAAGTAGCTTTCCACACATCTAACATGAGTTGAGAGTAGAACATTGTGGAATCTTAGATAGACATTTTCCTTTATTCAGATATATGCCTTCACAAGTCTGGTTGGAAACACAATAATTGACATAAATATTTAAAACAGTTAAAGCATGCAAACACAATCACATTTTTGCATAAGCTTCATTTCCCTATGAAATCAAGGTCAATCTAACACTAATAAGAGTTTAAAATCATTTTAAACACATGGGAAGTAGTTTAAGTTCCAAACCCCTTATATTTGCTCTTCATATTAAAGGTTTGTTATTTCCACTAAAGAGGAGTCTTCAAATGTCATTCAAGTCATACGAAGTCCTAGTCTGCATTGATTAACACACCTGTGCAGGTATTGGCACATTCATTCTAACACATATTCAGTTCTTCTGTTAGCTACTTCCTTGAACTCAACTGATATTCCAATAACAGAAAAGATAAGGAAGAAAGAGAAAACTGGAGTGATATTCTGCAACACTGCGTACGCACCTGCCCACTAAAAATGGGATTGACATCCTTTATACTTTCTAAAGACCAATATGACATAAAGGTTTCCTGAGAAGTTTTAAATTATTCAAAAAGTACCTCTTAAATATTTAAGGACATTACAAAATAAAAGAGGCTATTCACCTGAGCCAAATAAAATGACACAATCTTTATTACAGAGGCCAAGAACACCACTGGGGAAAGGCAACTTTTGTTGGGAATTGAATCATAAGGAGACAGATGGCAAACTAATTTCAAGGAGGTGTCCACTTACTAAGCCATCCAATAATTTTCAATTTACTTAAAATTGGAGGCCTGTTCCCACCACATATTCTGTTAGTCTTTGGGACAATACAGCATCCTCAAAGGAAACCACACAGAAATACACACAGAAATACAATGACATGCTAAGTAAGCATGTTTTGTCAATCCAGAGTTCAAATAGCATGTTGGGGCTATATTGTGCATATATTGGCGCATATTGTGACACTTTTCAAGTGAAATAGGGAGTCATTACTAGATTATTACATTAAAGCTACCTCTTGTTCTATGCTGATAAGGTTGTTCTATTTTAGCATGCAGTCAAAATATTCCATCCTGCATCACAACACGGCTTTACTTATCTAGGAATTAGAAGTACTGAATTCAAGTATTGAGTCTGAGTGACAAACTATTACTGTTTTGGTATGATGCAAAAAATTATTATACTGAGATTAAATTTAAAATATACGAAACAACAATTTCAGTGAATTTTAACAGTTTTATGTTTCTAAGCAGTTCCAAACAGTACATTTTCTGTCTGTCTTCAGAGAAATCAAACAATTAAAATCATTAACTATCTGAGTACTATCAGAAAGAGTCATGCACCACACCCACCCGGATTAAATTTAAGAACAAAGCATACAAGTGCAGTGTCTCCAGGAGGTCTATGCTGGCTACATAACTGGGGGAAATTCCCAAGCATTTTCAAGTGAGGCCCTTGAAAGGTCGTTTTCCCCAGGGGCTATTTTTTCAGCAGTTCCTTTGTAATCATAAAAGTAATAGTAATGACTCACTGCTACACGGGAGAGTGGAAATGCTCCAACAAAACATAGAAGTGAAGAAATGGAAGGAAATTTATATTAAGCACATCTTTATAATTATTTGTGAGCTTGCTAGTTTTGTAGTAGGATTAAAATACTAATGAAATTGCTTACAGATAGGATTGACTGATCCTGCATTAACCTTAGACAAATGAAGTATACAAACATAAACATTCAAACACACTAATCGGTCGTGATGGAAACAATCATACAGAAAGTAGCATTATATTATCTTGTCTGTGAAACTGGTAGTGTTGGTTCTTCGTTAATCAACTGGTTTACCTTAAGAAACATTTTCTGACTGAAATGCCTTTAAATAATAAAAGCTCACCAGTTACTGTCGCTGTTCTCACCATGGCTGAGTAGAGAAATGACACAAAGTCCAGGCTCAGGGATAAATGGAAGCACTTTAATGAATTCTCAGAAGGCTTTTATACGTTAGTTGGCAAAGTGTATTAAGTGGCATAAGGTTTTGCCATCTACCCCCTAAGGGGATTGGTCAAGTTCTAAGACACCCATCTCTGAATGTTTTTCTAGTTAGAACCATAACAATTCTGCCAAACAACCTGCAGGTGCAAGAAGTTTACAATACTGTAATCTTGTTTAAAGTAATCTGCGGGGGAAAGACAGAGCTCTCACAAATTACTGCAGAGAGCTGAAGAAATTCTCCGCCGAGGCTTTTTCAGCATCCATAAGTTACTTTATTGTATATTTCCCTTGGCAGAATTGAGTATGAGCAAACAATTTCTAGATTGCAAAGTCTTCTACGTTCTATATTTTATCTTTGGAAATTAGTCATAGTATTCATTCATTCATTACTCAGACAAATGGTCACCAGGTTTTTAAAAAAGCTCAAAATCCATTTTTTTAAGGTGTTTCCATAAATCTATTGGCTTATTCGTTCATTCCTGTGTCTTCCCATTCTGAGTTCCAAACAACAGTTCCATGGCAGAAGTTAGTTAGTTTTGGTCTAAATGTCATATTTAAAAAGAGACCACCCTTCTCCCCCAACTGAGATTTCTGACTATTTGTCTCAGAACTTCCTTCACCAGCTTTAGCATATAACCCATTTCAATTTCCTTAGTCATAATGCCTTCTTTTCTTTTATGGTCATTGCTTCCATATGGATTTGTTACTTTACAAGGCTTTCCATCAAAAAAATCCGTAATTCTTATTTTCCATTTTGCCATCCTTTTAGGTGTTTGAAGAACATTTTTTACATCCCCGTGACTGTTTTAAGTCCATCACTTAATGAAAGAGTATTGCTTTGAGCGTACAGAGTTCCCAAAAATTCTAATGTTGGATAAAAATCTTTCTAACAAGAAATAGGAAACAAGGAACAATATCTGGAAAGAAGTTACAAAGGCTTTAGTAAGCACTTCATAAAAGAGATTGCATTAAACAAAAGTAAATATTGTAAATTTCTTATCGCTTAGTAGCACAGTATGTACCTTTACTGAATATTTGTCATGTGTAAAGAGGTAAGTAAATAAACCTGATATTAATGGAGCTGCAGATCAAGTGCTAAAAGGTATTTCTTACTTGTTGACATTTCTCTAAAAAATGGGGTAGTGAAATTAAAATGTGGAAAGTAGAAAGCATCAATATAGTTGACTTATAAATAAAAAGGAGGTGCTCACATCAATATATAAAACAGATATTTACCATTATAAAGACAGATACGGATGAACTGTGTGCTTTAGAGACACTTGAAAAATGAACATGTCCTCAAAATCTTTGCTTCACAGAATCTGAGGTTGGAAGGGTTCTCTGGAGAATCAGTACTGCAACTCCCTGCTCAAATAAGGGTCATCTACAGCAGATTGCCCAGGATCATATTTAATGAGGTCTTGTCTGCCTCCAAGGACAGAGACACCCCTACCTCTGGGCAACGTGCTCCAATGCTCAACCACACTCAAACTAAGATTCTCCTTACCTTTAAATGCAAATTCCTGTATTCATTTCATGCCCATTGCCTCTTGTCCTGTGACTGGGCAAAACAGAGTTGTTGATTTCTTCTTTATTCCCTCCCACAGGGTGTGCCTACACTTTGTTAAGACTTTCAAGGCTAAACAGTCTCAGCTGTGTCAGTCTCTTTTTAGGACAGATGCCTCAATTCTTTTACCATCTATGCAACCCTTTATTAGCCTCACTTCCATATATTCATGTCTTTCTTACACTTGGAAGCTGTTTTGCACCAGGAGATTCTATCTCTCATGAATCCAGTAAAAAAAGGCACTGACACTCTTTAAGACATCTTTTCAAATATATTTATATAGAGACAATACTATAAGGAGAGAAGAGTACAGAAAATCCTATGCACCTTCAGATGCTGGAACAACAAGTGGTGAAGCTTAAAATAGTCCCCTGATCCATACACTGCACAATGTGCAGACCCCTTTCCACAGAAGAGGTTCTACCCCCTTGGTCATTCAAGCTATTGTGGATTTCTTTCCTCCAAGAAAATAGCTCTATTCATCATTCTCTGTGTCAAACAGAAAGGATGTTCACGTGGCAACTTCTTGGCTCTCTCCTAGATAAAGGTAAGTACACGCAGGTGGTACAATTGCTGGTACCAAGAAGGAGCTGCCTGGAAGTTCCTCTGTTAAGCTGGATGAGTTTGTCCTGCAGCCATGGGGATTGAGCAGCACAATGCTGACTGAAGGCAATACTATTCAACACAGTCACTGATGACCTGGATGGTGGGAAAAAATGCACAGGTCTGAAGACCACACTGGGCATGCAGCCCAGCATTACAGATTAACTCAGATTAACTATTATGCGATTTGCTAACTCCTTGACATACAATGGACAGTCAAGTTCATTACAGACATCTAGAACTGGATGTAGCACTCCTTATGTGGACCTTCCTGTACTGAGTACAACGGAGGGATCATCTCCTTCTAGCTGTTGGCATCTTCCTACTGATATAGCTCAGGGTGTTTTTGGTCTTTGCCACATGGATGTATTGCTAGCTCATGTTCAATTTGTTGTACAGGAACCTGCGGTTCCATCTCTGCCAAGCTACTTTCCAACTGGTCATACCCCAGCAGGTGATGGTTAATTGGGTTATCCCTCCTTCCCAAATATAACATTCTGCATTTCTTTGTTAAACTTGAGGTGATTCCTGTCAGTCCAATGCTCCAGCCTGCAGAGATCTTTGTGAAAGGCAGCACAACACCCTGGCATGTTTTTTATCCTCAGCACACTTCCTTCTTTTTGTCCCATCACACCTGTCAATAGTGAATATGCTAATTACTACTGGATCCTACATGGATCCCCAGCTTTACTTTGTGCTGCTCATTCTCTCAGAGTGGTGTTAAATGATTTCTCAGTCAACCTAACCTGTTAACCTAACCTGTACTTGTGTTTGTCTATGTGAATGCTATGGTACATTTTGTCAAATGCATTACCAAAGTCAAGGTAAAGAGTATCCCCTGCTCACCCCTCCTCCACAAAGCCAGTCAGCTCATTCTAGAAGGCCATCAGGTTGGTCAGGCAGGATTTCTCTCTGTAAAACCAAGCTGACTACTCCCAACCACTTTCTTAACCTTCATGTAAGACCTTAAATAGAAATTGCATACAATGATTGAAAAGTCAAACTCATCCAGCCACTATTGACCTTGTAAACACTTTTCTATTTGTTTTCCCACTGGATTAGAGCAATGTCTAGGTGTTGTTTGTGTTACTACTAAAAGAGTGAGAGTAATAAAAATTAAATTGGATCTGGCTTATCTTTTTGATCATTAGCCTGTCTTCAGTCTTTCTCTCTCTTTAAAATAAGTAATATAACTTTCAATTAGCACCAGGAGATTTATCTGTATACCTGCTCTAGATCCTGTAGAATAAAGTCCAGTCTGCAAGGAGACATGTAGTTCAACAGCCCTGATCACTCACCCACTTATGGACTTTGACAAATAGGTCAATATGTTGCAATAATATTAGATCAGAGAATAACCTCTGGGATTTGGAGTAGCAAAGTTGCTGGTTGGAGTTAAAAGAGGAAACATTTTTAATAGTTTACCCTTGATGTCAGTCTGAACTGAGTCAACATTCTTTCAAATTTCAATACAGTTCATGATTATGGTGTAATAAACAAGACTCGTTAAGGCTCTTTGACACGATACATTCATGGCAAAGTTAATATTTTTAAAAAATGGTTTCTAACTTCAGTATACAAAAAAGCGGTGTCCCTTTCTCTCACACATGGTTTGGGACATGATGAATTTTGCTTGCCACCTTTTCTTCTGAGTTTGCTCAGGATTCAAACCACTACAGATTACCAACAGGATTGTCAATCAGTACAAATTTAACCTTACCTCCTGTAAGCAAAGAACATGAAGTTATAATGCACTATTGCACTTTTTAAAATTC
Source organism: Monarcha castaneiventris obscurior (assembly GCA_026261815.1). Lineage (NCBI taxonomy): Eukaryota > Metazoa > Chordata > Aves > Passeriformes > Monarchidae > Monarcha > Monarcha castaneiventris. Next base: position 48,669,827 of record JAMPIT010000230.1, on the reverse strand, counting down.
TAATTCCACTTCATTCTTTAAATTTTACAGTGTCTGTGGTCTCCAAAAGAAATAGATATGTGCTGTGACTACTGAGCTTAATTTTTAATTAAAACTATTCTGTCTACGTCATCCATTCTCATTGCAACTTTAGAGGTGAAGCTCAGCAAATAGCTCAAACAGCTGAACAGCATGGTGTCCAAATGAATAAACTCTGCAGGTTTTCCAAAATCCAGTGTTTTACATGGTTTCAAAATGAAAACTTATTATCCCAGGGTCAGTTAAAAATTTTATGTTAGATTTTGGATTTATAATAAACCCTGTTACCAGCTTATTTGGGTCAAAGTATGGATTTTATAATGAAATGTCAGAAAAATCTGCAATTGATGATTCATCTTCTAATTTATTCTCTGTTTCTTTTTGCAACAGTTAAAATTTTTTCTTTTTAAATACACTGTGTGAAATGAAAAGGCTAATATGACATTTCAAAAGTTAGCAATCAATACTATAATCATTTAATTAATTGGGGTTTTAAATAAAAGTGACAGAGAGTGGACATGTGAGCAGAGTTATCTCCTTCATTGATTTTTATTTCCTGACACTTTAATAAAATACTCACTGGTGTTTACTAAATTTATCAGAATTGCCTTCTGAACAAAACCAAATGAAAAATTGTTGTTATAGTGATTGATTTCTAGGAATGTGGAGTTGGTTGTAGTAGGGCAAAAGTGGACTGAAACTTCTTGTTAAGTTCAAAAGTGAAATAAAAACTAAATTAATTCAGATTTCACTAAGTGCTTTATAATTTCCATTTAAAGTTTGAAAACATCTTGCTAATCACATTGGTAATTTAATTTGAAACAGACATGTCAAAGTCTCTTGCATGGTGATCTAGAAATTAAATATCTTCATTCAGCAAACTCACGTTTTACCTTCAAACTCTAAGTACCTTGTCCCTTATTTTCAAATACGAGGACATCCATACCTACCATGGTTTGGGATTAAAAATATGTGTAAACTATTTGACATCTGTAACAAAATCTGGAAAGGATTTCTGCTTCCTATTGACATGGTAAGGTCCTTCTGACACAGCAACATGGTATTTTCACAAATAATTGGGCAGATTTTGGTGCCTTATAGGTACTGAAAGGAATATCGGTATCAGACATCACTTAAACAATTTTGATAGAGATGATCCAGTTCCTTTTTGCTTTCTTCTTCACCATCTGCTATTTGTAGGTTTCTACTTAAGCGTGAATGACAAAGCATGTAAGGAACTTCCTCTCCCCTTTTTCACAACTGGAGTCTCAAGATGTAGATCCCTCTCTTATCATAAATTGTCAGAGATGTTTCCCCCCTCCTTCAGAGTAATAAGACTGTAGGACATATATTTTAAGCTCTTTTAGTGAGGTTTTGACCTAGTATAGTGGATCAAGAGGATCCAGATCTATTGGTCCAATCAGGGTTGCAGATTGGGCAGTTCTGTTGAACCAAAAAGCTCAGTGACGTGATGTTTGGGAGGTGACTGCCTAGGAAGTACAACAGGGAAGTACTTGTAAATTGTGATGTAGCCTTGAATAAGCTGCTCCTTGTTTAAAGTGTTTGGTTACAAACATATTTTGCAGCCAAAGAGCTATGTGAGTGTTTTACTTTGCAATATTCTGGTTCCCTTGTTGGGATAAACTACTCAGCTGAACCACCTTATTGCCTCATAAAACAGAGCAGCAATACTATTATCGCTTAACTGCACCTGAATTCAGGCAGAACTACTTTGTTCAAAGAGCAGTAAACACTTGGAGTAAGTTGTCAAGTAAGGTCATTGAAGCAAATAACATAAATGAGTGCTAGAGACACAGGACACTTTCATGAAGGAGATTGAAGGATACAGTGACAAGAAGGGATTCAAGTAGGATGAACTGAGCTCAGGAAGGACTTATTTCAATGTTGTTATTAAAAATTATCCTTTTGCAGAAAGCCAGTAGAGGCTTTGTATGGCATTTATTCCTTATATGCCCTAAGAGCCTTAAGTAGGATCTAAGAGGTACAAAGCAACAAATTTTAGCCTGTGTGAAGAGGGCTTTGATCAATCCAATAACCATAAGAAGAATTGTATTCATGCCTGTGAAGCTTTAGAAAAGGTAACTCTTTGAAATATTTTCTTAACACAGCCTGGTTTTGCGCTCTTTCTTTTCACAGGTTCCCAACTGAAGTTAAAAAGTCATGGAGTGGCTTCCCTGCAGCCACAGTTAACATTCAGGGCTATTTTTGTTACACAATGACTACATGTCTTTTTCAGACTTTTATCATATACTCTCAGAAATTAGGCTCACAACTAGCTGAGCACTAGTCAGCCACTGCTCTACAAGGTATTGCCTGCTCAGGCAAAGGCAAGCCCTGAGAAGTCCTGAGCCCTACACTGTCAGTCAGCAGAAACCCCATGGCCTTTTCATGGTAATGGCGAAAATCAGATTTACTAGGCTGCAACACCACTCCATAGAATAAGCATTACATTTAATGCTGAATGCATACCAAATCTTCCAACTTCTCACCTGAGCAGCCCCCTTACTGCTCCATTCCCTGAACTCAGCGCTGGCTTCCCTCCACACACCACAGCTTCTTTCTGCCGTCCTTTGTACCCTCAAGCACCTATTCTTTTCAGTCTAAGATCTGGGCTCATTCAAGATCTCTTAGCAGTTCTTTCTTACTGACTGATTACCACCTGACAAACCTTTTCAGAACCCTTAATAATGAAGGAGAAGGATGTTATCAGCTTCGGTGCTTTTCTCCGATGGTGTTAGGGAAGGCAGAGGTGGTGAGAGAAAGAGAGAAAAAAGTGCAACATTCTTTCTGAATCTCAGTAAGAATGGCCCCAAAAGAAATGGTAATAGAATACCTGGTTTAGTAAGATGGAATAAAAAGAGTAATATAGATAACAGGTCAATCTTACATTCTTCAGATGCTGAGAATTCTGCTTTCTAATGTCACATCAGACTGACCCCAAATGGATTTTCCCACCATGCAGTACACCTGCTTACACAGAGTTCCTCCTCTGTGCCATGCCACAGTGCATTTCATTTTCTGTAAAAACCAGAGCCATATGCCTTTCCTGGCAGGCTGGAATGCTATGCCTGTCCTCACCCCAGCACAGCGCAGGCTGGCACGGGGCACTCCAGCACAGTCCTCTGCAGCAGCCGCTGGTGCTGACATAGGAGCTGCTCTGACCTGGAGAACAGTGCCCAGAAGAGCAGACATGGTCTGCTCAAGGTAACTCACTTCTCAGAGTCAATGTCTTCTGGAAGGCGCCCAATACAATCACACCTTGGATGGAAGAGTGTGAATTACTGTATCTGCTATTTAACTGGTGTTCCCAACCTGCTATGACCCTTTAAAGAAGACATATCATTTCCCGCCTGAAAATACTCTGTCCAATTTTCCAATTAACTCACTGTCCCTTGGTTTATCACTTCACAGCCAACTCTAGAGCCTTATCATGAACACAATAAAAGTATTGTCTCCTTTTTCAGTCCCAGAAGCAAATGAAACACAGTCCAGCTTCACATTGAGACAATGGCATACAAAGCTAGAATGACATACTCCTCTACAAAAAAAGAGGAGCAACATAAAATTTCCTTAAATATGTTTTCATAGATTTTTTCAAGGTAATAGTAAGGGAGATAAAAATAATTTTAGGCCAAATAATAGCTTCTTTCCTTCTAAATATCTGAAAAATTTTTTATTAAATATGCTTCTGAAAAAAATGAGATGCATCTAGTATCAAACAGCAGCTGCTTATACAGGTGAAAGAGCAAAGCTTGTTTCCATTGATAGAATTACCATTAGAAGGAAATAAATGAGTACAAGACTGGAGTCCCATGGTTTACTGTTCTTACTTTCTGAGTTTGAAATTGTATTACCCCACCCCCCCCCAAAAAAAAAAAGCCCTGATCAGCAAATTTAAAGTTCTGTAAGAGTAATAATCGCCCTGTACTTAGAAATTCATGCTGGGAAATGATGAATTCAGTTCCAAATGTTTGTGTGATGTCTTAAGATCAAATTCAGAAATCCCAAATTAAATCTCTGATCTTAGGGAAGGGAAAAGGCTATGCATCTCTAAAGAACCAGTCAAAGGGAATAAAATAAAATACCAGTCAAGGAAAAATTACTTAGCTAATAAGAAGCTAAACTCAGGGAGTTGTCTAGAATGTGAGCTTCTTGAAGATTACTCCAAGCCTTTATGCTGTCATATTGTCCTTATTGCCTGTAAATTGAGGCTAATAGCAGTTGTCTCTGGAGATTCATGCAGTGTTGCAAGTGTATGGTAGCAGTAGAAGTATAAGTACCTTCTAAAGATGTTTTTTTATTTCAGTTCCATCAATGTATTTGCCAGATGTAATGACGTGTTTTTTGAAAATTTTCAATTGTCTCAGGTAAGTGTCTAAGAAAATAAGGCTCTGTATTTACCTCACACTACTCTGCATTTTTTTAACCAAAAGAGAAGGACACAGCTCTATTGCTGCTTTTCAACAGAAACAGTAAAGTAGTATTCTTCTTTGTCAGTAGTCTGATCTTCTTAAAAACTCAGTTTTACTGAATCCTTTTTTTTAAAGTTTAGGAGAAGGAAAAAAGTTACATCACCTTTTGTGCAGGTTGTCTCACAGATATCTAACAGATCCAAACGGCATTTAAAAATCAGTTAAGAAGCAAACCAACTAACCTGAACTAAATTGAAATTATTTCTTGCTGTAATATAAAAACCTGAAAGCAATTTAAGTAGGCAAGAACATAAGAGGACATTGTAAGTGCTTTCATCCTGCTGAAGGATACAGCTAGGAAATTAAGGTACTTAATCAGACTCCTAGTGTTTGTTTTTCTGATCTGATTTTCCAGAAAAAAACTCATTTTACAAGAATCACAATTTAAAATGGTAATCTATCATTATATCCTGTCCTGAAAACAGCCTTTGTGACAAATCAGTGAAGTAACCCATGGTATCCTTTATTTAATTGTAATTAATGACTGTCTGTGATGGTATAGATGGAAAAAATTGACTCCCTTGAATTGAAATGATTCCATTTTCATTTGGATATGATATAACTGAGCAAATTCCTTCTGTCTTCATAATGCTGGCATTTGCTAAGTTTCTCATCACAAAGAGAGAATTGTAAGACAGAGTTCCCTGAAAATCCCAGAAAGATCTTTACAGTAAATGTAGAAAAAATCATTGGCAACTCTGCTAAATGCCATTTTATATGTGTGTTTTAAGAAACATGACAAGGATACCTAAGAAGAATGTCTACATTTTAAATATTCGGACAATTACAGAGGATAGGTCAAGTTGTTCCACTTTGACTAGTTATTTTAGATGTTTTAAATACATTGCTCAGAGTGGGGCCAGTTTTCAGCAATTGTCCTGAAATATGTTCTTTTCAAGATGCCTCAAACTGCATATGCAGAATTCAGCTCTTCCTGAGAAACATTTACAGGACCTTGCTTTGGCATACAGCTGCATCTCTTTCCTTGAGGATGTTTTATGCCACAGTCATCACTCCAGATTGGACTTTTTTCCTCTTTCTTTTAAAATATTTAGGACTAGTCACTACTCATGAGTGCTTTCTGGCATCAGATCTATTAGATAATCTAATATGGTCTGGAAAAACCTGTGTTCTTCCTATAGAAGATGGTGTGCTGAATTATACACAATGACAAGAATGGCTGGGAAATTTATAAAAGATATGTGAAGAGAAAGAAACAAATATTCTTAAAATTCTACCACTGAATTCACTTCCTTTTCCTTTTTATATATCACTGTTTCTTCCTTTGCCCAAACCTGATTAATAGTGAAATATAACGGGAGATGAAAGACAGAACTTTATCACAGCATGAAAATACCCTTAGAAAACTGTGAAACCAAATCAGAGGCTCAGAGATGAAATGTTTTAAAATAAGGCTTTTCCTTTATTCCTTTCTTCCTGCTGGTAACTTTTGATCCCTTTCCTCTGACCTTTTGACCACCTGTTCATTATATTGTTATTATTATCATCCATTTAATTTGTATTATAAATTCCTCATAACAATCAAGAGCAGAATTGTTGGTTTTATACTGATGCACTAAAGAAAATGGATCTGTTTATCTAAAAGAAGATTAAAAGGTGGCTTGACCACCACCTACAGGTGGTCACGTAAGGAAACCAGCTTTTATAGTCATTATTCCTTTACTCTGCCAAAACAAAAGGTCATGATAAACCCAGTAGCTGGGAGTTCACACCAGCTTTGTTCACTAGGGGAACACAGATATACCCAACAAGCCTGTAAAGATAAGAGCAGCAAATCACAGGAATATCTAATTTAGGAAAGCAGAAAATTCACTTGACAGTTTTAAATTACAACTGATCATCTGCATTAAAAATGTCTGTCATAACTCATATGGAAGTGATGGGTTTGATGTAGAAATTATTTGATAATATTTTTTATTTCATACTTTATGTAAGATGCGGAAGTGCTTGTTACTAGAGTGTGGTATGTCCTTCACTGCATATCTCAGTCCCAGACACAGAGCCAGGCTCAGTCAAGAGCCCAGATCACCAGGCAAGTTTGTGGCGTAAGGCAGGTCCAAGGTTAAGCCAGCAAGGTTACAATCAGCAGGTCAGGGGCAGAATCAGGTCCAGCAAACACAGCCAGTGTCAGACACAGCCCAGGGATCAACAGGAAGCCATAGTGATGATGGAGGTTCAAGGTGAGACAGGAAGCCATTCTGCAGATCAGGCTCAGGACCAACGTGGTGGCTGAGGTGAGGACAGGAACTCCTATGGCACAGTTTTGACTGACACTGAAGGCCCAGAGTTAAGCTGAAATGGAATTCCTGGCCCTTGTCCATGCCAAGAGGGGATAGAAGCCCTAAATGAGGTTGGTCAAGAACTATTAGGACATTTAAGACCCCAGCAACTCTGCTTCATAACTATGCCCTCAGGTTTCTGGTGACAAGGTTTACATGCTGATGCTGACAAGCAGCAGAACTTCTGGAGCCACTCCTAGGAACAGTACAGAATTATCTTGAGTGTGACTTTACAGACTTGAGATAAAACAGTTGCCACTGCAGAATCTAAATTAATGTGCCTGCCTGCTTGCTATCTAAGATGGCAGTCATGGGATAGGCTGATGTTAGTCAGCCTCCATTAGATATTCTTATTTTGAAAGACTATCACATTATCTTAATGCAAACAAGAGACAAGCCCCTGAACATACTGTCCTCTGCCTTCTCTGTGAGCAAGATAATTGCTAATAAGATAGACAAATCAGATACTATAAGTAAAGGCCATTGGATGAAGTCATAACCTCGCCAAAGATGCATTTCATGTCTGTCCTATCAATGTCTAGAGATTTCAATATCACAGGTGAAACTTACAATCTGATAAGGACATCGCTGCTTATATTGCTTAGTTGCTTTGCATCACTGAGCATTGTAACTGGTGATTTTCTCAATGACAAATTGCATAATTGTCTTGGTTTCGGTTTTCGGCATCATCTTTTTCTTGAACTAAATTTATCATTTGTAATTGCTTAGGAAAAGGCCACTGAATCAGAATCACTACACTCTAAGAAAAGTCTTATTACAGCAATAATCTAAATGTTGGTTTTCATGATTAGAATGATGATTGTTGTCACTACAATCAGGAGCTCAACCTTTAACAAATTTAAAAGGAAAGATCAGTTGTCCAGCTTTCTAGTCAGACCATATAGTAGTCCACATAAAAATTCAAAAATTATAAACGCTCTTTCTGTGAAAAGAAAAACTTCACTGCTTTAGGTTGGTCATCAAACGTTGACAGTCTGAAGCATATTATTTCAAAGATTCTCATTTGTGGGCCTCAGTGCTTCTTCTGACAATGAGTAAAGAAGTGTTATCACATCCAAGGAGTCTTGAGGATTTCTGAAATGCTCATTACAATGGTAATAAGTGCACATCAAAATGAGATGGAAGTTAACTGAGATCTCCTCTGAAGACACACATTCCATTGCCTTATTTTTAAAAATTGTCAGTGGTATGGACATGAACACTGTCATAAATGTGAGGTGAGTATTTTCTGTGGATTCTTTGCAGAAAGATTCATTCTTATCAGTATATCACTCATCAGAAGGATATATTAAAATTGTCTAATTAAGTATCAATTTCTATTTCTTAACACAATAAATCAAAATTAGACAAGATCCTGGGGAGTATGATGTAAACCTTGGAGAACATTCTGCTTTCAGTGGGGGCAGACTAGCTGTCATTTTCAGTCCAAATTATCCTATTAACTCATTTGTTCTTCTGGGAAACTGCTTTCTTGGCATCTCTCATAAGCAAAGGGTAACTAAGAAACCTTGTCACTGGATTTTTCCTATTGTTTCCTGAAAAACTGAGCTTATAGAAAGTGATCAGTGTTATTTCTGGATCCAACAGCCAAACCAATTCTCATGAAAGGCAGAGCTGCACCTTCTGTATACTGTACCAGTGGAGAACTACACAGACCTTGTGTGTAGAATAACCAGCTCTTAAATTAGTCACATTTATAGAATAATCTGCTATGGTTGTGCCAACACACAAACCAAAAGGAGTAGTGAAAATCTGACAAAATCATGCCATGCTAATATGGCACACTTGTGGTGCACATCTGGTGATGGTTTTTAAATCAAAATTACTTGCCACTTTTTTTCCCAAATATCCTACAACCCTTTTCTCATTACTTGGCACATTCACAGTGAGATCAAATTACTTGTTTCTGTCATCAGGTAGCTGGTGTACGCCTGATCATGTTACAAAAATGCACACCTATGTTCCATGAGAGCATTTCTTGCACAGCCTGGCATGTAATATCAACACTTAACAGTAAATGCCACACATTTTAGCAGGTGAGTGATTGGCTGTACACTTTCTTTTTAGAATTTTGTTGTTTAAAGTATGATAAAAAATGTGTTTAGCTACATTTAGCCAATTTTATGGTTGAGTATTTAAATACTGGGAAAGTGATCATATTATAACACAAGGAGGGTCTTCCTTTTTTTTTTTAAGGAAATCTACAGATACAGAATATTTTATTTATTTCCTATGTTTCTATCCACAAAATATTTCCAGGAAATGCTTTTCTTGGATAAATTCTGTGGATTTAGACATTCCTGTGCTCAAGAAACATTCAGAAAACTTTCAAAGAATAGAGCACATTATGGCTTATGGTATGGACAGATGCCAAGTGACATTTCTGCAAAGTCCAGTTCAGCCTGATCCAACAGTAATGAGGGGAAAATCTCTTGCAGACTCAGATGGATTTCTTACCAAGACCATAATGTATAGTTAATGTAGTGAAAATCTCTTTGAGGCCTGACTGTAAACTTGAAGATAATACTAAGGAGGAAGAGGACAAGTTATTACTGACCTTCCTCTGATCTGGTAAATTGATAAATCAGTGTCAATTTTATTCAAGCAGCTGGTTATAGTTACAACAGCAAAGAATGCATCTGTGAGCCACAGCCACCAATGCTGATTTTGAGTAGCTATTTTTATAACTCTGAAAAGGAGGAAAAACAAAAAAAAGCATCTTCAGGCATTTATGAATTAATTTACTGAATTGATATAATTTTTTTAAAGGCCAATTAGAACTCTAATGATTTTTATCATTGGCAGTCTTTAGATTCCGTAAAAAAGTTATCTAGAGCCAATTTGCAACTGCTTCCGCAATTATTGTGAATGTAAAGACTTCTGTCATCTTTTGTTGCAGACTTTTTTCCCCATATTTTCTCTTTGGAGTCCTTACCTAAACCTGGGAGTTGACTCCTACCTTTTCTTCTTAGTATTATTTTTCTATATTATTTCTTTTCTTCTCACTTGCACATCAGTGGTCATTGTGGTTTTGATTTAAGTGTTTAAAAAGATTCTTTTCACAGAGGAAATAATCTTTCTCCTGTAAAAAAAGAAAAAGGAAAAAAAAAGCGCAACAGATTTTGCCCCAGAATGCAGAGAAAAGCAACAGAAGACTGTCAACATACAGCAGCTCCTCATAAGAAAAATGGACAGTAGTACTCTACAGGTCTGCTTTTCCTTTGTGAAAATTCCCAGGAAGCACTGTTTCTAAATAGGTCATTGTCCCTGAAGGGATCCATAGAGTTCTGTTGTGCCTGCTGTCATGGTCCACATATACAGAAACAGAGACATGAGGAACCACAATAATTTAACATTCTGCATCACCACGGCCACAGAGGTACCTGCTTCAAGCCCCCAAACTTTCAGTTGTGGTCCAGTACATCTGTTGTAAAGCTATACAATAATAACTCAGTGTTCCTTATATCTTAAGATTTTCAATGGAAAGTTACCCTCATTATGAAAAAATGACAAAATTGTCCTACATTTCTAATATACATCAGTTCAATTTTTAATTTTGGTTGTTGCATATTATTTTTTGTCTTTCTACTCTAGAAAGAAAGATTTAAATTTTTTCTCATGCAATAACTATTTTGCAGTGGCTGTATAATGGTCTGAGTAAGGAAAGATCAACTCAACCTGCAACATGAAATAATTTTTAAAATAATTATAAGATAAAACCAAAAAAGATGGAATTGACAGACATATTCTGATATGTTCTGATCACACAGAAACGTGCATAGACTAGAAAGCTACATCTCAATAGATTGTTTACTAAAGCCACTAGACTTTCCTAATAAATTACTTCTCCAGACTATAAAGCATTCATTTTTTGGTCAACATTCTCTCTTCCCTGTATTTATGCTTTTAGAGTATGAATACTAAAATTGGTTGCAGAGCTTTGGTGCTGGTCTTGCTAATGAAGGAAAAGATGAATCCACACTGCTAAAAGTTTCACCATTTCATTCTATTTGTCTAACTCTGAACATTGTTTCCGCTTACAAAATCTGAAACCTCACCATTCTTACAAGGCATGAACATTTTCATGAGTAATGTTTAACATATTCTGAAGACACAAAGTGGGAAGCTCGCTGCTTTCTTCAGTTACAAAGATTGTGCTTTCCTTCCTAACTCTTAACAGCCCTTCTATAAATGTGTGCGTTAACCTGCTGCTTTAGCTTCTGCTTGTGTTTCCAAAGCAGCACCTCTTCAGTGCATGCTTTATCACCACAACAGCTCCTCTGTCACGTTCCAATAATCTTCATAATGCCACAGATCATTTTCTGCTCTGTAGTTCATGTCCTTCTGCCTTGTTGCTCAGTTTTTAGCCAGAAAATCTAACCGCTGTCTAGCCCAGTCATGTTCAAACTGGTGGACCCTCTTAATCAACAGTTACAAAAAAATAAACAAAAAATAGGCCACCCATCATGGAAGTAGATATGGTCTTCCAAAATTGTGAAGTCTACAGAATTTAACATCTCCAAGATATAGGGAAAGTATTTTGTGTTCAAAAATGTAAAGTAAGAAAATAAATCTGTTTTTTTATTGCTTTTCAGTCTTCCCATGACTGAACCAAGCATAGCCTGTAAGGAGAGGGTATTTATCAGCTTCTTTCAGGAGTCAGACAGGAAAGGAAGGGTTCTTTAGAGAACTGTCAGACTAAGGCGGCCAGGATTGGCTGGTACCTTTTTGAAGTATGAAAACAGAGTAAGCAGAGCCTCATCCTGACGCAGGAGCTTATAAGGCAGAATCTTGTCACAATCTGAAGGCTATTTTCTGCACCAAAATCACATAACTCTGCCTTCTGATCCCAATGATTCACAATTCCCTTCCTCTGCAGACCCTGGGAGGCACAGAGTAAAGTGGGGGTTCAATCAAGAAAAGGCCAGAAAAGCAGAGAGACAGTACCAACTGTGCACTGTTGTACTTGACTTTAAACTACAAGGGCAAGGGTGTGGGCACTTATGCTTCTAGGTAATAAATGTATTTTTAAAATCTTGGGTAGTGTCCTCTTCTCCTATTGTTGTTTCTCCTGCCTGCACTTCTCCAAACTAACTACAGCGATGAGATCTTGTTTGCACTTCTGTACAAAGTACAAGTTTTATTGAAATGTGATCTGCATGTTTTCAGTAATATTTTGTTACAAACTTCCAGAGGAACACACATCCCACTATATGAAAAGCATACTTCCCTTGCATAAATAAGCTTCAAATTTTATTAGAAATCAAGATGCTCCATAGCATATAATGAATTATTAATTTTATGTTCATAACCATAGTCACAAGGTATTTCCTGAAATAATGCAAAATATAAAGGAAATATCACAACCAAGTTTTAATAAGTTAGAGGCTTAAGATAATAAAATCAGTTCTTCTTTTACAAAAAGTAGCTTAAGGCAGCTTTGATCACATGTCACTTACAGCTCTATAGAAAATCTGTGTAGTACTGATGAAACTCTGGTGAGATTCTCTCCCTTTTTTTTTCCTGGATAAATCTCTCCACTGCACAAAGGACTGTTCAGCAGTCTGTAGTTTTGTCCTAGAACTATAACACTTTCCAGTCCTTCAACTGTACCTTTCTTTAGCATTGTGTCTCAGTTTAAAACTCCTTGAAATTAAATTATTTTCCTGGATCCAAATCAAGGTTTAATAAAGAGACTTTCTTCTGACTAGGTATTTATAAACTTTGAGAAAATTGAGCAAGATGGCCATTTCCTTTTAATTCAGCCAGTGGAGACAGAAAGTGATAAAGAAGGGAGAGAAAGTAGATCACAGTTTACAACGTTATTTGACACTTCCAGCCTGTAACTCTCCCTACTAACTAAACTGAGATAAAGTGCTGTGTCAAGGAAGACAAGTCAATAGCAAATGGCTACTGGGTATTCTCCTCTTTCACTGCTGCAGCTGCCTGTGGGGTAGGTGATGCTAATCATGACACAGAGAATATTCTTGTTTCTGCAGTGGTTGATATGCAAAGCTAGAGTCCCTTCTCTTGTGAAGAAGTTAACTACCACCTCACAAATCTCTGCATTTTTGCAGTCATTTGTAAAGCAGCACCAGGGAGTAGCTGTGAAATAACAATAGCCAGGC